>OZ018329.1:2274749-2874749 GCA_963969495.1 Ceratothoa steindachneri
TACTATTATTCTTCTGTCCAAACGACATGTCCGTGAGCGTAACGAACACGGGCTCTCTGATTTTTCTTGGAGATCAAATGTTTCTTTGCCGGTGCCCAAGCAAACAACCCAGAACCTCGTAAGCATCGGGAATCTGTTTTGCGCGATAAGTTGACATCGGGGGTAGAGCTGAACTCGCGAGATATCTCAGCAGCACTTTTAATTAAACCTATCCTTCAGTAACATTCTAACCATAATACGATCCTGTCTTGGTGACGTTTTACGGGGTCTACCGGTTTTGAGTTTAGCCTCTGTCGATCTTGATGACTTAAAACGAGCTACAATTCGTTGCACAACACTTCTAGACCTTGCAACAGTAGTTGCTATCACATAATTTGACTTGCCCTCTTGGTGAAGGCACACAATCCTTTTTTTTCATCACAGGACACCGGTTGTCTCTCATAAGCCGCCATTTTGACAGTTGTATGTTCCATTAATGTATGATCATAGGAAGTAACTGTTAGCCCACCAAGTCTCCTAAACACAAATACCTCGGTTAGTAGTTCATGTTTTCTAAGTGACCCTTAATTTTTAACTGCTGCAAATTGGTAAATAGTTTGTTTATTTCCTCATAACTTTCGAAATATTCATTCCATTCACTTGAAAATTTCAGGAAAGATAGATATTAGATATATTTAAATGTGTATAATGTATAGTTTCAATGTTTTTCTAAACTTCTATAATAAATATCTAAATACACTTGTGCTTACTGATCCTTATATTATGGCCGCTAATATATATATATATATATATATATATATATATATATATATATATATATATATATATATATATATATATATATATATATATTGTCCTGCGTCGGTTCTCTTTTCCTATCTTAATAGATTTAGTTGTACATCGTCTTTGAGGAAGCAATATCGTGTCTGAATTCAATCGACTAAAAAAATCGAAAAGCACAGCTTAGCTGCTTGCGTTTCACGCATCGAACATCGAACTTCAAGATAATGATCTCCAAGTGATTGAGTGTTGATCTGAGGTAAGATTAAAGGATTAGGAAAGAGTTTGGCTGATTCACGCTTATTTCGAGGCAACAGCGGCTCTGAAAGCTCACTCTAAACCTTCTGATACGAAAAGAACCCCCGAATTTGAGGCATAGATGCAATCAACTCTGGACAACGATCCCAGTAAGTCAATGAAGTGCAATAGTCACGGAGAAAGGGGTGTCAGAGTCTCTCATCGGGCAGTTAGTGCATCGGGAGATCGGCTACTACTCATACAGATGAGAAAGGACCTTTTTCTGTCGCAGAAGATGAAGGACAAGCAGAAGGAACTTGCTGCGATACTTGTGAACAGACTGAATCATCCCTTCAAGACTGGCATGCTTTGGTTGTTCTCAGAGGAGAAGAATTTTTGCCACGACCACGTGGTGAGGTGGCAAAACAACCACTGGCTTGCTGTGTCCCTCTAAGATGTACCGAGAGCCATGAGGACCAAGTTCCAAGTCCACATCATGTTGTTTGGGAGGGGGGTTAGTAGCAAGGGCCACATCATGTTGTTTGTGAGGGGGGTTAGTAGCAAGGGCCACGTTATTCTCCCGTCTATGATCCCGGTAAGCCTCAGACACTCAATACGGAGGGCTACATCCAGTGCCTGGAGGAGTTATTGATGCTCTGTATCCAGGAGGTGACCGCGCGTGTGGCAAGAGGTCTCTTCAATGTGCCACAACACTCTGAACATCTGGCTTCCCAACTCTACAGTTAAACGTGTGGAGCGAGCGTCAAGAAGAAGTGAAAGAGGTTCCGCCGCCTGGAGGCCGTGGTTAAGGCAGATGGCGATTTCATTAAATAAAATGAAGAGTACAACAATCCTCCTTTAATCTTACACATGTAACTTTGGTTAATATGTCTGTTTTTAATGAACTCTGCATCATTCTCATTTATGTTGAAATTAGCGATAAATTACCCACTGCCCCCTGTAAATCTTTATATATATATATATATATATATATATATATATATATATATATATATATATATATATATATATATATATAGAATGGAGTATATCACATTGACGTGATGTATATCGGTGGAAGATAATGGTAAACCAGAATATTTGAATCAAGATTTTATTTATAACTATCGGACTAGTTTCGGCAACATGCCATTTTCAACCAATAATGAAGACGCTAGACAAGGAGGTGTTTCATTTTGTTTAGGATGTGTCTTACCTTATATATACTGTGCTCCTTGTCTAGCGTCTCCATTATTAGTTGAAAATGGTATGTTGCCGAAACTAGTCGTCCAATAGTTATAAATAAATTCTTGATTTAAATATTGTGGTTTACCATTATCTTCCATATATATATATATATATATATATATATATATATATATATATATATATATATATATATATGTTTTTGCTTAGTATCACGGAAAAGGAAAATAGAACTTATAACGTGGTAAAATAAGTTTCAAACTAGTGTACATCTTCATTTTTGAAGTACTATTGTGAACTTTAACCTTCATTTTATGACAATATACTTTTTGTCATTTCTGTTGTTGTGGGTCTGAGCTACTCATATATATATATATATATATATATATATATATATATATATATATATATATATATATATATATATATATATAAATATATTCATGAGCAAGAGTTTTGAGACACCTATATTTTTCCATATAAGAAAATTAATAGAACTAATCAAACATTGCATTTTTTAAAGAATGTTTGTATCATAATTTGAAAGGAAAATATATAAAAATTAGAGCCTAAACCCATTTTATTAATAAATACGACCAGTCAATATTTACAATGATGTCGCTTGTTCTTCACGAGAGCTTCAGTTCGTCTTGGCATGCTGGAGACCAAATTTTTATGACCTCTTAACTGATATTTCTCTATTTTAGTTGATTAAGCACCGAAATTGCTAAAAATTGGATTGCTTCTGTTTATCAAATGCCAGTTTGATTATCGTCCGCAAATTCTCAAGTCGGTTAAAAACTGGCAAATTTCTGGGCTAAAGTCACAAAATCTGGATGTCTTTTTCACCCAAGGACTTTGTTATTACTTTTGCTTTGTAACAATGTGTGCCATCATGAAGAAAAATAACGTTATCATCCCTAAATTGCTCATGATCTGTTGGGAAAAGGAGCTAATGAAGCAGGTTTTGTTACCATTTTTACTTCATGGCAGTGTTCTTAGGCAAAATTCTTAGTGCTTCAGTTTCCTTAGATGAGAAGCAGAACATGTAGAGTGTCATGATGCTTCACCGTGGACACAGGACTCGTGAAAACCCTCCTCTTTTTCCCCTTTAAGGACGGATTTTCCAGAAGCTCCAAAGAAGTGGAAGGGAGATTCACCAGAGAAATGCACTCGTGTTCCAGTCTTCATTAGACTATTCTCTCTATTTCCTACAAAAGTGAAGCCTATCCGTTAGGTTCTTCTTGATCAGATGAGGCTTCTTCGCAGTCTTTCTCAACCAGAGATTGTTGAGTAGTCTCCGCCTTATTGTGTGAGATGAAGTGTTCACACCTAGTTCTTCCCAATGTGAACAATCTCGGCACTATACGCAACCCGAACCTTAAGCTGGCACTTTACCAGGAGGCGATCTTGGCGTTCATCTGAATATTTTGGGCGTTCAGAGGAGTTCTCACAGGAGTGTAACCAGTCATTTTAAGATTATTAGTGATCCTAAAGATTGTGCTCATTGATGTTATACAACTATACCCTTGGTGCAGGGCAACAATGGTTCCACGCTTTTTTTTTGGAAAGAACCATTTCTGTAATTGAAAAAGATTCAAACATCAATTTTTGCACCAAAATATTACGAAATAAATTATACGAGTAATTACATAACATCATTCATCTAAACAGATATTTGTTATCATTTTACCCTTTTGATCAAATAGCAAAGCTTCAGGGACCATGGCTCCCAGTTTGGGAATCTAGGCTCTAGGGTATTCTCCGCAGGGGTGCTCATTTGTGAAGTTCCTTGTTGCTTCTACTCCCCCTTGCAATTGAATGTTACAGTTATGCCATTTTTTTAAGGTAAAAAGAGTGAACAGCCTCATTTATATTTTACCAATTTAATGTCATTTTGTAAACTGTTCATTACTTTTCCGTAACTATTTTATTTTTCCCCGTTAACACTATTCAAAAGGAAAAGAAACGCTGGAATAGAAAATTTGTTTAGTTTACGTAATTATAAAATATTTATGTGTCGTGGAATGGCCAGACTCTATATTTATATATACGTAGGTACTTTGGGGTTTAGGGGCGAAGTAGGTTGAAGACCGTTAGTGAAAGGGAAAATTGCTATGAGTCCAGTGGGGATGGTTTATTATTAACTTTGCGGGGGCATTTTAGACAAATATTTTAGAGTGAAAGTTGGCCAAAGATTAACAGGTAACTGGTACGCGCTGGGGTTGCAAAAGCAAGACAATGACGAAAATATATTTTTACTAACAACAAAATGATATTTATATTTATACAAAAATTGGGTTTAAAAGGAATGGTCGCCCAGACGGGGTTAAAGGTTCACACGCGATCAGGTAGGTTAATTAAGGGATTAAAGAGGTCAGATTCAGTTTGGTGATTTAAAGAGAGATTTTGAACGGGGGTGTTCACACAAATAATGGAGCAATTGGGTAAACCAGATTCAAGATCAATCTGCAGGTGGCAACGGTTACGGTTACCTTACGGGTTCGTTGCCGAAAAGGGGCCAGTTGGGGTACGATGAATACGATGGAAGAAGTCGGTTTACCTCTGGCTTCAAACGAGGGAGCACTTGTCGCCTTCGGAGTTTGGAATCCTTGTCCATCCTTGCCGATTGGCTATGGCAAAGTTCACTGATGTCGAAGCTTGCCGATTGACTAAGGCAGAGTTCACGGATCGATTTAGCCTTCAACTTGAAACGAAATCGCTGCTGGGGAGGGGGGGGGAAGATCGTCCTTTAGCTCGTTCGTCGGAGTAGGTGGAAGTCTAACAGTGCTGCTCTCTAAACTCAGTCGAAGCGTTATATAGGAGCCTGGTAAGGTGGCTCCAGACGCGCGGGCGAATTGGGGAAAAAGTCGGCGATTCCTTCGGGGGAAGGGGGAATCGTGATAACGTTGGTTGGAATGTCCAACGGATTTCAATCTTCGAGTGGAAAGCCGGAATGCTAGCGGAGAGGAGGGAGGCCGTGTGTAGGGGTAGGGGGCGATGACATCGTTCTCTAGGCAAATACAGCTGGGACGTGTGATAACGGCCTCGGCCGCCTCCATGCCCAGGTTCAGCCATGCTTTTTCAGCTCCATGCGGTGATCTCAGGATCCACGTGGGTACAGAAGGGCACGTGGCCGCCATTTAACCTCATTCTCCTACACTATGTATATGGATATATATTAATTGAAATACAATACTCCATGTATATTTTGTCCTAATCAAATAAATGGACGATTTTTTAATAAGAACAATCGGCCCGAGGAGCTGAATAAAGAATTAGCTACCTTTGGCACCAATTAAAAGGTGGGTCCGAAATATCACCATTGAAATTATTCACATACTGTATATTTATACTTATTCAAATATCAATATTTCTATTAATATAAAAGAAAAATCTGTAAGATAGCAATGTTTTATTATTTTTTAAAGGAAGTGCTAATATAAAATATGAAACCTAAATGTACAAATTGAATTTTGTTTAAAACACATTTTGCCGCGATGCGTGCGAATAAAGAATACTGAATCCACTAGTGAATATTTCTTTTACCATAAAGAAGCCCGGCTCACCTTTAGCCAGTCTTCAATCAAGAAAGAAGAAAACTTCATGCCAAAAGCACTACCAAAGGAAGAGAATCACTCGCACCGGATCAACCAAAACTTCTCAATGGTGACCGAAAAGGAAATCAACTATACGTGCTCTACCACACCTGGACTCTCACCTCACAAGTAAAAGAAGAGGCAATAACGATCACATGCGTTTACCTCCATATCAAATGTGGGAAACGTCGCTGGATTAGAGAATTGTAATGCTTCTTCAATTATTTTATAGAGATATTTAAAAGGTGAACTCTCCGTCAATTGATGAAATTGTAAAATTACATATTTTAAGTTCTTGTTATCATTTTCAAACTCAAGGTCAACATTTAAATGATACTCACCCTGGTTTTGCCAACGGAGATTAAAATAAATCTCGAAAGGCATCTTAATACTCTCTACACCAACTCTTTCTATATCAACAATAACACGGTACTTATTAACAAGTAGATGTCTCCGAATATTTCTCAAGTGAATATTAATATTTAGGCCTGATGCACCAGTGAGTGGATAATTTTGTCATCTTTTCCAAACTTCATCATTTACAGGTAATTCGTCGAAAGTTAGGTCGACTTCAGATAACGGGATTAAGATTCCTTTTCCATTGGGTGAGGAAACCGAGCGTTTACGTTTTGCAGGGGTGAAATTCTCCTTTTATTGAATGAGGATATGAAAAGAAATAGAAGCACATAGTAAAAGACATAGATGAGGATATGTTCATTATAAACAAGAACACAATGAATGATAGAGGTCTAAAAAAGTTCATGTTCGAGTTTCTATGCATTGCATGTTTTGTGGGCACCGCATCTTATGGTAAAAAAAAGGAGTTTATCTTCAGCCTAATCAAACATCGAGGGCTGATGCTTGGTAAAAAAATGTAGATATAATAATGTTGTGTTATTCTGTATGGAGGAAAGAATACGATGAACTAAAAAAATGAGGTTATCTTCTATGAAGGGATATATGGTACTTGTAATCTCTAAGCAGATGATCGTATCTTACTCATTCTTGACGATTAGATGCATAATATTAACGTCTCTGAAACCGTCACAGTGTCTTCGGACCCTAAAAATATTTTTGTTTTCCAAATTACACAAAAATTATTTTAGAAAAATACTCATATAAGAGATATATTTAATTCTCAATATCTAATACTGTTTAACAAGAGAAGAGATGTATCACAAGTCATTTCAATTAGCGAGTCAAATAATGTCCAGAGAAAGAAGGAAATTTATGAAGGTATATAAAGAATCTGTGTCAAAAATATATTGGTATTTGCTAGATAATTTTAGCTTCAGCTATATCTCAACATTTTCCGTCCATTTTAATGTATTTTCAGACTAAATTGAAATCGTGTATATAGGATGACTTATAAATTAAAGAAATATGCACATTTTATGCGTTCATTTGGTGTATATGTGAAGTATGCCTGAATGATATAATATGTAATGTACCATTGATTTTCTCTTCATAAACAAAAATTAACTCGCTTTAAGCAGATTCTTCGCATATTATTCCAGAAAAATACATCTTTAAGAGTACAAAAGGAGAGCATTAACTCAACATGGTGGCTCATTACTCCCGATTTTATTTTCTGTTTTATCACCGTTACTCACCAACCTTGTAAGATGAAAAATCTACTGTAAATCCAGAGAGTGTGAGAGAAACTCCCCATAATCTCACTGTTACACATTCTGAGGAAGTTAAGTATTTTCTCTCTAATCTTAACACTGATCTGACAAAACTATTTTCACTGGAGAAAGAACTCATTGAAATTTTAAATAATTCAGCATTACCACCAGGCAGACCCATGATCCTTTACCAAAATACATTTAATAGCTATATACAAGAATACAAAACACTTTCTTACCATTCATACATAAAAAATTGGTAGAATTATTAAAATTGCTATAATGTCCAGGAAAATCAGTTTTACTAATTTTCTGAGTGATGTAAAAAATTATATAAACCTAAAGATGATGAGGTATCTAACCTTCTGAATGATATAAAATGTGATATCAGATGTGAAGAAGACACAATATCTAGTTTTCTGCAAATAATGTAAAGAAGAGATCGTGAGAACTGTGCATCAATTTATCAAGCTTTGAAAAATGTACAAGAATTTGAGTGGGAAAAAGACGGTGTACTTAGTATAGATGGTAGGACATGGTCACACTACAATATCATAGATCTTGTAAACGATCTAGTTAGGTTACATAATGAGCTGCATAATGAGTATGAAATTAACAAATTCTTACAACTAGAAGATAATTTGAAACGAAAATTCTACAAAGTCAAAACCTTCCAAAATATTGTTAATCTATTTTATCTAGGATTTGGTGATGGTTTTAATGAAAATTCAAAAAATAAATACTGATTAACTCACAGATAAATGAAATATTGAATCACTTTCTATCGAAGATTTTCAGGGTTCATTAAACATAAGCGGTGTCATCATAGATATTGTAAGAAACATTGATTTATGAGATTTGTTTGAGTAAATTACGATTATATGTAAAGAAAATTTACTCGAATATTTATCTATCAACCATCAAAATGAAAGTGGAGAGGGTTAAATTCATCTATCCAATGTTTATGAGACTTGAAATACGAAAGTTCAATTTTACCTTAGGACGTATTGATTGGGGGAGAGATGATAATCCAATATTTAGAGAAAATTATGCAAGTAATAATTAATCATAGTGACCTATTATTTAGTAGCTATAAAATTGGTTTTAAAATGTTTATATACAATCTTTATGCATTTCATATTGAATACAAATATCCTAAAAACTTATCTGCTCAATTAATAATTGAACAGCTTATTAAATCTGTCCAGAGTAAAATAACCATCGAAGTTAATATGAACATGTAATAATTATATTTACCCATTTATCAACCAGTAAAAGAGTAACCTTATATTCGTTTTTATCCTATTTCTTTATAATGAGTAATCTTACTCACTTCCATCTATTTCACAATGAAGCGACGAATGTACAAATTGTATACAACTCCAATTCTCTCCTCAGCCTTCCTTGAAGTGGATCGCTTATTCAATGTAGTCAAGAAATATGTTAAAAGAGCCGACGTAAACAGTTTCTTCTCAGGGATAGATTGCTCTTCGTTTCCGAAAGCAGTTCAGGACACGTCATTTTAAAGCTAAAGTTAGGAATGAAAATGGCAATTTGACTTATGTGGCCTACATAAATGTCAGAGTTTAAATAGGGGCATACCTTTTATATTATTTATAATTGACGTATACACAAGGTACTTATGGCTAACACAGGTAAACATAATACGAGTCATTCGCTAGCTAGAGCTCTGAAAAGACATATGGAAGATATTCGAATGATAACGGCGTATCTAACGTTCGATGAAGGGGGAGAATTCCGGGGAGCAGAAATAAAGGCACTGTTGAGACAGTACATTATAGGGTTATATAATGTATAACCGTAAACGAAGTGATTCTGGTAAAATCCATTCAAAAAACAATAAAAGAAAAAAATCTTCCGATATTTTACTACTAACAATACAGAGAGCTATATTACTATCTTACAAGATTTTGTCCGGGCATATAATAATTCTCATCATAGAACGACAGGTCACCCTCCTTAAAAAATAATGAATTAAAATGTAAGGCAAAACCAAGAAGTGCTCAAAACCCCAGACTTTGATATAAAATAGGAGATTATGGAAGAGTTTCACGAACATCGATAGTATTAAAAAGGGGTACGAGTCAAGTTGGACTGAAGAAGTCTACAAACTATTAGGTTGAGGAATAAGTTCTTGCGTTTTTTTTTTTAATGTTGTGTTGATTTAAGTTTTGTTGACGTGATTTGTGCACATATTAAGAAATAATAATAAATAATGAGAGCAAAATTTGCAAAGGTTAGGCTACGTCTCTTAACAGCGTAGACTATTAGGCTTTTGTTTAGGCTACGTCTTGAAGTTGAGTAATAAGTCATTGCGGTTTATTTAAAAGTTGGGTTAATTTAATCTTTGTTCTCTACCCTCAAAATGGAATGTCAAGTTGAAAGAAAGGCGCATTTTCGACACTTGTTGTTATTCATTTTCAATTGAGACGGGAACAATGCAAACGCAGTCAAAGCTCGTCGCCATATTTGTGCTGTGTACGAAGAAAATGCTTTATCAGAAAGGACAGCTCAATGGTGGTTTTCACGTTTCAAAAACGGTCATTTCAATCTTAATCCCGAAGAACGTTCTGGTCGCCCCATTAAGTTGGATGAAGATCGATTGAACGACCTTCTTTATGAAAATCCTCGTCAATCGACTAGAGAATTAGCTGTACAATTGGCGTGTGATCAGAAAACTGTAGTGAACCACCTTCATTCGATGGGGAAAGTTAAAAAACTCGGTGCCCGGGTTCCACACGCTTTGAGCGAAAGCAACAAACTTCAACGTTCCACGATTGCCGCAGGTTTGCTTGCTCGTCACAAGGCTACTCGTGGATATAAGGACAGATTTCTTTAACGCATCATCACTGGCGACGAAAAGTGGTGTGTTTATGTCAACATGAACCATCGAAAACAATGGCTCAGCCCCAATAAAAAACCACTTCCACGATTAAAGCAAAGACTTCATCCACGAAAGACGATGCTGTATGTGTGGTGGGATTGTGAAGGCATCATTCTTTATGAGCTCCTTGCGAACAATAAGATTGCCAATACAGAACTCTACGTTCAACAAATGTATCGACTCGCCGAAACTATTGGAGAAAAGCGACCTCATCGACGTTATGGAGTCCTTCTGCAACACGACAATGCTCGTCCTCACATTTCCAATATGACAAAAGACGCCATCCAAACGCTTAATTGGGAAATCCTGCCGCATCCTCTATATTCGCCAGACTTGGCTCCATCGGATTTCCATCTGTTCTGATCGCTCTCCAACAATTTGCGCGGCGTTTCGTTCAATACTGATGTGGAATTAAGAACCTGGTTAGACGAATTCTTCGATTCAAAATCCAGAGATTTTTATTGCAGAAGCATCGAAAAACTAGTTGAACGTTGGGAAGAAGTCGTAAATAACAACGGAGAATACATTATTGATAAAATTGCGTATTGTTATCAATTAAAAATGAAGTTTTTTTTAAAATTGTTAATGGTAATGAATAAATTTTATAAAACCGCAAGAACTCATTCCTCAACCCATTATATAAGATCTCTCCATTAATTTATTTATATTATATTGAGGATCTCAAAGGTGACAAAATTGCAAGAGGTCTGTATCAAGAATAATTGCAAAAAATAAAATTTGATTCACGTAACAAGCGTCATGTGTTTGGGGAAATTATTGGGTTTAAAAGGTCTTGGTAAGAATAAACAATATTCAGTAAAATGGAGAGGATACCCTGAATCATTTAACTCATAAGGGAAAACTAGCCAAGTTGTTAATTTAAAAAAAAAAAAACAATGTTGTAATCACCCAATCTGTAAGTTTATATATAAAGATGGGTGAAAATATTCAATGATCATTCAAAAAATGGAGTCGGAGAGTTTCTGCATCAGTTTACCTTCATCTTCCTCTAAGGAAATCTATCCACTAAACACTATGTCGGACTATCTAGTATAGATTCATAAACCTATCGTGACAGATTGTTCGCAGTATAAAATCGGGTTATGCGAGTTTCAGCCTCTTAGCGACATTTTCAGCAATGAAAATTCGAAACATGTAATCATTATATACCATGACATAAATGAAGTTTATGAATTGCCTCGAATGCTTTAATAACGAGTGGTAGAATATCAAAAAATAATGGTACCCCATATGTAAGTGATGAAATCTTAGTAGATGCACGCCCTATACAGATGATGAGGACTTAATAAAAACAATAAATTTCAAGATGAAGTGAAAACACGCCTCGCAGGATTTGGTGTTTGAACTTTACACGATTCATTGGAGTAAACACGGCCTGGACTATTTTTTACAACTCATCGTACTCTGTAATGTAAAGAAAATAGAAAATATATTCACCCATTCATTGGTTCAGTTTTCTAAATGGTTAAAAAGAGAGTCGAAAATGATAACCCGCAAGCACTTCACATCACAGTATAAGGTATTAACTTTTGTAAATTAATTTCACATCCTAGAAGATGCTACATTTACTCTGAAGTTATGGAACACCAGATTATTGGCGGCATGGAGAAGCGTTTATTACGTATTTTACTTAATAAATTTCAATGGCATTCACTATATGAACCTTAGCTCTGCAGAGTTAAGATTAATATATTTGTATTTAAGGACAGATGATGGAAATAAGTATTCATTTTCATTCGGTCATTTTGTCATAAAACTACATTTATCTCTTAAACAATGAAGTGTTGAGTAACGCACGTGTGTTTAGAGGTTCTTTACATCATTATTCCGATCTGCAGCACCTATTCTTAAAGATGGTGCTAAGTACTGGGAGAAAAAGTCGATTAATTTTGGTGCAGCCACAGTGCAGGATATTAAATAGGGGACGAATCCTCCCTAGGCAAGCGCGGTTAAACATCAAGTGAGAGAGATAAAAACCAGTATTGTAAATTATGCAAAACGTTATATAATAAAAAAGATTAAAAAATAAAATCGGCTACCTCAGCATTTTCTAGATCCAGGTAATATTTAGATTTACATAAAAGTTGAAGTTGTAAAATCAAATGAAGGTATATTTGAAGATGGTGAAATTCCCTTTCCAGAGAATAATATTTAAATACGCTTTTTAAAAGTGTGGAGCTGTATTTAAATTAAAGGTGTAATAATTGCCCCGACAGGTTGTATTTTTAATGAAAATTATAAAACTTTACAGAAGAAAAAAAATCAACACTTCTTTCGATTGCGGGTATTACTCGAATTCATATCGTATGAAAGAGAGGTATAGCAACTCTGTAAAAATGTTAATTGAAGTATATGTACGTTAAAATATATGCTGATTGTTCTCGCAAAAAAAGATGTTGAACAGGGTAACACTAAAAATAAAATTATCCACTTCGTTTCATCCTTTTACAATCTTTTGAAGAATATCCGACTGAGAAGCTAAAATTCAAATAATGGAAAGCTTTCGATATGTAAGAAAAGTACATTTGTGACCCCTCCGCCCAAATGGAGATTGAAAGGGGTTTGCTAACAACAAAAGCAAAATATGCAATTACCCGCATACAAATTTAGAACTTCACGATTGTGAACATAATCAACACAAAGTCAATAATATTTTCATGTGATACGAGGGGCGGTCAATAAGTTTTTAAATTCGGATATAAGAAAACGAGATATGAGAAAAAGTGTTTTATTATTTTTCAATATAACTACCCTCGACTTCAATGCACTTGCGCCACTTGTCTCTAAGGCTTCGAATTCCCGGCAACCCCAAATCTCCCGACTGCTGTTCAATCCACTCCTGGACGGCGAGCTGAACATCTTCATCGTCCCCAAACCGGCGTCCACGCAGTGCACCCTTGAGCTGGCGGAGTAAAAAGTAGTCGCTAGGGGCCAGATCTGGACTGTAGGGGAAAATGGTTGAGCTCCTCGAATCAGCACTCGCGCAGGGCAGCTTGTGCAACTCTGGCCTTGGGGATTTTGACGACGTTGAAGTCAATCATGGGGCGTGAGGTTTTAGGGACCCAACGGGCAGAGACCTTGGTCATGGCCAAATTGTCGTAGATGATGTTGATGACAATTTCATGTGATATTCCAAGTTCTCGTTCGATTTCTTCGACCTTCATCCGTCGATTTTCGACGATCCTCCTCTCCACACGGGCCACATTGTCCTCGTTGATCACGTCTGACGGGCGTCCTGGACGGGGGTCATCTTCAAGGGCCTTACGACCATGGTGGAACTCCCCATTCCATAGGAAGGGGCGGTGTCGGTGTACACTGCAACCATGCGTTCATGGATCTCTTTTGCATTCTTGCCTTCTTGCCTGATCAAAAAATTGATCAGTGCGCGGTGCTCAACCTTCTCTATTGTTGAAAAATTTGTGACTGACGATTTTCGATCAGCTACTGCTTCTTAAATAGAGGCAGGAGCGTGCGGCTGCAGGTCCTGACTTGTTACAATTTGCCCTAACACCCCCACAAACAGCCATCCCCCTTCTTTTGTTTTGCCCTACCGATTCGCAAAACTTATTGCCTGCCCCTCGTACCTACCGAGAGGTAAGGTTATTGGAATTGTAGAGCATAACACGTTTTCTGCAAGCTATAGAAGTTCTCCCTTTGATTTTAAACGTTTTAATATACGTAGAATCGTTACATATATTAACGGAAATGAAAGCGAATGACTAATTGAACTTGATTTATCAGATGAAATAGACTCCTTTGCGGCTGAAGCACTTTACAGTCTCTATATATCTGTTAAATGTTGTGAAGGTGAGGAAACTATATGAATACCTATGAAAAAATCCTTTAAACTAAAAATATTTATTGCGTGAATTTATATCAAGATCAAAGGACCACTTGTATTGGCGAGTGTTATAATCCCATTCGGCAAGAAACGCTTTCATTACAGTTGCAATTTAGATCCGCGTTAAACAACCCGATAACACTAGTTATCTATGCTGAAGTTTAATCGGTTATCGAAATAGATAAATCGAGAAGAGCATTAGTAAATTTCGAAAATTATCAATGGTCTGCTAATAGAGAAAATTTTATTAAAAGATTCAATAATTAAATCTATATTTCATGGATGTTTTTAAAAAGAATAACCTTTTATTTTTATTCCAAAATTTTCTGCTGCCTATATGATAAATTTAAATAATTATAATAGAATAACCTTTTATTTTTATCTCAAAAATTTTATGCTGCTTATATGATAAATTTGGATAATTTTACAGAACTGGCTCACATTGGGTTTCAATCTTTGTAGAACATAATGTAGTGTTTTAATTTGATAGCCTCCGTGACGGGGGTATCAAAAGGAACAACAATTATACAAAAATATTTCGCGATTAAATAAACGCATTTTTATTAATCCATTAAAATGTCAGAGCTACTTTACTAATATGTGTGGTTCGCATTGTATTTACTTTATTATAGAGATTACTAATGGGAAAACTCCTCTGATTTTCTCAATCGATTCAATTACATTAATGTATGACATAAATGAAAATTTAATTAGCAACAAAGCATACACATTTTACAATCGCATATGAAGTTTAGTTTCGGAGTTTGCTAATTAGTTAGTGACAAAATGTTCTGTGGACTTACCGGTCAAGCAGTTTCCCAATTTTCTCATTGCTGAATGATTGATTCAGATCTGCAATTTCGCAGCATGATTCAAATTCCTTGTTTGATAAAGGAAACTTTCCATTTTGTCAAAACATCGAAGATAAACTGCTCTATTCTCACGCACTTCTGCAATGACATATATACTTTCAAATATGATACTCGCTCCTTGTTTCATATATCCATGGAAAATAATCGGAGTGTTGTCATTAATAAAGATGACATCCACAGCCAAAAGCGTCGTTAGAACCAGTTTCTTCCAGACCTCCACACACCCAAACTCAATGGGGGAAATAAGATCTAACCACTCGTCTGTCAGGTCAATATCGACTCAACAGTAATGATTCATGAAAATACCTGGATGAGGTTGTATTGAGATGTGTATTTTATATTACAAATATGCTTATAGTTCTGGGGAATTTCAAATATCTAAAGATATTCATCTTGTATTAACCAAAACATCTAATAAAAGTTTGTTAAGAATTTTTCCTTCGCAGCCGGAGCCATGAGTAGGGTCATGTCAAAATGACTGGAAAACAAGACCCAATCAATGGTAAAGATTTATGAAAATACCTGCATGACCTTGTGTTAAAGTGTGTATTTATATTACACATAGAGCACATTATCATATATATATATATATATATATATATATATATATATATATATATATATATATATATATATATATATATATTGTGATAGAACGTGTTGAAGCTGCGTTTAATTTCAACTCCTATCCCGTATTATTTAAAACCACGATGCTGCCCACGTGCATCTTCGATTCGAGGCTTGGAGTCTTATCACCGCTACCGGATGCCAATGTTTAAACAAGGAGGTTATCGTCCCCCCGTTCGCCCCATACGCCGACCTCGCCAGATCGAGTTGGGCTTATGAACAGATAAGGCATTGTTCTCCGGCCCGGCTGTGCATTCCCTCCAAGCTTTCACTCCATTTTCACCCACGCCAAGGAGATGTCCTGGCTATTTATATGGAAACTTTACCACTAAGATCAGATTGGAGATCCAGATTTTCGTCGCGAAACATCACCACGACCCTCTCTCCCTTTGTGCGCCAAGGGACCTCGACCTCGAGATTCACCATCACTTGTCCAGAAGGAGGACAATATTCCTTGAGTGCCAAAGGTTCGAGCCTTTCCGACGCCAAGTCCCCAAGGCCCCCCCCCTGTTGTTCAAGGAGAACAGCATTAGAACAGCCATTGTTCGTTTTGAGCCCTTCGCCAAGAAACGGTTCTCATCCCCCCCTGTTGTTCAAGGAGAACAGCATTAGAACAGCCATTGTTCGTTTTGAGCCCTTCGCCAAGAAACGGTTCTCATCCCCCCCTGTTGTTCAAGGAGAACAGCATTAGAACAGCCATTGTTCGTTTTGAGCCCTTCGCCAAGAAACGGTTCTCTTCCCCCCCCCCCCTGTTGTTCAAGGGAGAACAGCATTAGAACAGCCATTGTTCGTTTTGAGCCCTTCGCCAAGAAACGGTTCTCTTCCCCCCCTGTTGTTCAAGGGAGAACAGCATTAGAACAGCCATTGTTCGTTTTGAGCCCTTCGCCAAGAAACGGTTTTCATCCCCCCTGTTGTTCAAAGGAGAACAACATTAGAACAGCCATTGTTCTTGAGCCCGTAGACAAGAGACGGTTCTCATCCCCCCCTTTGTTCAGAAGAGAACAACCTAGAACAGCCATTGTTCTTCAAGCCGTTCGTCGAGAAACGGTTCTCCTTCCCAAGACGCCTCGTCAGGATCCTTTTATCCCCCCCCCCCTTCGGCTGGAACTCGCCAGCGGACCGAAACTCCTTTGCGCCACCTTCCACTGCACCACTAGTGCCGTTACGTAAGCCAAACTTCACCTTTGAGTATTGATCCCTTTTGTCAATTCTATCCTGTGCTTTAAATTGTTTATCGAACCATCCCATCTCTTTAACTCTATATTTGTTTTACCTTTTTTAATCCCTTAAATCCTTGGATTAGCTCGAGTCTCCACGACCCTTTCCATTCTGTTTATGTCAATATTTTCCGTTTTTGTGTATTGTTTATAGTTATTATTAATAAAACTCTATTTTATTAATAATAGCAATATTATTATCCTTAAGCTCAGTTCCACTTCTTAAGCATATCGAAGATACATAATATCGGCCGCCAGACAGTAAACGCACTCTAAAGATAATTAAGGAAGTTCCCTCAACGAATAGTGTATATATGGTATCGTCGGGAGTCATTCTACGACATATATATATATATATATATATATATATATATATATATATATATATATATATATATACTATTTAAATTTGGTGTCAGGTGTGGGGTTTAACACTATATCTTTGCAAACACTGGTCTCAGTCGAGTAAAGCATAGTGTTATTCGTTATAATAATAGAATATAGTAGTTCCCTTTTGTTTTAACGATTGCTATCCCCCTTTTTTTAAAAACTTAAGAAGCTGGAGTAGCTCAAGGAACTGTTATAATAATTTGTTTGTGTTTTTTTTGTGATTTTAGTCAGTGGTTATTTAGATTGAGAAACCAAGTACGAATAGGTCAGTGCCCATATTTAGGTAGGCTAATTCTATAGAGGCATAATTCTTGTTGCAAGGAATTTTAGTTGGTTGACTAGTGCGCCCCCAAGTGCAAAGATGACTCAGTTTGAAATCTTTAAAGCGCAAGGAGAGTCCTGTGGACTTTCCGGAAAAGAACTAACTGAGTACATTCAAGAGGAGCAAAGGAAAGAAAGAGAAAGAGAGGCATGGTTAAGACAAACTGAGCTTCACCATCAGATTGAATTAGCTCGGATTGAAGAAAAATTTCAAAGAAAAGAGGAAGAAAGAGAAATACAAAGAAAAAAGGAAGAAAGAGAAATACAACGAGAAGAAAAAGAAAGAGAGGAACGGATAAGACAAGCTGAGCTTCAGATTGAATTAGCTCGGATTAAAGCAGAAGTTCAAAGAAAAAAGGTAGAAAAAGAAAGAGAAAGAGAGGAACGGGAAAGAGTAATCCAACGAGAAGAACGAGAAGGAAAAATACAACGAGAAGAACGAGAAAAAGAAATCCAACGAGAAGACAGAAGGACGGACTCGCGCTCCTTCCCAGGAAAGCTGACAAAGTTTCCGAGCCCCGTAAAACCCCAAAACTTCTTTCCCCAAAACCAACAACGGGACTCCAAACCTCCCGTTAAGACTTCTCCTCCATCTCTCTTCCCGAAGCGACCAACCATATGCTTCACCTGTAGTGTAGAAAACCACATGAGCTGGAATTGCCCCCAAAATTCTAGGCTTAAAAGCGGACCAGCCCACCAAGTTCACCAGATTAAGGCAACCCCGGCTCCCCCGGTGGTGCAGACCCAAGCAGAAACTTCTCCCCCTCCGTCAGGCCACCAGGTAAATTTTGTTTTTGGTAAAAGTTCATCGGGAACTTTGAAATATGAGGAGGGCAGCGTGGACAGCTGCCGAGTATTGACTCTCGTCAGGGACACAGGATGTACGTGTTTCATCGTGTCCGACGAACTCCTCCCAGTGGCCTCTAACCACGAAAAATTTGCGGTGTACATGACCACCTTGGGCGGGCGAACCGATTCCCCGTCACTAGATGTTACCTGCAGTGTCAATATTATAATGGCTGGGCTGAAGTCATTGTAGCACCCATACAATTCTGTTCCGTACTTATAGGACAGAGCCCCCAAGTAAGTTTCGACCCTGTGTTTCAGGCCGCCCTTCCTCAAGGCCGAGATAAGAAAGAAGCCCAGGAGCCCGTCCCCATCAGAACCCCGATACCGTCCGATTTCTCGGAGACCCCTAACCAGGACTTTAGGACGGCAAAAGAGGAATGTGAATCACTAACACCCTTAGGTGATAAGGCCCCAGACAAGGACACGGAGACTGTCCCTGGACCCCAAGAAAAAAAGAACCCCCAACGCGCCCATGGAGATACCTTCGTAGAACTGGACGAAGCATCGGCGCTTGAAGAAGATTGCCCCGCGGAGTCCCTTAATGTAATCCAGACAGTGTGCATCCAGCCTGATGCCGATTACCCTCCTCCTTCCCTACCAGGCGAGTCTTTAGAACCCTCTGACCTGGAAAGTGACGCGCAGCTGACACCACGTCTGAAGAGCCAGCTACAAGAACTAATTAAATGGAATCACCATTTACCCGCCCTATTAGCTCTTTTTGAGCGACCGCGTAAAAATGGCCTCAGCATTGGCCCAAGCAAATGCCATTTTGCTGACGAAACCATCAAATATTTGGGGTTCAAAATAGGACAAAGCAAGTTAGGTCCCCACGAGAACAAGATTAAGGCAATCGCCCACATGCCCCTCCCGATTACAAAGAAGCCATTAAGATCGTTCCTAGGATCAGCTTCTCCCTATCAGCGATTTGTTCCGAATTTCGCTGCAATTTTGGCCCCCCTATGCCCCCTTCAGGAAAAGAATTTCCCCGATCGTTTACGTTGGAATGATGTCGCTGTTTCCCATTTTAATCAGCTCAAAAGTAAGTTCATTTCTGCCCCCATTTTTAAGTTGCCCAACCCGAAAAAATCCTTTGGGGTTAAGACCGACGTGATCAACGAGGGCATTGGAGGTGTACTCCTTCAATACGTGGATGACAGAACGAGTCATCCAGTTGCATATGCTAGTCGTCAATTATTACCACGCGGAAAGAGATATGCCACTAGAGAAAAGATAGCTCTATCAATTATCTGGGTCATAGACAAATTCAAGCTGTACTTGATATGTAAAGAATTTCAAATAGGAACCGACCACCGTCCGTTAGCCTATATTAGGAATTTGAGACACTCAAACGGCCGCATCATGCGCTGGAGTTTACTCTTGCAAGAGTATCAATTTAAAATAAATTATATCAAAGGTTCCGATAACTAGGTCGCTGACTTACTCAGTAGAAATGCGTTACCGAATAGCGTAGAATAATTGTATTCATAGGATTAGTATCTCCATGTAGGTATATACCGTCTTGTACGACTTAATTTAAGATTCTTTTGTAATATAATTAATTAATGTATATGTCTGAATTTTGTAACGCTCAATGTCTAATTTTTTGTATGTCTATATATTTGTTCTTATTAATTTACGTATAAATTATTTTGTCCCGTATGTACTAAGTTTATATCATTTCATTGTTCCATGCCCTTTTTATCTTTGATTAAGTTGTATAAGAGGTTATTTTCCCCTGTAATCTAAAGATCAAAATAATCATATGTATTGAGGTAATACTAGTTAGGTGCAGGAAGGTACGGTTGGTACAAGAAAACGAGTTCCCCACAACGGAGCTCTATCGTTGTCCCTTCTCTCTTTTTTTTTCAAAGTGACAACTTCCCCTGGAATGGAGGGGTGTGATAGAACGTGTTGAAGCTGCGTTTAATTTCAACTCCTACCCCGTATTATTTAAAACCACGATGCTGCCCACGTGCATCTTCGATTCGAGGCTTGGAGTCTTATCACCGCTACCGGATGCCAATGTTTAAACAAGGAGGTTATCGTCCCCCCGTTCGCCCCATACGCCGACCTCGCCAGATCGAGTTGGGCTTATGAACAGATAAGGCATTGTTCTCCGGCCCGGCTGTGCGTTCCCTCCAAGCTTTCACTCCATTTTCACCCACGCCAAGGAGATGTCCTGGCTATTTATATGGAAACTTTACCACTAAGATCAGATTGGAGATCCAGATTTTCGTCGCGAAACATCACCACGACCCTCTCTCCCTTTGTGCGCCAAGGGACCTCGACCTCGAGATTCACCATCACTTGTCCAGAAGGAGGACAATATTCCTTGAGTGCCAAAGGTTCGAGCCTTTCCGACGCCAAGTCCCCAAGGCCCCCCCCCCTGTTGTTCAAGGAGAACAGCATTAGAACAGCCATTGTTCGTTTTGAGCCCTTCGCCAAGAAACGGTTCTCATCCCTCCCTGTTGATCAAGGAGAACAGCATTAGAACAGCCATTGTTCGTTTTGAGCCCTTCGCCAAGAAACGGTTCTCATCCCCCCCTGTTGTTCAAGGAGAACAGCATTAGAACAGCCATTGTTCGTTTTGAGCCCTTCGCCAAGAAACGGTTCTCTTCCCTCCCCCTGTTGTTCAAGGGAGAACAGCATTAGAACAGCCATTGTTCGTTTTGAGCCCTTCGCCAAGAAACGGTTCTCTTCCCCCCCTGTTGTTCAAGGGAGAACAGCATTAGAACAGCCATTGTTCGTTTTGAGCCCTTCGCCAAGAAACGGTTTTCATCCCCCCTGTTGTTCAAAGGAGAACAACATTAGAACAGCCATTGTTCTTGAGCCCGTAGACAAGAGACGGTTCTCATCCCCCCCTTTGTTCAGAAGAGAACAACCTAGAACAGCCATTGTTCTTCAAGCCGTTCGTCGAGAAACGGTTCTCCTTCCCAAGACGCCTCGTCAGGATCCTTTTATCCCCCCCCCCTTCGGCTGGAACTCGCCAGCGGACCGAAACTCCTTTGCGCCACCTTCCACTGCACCACTAGTGCCGTTACGTAAGCCAAACTTCACCTTTGAGTATTGATCCCTTTTGTCAATTCTATCCTGTGCTTTAAATTGTTTATCGAACCATCCCATCTCTTTAACTCTATATTTGTTTTACCTTTTTTAATCCCTTAAATCCTTGGATTAGCCCGAGTCTCCACGACCCTTTCCATTCTGTTTATGTCAATATTTTCCGTTTTTGTGTATTGTTTATAGTTATTATTAATAAAACTCTATTTTATTAATGATAGCAATATTATTATCCTTGAGCTCAGTTCCACTTCTTAAGCATATCGAAGATACATAATATCGGCCGCCAGACAGTAAACGCACTCTAAAGATAATTAAGGAAGTTCCCTCAACGAATAGTGTATATATGGTATCGTCGGGAGTCATTCTACGACATATATATATATATATATATATATATGCAGATTTTGTTAAAGACCATAGTATATTTCGCCTTTATTAATTTTCTTTAGAAAGTTTCTATTTTTCTTATTATATTTTTTAGTTCATCTTGAAGATGGTAAACAGCCTCTCCTACGTTCAACTCATTAACATAACATAACATAACATAATTTCACGGACGACAAAAGCCACAAGGGCCCATCAAAGGTCATCCGCATCCGTCAAAACCCACCCACAAAAAGCACTATCGCCAAGGGAAGACAAAATCAAAGTCCCCCACAATATAATATAACAGATGACAAAAGCCACTGGTGCTTATCATAGGTCATCCGAGTCAAACGGCCTCTTTTTTAAGGCACCCAAACTCCCAGGAAAACTACATCCAGAGGATTGCATCCAGAAACAAGGGTATCACCAATCAAGGCTTGTCAAGAACTAAATCATGCAGCTATAGATATATACAAAAGTTAGGAACCATCAAAACCTTCCCTCCCCATAAACTCATCCAACCTACTCTTAAATACATTTAAATTTGGACTACTTACTACCCTCCGCGGCAATTTGTTCCAGAAGTCTACCACTCTATTGATGAAAAAATATTTTCTTAAATCCAACCTACACCCTTGCTTTTTAATTTTCAAGTGATGACCTCTAGTCCGATTTCCATCATCTAACTCAAAAAACTTGCTAACATCTAATTTATCTATCCCAGAAATTTTTTTAAAGAGGACTCCACTTCCAAAAGATTGTCGGCGACAATACACCAGGATATTTGTATGGAAACGTAAAAATACACAAGCCGAAAAACACACTGAAGCCCATTATTTCTCAAATTACCACACCAACGTACCGTCTAGCTAATACCTTAAATGAAACAATAAAACCATACGTCCATGCGCTCTGTAAAGGCCTCCGGCCTTGAAGAGCGCATTATAAGAAATTCATCATTATTATTATTCCTTCAAAATATAGCATAAAGTCCACGGAGGAATTTATCGATATACTCCACTCTACAAGACCGACAGGATTAATAGCATCCCTTGATGTGGAAAGCCTGTTTACGAACGTGCCTATCGCTCGGGATCATCGACATCATTATACAAAATGTATAGTACCATCCTACAATGTCTCCTCTTAACCTTGACCCAAAACATCTTAAGGAATATGCTGCGTTCATGTACATTAGAGGCTCCGTTCAGGACACCGGACGGAAATCTCTACACACAGGTCGATGGAGTAGCTATAGGATCGCCCCTGGGGACGACTTTTGCCAAGTACTATATGGGTCAACTTGAAGAGAGCTTATTAGACAACATCGAAAATAAACCACACATATACTGCCGATACGTAGACGACATCTACATCAACGTCCAAAACGAAGAACATCTCAAGAACATCAAACAGCAATTTGATGCGAACTTTGTGTTAAAATTCACTTATAAATTGATCATAGACAATAAATTACCTTTTATGGACGTAGAGGTACAAAACATCAAAGGTAATTACGTCACAAAAGTGTACAGAAAAAGTACAAACATGTGAAAAATGCCTCCACGCGGAAGGTGAATGTCTTGAAAGGTACAAAAAAAGTGTAATCGGCTAATACATCAACCAAGCATACAAATGCTGCTCCACGTGGGAACTGTTCCATCAAGAGATCTCCCGAATTAAACAAACCCTCGTGAACAACGGTTTTCCTAACAGCATGATTGAAAAACAACTTCAATCAATTTTAAGAAGGCAATTCACAGACACGGATGAAAAGCAAAGTAACCAGGAAGCAATAAATAACATCAAACTGTACTATAGAAATCAGATCTCATCGGCCTACAAAATAGACGAAAAAAACATCAAGGAGATTTTTAACCGTAACATCAAAGTTAAGAAGCAAACAGACAAGATTCAGATGATTATATATTATAAAACGACAAAAGTTAACAATCTCATTATGAAAAACTTCTACCAAAACTCCTCGATTCTGAAGTCTACGAACATAGTTTACGAGTTTACGTGCCCGAATGAAGACTGAAAGCTTCAAAACAACTCAAAATATGTTGCTATGAATACAACCACATTTTCGAGGCGTTTGACAATGCAACTGCAACATAGAGCCTTCCCAAATCATATGGAGAGCTTGCAGAACATCAGCTTAACCAGGGACATATTGGTTAATAACAAAACGATAAAAAGGAGGGAAATAAAGCTAGACTAAACACCTTAGAAGCCATCTTAATTAACCAACAAAGGCCAGCCATCAACATCCAGACTACGGGCTCGAATCGAACTTTAAAGTTGTTCTAAAATTCCGCTCACACAAGAGTGGCCCGTTCCCTTGCCATAACGTTTAAGCGAAGAGGAATAAATTTCCCCTAATTGGGGGACCAAACCGACGGTTGAAGACTTCATTGAACAAAAAGGCTAACCTATACAACTCTTACCCGAAAAAATGAGGTAAAGACAAGGGAAAGCCAGCCTCAAAAACATGAAAATTTTCTTCACTTTCCCCACGGGTATTTTAGAGAAGAGACGCTTATAAGCTGCTCCTAGGTGACTTTATGTCTACCTAAAACGACGGAGTAACGAAGCTGAAATGAACTGGACTGACTGCCTGTCATCTTGCCTTGTCCCAACTACAACTATGATGTTCTTTGTGACACTCATAATTAGGGGCGCCAAAGAAAGCTGGTTTGAGGAATAGCCCACCGTGGAACTCGGCGTCAGAGCCACCCGGACCAGGGGCAGAACTGCAACTCCCGAGAAAGGAAGTGGGAGCCCGCCCCCACTCCTCCATCCCGGGAGACCTGCCAAGACCATAGAGGGAAGCAACACCTGTCTCTATGTATGTCGGATGTAGTTCTGATACCCAAGCCCGCGAGGGGCAGCCCCCCATCCCGTTTAGTGATGGTTGATTCCGCGCTAACCAACAAAAAGTCTGCAATACAATCACACCTCGGATTCACCCATCATTATTCATCCATTTCATTTGGCAGTTCACGTTCATGGGGGGTGGGTTACGAAAAAGAGGGAGTCACCTCGAACGAGCACAGAGTACCATCGCAAGAAGAAAGGGAGCACGAATCATTTCCTCTCGAATCAAGTTACCACAACCGAAAGACTAGAGAGTAATAAAGCCCAGAGGGAGCACTCTCTCGAAGAGATTCCCTTCCTGAGGATCACCGTGTCGTGGTGGAGGGGCTTGCGTACTTTAATGACACAGTGGACTATGCCAGTGAAGACTGTGATGGACATTGTTATCCATCAGTCTTTCTTCAGGGGTCCTAGCTTGCTGAACAGGCCACTGTGGAGGAGTAGGCTAAGGATCCTCACATGCTTGTATTGAGTACCGCTGTACGGGTTGCTGATCATGTTCGCCGGAGGTATCGCCTTGAAGGCCGCACTTGTTCTGCGGCTGATAGCGGTTCATAGCGTAGGTCATAGCTTAGCCGTCGTCAAACTTCCATTCATGACGTTGCACTGATTTTAAAACGACAGCTGTAGCGTGGGGCAGGGCTACCCTGAGGACAGTGTAAAGCGCCTAGTCTGGGGGCAGCTACAGTAACATGAATCCACTTCCTCAGGGGTACGTGTGCTTTTAATACAACTATTTATGGGTAAAAATAATAAAAACTATTCCCAGAGCCCCCAGGATTCTGGTTCCCGTTCTCCAATGACCGTGATCTTCGTAGACTCGATCCTTTTGGTTCCGATAGATTTGTAGTTTAAAAATCAGACAATGATACGCCAATAAGTAAGGCTGACATTTTCAATGTCAATGAAAACTATGTTGCTAAATGTGGTGAACCTGCCCAAATGTGGCTTAGGAATGATGGCTACCTTGTTGTAGAGTCCTCCTCATTTTATCAGCATCAAAAAATCAAAGCACTGGATTCTCTCGCTTCCCTCAATATCTCCTCGTCATCCCATCAAACCTTTAACACCTGCAAAAGGGGATTTCAGGTTGGGGGAGCTTATTGAATATGATGTGGACCGGCTTGTTGCTAAACTGACTTCTCAGAAGGTAGTGGGTGCATACCGCGTCACTTGTAATGTTAATGGCACCAGAGTTCCTTCCGCTACTATCATATTAACTTTCAATAGGTTTGAACTCCCTAAGAATATCAAGGCTGGTTATCTTTGTATTCACGTGAAAGCCCTACGTGGAGAATCCCCGTAGGTGCTTTGATTGTCAACGCTTTGGACATGTCAGTAATCACTGCAGACAGGTATGTGTCAATTGTTCCTCTGATTTCCATGGAATACCGTGCCCTCGTCCCCCTTGTTGTGCCAACTGTGGTGGTGACCATCTAGCCACCTCTAAGCAGTGCAGCTTTTTCTTGTATGAGAGAGAGGTTGTTGCTCTTTGGAATAAATTCCAAATTAGCATGAAGGATCTGGAAGGAGAGCTAAATAATTATACATACAACCAGGAGTGAGTTTTGCGGACGCTCTTAGAGCGACCAGACCAGTCGTAACAGACAGCAGAAACCATTCAGAACTCCACCTTTACGGCCGCAGAATATCCATCAAGAAGCCCCAATAGAATATCTGCCTAAGAATGATGCTCCTCCTCACCCTCCAATCATTAGGGAGGTTCCTGCTTCTCCTAAACCAAGGCGCAAGAGGACTCGCCCTTCCTCAGATTCCCTCCATCAGCATCCAACCAACCATTGGCATGCCCTGAAGACATGGAGGCAGATTCCGGGGATGTTCGTGTGGTGTTCGTTTCACCGGTGGACATCCACCATCCTCCCACTGAATCTGCCCTGAGTCCATCAGTCACAACTAGCCAGCCTATTACATCCACAGCATCAGTAACTCCAGATGAGTTACTGATCCAGCTTTGGCTGTGGCTTTTTTGCATGCGGAGAAACAGCATTCTGTGGTTTCTTTACCTACCCCAGCTGACCAACCAACCACCTCCCGGAATGACTCGGTACCATCTCTCTCAACATTAATACCTACCAGTACAAAGGACCCAATATCTTCGGAGGCATCTTTGCTAGCAAAAACCACCCTGTCTTATTCACAACTCACAGATGGTTCTTTGCCCTCTAATAAAAGTGCCATCCCCAAAACATTCAAACTAGCTATGCCTCAAGTGTTAATTACACTTAAAAATCAAAAAGGTTCAAAACCCCAGTTACCTTCACCAGATGAATATGTTTCCAATTGTTCATTGGAATCTACAAGGGATATTCTCCAAATGGGAGGAATTAAAACTCTCGCTTCATGATTACAACCCTAGTTGTATAGCATTACAGGAGACCCAATTGGGCATTCGTTGATTACCCAATTTTCCCCACTATGTGGAATATTTTAAGAATCCACCAGAACCCATTCATGGTTCGGCTATTTTTATCCGTGAAGACTGTTCTCACTTAGCAATCCCGTTGAGAACAGACCTTCAAGCAGTGGCGATTCATGTGCATACCAACCGTTTATACACAGTCTGCTCACTGTACCTCCCTCCCGGTGATGGGGAAATTGCTTTAGATTTGGCTAGCAAATTAGCCAATCTCATCTCCTAACTCCTGACTCCATTCCTACTAGTTGGAGACTTTAATGCAGGACACCACCTTTGTGGAGACTGTGATGACAAACCCAAGGTAAATCTGATTGGGAGACTTATGGAGACTTTGGATGTGTCATTATTTAAGGATGGCACAAAAACATCCTTCCATGTCCAGGCCAACAGCTCTACCTGTGTAGATTTGTCACTTTGTTCCTCAGACTGTAGAGCAGACTATAGCTGGTCGGTGGATCCTAATCTGAGAGGAAGCGACCACTTCCCAGTTGCTCTGACTTTATGCCTGGGTGGCCCTCCTTCCCCACTGGGCAGTAGGTAGCACACTAAGAAAGCCAATTAGCCAAAGTTTAAATACCTTTCTCACTGTCGAGGTTTAGTGAGTGGTTAATCCCAGTCCCACTTCCTGGACATATATTTTATTACCGCACTGAGGTAAAGTGGAGGTGAAGCGTATCCAATACACCTACCTTAGCCACTTCCGGTGAATAAGAATAACCCCGGTGCGTACCTTTTTTATGAAAACTAAGATGATGATCCTCTGAGTGTGTCCCCACTCAGTAAAACAAACTATGGGTGGATCGGTGTAATATTAAGATTTAAGCCGAGTGGATTGCTTAATAATTGCCAAAGGATCGTCCAAAATAGTTAAACACACAGATAAAAAAATAATCTTTAATGTACATGAATTTTAAATAAGCAACAGCGTATATAAATATAAATAGAATTAATCTTGCACTGAATAAATAAGTCTACAAAAATGTCGTGGGGATTACTTGAAAATTACTCACTGGGATGCTTGCGTCTTAATGACACCCGACAGCATGAATGGAATAGTATTATTGAATTAAACACTGAATTAGGTAAGCACTTCTAATACTCGAGGTTATGGGCTCGGGATGGGAATTCTAGTTCACAAATAAACTGGTAAAGTTAGGGGAGGGAATAATTCAATTAACTATACCTTTGAGTTCGTAAGTATGTTTGAGAATGACGGTGAAGATCTTCTTCTGGTGACGATGATCGCACCTAGTCCGGCCGTCAGAGGTTACCGAAAGAGAGGGTAATCCTAGACCGGTGATATACTGATCCTATGCTGTATCACGAAGGTGAGCCAAACGGTGACTCAAATCGGACTTCTTCCTTGAAGTACCTGTCCGATTATTCGGCTCCTGGAGTGGGTAGCCAAAACCGATTACCTAGCTACGTCTAGGGTAATCCGCAGAGGGATGTCCTGTGTAACCTCAGACTCTGAAAGAAGGGGGGGGAGGGCTGCGAGAAGTTTGGCACCTACAAGTACCGTGACGGCAACAACCACTTCCCCAAGAAGTTCCTTCCTTACAGCGGGCGAACGGTTTCTTTTGTGGATCGTGCTCGACACAAATTCGACGTAGGTCCAAGATCTTCTGCCTGATTCCAGGGAGAAGTTTTCCTTTTATTTCCCTCGCAAGCAGAAATCGAGAGAGAAAGAATCGAATTCTCATAAAATCCGTATCGTGGCGCGAAAGACCTTTTTCATCTTTGGGCAGACAGTATGTCTTTCACGCCTTCGAGCCATCTCGGAGTTTACGGTGGCGCGAAAAAGGGCGACAGAAAATTCGAGGTGAGAGGTGCATTTAGAGATACGAGAGGGCACGCAGATTGTGTCAAAGTATTTCTGCGTACACTTATGTACGCGGTATTTAGACTTCTACACTCACCATTCTGGACACTTTCCTCAGAGCGACATTGACATGGTCCTTGAGAACTTCCATGATCATGTCAACCAGGCGGCAAATTCTTTTATGCGCCTCCACCAAAACTGCTTCCAACAAGACCCATCTCCCTTTCTAGTCTGAGCGAGCTTGTCGTCGCTAGCATCGAAACCCTACTGCCATCAACAATATGCTGGTAGCCAAGACAGGGCAGTACGACAGCGTACCCTCCGCCAGGCTTGCCGAATTTCCTTAAAAGGGTACATCAACTCTATCAACCACCAAAATCCACCAGAAAAGGCGGGAAAAGAATGAAAAAATTCATAGGCAGAGCAAGTGGTTTCTCTTCCCACAATATAGTTGAAGCAAGCAGGCGAGTTTTTGTGAGACGGCCAATTTCAAAGTCCTGGCAAAGACAGTTGCTGACATTTCCAGCCCTAACAATTATTTCTTAGAATTTCAACATGTCAGGAAAATACAAGAGCGGTGCCTCTTGAACTTCATGGATCCTTGTATGGATAATAAACCATACAATAAGCTCTTTTACATTCATTAACTTCGAAGTGTTCTTAAATTATGTGGATCCACCGCACCTGGTCCTGATGGTATCTCTTACGTTATGATCAAGATTATGCATTCAACACTCATGTCACATCTTCTTGATATATTAATTATATCTAGATTAAGGGCTGTTTCCATTCCAATTGGAGGGAAGCAATCCTATTTCCCCTTCGTAAACCAGGAAAGGAAGGGACGCTTCCGACCCACTATCGCCCAATTGCCCTTACTTGTTCCCCATCCAAGCCTTTTGAAAGGATGGTGAATGCCAGGTTGGTATGGTTTCTGGAGAAACACAACATTATTTCTCCCTCACAGTCGGGTTTTAGAAAGAGACAATGCACCACAGACCTGCTGGTCAGGATGGAGGATTTCATTTGAAAAGTTTCTCAAAGAGACAACACTCCATTGCTGTCTTTTTTGATATAGAAAAAGCATATGATACCACCTGGAGGTATAGTATCTTTAAACCACTATATGACGGGTATCAAAGGCCATCTTCCTAAGTTCATACAGCAATTTCTTGCTGGACACACGTTCCGTGTTAGGGTATGAAATGTTGATCAAATAGAGGGCGTGCCACAGGGAAGCATTTTGAGCGTCACCTGCTTCTCGGTGGCTATCAACAGCATTTTACTGATCTTCCTGTAGAGGTAATGACAACTCTTTATGTGGATAACCTGCCAATATTTTCACCATCACCTCGGTTGCCATATGTCATCCGTAAATTGCAACTGGCATTAACATCATTGCCAAAAATGCCGCTGCAAAAGGCTTCCGACTGTCATCATCCAAAACAAAGGCAGTTCATTTCTACAATTTGAGGCAAGTTGACAGGAATCAGCCAACCTTATCTTTGTATGGCTCTCCCATCTCGTTTGAGCCTTATTGTAAATTTATTGGGGTTATCTGTGATTCCAAGCTCTCCTGGGTCCCCATATAACTGCCTTGAAAAAATCCTACTTGAAGAGAATGGATATCTTAAAACTTCTATCACATGTTTCGTGGGGAAGTGATGGCTGTACCCTATGGCTTTTGTATACAACCTTGATCCAGTCTAAGCTGGATTATGGGTCACAGGTGTACTCTTAAGTCTCATCCTCAAACCTAGATAAGCTTAATTCTATCAGGAACCAGGGAGTGCGTCTAGCTTTGGGAGCATTCAAGTCCTCCCCAGTCTTGAGTCTCCATGCAGAGAGTGGGGTCCTTCCACTATCCTTTCACTGCCCTAATTTTAAACTGCAGTACCTTTTCAGGCTGCAACAGATCCCCCACTCACCTGTATATGAGTGCACCTATAATATTCACTCAGTGGCCCTGCGTATGACTGGAGATACAGGTCAACTGATAGAATTATCAGTTATTCAATATCAGATCCCTAAAGTACCTCATCGGCTATTGCCAACCGTGAGGGTTTGCAAGGTGCTGGCAGGCGAGCAGAAGATCAAGTTCTTGCCTTCGGTTCTACGAAGCCTCTACTATGAACACTATTTGTGCCACAAATCAAACACTTTTACCTACACAGATGGATCTAAATCCTCTTATGGGGTAGTAGCTTCTGCTATCTTCCTGTGTCCGTGTGCCTGCCCAATACAGCCTCTATCTTCACGGCTGAACTTGTCGCGATACTGGCTACACTGTATACCATCGCTTCTTCCTCACCAGGATCTTATACGATATTTTCTGATTACCCCAGATTTTTGGAGGCTTTAGTCATTTTTATTTCCTGATCACCCGCTGGTTTCAAAGATCCAACGGTGGCTTTTTTATTTATCCTCGTTCCACGAAGTTTTATTGTGCTGGGTACCTAGCCACATAGGTATAAAAGGAAATCAGAGAGCAGATGCTGTTGCCAAAGCAGCCGCTTCTCTAGGAACCTCCACTCCTGCTCGTCTTCCTTTCCGTGATATCGTGTCATACTTCTGTGACTACATGGTCTGCCAGTGGCAGAGGACTTGGGATGAACTCCCCCCCAACTAAACTGCATGCCATCAAACAGTCAGTCCGCCCTTGGCCACGCACTATTAGTACCCGTACTCAGGATGTTATTCTATGCCGTCTGAGAATTGGGCATTGTCTGATACATTGCTTTCTAATGGAAAGCCTTCAGCAGCCTCCAATGTGCTTTCCCTGTGGAGTACCAATGTCTGTACTCGACCTATTTGCTGAATGCTTTTTCCCTTTATTTGCCAAGGGATGTGCCCCCAGCAGGCTGTGAGGAGCATCCTTTCTGAACATGAGTCCACCTTTAACATGAATCGAGTGTTTAAATTTTTATCAGAGACAAATCTTTTAAAGTAAATTTAATGTTTTATCATTTTTAGAACCAGATAAAGGTGTCGTGTCTTATCATTTTACTTTGATTTTACAACATTCTAGAGGCATTTATTTTTCTACGTTTTTATCCCTCTTCCTTTTTTTATATATCTTTTAGATTTTTAAACATAGTCTATGTTTTTAATGAACAATTGAAATTTTAATGAATCCTCTCTTTTTGAAAATGGCTCCGAGCTTACCCACTTGGACGTACGCAGCACCCGTCTGTTTTGTACCATTCTTCTTCTCTCGAAGAAATAGCCCAAGATAACACGACCAGAATCCCTCTGCGGCAATCGATGGAAAATCCAAGCCCAGCAAAGAAAAAGTATTCGAGCTTTTATATGGCAAATTAAGAATTTCCATAGTAAGACTGCTAGAAGTGGCCTCGGAATATGTTCTTATCTGGGAGAAAGAGAAGGACATCGAGTCTATCACAAAAGAAAAGGCATTTAAGGTCCTACAGTGTGTTGGTCTGTAGCCCGCCATACCACTTCAGATCCTGGCCCACAGGAGTGTGGTATGCCGTCGACTCGACTCAGGGATCAGGAAACAATCAAAAGAGGAGATCAAGGAGGAAATCCAGCTTCGACAAACCTGGGCTAAGGTAGCCGAAGTGATGAAATTTAAGAACAGGAGAGGTAACAGTGACTACACTCACGTGCTTAAGGTAATCTTTGCAGAAACCACTATGGCTCAAAAGGCCATGCTACAGAATGGAGGAGTACACGGCAAAGGACTGAAAGGGGCCACTAGAAACATGCTCCAGATGCAGCGAAAAGGACCACAAAGGGAGGACGTGTAATAACAACTTGGAAAAGTTCGTCAACTGTGGGCTGGGACACAGGTCAATGGCCAGAGCGTGTCGTTTCAAAATATAGGTAATAAAAAAGAAACACGAATTGAAGAAACAAAAGGAAACGCGTAGACCCAATACAACCTACGCCCAAGCAGCAAAGGTGGCCCTCCCAGAAGTTGACACGAGAAAGACCTACTTCAAGCTGCAGAACGAAAATTCAACCAAGATTATGACGTGCATTCTTCACGCGCACGTCATGAATCTCATGCGCCCTGGAATGTTCGCTAAAGAGCTAAATAAAATGCTCTCAAAAAACACTATGGGGGATTTCTTGCAATTGCAGATCGTCCGAAACCAATAGGCAAATGAACAAGACCAAAACCAAAAATTGGAAATAAACATAAGAAAGAGAAAAAAGAATCAGTCGAAGTGAAAACTCCTGCTCCTAAACAGAGACGAGAAGATAACGAAGAGAGGGAAAATGCTGGGTCTGCTACTACTAGTTCCTTGGAGTCCTCAGACTCAGAAGCCCCACAAACAATGAAATCCAAGGGCTAGAAACAGAAGAACAAAAGGTTGCGTGCAGATAACATCAATCTCACAATATACGCATGCAATTAGTTTCCCTTTCCCGAATAGATGGAACCCAAGGAAATATTCCATGGAATAAAACAAAAGTTTTTAAATGGGAATACGACTTTGAAATCGACACTGAAAGGGTAGAACAAGCTTTGTTCTGCCAACATGTGTTCTTACATCACAACACTTGCGAGCAAATTTCTAACGGGGAGTTCAGGAAGAAGAGAAACGGGAGGAAGAAGAACATAACTCAGAAACACTAAAGAGTCAACATGGAAAGAGTAAGCAACAGAATATGGATCCTTACATTCAACGTAGATGGATGGGAGGAGAAAGCAACGGCATATGGAAACATATTCCGGTGCTTTACCCCGACATCATTCTTATAACAAAGCACGGCATTGACACTACATCTGGTCAAATTAAAACACCGGGCTACAGAGTGGTCATGAAGAATCATTCTCAGGAAAGGTTTGATGGTGCTGCAATAGCTATCAAGGGGAACAACTGGTTCAAACATCTACCAGAACTGGACGAATCCTTTGAGGCGGTCGAAATCCACACATTGGTAGAAGACCTCGTGATAGTGGCAGCCTATCAACCCCCTCGTCGAGCCTATCTCCCGATTAATAACTTCTACACACTGTTTCGGCACCGCAGAATGGTAATCTTAGGGGGCGACCTTAAATGTCAGATGCCGTGCGGTGAGCTATGGTAGAACCAACGAAAGAGGCCGAAACTTGGAATTGATTATGGGAAGAGAAAACATCCAAAGAATGGGGCCGGATTTTCTAACCTATATCACTTCTACATCAGCCACCAAACCTGACATAATCTTAACAAGTGAAGGCTTCCCCTTCAACTACCATAGTGAGCCGGGTCCAACAGTCCCCAGTGATCACACGACAATATCACTCGCGCCGATCCAGCTTCCATTCTCTCTTCGCAAAAACTACGCCTCGGCCAACTAGGAACGTTTCACGAGACAACTCGGTCAATACGCCCCAGCTGACCTTAGCGACTCAATCTTGGAGGAAATAGACGAAGAACTGGAGAAGATAACTACGTCCATTCTAGATGCAGACCGCGAATGCGTACCCAAGACTGGGTGCAAAACCTATCCTCAGCCCAGATGGACAGAGGAGATGAAGGAGATCGCTCGTGTTCACAGGAAAGTGTAAGAAGAGATAAGACGGGGAGGTCCTAACCGGGAAATAAGCTTGCTTCTTCGCCTCTAAGCACCGAGTTAAAAGAGGCTATCAGCCTCCAACAAGAGAAAATATGGAACAACCTGATAGCTAAATCGATAACGAGCTATCCCGGCTAAATTCTGGCGAAAAATTAAGAAACTAAAAGGACTAACCGGAAAAACGAAGGCTCGAATAAAAGAGAATGGAAATAATATAGAGGACCCAGAGGTTCTAGAAGACAGATTTAGGATTTATTGGAAAAACATCTTCAGTATCAACCCAGAAGACAATGAAGAGTTCGACCAGGAATTTGAAGGCCAACTGATCGAAGACCTGAATCAGATTATACACTGCATGCACCCGCAACATCAAGTAGACGAAAGCAGGGAAATGGCGGGGCATGACCGTCCCATAACACCTCAGGAGGTCATGGTCACTGTAAGATCCTTTGAACAAAAGGCACCAGGCTGGACGGGCATCACAAAAATCAACTTGATAAATGCCCCACAGCAGATCATTCAGGGAATCACAAATATTTATAACGCTTTACCTGAACACAAGTTACTTCCACGGGTTACTTACCTCAGGGCAGAAAGACTCTGATTGATTGGTCATGTACAGGCCAATCTTCCTGCTGGAATTCGTTGCGAAAGTCTAGGAGAAGCTCCTGGCTGACAGGCTTTAAGAATAACTAACGGAGCGGGGAGCTCACAACCCTCAGCAGCACGGGTTCCGAAGGAGACGAGGAACGGAGACCGCCCTCGCCCTCCTGACGGAAAAACTCGCGTGCAGCAAAGCTGATCGAAAGTACGTAGACGTGATGCTGCGGGAGTTAAAGAAGTCCTTTGATAAAGTTTGGGCTGAGAGGGCTACAATTTAAGATCTTCAACCTACACCTAAACTCAATCCTAGAAAGGGTCCTCTTTGACTGTGTCATGGAAAGGAAAACCCAAATCTTGATCGAGGGCTACAAAGGACCCGAATTCGAACTCGAGGCGAGGGTTCCACAAGGCAGCTCTCTGAGTCCGTTGCTGTACTTCGTGTACACAATAGCCCTTTCTGCTCCAGTGAGGGACGATTCGATGTATCTGCAATTCGCAGATGACATCACACAAATCGTTCCAAGTCCCATCAGTATAGCTGGAGTTCAAGCAAGGGCGACAGCTGCCGAGATTGATAACATCAACTGTAATGGAAAAAAAGTGGAAAATCAAGACGAACTGCCACAAATTCCAGATAATTCCGATGAACCGCCGGAAAATAGACGACATCTTCGTTGAGGATGAAATTTATCCGTACTCTAACGTCTTTCCAAAACAGGATACGAGGGTCCACATAAATATCAGTCTCCCTAACTAAAAGAGAGCTGAAGAAACTGTAATTTCCGAAGCCTCAACGTGCCAAATAAGAGGAAACTCTACACGGCCTTGGTACGCCGCATTATGGTGTACCCAACCGTCATCACGCAGATGGCAAGCTGTACCTCTCACAGGACGATGCAGAGGGTACAGAATCAAGCCACACTGTTTATAACTGACACGAAAAGGATCGACCGTATTCGACAATCGGCTCTACACGATAGACTCGGACTCAAACCGATCAATATAGAGATCCAGAGGCTAGGGAGAAAGACATGAGACAAAGTAGGAGAAGAAATGCTCCCAAAAATCAACAATAACCTAGACATACCCCAATTCACACAGCGCACAGTAGAAAGCACAGCTCTATTCCCTAGCCCAGAAACTCTGCAAGAGAAAATATAAGACCTATCTATACCTAAAAATTATACAAAAATGGAAACAAGACAATGTAAAACAATAAAAAAGAGGCAATAAACTTTAATAAAAAGAGGGGGAAGTGCCCAAATCAAACTTTAACTAAAAAAAAGAGGAGAAAGAACAATAAAAAGTATAAAGAAAAGAGAGGCAAAGTGCCCAAGCTAAAATCAGATTAAGTTAAAAAGAAGAAAAGAATAAATAATCAACAAAGCTAACTAAAATAATAAGATAAGATAGTCTAACAGCAATAATAGAAAACGTAAACAAAAAGAGGCGAAGTGCCCAAACTAAAATTGCAAATAAAAATAAGAAATTAATAATTAAATAACAAAGTAAACGAAAATAAAAAGAGAAAGATAAATTAACTAACAACAAGCATAGATAAAAAAGAAGCAAAGTGCCCAAGATAAAATTTAAGTAGAAAGAAAATAAAGAATAAATAAATAAATAACTAAGTTAAAAAGTACAAATAAAAGAGGCAAAAATGCCCATATAAAAGGAGAAAAGAATAGTTAGCAATAAAACTACTTGAAAGGCTTGAAAGCCACGACGGAAGAGCCGACTAAAAAAAAGGTTTAAAACAATGGGAGAACCTGACCGTCTTAGTCACCAATATTAGTGACGGACGATAAAGAAAAAAATAAACAAACAATAAGAAGAAAGTATACTAGTGATGCCCTCAACATCAGGGCAAACGATTTCACACCTATGAAAACCTACCACACATTTCATAACTTTCATTAACTTGAACTTGAACCTGAACTTTCTTTTCATTCAGACTCCACAATTCTTCAACGATAAAGCATGTAGACATTCTGAAGATGATCGCATAGATCGAAAGCTAAGCAATTAAAGTCAAGTTTGGTTTTACAAAACACATTTCATTTAAAAAAGAGATGGACGACGTAGGAGAGGTTGTTTACCATCTACAAGATAAACTAAAAGAGATAGTAAGAAAAATGGAAAGTTTCCAAAGAAAATTAACAAAGGCGAAATATATTATGGTCTTTAACAAATCTGCATACAAGAAGGTCTGCTACGCATTTACACTAAATTATATATATATATATATGAATCCTTTAAACCACATTGAAAGAGGAAACGGAATAATTTTTCCTTGCAGTAATATTTTTATTACCTATTTTCGAAAAAATCCGTGCAGAGAAGTGATTCGAACCAGGCACACTGAGGCAGCGAGCACCGCTTTGATCACAGTTAAAAGTATGCCGTTAGTACACTGTGATCAAAGCAGTGCTCGCTGCCTCAGTGTGCCTGGTTCGAATCACTTCCCTGCACGGATTTTTTCGAAAATAGGTAATAAAAATATTACTGCAAGGAAAAATTATTCCGTTTTCTCTTTCAATGTGGTTTAATGGATTCATTTTCATCATTCTCTCGTGCTACTTTGAGATATATATATATATATATATATATATATATATATATATATATATATATATATATATATATATAGTATGCATTCTTCTATCCCCTTGAAGTGGAAAAAATATTTGTAAAAGAATTGTTGAAAATTTCAAATATATATTAATTGATAAAGAATTATTATATGAAACTCGATAACTATTAATTATTCCCCCTAGTGGCAACTCTTTCAATCATTGATACAAGAATTTATCAACCTTGTTTCATATAACATTCCCATTCCATCCGGCGGAACAGTTCGCATCTCTCACGCTCTTTGTTTACGTGTTTGATAGGTTATTATAATCATACATGCATTAGTTTACCACGACTCTTAAGTTACTTCACTGGGAAAGATGTCGTAACCAAACGATTACCGTAATAATTCTTATTCCCTCTCTGATTTCAATGGCCATTTACGTGATCTGATAGACATAAATTTACCTAGCGCCGATTTTATATCTGAACCGTGTGATAAACTAAAGATATATAAATACTCACTTCTTTAGAGTATTGCGACATTAAATATATTTACATGTATAAACACCTAAAAGACACCCTAATAGCCTCACTTAGCAGTTGTATATCATGAATATATGAGACCAATGAGAAAAAAAACTATGAAAGATCAATATTGCATCTTTCATTCTGGATCCGATAATGAAATGAGAGATGCTAAAGTGACAATATGCATGTTGGAGATCAAATCTGCGCGAATTTCTGCAATGGTACACCAATGAGATATGCTATGAGTTCATTACACTCCCTTGAGACTAGGGGGAGAGGGATTGTAAATACGTTAATGGCAGCAAATAGAACGATCTGTTAGGGTATGCCTCAGAGGCTGCGCACTGCCAATTGACGGCTACCTCCCTACGAGCGCCACATTTTTTTGTCTTAGCTCTCGCTGAGAATCGAACCCGGTACGTGGGCGTGGAAATCGCGCCCAGCAGCAGCAGGCTACTCAGTATCTTAATATCTACCGATCATCGTTTGAAGCTTCACTAGTAGTAGTAGTACTAACGTTAGTGGTAGTGAAGTAGTAGTGGCACATTAGAATTAGTAGCAATTTGGCAGATGTGTTGTGGCGATAGTAGGAGGAGGTTGGCAAGGTTCCGACGCGATTCAAAGCTATTAACGCACTCGTGGGATTATTATTACAATGAATGGCTTCCTAACCCAGCCTCTACACCTATTTCACCCAGGAATGCTCTCATATTTAATCCTTTACGACTCGCAGCTGACATCACGGAGGGTTATTATTACCTCGCCCCTTTAAGTTCTTTTAGATAGGATTATAATCCAAGTTCTTTTTGTGGCGCAAATACAACTTAGATCTATTGAAGATGAAGAATTATCATTCTGACGTCATTGACATCTCTTTTTGTCATCACCTGCGCCCCCTTAAAGGGCCCCCGGAGCCCCCTTCTTGATGAAAACGGCCTTGAATCCATTTCCTGAATCTGGCGACGTATCTGCTCAGGGCCACAACCAAATGAGGTCTCAAGCGCTTCCCCCCGACCCGGGACAAAGGAGTCGGCACGTGGCGACCTTCTCGTGCAAGCAATAAAGGGGACGAGTTGGCCCCGAAAAGGGGGCCTTGTGAATGAGATCTCTCGTTATTATCCTTTGAAGAAAAGGAACCGAGGGTAGAAGAGGGAAGCCGGCAGCGATCCAAGTCCCTAATCAAATGTTTCCCCTCCCACGCAGATTTCTGGCCTCATCTGAATTATGCGCTGATCGGGCTTCGTTTGGATCGAAGGAACTGAGCGATTCCGTATCGGTCGAGGGTTCCTCAAATAGGGAATAACGAGACTTCTCAAGTCGTTTACAAAAGAACCCCAAAGCGCTTGATAATATTGTTTATATGAAATTAATATAGTTTTTAGAAGAATTAATGAAGTCTTTTGGAGTTTTTTAAATAGTTCCAAATTGCTATAACCTGTTCAAAGATAGCTGCAGTGATTACTAGGCCTTTATAAAGCTAGTAATACCTCGGTAAACTAAAAAAAAATGATGTTTGGATGTCATATGAACTGTCTGAAGGAGAACGTTAGCAACATGCGAATATACTTACGTTTCCTTCAGCTTTCCCATTGCTTAATTTCTCATTCTGGGCTCTATCTCCAACTGTGTATGGTAAGCACTTCATTCTTAATTGTTTAGTTAATATTTTTAGACACTTTAATTCCACTTTTACCTCATACCTTTCATTGACTTCCACCATCTTAAACTATTTAAATTGTTACCCCTTTGATTCAGATTAGTATTTATTTTAGTTTATACATTCAGTTTAAAATTTTTTTTTGTCATTTTACTTACTAGTCTCTTAATTTACTTGAATTGAGTTATTAATTATATTTTTAATTGCCCGTTTACCTTTTTTTTCATAAAATAAGTTATCACTCATTTGATTCATTTTAGTTCTTATGTTATCTCTTTCGTTTTTTGGTTTTTTTTGTTTAAATTCTTTTGTTCAATTTTGTGTTTGTCTTATTGTGTATCTTTTAAATCTCAGAACCTGAAGATGGGCATGTTGCCCGAAACGTTGTTCTCAAAATTGCAATAAATATATGTACCTCAGCATCTTCTGCGCCCTTGCCTTCGCTGTTAAATTAAAAATCATCTTGGTTAGCAGCAATACTTACGACTATATATATATATATATATATATATATATATATATATATATATATATATATATATATATATATATATATATATATATATATATATATAGTTTTATAGCTCACGAGAGATAACACGTTAATAAGTATAAATATTTGTGTATACCACGTAAGGAAAAAGAAAGATTGATTGGACAACGAAAGTACTAACTCCAATCAATCTTTCTTTTTTTCTTACGTGGTACACACACATACACGCACACACACACACACGCACACGCACACGCACACGCACACACGCACACACACACACACATATATATATATATATATATATATATATATATATATATATATATATATATATATATATATATATATATATATATATATATATATATATATATAGAGAGAGAGAGAGAGAGAGAGAGAGAGAGAGAGAGAGAGAGAGAGAGAGAGAGAGAGAGAAGGACACGTCCTCGGATAAGAAGAGGAAACGTATTTCACAGTTCAAAACGAAGCTTGATAACGCGCAGCTGTCCTCATGGAAAAACTGGCGCGTGGGAAGCATTCGATGAAGTTAAGACGACTTTAATTCTTGTGGAATAGAGTTGTGGCACGGAGTCATTCAGAGGAAAGGAGTCCATGAATTTTAGAATTAATTTGGGAACAAAACGACTTCACAAACTAAGAAGCTTCGCAATGGCCCTCCCTACATTTCAGTGTCGAAGAGGTTAGGAAAAACAAGAGTATTTTCTATGTTACCTTCCACGTATTTCACTTCTCCTAACTTTACCACTTACGAGCTTCTTTTCAGGAACTGAACTAACGAAGATATATATGGTAGTTTTTGCCATATTTTATAAAATTATAGATTATAAGATGCACCCGTACTTCTTCTGCCTCAATGTCGCCATATGGAATCAGCTTGAGTGGGCCGAAATCCATTAAAGCCGTCGTGAAGCCTTTCTGCCGGGAGGGTCTAAACGACGGATCAATCCGAGGCCGAAGATGTGTTCATTTTTAAGAGTGCAAGTCAATTTAATGCGTTTTATTGCATACGGACGGAAATGCTTCGCTTCCGTCTCTTACCTGGAGGCAGTTCCGTTCGTATTTAAGAGTCAGTAAACTCGAATCTGTATAAGGCGAGGGGAGGGGGAGGGGATGTCACAGGGAAAAAGGTAATAGGAACAAAAACAAATTTTATTCAAATTCGAGTCAGTTTTGCGAGAAACTCTACATCTGACGATGACGGTCGGTCGGTCGGTCCCCGTTTTGTTTTTTTGTTTTGTTTTTGTAATAACATTGTAACTATTTGGCCGATTCTAACGAAATTCAAAAGCATTATGTTGTTTTACATTCTCTTTCAAATGATATAATTACCAAAGTCCTCCCAAGGTTATCCCGGGAATTATTTTGTTTTGACAATAACATCATAACTTTTCGTCTGATACTCTGCTAGCCTAGACTAGACTATAATATGTTATACTCTGCTAGGCAAGCCTAGAATAGGGTATGCTATGCTAAGATATTATAGGCTAGGCTATACTATGCTAAGCTATGCTAAGATATAATGTACAAGGGTAAAATATACTATGCTAATTTAGGCTATAATATGCTATGATAGGATAGTATATAGTACATATGTTAGGATAGACAATAATTTGCTATGCTTGACTAGGGTATAATAGTATATTATAGGCTATACATGTCTAGGATAGTTAATGATAGGCTAGGTTATGCTATGCTAAGATAGGCTAAGCTATACTAGGCTAGGCTAGGCTATGGTATGCTAGGTTAAGTTATGGTATACTAAGCTATGCTACACTAGGCTCGTCTTCGCTATACCAGGCTAGGATAAGCGAGGCTTTGCTAGGGTAGGCTAGACTATGTTATGAATGCTATGCAACCCTAGGCTAACATCTAATATTCTAGTCTAGGCTAGGCAAAACTATAATATACTATACTAACTAGGCTAGGGTACGGTAAGGTAGGCTATGATATACTATACTAGGCAAGAATATGATAACTAGGCTATGATATGATATAATATACTAGGCTAGGATCTTATATATGCTAGGATGTACTAGGCTACGTTAAGCTGGGCTTTACTATGGTTTCTAGGCTAAGATAGGCCATACTATACATTCTCTGCTAGGCTAGGCTAGATTAGTCTAGGCTAAGTCATAATATACTAGGCTAAACTATAGTATGTAAGGCTAGGCTATACTATGCTAGCTACGCTAGAGTATGGTATGCTAAGTTATACTATTGTAGGGAATCATAGGCTAGACTTGGTTATACTAAGCTAAGCAAGCCTAGGCTATCTGAGGCTAAGCTAGGCCATACTATGGTAGGCTATGCCATGACATAATCTACTCTGTTATACTAAGCTAGGCTAGGAAGGATTTACTATGTTTGGCAATCTTGGCTTCTATATTATGCTAAGCTTTATTATGCTAGTTGAGGTAATACTATGGTAGGCTATCCTGCGCTAATCTAGGTTTTGACAGGCTACTATTGGAGACTATATTAGGCTATGCTATAAAGTGCTATACGATTCTAGACAATACTAGGCTATACTAAGATATGCTATGTTAAGCTATACTATGCTAGGAGATACTATACAACATATACTATACTCTATTATACTTTACTATACTATACTATACTATACTATACTATACTATACTATGTTATGCTATCATATACTATGCTATAATATGATAAGCACCACTATGCAATAATATGCTATGTTATACTATGCTATACTATTCTAGACTATGCAATTAGGGTGTGACCATTTTTTCGCCTTTCCAATTCCATAAATGAGGTGTGACAAAAAGTTAAGGCCCGCCATTTTAATTAAAAATTATATATTTTAATATAATTGAGTTCTGTTTTTTTTAATAAGATTTTAGAAAGTTGTGAGTTTTTAGTCGCGGGCGACTCTACATCTCACTATGGCGGTCGGTCGGTCAACGTTTTGCTATTTTTTTAATAACATTGTAATAATTAAGTCAATTCTAACGAAATTTGAAACCTGTCTGTTGTTTTGCATTCTCTTTTGAATGATACAAATGGCAAAATCCTCCCATGTTAGCCCGGGAATTATATTATTTTGGCAATAACATCATAACTATTCAGCAGATTCTAACGAAATTTCAAACCCTTAAGGTGTTTACATTCTCTTTCGAGGGAATGTTACTCCGGGATTATTGAAAGTTTGCAAAGTCATAAGGACATAATCAGAATAATTGACGGCACGCGACGTTTTGGTCAGCAGACCTTAACTCATGACTTTATTGACTATAATATTTTACTGGAGGATTGTGTAACGTCCCAGACCTAATGCCTGTAAGAGGATCTGCAGCTATCTATATATTTTCCACACATTTTAACTTCCTCCATCTTCCACACTTTGTTTCACATTTCTCAATACAAACTTTCTACGGACGATGCCCTCGTTGGTTTTTCGTTATGAATTCGATAAAAAAATTGCTCTTTTCTCTGTAAGAAACGTTTGTAAAATAGATATACTTTGTATATATATATATATATATATATATATATATATATATATATATATATATATATATATATATATATATATATATATATATATATGAAATTAGGTAAGAGGCCATGATGTATACATGCACTGTTGAAGTCCACAGCAGTGGCAGGGTTATTGATTTTAACTTGTATTCTCTTTATTTTTCTTACAGGTTTTTTGTCTGGGTCTTTGAGGCGAGAAAAAACATTAGCAAAAGACATATTTTATTCCGAGACGTCTTTCGACCGTGGTCGGTCATCTTTAGGGAATGGACAACCATCTTAAAAGATGGTTGTATAGTGATAGATAATAGTGGGTGAAAATTAAAAAAGGGAGGGATATTTTGCACTAGTAGGAAGAGCATCACTTTACGTTTGTTTTTAGATTTTCTTTTTTGTGTTAGTCTTTGATAGTTGTATTTTTCCATGTTTGTGTCTCTTTATGTGCTCTTAGTTTGTTCTTCTTATTGTTTGTGTTTAAATTCCGATGTACTTATTTTTGGCCAAATCTTTTAGCTTTCAAGCCTTTATTAGCTTTTGGCTCAACAATATAACTCGTATTGGTTGTTGTTTTAGTGTCCTGTTACTTATTTTATTCTCGTTTGTTTCGAGTCATACTGTGTTAGATTTTAATTTATATGTTATGTGTATATTGGTTCTATGTTCTCAAGTGAGCATAGCTTAGTGCTCGGTAGCTGGCTACGACGGGAGACTTTCTCCCGTAGCTTTTCAGGTATGTTTAGTCTGTCACCTGTGTTCCATGTAGTTCCGGAATGACAACATTGGTCAGGGTGGACCAAAACTTTCTTCCCAGTTTTTGTGTGAAGATATTGATAGGGTCTAGTCGCTTCCTCCTATGAAGATCCGTTTGCCGATGATAGTCACGCCTTCTGGCTTTGTTAATTATTAGGGATTCGGAGTTCTGGATACGTTGGAGTTTTCTCATTGAGGTCTTGCTGGCCTCTTGAGTTACTACTGCGGGGTAGATGAGCTTAGCCCGGACGTACATCAGGTAAATTTTCCTAATATTGGCCGTGCTAAGATCTCTAAATCTGAATAGCTTGGAGATTTCTCTCTTTGCTAGGTTCCGCTTCTCCGTGTAGTGTCTCGAGTATCCGTAGTCGGAGATCTTTAGGTCCAGGACATTGTCTTCGGCGGAGTAGCTGTATCTCCTCCCTTCAATGATGATGGGCCACGTCGACCTGCGGCTCAGCGGGACGATTTTGAACTTGTCCCTGTTTGTTCTAATCTTTCATCGTCTCTCGGATATAAACCTAATAATATATTACAAGACAAATAAAGCAAGTAGTTGTAGTTACATCATTAAGAACAGCTGTCTCCCTCCGATGATCGAACTCCAGGATACTAACAGCGTGTACGAGTATTCGTATAAAGTCGGTGACTGCGAACACCGCAATTCCAAGTACATCGGCGTGACCTCCACAACCTTGTCGAGGCAGTGCCTATGTTTTGAATTTTAGTTTGTCCTTAAACTTTTTCTAAACTGTGATTGGTCAATTTTGTATCCCTTATGTTTAAGTAGAAAAGTATACATAGTGTAGCATTCTGTAAGTCATTCCAGACTGTGTATTAGGAAGATACATACACAGTCTGGAATGACTTACAGAATGCTACACTATGTATACTTTTCTACTTAAACATAAGGGATACAAAATTGACCAATCACAGTTTAGAAAAAGTTTAAGGACAAACTAAAATTCAAAACATAGGCACTGCCTCGACAAGGTTGTGGAGGTCACGCCGATGTACTTGGAATTGCGGTGTTCGCAGTCACCGACTTTATACGAATACTCGTACACGCTGTTAGTATCCTGGAGTTCGACCACGCATTCTCCCCCCCCCCCTGCCGGGGCTGGGGAGCTGAAGTGAACTGAACTGCATTTCATTTTGCCACGTCCCAACTATGCCGTTCGTGTGATAGGCATAATTGGGGGCGCCCAGGAAAGCAGGTTTGTGGACTAGCCCACTGCAGAACTCGGCGTCAGTGGTAGCCCGATTACGAGGCGATGCTGAAAGCTTCGGGGAAGAGTTCGCTCTAATCTCTGAGGGTAGTTTCCGGCCAAGACCACAGGGGGACATACAACCGTCCCTGTGTAAGTTGGAAGCAGCATCGATAACCAAACCCCGGACGGGGCGGCACCCCTCGGGTGGTGGTAGTTGATTCAATCACCACCCATCATTAAGTCCGTCACAACCAACCGTCTGAGGGGCCTCCCCGGGTTCCCCCACATTCATTTCATCCCTCCATCCAGCAGTTCACGTTCATGGAGGCTCGCTTGCAACGGTGGTGGGGGGGGGGATGCCCCTCCTCCAGAAAAGTAAAGCTCTTAACAACCAATGAAAATTTGTTCATTCTGGTCAAACTACCCATTTTAAATAGTTGGCAAGCACTATAAGAACCCAGAAGCAGGAGCTACCCCACAGTGGTTCATCGCCCCTTGGGGCCAGTGCAAAATGGCACAGAACCAACTCCCCCGGGTGCCTCTGCGCACCATGAGCGGTCATAGCAGACCCGCCAGAGAGACGGTCTTCGAAGCCGTCTACGGAAAATTAAAGATTGCCATGGTGAGACTGCTGGAAGTCCCCGTGGGCTATGTCGCCGTCTGTGAGACGGAAAAAGACATAGAGTCTTTAACTAAAGAAGCTGCCATTGAGGTCCTTCGGGAGCTTGGCCTAACACCTGCTATCCCCCCGCAGATCCAATCACACAGGAGTGTGATCTGCCGGAAACTGGACCCGTGGATAGGGGAACACTCCAGGGAGGAGATTAAGGAGGAAATCCTCAAAAACCACTCTTGGGCTAAAGTGATAGATATCATAAAATTCAAGAATAAGAGAGACAATATGGATTATTCTCATGTCTTTAAAATAATTTTCGGGGAGACATCAATGGCAAGGAAGGCAAAGGAGTCTGGGCTCTGCTTTTTAATGCCAAAGTCAGCGGGGAGCAGATCGAAAGGGAGGAATTCCACTCGGTACAGTTCTGCTTCCGCTGCTACAAAATGGAGGCACACACTACCAAAGATTGTAAAGCGCCCGAGGAGCTATGCTCTAGATGCAGCGAACCAGGCCATCACTGGAAGAGCTGCCAGAGCCCCCGGGAGAGATGTATTAACTGTGGACAAGGGCATCGGACAATGGCTATGGCCTGTCCAAAGAAAAAAGAAATTATTAAAATTAAACAGAAAAATAGCCAAGAAGCGGAGACTAGGAAAGCGCACACCTCGTATGCCCAAGTCGCCAAATCAGCTCAGCCTGCTGCAACTGTCAATAAGACATACCTAAAGCTACAAAACGAGGAATCAACTAAAATTTTGACGTGTATCTTATATGCACACGTTAGAAACCTGACCCAGCCTGGTTGCTTCGCTAAGGAGCTAAACCAGATGCTGGCGAAGAATGGCCTGAACCAGATGTGGTTCCCGGACGACCCCCCTTCAGGAGACGTCCTCCAACTGCAGATGGTAACCAAGGAGGTGCAACCAGCAAACAACAAGGGGAACAAGCCACAGGAGAAAACCAAAAGGCTGGACCCAAGAGTGGAAGCAAAAAAAGAGAGAGAAGCTGCTGTTAGGTCTAAGATCGACAACAGGACGGTTAAGGAGAGCTCCGATGACTTTGAGTCTACGGAGTCTTCAGACAGTGATGCCAGTTCGAGCGTCAAGAAAGCCGGAAAGAAAAAGAGAACGAATAAGAAAGTCCTAGACGCGGATGAGTTAAATCTGAGGATTTATGCATCCGAGCAACACCCCTTCCCAAAGGACTACGATACCAACAGGATACTAGTTGGTATCAAAAATAAGTTCTACAAGTGGGACTTTGATGCCCAGTGTGATGAAGAGGTCGTCGAAGAGGCCCTCAATAACCATAACATCACCCTCTACAGGGACACACTGGAAGAACTGCCCACGTCAGAATTCAAAAAGAAGAGGAACGGGAGAAAACGTCCCTTCACAAAGAAACACTAGAAGCCAGAAAAGAGTATGGAAACCCCGAACAACCGGTTGAAAATAGTGACACTCAATGTCAATGGATGGGAGGGAAAAGCAACGGCGTATGGAAACATATTCCGTGTGCTAGACCCCGACATCATATTGATTTCAGAGCACGGTATCGACACAACATCGTACCAAATAAAGATACCGGGCTACAGAGTGACTACTAAAAACAATGCTCAGAGAGGCTCGACGGCGCCGCGATTGCAATCAAAAAGAATCTCTCGTTCAGGCACCTTCCAGAACTGGACGAGTCATTCGTGGCGATTGAGATGCCCACATTAGTGGGCAACCTCGTGATCGCGGCGGCGTGTCAACCCCCTCACAGAGCGTACCTGCCCCTCAATAACTTCTACACCTTGTTTGGTCACGGCAGGATGGTGTTCCTTGGGGGAGACCTCAACGCCAGATGCCGAACGGCTGGCTATGGTAATACAAATAACAGAGGCCACAACTTGGAAATAATTATGAGACGTAAAAACATCCAGAGGATAGGACCGGATTTTCCGACCTATATAACCTCTCGGGCAGCAACCAAGCCCGACATAATCATGACAAGTGGTGGCTTCCCGTTCAATTACTATAGCGAGCCAGGACCAGCAGTACCCAGCGACCATATAGCGATCCTCACCACCATCTCACTCGCTCCGATCCAGATTCCGGTCCCTCTCCGCAAGAGCTACGCCTCGGCCGACTGGGAACGCTACGGTGAAATCCTAGGCGTTTACGAACCAGCCGACCTAAGTGAGGCCACATTAGAGGAGATCGACGGGGAACTGGAAAGGATAACAGCCCTCATCATTGAGGCTGACCGCGAGTGCGTACCCTTGACAGGGTACAGAACTCTTCCACAACCACGTTGGACCGAAGAGATGAAGGAGATCGCTAGGGAGCACCGGGAGGTGTACGAGGAAATAAGAAGAACAGGTACAAATTGGGAGCGAAGCTCGCTGCTCCGTCGCCTACGCGACGAACTAAAACAGGCTATTAACCTACAATAGGCTGAAATCTGGAACAGCCTTATAGCCGGGTTGGACAGCGAGATGGCCCCCGACAAATTCTGGCGACTCGTGAAAAAACTGAAAGAACTCCCAAGTAGAGGAAAGACCCGCATCAAGGAGGGCGATGACTACTTGGAGGATCCGGCGGTACTGGAGGAAAGATTCCGCACGTTCTGGAAGGAAATATTCTCTATAACACCAGAGGACGATGCGGAATTTGACCAGGAGTTCGAAGACCATCTGATTGAGGAACTCAATCAGATCATACATCGTACGCACCCACAAGCCTACGTTGACGAAAGGAGGGAAATGGTGGACCATGGCCGACCAATAACAACGGTAGAGGTCATGGAAGTCTTAAAAACCTTTAAGCAAAAGGCACCAGGCTGGACGGGCATCACTAAGAACAATCTGGTGCATGCCCCTCGGCAGATCATTCAGGGAATCACTAACATCTTCAACGCTTCCCTGAATACGGGCTACTTCCCCGACGGGCTAAAAATGGCCAAAATCATTTTTATCCCTAAAGGGAACAAACCCCCAGATCAACTGGTGGACTATAGGCCAATATCCCTCCTAGAGTTTGTAGGTAAAATCTACGAAAAGCTTCTAGCCAACAGGCTACAAGATCAGCTGTCCGAGCTGGAAGCTCACAACCCTCAGCAGCACGGGTTTCGCAGGAGGAGGGGGACTGATACAGCTCTTCCCCTCCTCACCGAAAAGCTAGCCCGCTGCAAAGCTGAAGGGAGGTACGTAGATGTGGTGTTGCGCGACGTGCAAAAGGCCTTCGACAAGGTTTGGCTGAGAGGTCTGCAATACAAGATCTTAGGCCTCCAGCTAAACCCGGTCCTGGAAAGGGTCCTCTGTGATTACATCATGGAAAGAACAGCCCGTATCTCAATCGAGGGCAACAGAGGACCCAAGTTTGAACTAGAGGCGGGGGTTCCACAAGGTAGCTGTCTGAGTCCGCTGCTGTATCTTGTGTACACGTTGGACTTACCTGCTCCAGTTGGGGAGGATGTGATGTATCTGCAGTTTGCAGACGACATCACTCAAATCATCCCCGGTTCCTATAGGAACGCTGGAGTTCAAGCAAGGGAGACAGCTACCGAAATCGAAAACATTAATCGTTTTGAAAGAATGTGGAAGATAAAAACAAACCGCCGTAAGTTCCAAATCCTCCCTATGAACCGCCGGAAAAGAGACGACGTCATCGTCAGAGACGAGCTTTACCCGTACTCGAACGAGGGTAAAGTACTGGGTCTGCGCCTTACCTCAACGGGGTACAAGGCGCACATTAACAGCCGTGTCTCCCTAGCCAGAAGAGAACTTGGGAAACTTTATAGGTTCAAAGATCTCAGCTCAAAAAATATCAGCAAACTCTACAACATTCTGGTGCGACCAGTGCTGGTGTACCCTGCGGTGGTTATGCAGGCGGCCAGTTCAACCTCTCTCAAACACATGCAGAGAGTTCAGAACAAGGCTACCCTGCTTATAACCGGCGCGAGGAGGCTGGACTATATTCGGCAGACGGAACTGCACGCAAGAGCAGGACTTGAGCCACTGAATATAGTCCTTCAAAGTCTAGGGAGAAAGACCTGGGAAAAGGTAGAAAGCGAGATTCTCCCGCAAATAGATGCGGGCCTCGAGATACCGCAGCAAGCTATTGGACGGGCTACGAGGAGAGCACTATTCCCCAGTGGAAGAACGTGCTCCCGTGAAAACCAAGTAGCCCTGTTCAGTTAGCGAGCAAATCTTTCATTTAGGACGCAAAAAACAGTTCACAAGACAACCGTTTTTTTAAAACTCAACAAACTCCACTCAAGAATAATATTCCAAATCGAATAACAAAGAAAAAGAGGCGAAGTGCCCAACAACCTAGACTCCGAAAACCTAAATTGAATAAAAAAGAGGCGAAGTGCCCCCCCCCCCAAGAAAGAATCTAAAATTAAATAAAAGAGGCGTAGTGCCCACAAATGTCACAAGATTAAACAAAACAATAACAATAATAAACAAAAGAGGCGTAGTGCCCAGACAACTAGTATAAAGAAAAAGAAAACCAAATAATAACAAACAAAAGAGGCGTAGTGCCCAAACAATAAATAAAAAGAAGAAAGCAAAGCAAGAAGAATAAATGGGGAGTAATTCCCCCATTGGCGATAATTCAATATCACCAAATAAAGCAAGATAAACAAAGAATACCAAGGCTACGAGTTAGCAAAAAATATAATTGAAAGGCTTGAATGCCCTCTTCAAACTGACGGAGGAAAAATTTTATAAAGAGAAAAATTATTTACACAGATTATATATAAAATGTAAGATAAATAAATAAAAAAAGGAAAAGTAGCTTAACGCTACAGGAAGGTCAGCTGACGCTGTTCCAACCAAATGGAGGAAACCATTGTAAACCGAAAAAGAGTAGTATGCCTGTGATGCCCTCTGCTCCAGGGCAAAACTACAATCTCCTTCAACACTATCATTAACTACTACACTTTTCATCTCTTTCTACATCAAATCAAATCAAATCAGTCATTCCATGAGAAGGCAGCAGAATTTCATATTAAAAGTTGACGCTGAGAAGATCTCACTTTTGATAAAGGAGGAAACGGTTGAGGCAAAGGATGATCAAAACGCCCAGTTTTTTTGCCTCATCAACCCTACAGGGAGAATTCGTTATAGAATTTTGAACCGGCACCAAGACGACTTGATGTCGTACTAACCACCCCACCCCCCTCCCTCTACGGAGTCGCGAAGCTGAAATGAACTGATCTGCCACTCATCTAGTCTCGCCACAACTATGTCGGTCCACTTTGATAGACATAATTGGGGACGTAAAGGAAAGCAGGTTTGAGGATTAGCCCACTGTGGAACTCTACGGAAGAGACCGCCCGGTTACGAGGCGATGCTGAAAGCTTTGGGGAAGAGTTCGCTCTAATCTCTAAGGGTAGCTTCCGGCCAAGACCACAGGGTGACACACAACCGTCCCTGTGTAAGTTGGAAACAGCATCGATATCCAAACCCCAGATGGGGCAGGACCCCGGGTGGTGGTAGTGGATTCTATCACCACCCATCATCAAGTCCGCCACTCATCACCCATCTGAGGGGCCTCGCTCGGGTCCACCCTCCATCATTCATCTCCCCCCCATTTGGCAGGTCAGTTCACGTAAGCTTAGAGACGAAGTAGAGGGAGCCTCCAAATAACCCAATACAGAAGACCACGAAGAAGAAGAGGTGCATTGTATTGAACAACAACAAATTCCCCACAACGAGAGCATCTGTTACAACCAATTAACAGCGCTGAGGGGCCACTCTCAAGAAGAGATGGCCCAAGATCACACGACCCGGATTCCTCTGCGGGTTGTCGACGGGCAACTCAAGCCCAGCAGGGAATCCAGCTTCGAGGCCGTGTACGGCAAACTGGGAATTGCCATGGTGAGGCTCCTGGATATATCGTCGGGCTACATCGCGATATGCGAAACAGAGAAGGATATCGAAGACATATCCAAGGAGAAGGCAGTCGAAGCCCTTCGAGCCATAGGACTGCAGCCAGCAGTGCCACCCCAAATCCTGGCACACAGAAGCGTAGTATGCCGCCGGATTGACCCGTGGATTGGGCAGCATACAGTGGGAGAAATGAAAGACGAGATAGAGCTACGGCAGGCCTGGGCTAAGGTAGCCGAAATAATAAAATTTAAAAATAGGAGGGACGGCAGCGATTACACGCACGTGTTCAAGGTGGTCTTCTCGGAGACCACCATGGCACAGAAGGCGAAAGAACATGTCTACTGATGTTCAACGCCAAAATTAGTGGTGAGCAGGTGGAAAAGGGAGAGTTCACTCCGGTCCAGTACTGTTTCAAGTGCTACAAAATGGAGACCCACGCCACCAAGGACTGCAAGGAGCCACAAGAAACTTGCTCCAAATGCAGCCAGCTTGGCCACAATTGGCGCAATTGCGTCAGCACCACAGAGAATTGCGTGAGTTGCGGGCAGGGTCACCGAACAATGGCCATGTCTTGCCCTGCAAAAAAGGACGTAATGAGGAAAAAGCAAGAGGCAAAAAAGAATGAAGTTACGCGCAGGGCGAACACGTCCCACGCCCAGGCAGCAAAGGCAGCCATCTCAGAGGTGGATGCCAGAAAAACGTACCTCAAAATTGAGAACGAGGGATCGACGAAAATCATGCCGTGCATACTTCATGCGCACGTCATGAATCTGGCTCACCCGGGCATATTCGCCACTGTGTTGAACCAGATGCTAGCCAAAAACGGGATGGAACAAATGAGGTTCCCGGATAACCCCCCTTCTGGGGATGTACTGCATTTGCATATGACCCCAAAGCCCAGCAGACTGCGGAGCAAGCTAACGCTTGCAAACAGCAATCCAAAAAATCGAGTAATGAAGCAGTCGAGGCGAAAACTCCTGCTCCCACCCAAACCAAGACAAGCACGGCGAAACATTCGAACTCGGAAACGAGCAGCTCATCGGAGTCTTCGGACTCCTCGGACGCGGAAGCAACCAAACCCCTGGAAAAGAAGGGAAAAAAGAAGAGAGCGAAGAGATTGCGGGCAAATTACATCAACCTGAGAGTATACGCCTGCGATCAATTCCCCTACCCAGAGGAAATGGAACCCAGTCGTATCTTCCAAGGCATTAAAGCGAAGATATATAAATGGGAGTATGACTCTGAGGTAGACCCTGGAACAGAGGAAGAGGCCCTGCTCGCACAGAATGTTATCCTTCATCATAACACATGCGAGCAACTCTCTAACGCTGAATTCAGAAAGAAGAAGAATGGGAGGAAGAAGAACGTCACCCAAAAACACTAGGTGACTGAAAATGAGAGAGTAAGCAACAGAATGAGGATTCTGACACTCAATGTGAATGGATGGGAGGAGAAGGCCACGGCATATGGTAACATATTCCGTGTGCTTGATCCCGACATCATTCTCATCACAGAGCACGGTATCGACACTACAGCTGGTCGCATTAAAATACCGGGCTACAGAGTAGTCATGAAGAACCATTCCCAGGAAAGGTTTGATGGTGCTGCAATAGCTGTCAAGAGGAACATCTCCTTTAAACAACTACCAGAACTCGATAAACCTTTGTGGCAATCGAAGTACACACCCTGGTAGGAGACCTCGTGATAGCGGCAGCATATCAACCCCCTCGACGAGCATATCTCCCGTTATGTAACTTTTACACACTGTTCGGGCACCGCAGAATGGCATTCTTAGGGGGAGACCTCAATGCCAGATGCCGAGCGGCGGGCTATGGTAGCACCAACGATAGAGGCCGAAACTTGGATGTGATTATGGGAAGAAAGAACATTCAAAGGATAGGGCCGGATTTTCCGACCTATATCACTTCCAGATCAGCAACTAAGCCTGACATAATCTTAACAAGTGAAGGCTTTCCTTTCAACTACCATAGTGAGCCAGGCCCAGCAGTCCCTAGTGATCACATTGCAATTCTCACAACAGTATCTCTTGCACCAATCCAGCTCCCAGCCCCTCTCCGTAAAAACTACGCCATGGCCAACTGGGATCGCTACAAGCAGCGACTCAGTGACTATGCGCCAGCTGACCTCAGCACGGCGTCGTTAGAGGAGATTGACAGGGAGTTGGAGAGGATAACAACGTCCATACTAAACGCGGACCGTGAGAGCATACCCGTAACAGGGTATAAAACACCTCCTCAGCCCAGATGGACAGAGGAGATGAGAGATATCGCTCGCGTTCACAGGGAAGTGTATGAAGAAGTACAACGGGAGGGTCCCAGCAGGGAAAGGAGCTTGCTGCTTCGACGCCTAAGCTCAGAGCTTAGAGAGGCCATCAACCTCCAGCAGGAGGAGATATGGAACAACTTGATAGCCAAAGTCGACAGTGAGCTTAGCCCGGCTAAGTTCTGGCGCCAAGTCAGGAACTTAAAGGGACTTACTCCAAGACCCAAGGCTCGGATAAAGGAGAACGGAGACTACTTAGAGAACCCGGTGGTTCTCGAGGATATGTTCAGGAACTTCTGGAAAAGCGTTTTCAGGATAACCCCCGAGGAAAACGCTGAGTTCGACCAGGAATTCGAAGGCCAACTGATTGAACAACTTAATCAGGAAATACATCGCACGCACCCACTACAGCAAGTCAACGAAGGCAGGGACATGGCGGACCATGGACGCCCCATAACATCAGAGGACGTCATGGCCACTGTAAAAGCCTTTCGACAAAAGGCACCAGGCTGGACGGGTATTACCAGAAACAACTTGGTTAACGCCCCACAGCAGATCATTCAGGGTATCGTTAATATTTACAACGCTTCCCTGAACACGGGCTACTTCCCGGAAGGTCTCAAGATTGCGAAGATGATCTTCATACCCAAGGGAGGTAAACCCCCTGATCAATTGGTAAACTACAGGCCAATCGCCCTGCTGGAGTTCATTGCAAAAGTCTACGAGAGACTCCTAGCTGACAGGCTTCAAGAACAACTTGCCGAGCTGGGAGCCCACAACCCTCAGCAGCACGGGTTCCGCAAGGGACGAGGAACGGAAACAGCCCTCGCCCTTCTAGCGGAGAAACTCGCTTGCAGTAAAGCTGAGAGGCGGTACGTAGACGTGGTGCTGCGTGATGTAAAGAAGGCCTTCGACAAAGTTTGGCTGAGAGGATTACATTACAAGATCCTCAACCTCCAGCTTAACCCATTCCTGGAAAGGATCCTTTGCAACTATATCTCCGATAGGAGAGCCCGAATTTCAATCGAGGGCTGCAAAGGACCCGAATTCGAGCTCGAGGCGGGAGTTCCACAAGGCAGCTGTCTCAGCCCTCTGCTGTACCTCGTGTACACAATAGACCTGCCTGCTCCAGTAAGGTACGATTCGATGTATCTGCAATATGCAGACGACATCACCCAAATCGTCCTGAGTCCATTCAGGAACTCTGGAAGCCAGGCGAGGGCGACAGCTGTCGAAATTGAAAACATCAATAGATATGAAAGAAAGTGGAAAATTAAGACCAACCGCCAGAAGTTCACGATCATTCCAATGAACCGCCGGAAAGTTGATGACGTCGTCGTCAATAACGAGAACTATCCGTACTCCAACGAGGGTAATGTCCTGGGCTTACGACTCTTCAAATCTGGATATAAGACGCACATGAATACCAGAGTCTCCCTAGCCAAACGAGAGCTAAAGAAACTTTACCGTTTCCGAGGCCTCAGGGTGCCTAACATCAAAAAACTGTACATGGCCTTGGTACGCCCAGTCCTGGTGTACCCGGCCGTGATCACGCAGATGGCAAGCTGTACCTCCCTCAGAACGATGCAGAGAGTGCAGAATAAAGCCACGCTGCTGATTACAGGCACGCGAAGGATCGACCGTACTCGGCAATCGATTCTTCACCAAAGAATCGGTCTAAAGCCGATCAATACGGAGATCCAAAGGCTAGGGAGAAAGACATGGGACAAGATAGACCATAATATACTCCCGAACATGAACCTGAATTTTAATATTCGAGCAAACCGAAGACGCGCTATAGGTAGAACAGCTCTATTTCCAAGTAGTAGAACCTGCGCGAGAGAAGTGGTACTACCTTTTCTGATTCATCTCTCCCGGCGCCTTGTGGCCTCCGGGGATGAGCCTTTCAAGGTCGACCAGTAGCAGGCTTCGGCTTGTTCCGCCGACTTCAGAACTTCCAGACCTTCAAGAAACAGCAACCGCGTCCGTTCCAGACACCCAAGACTCCGGGACCTGTACAGGGGAAGGCGGTTTCGGCGCTGGCTCGCAAGCTAGCAGCACGCGCTATTTCCTCCCCGACGCGTCCCGAAGCCTCGCCCCCTCTCCGGCGAGCGAGAGGCCGGAGGTCCGCCACGCCAGGGGTCCGTCGCCCCCTCCGGTGCAGGCTCTTCGTGATTTTCACCTGGAGCCCCTCTCCTACATGATAGAACCTGAAACCCCTAGGTCGCCTAGTCGTCCGCCGCCAGCGTACGATACCGCCACTGAAGAGACAACACGGGCCCAGCCAGTCGACATTGAGTGCTACGCGCACATTCGGTGGGAAGTCATTCTTGCGCATCTCCGACGCAACCTCACCTCTTCCTGCTTCAGACCGCGGGACAGGGTAGAAATTGAGCTGTTGCTGGCTCTTTTCCCCTTTCGACTGAGCATCCCCGCTGCGACGTATCATACAGTTCACCAGCGCGTGCGTCTTTATTACACGGTGTCGATCCACGGGTGGTCCGCAGCCACAATCGACACGAGGCTACAGGCCTCCAACGAATCCGGAATTGACTACGATGCCCGGATCCTCAACAGATCTACAGCGGCCAGGCCGCCCCCTGCGTACGGCTCATGGTACAGAGCCCCGGCGCCCCGACGTGTTGGTCGGCGACGCCCTGCAGCTCGGTCTCGAGCGGGCCCGCAGGTTCCTGCAAGACGTTAGGTCTAGTGTGGACTGGCGTACTGAACTCCGCATCGCCCGCCACCGCCGCCGCATGGGCTTCGATGCCCGCTCCCGCTCGGACACATCAGAGGAATTTCGCTCCCTGAGTCCTGGCTCACCGCCTTATTTTCCAAGTCCTAGCCCCACTTTGGATTCTTCAGCTACTGGCTTCACGATTTCCGACGCCTCATCCACGCCGGAATGGATTACTTGCGAAGACGGCAATCTCTTCGGAACCCCACCGCGTCTAGTTCCCCCTGTGCCTATCCCTCCCATCGTGTACGATGTGTTGAGGCCCCCCCTTGTGGCAAGTCCTACTTGCAGCATTGTGGAAGTTTGTGACGTCCCCTCTGGACCACGGGACAATGTCCCCATACCTGTGTTCGCGGATGATATTACCGCCCCTGTGCCTAGTGTTGTCGAGTTGCTCGACCCCACTATTTCTTTGTTCCCTCCCCTGCCTGTGCCCGAGGTTACTGCCTTTTTTGAGGCCGCCGCCCAGGAACTCGGCGCTCTCGTCCTCGTCGATCCTCCGCGTGCCCCTGCCCCGTGCTATACTATGTGCATCCCTCTTCCTGGTCTAGCAGTCCCCATTGTGCTTCAAGGCCCTACTGCTACCCCCCCCCCCCCTGCGTCCGTGGCTTCATCCGACACCCACCCCTCCGAGATGGGTGATGTCCTCGATGACCCCAATAGCGGCCCTCCGGACATCATGAGAGGTCGCAACGGAAACAACGAAGACGGACAACAACAGGGGGACAACAATAACAACAACCAGGACAACCAAGGCAATAACGACGACCAGGGAAACCAGTGGGAGAGCCCTGGACTCGACCCTCTCGAGCCCGAGACGCCCCGCGTGGACTTCAACACCCCTTTGGACGTTGAGACCCCAGGGTCTTATGACTCGGTGACCCCTGTCTCCCACCTCCAAAAGGCCAATGCCCAGAACGGTGTTAAGATTTTCCTAAACAAATCTTACCGTAACTGGGCCCCATCGGACGACCGCACCCTCCCTTGGATTTCCACTCTTGTGGAGCGTGGAGTACTGGAGGAGGCCAGCATCCGCTGCGCCCATCGGATCTTCGGGGTGGCCAAGCCCAATGGCTCGGCCCGCCTCATCTACGATATGTCTCCCGCCGCGGAGGCCTATCACCCCCTGAAGTTCAGCCTGCCGAGTATCAAGAAAATTATGAGCTCGGCCACGGAACATCTTTGGGCCATGAAGTTGGACCTCAAGGACGGCTTTTACCACGTCCGCCTCCACCCCAAAGCTCGCCCCTGGTTCGGAATCCGATGCGGCAACCGATCGTTTCGCTTCACCCGCCTCCCTATGGGCTTCAATGGAGCCCCCTTCTTGATGCAGAAGCTCCCTTCGACCACGATGAACCAGCTCGCTTCTGGTCACGGCATAAGGGTTTACACGTACTTGGACGATGTTCTCTGCATCGGCCAAAAGCGTGCCCTTCGGGCCTTCATGAGGACTATTGAGCGTAGCTCAATCAACGCGAACTGGAGAAAGTCTCTGACTACCCCTGTCAAGCAAATTTCTTACTTGGGCTTCAACATAGACTTGAAACTAAAGCGTATCCGTCTTACGTCTTCTATGCGGGACAAGACCCGCTCCGCCCTTCGCATCATGTCCTCGCGCCCAGTCTCCCGCAAGGCATGGTCGCGCCTCGCGGGACTACTCAACTTTATCCTACCTGCGCTTCATCTTCCGTTCTGTTGGGTACAGTTATGCTACCTGCAGGACACCCACCCGAACCCGACCCCCTTTCTCCACCTCAGCCGCCTTATCCACGGCCGTTGGACCCGGTTTCGTCCACCAAAAGGAGTCGCCCCGGCACTTTATGTCGACGCCTCTCCTTGGGGAATTGGTTGGTGGTCACAGGGCGCCTCTATGGCCCTTGACTGCCGCCAATGGGACCTGAGGATCTTTGAACTCGAATCCTTAGGTCTTATCCTCTCCACCCTCTTCGCTCCTCGCGCCCTCACCTACGGGGACAACATCGGCGCGATCTGGAATGCGAAACGGGGTAAACTTCCAGAGTCGATACTCCTCTGCCTTTCCACTACGTCTCTTCTAGATTATTCTGCCGCCTTCAGGATTTCATCGCGGAACTTTTCTTATGTTCGTAGCAGGCACAACCCGGCTGACGTCCCGTCTCGGCACTTTGCAAGAACTTTCTAGGCATGTGTGGGCCCACTCCTCCTTTGGACTATATAGGGTCCCACACTCCCCGAGACGGGACGGACGTTTATCAGCCTTGCTACCGGTGTGACCTGCTCCCACCATCCGCCCCTGGCTCCTCCAGTGTTTTCTCCTTTTCCTTCGGCTCTCCTACTCTTTCTTCTCTCTTTTGGCTGGCATCCTGGCGTAACTCTTGTGCTAATATCCAGCCTTTACCAATGTTAACTGGCCTTTTCTGAGGCCTCTCTTTGTATTTCTTGTTTTTTGTTAGAGAAATTTTTCTGAATTTCACTTTGTTTTTCAAAATATTAAAGGAAGGTCCTCCTCACCCTGCGGGGGGGGAGGACTTAGTTTAGTCCTAGTTTAGTCCTCCCCCCCCGCAGGGTGAGGAGGACCTTCCTTTAATATTTTGAAAAACAAAGTGAAATTCAGAAAAATTTCTCTAACAAAAAACATAAGAAATACAAAGAGAGGCCTCAGAAAAGGCCAGTTAACATTGGTAAAGGCTGGATATTAGCACAAGAGTTACGCCAGGATGCCAGCCAAAAGAGAGAAGAAAGAGTAGGAGAGCCGAAGGAAAAGGAGAAAACACTGGAGGAGCCAGGGGCGGATGGTGGGAGCAGGTCACACCGGTAGCAAGGCTGATAAACGTCCGTCCCGTCTCGGGGAGTGTGGGACCCTATATAGTCCAAAGGAGGAGTGGGCCCACACATGCCTAGAAAGTTCTTGCAAAGTGCCGAGACGGGACGTCAGCCGGGTTGTGCCTGCTACGAACATAAGAAAAGTTCCGCGATGAAATCCTGAAGGCGGCAGAATAATCTAGAAGAGACGTAGTGGAAAGGCAGAGGAGTATCGACTCTGGAAGTTTACCCCGTTTCGCATTCCAGATCGCGCCGATGTTGTCCCCGTAGGTGAGGGCGCGAGGAGCGAAGCGGGTGGAGAGGATAAGACCCAAGGATTCGAGTTCAAAGATCCTCAGGTCCCATTGGCGGCAGTCAAGGGCCATAGAGGCGCCCTGTGACCACCAACCAATTCCCCAAGGAGAGGCGTCGACATAAAGTGCCGGGGCGACTCCTTTTGGTGGACGAAACCGGGTCCAACGGCCGTGGATAAGGCGGCTGAGGTGGAGAAAGGGGGTCGGGTTCGGGTGGGTGTCCTGCAGGTAGCATAACTGTACCCAACAGAACGGAAGACGAAGCGCAGGTAGGATAAAGTTGAGTAGTCCCGCGAGGCGCGACCATGCCTTGCGGGAGACTGGGCGCGAGGACATGATGCGAAGGGCGGAGCGGGTCTTGTCCCGCATAGAAGACGTAAGACGGATACGCTTTAGTTTCAAGTCTATGTTGAAGCCCAAGTAAGAAATTTGCTTGACAGGGGTAGTCAGAGACTTTCTCCAGTTCGCGTTGATTGAGCTACGCTCAATAGTCCTCATGAAGGCCCGAAGGGCACGCTTTTGGCCGATGCAGAGAACATCGTCCAAGTACGTGTAAACCCTTATGCCGTGACCAGAAGCGAGCTGGTTCATCGTGGTCGAAGGGAGCTTCTGCATCAAGAAGGGGGCTCCATTGAAGCCCATAGGGAGGCGGGTGAAGCGAAACGATCGGTTGCCGCATCGGATTCCGAACCAGGGGCGAGCTTTGGGGTGGAGGCGGACGTGGTAAAAGCCGTCCTTGAGGTCCAACTTCATGGCCCAAAGATGTTCCGTGGCCGAGCTCATAATTTTCTTGATACTCGGCAGGCTGAACTTCAGGGGGTGATAGGCCTCCGCGGCGGGAGACATATCGTAGATGAGGCGGGCCGAGCCATTGGGCTTGGCCACCCCGAAGATCCGATGGGCGCAGCGGATGCTGGCCTCCTCCAGTACTCCACGCTCCACAAGAGTGGAAATCCAAGGGAGGGTGCGGTCGTCCGATGGGGCCCAGTTACGGTAAGATTTGTTTAGGAAAATCTTAACACCGTTCTGGGCATTGGCCTTTTGGAGGTGGGAGACAGGGGTCACCGAGTCATAAGACCCTGGGGTCTCAACGTCCAAAGGGGTGTTGAAGTCCACGCGGGGCGTCTCGGGCTCGAGAGGGTCGAGTCCAGGGCTCTCCCACTGGTTTCCCTGGTCGTCGTTATTGCCTTGGTTGTCCTGGTTGTTGTTATTGTTGTCCCCCTGTTGTTGTCCGTCTTCGTTGTTTCCGTTGCGACCTCTCATGATGTCCGGAGGGCCGCTATTGGGGTCATCGAGGACATCACCCATCTCGGAGGGGTGGGTGTCGGATGAAGCCACGGACGCAGGGGGGGGGGGTAGCAGTAGGGCCTTGAAGCACAATGGGGACTGCTAGACCAGGAAGAGGGATGCACATAGTATAGCACGGGGCAGGGGCACGCGGAGGATCGACGAGGACGAGAGCGCCGAGTTCCTGGGCGGCGGCCTCAAAAAAGGCAGTAACCTCGGGCACAGGCAGGGGAGGGAACAAAGAAATAGTGGGGTCGAGCAACTCGACAACACTAGGCACAGGGGCGGTAATATCATCCGCGAACACAGGTATGGGGACATTGTCCCGTGGTCCAGAGGGGACGTCACAAACTTCCACAATGCTGCAAGTAGGACTTGCCACAAGGGGGGGCCTCAACACATCGTACACGATGGGAGGGATAGGCACAGGGGGCACTAGACGCGGAGGGGTTCCGAAGAGATTGCCGTCTTAGCAAGTAATCCATTCCGGCGTGGATGAGGCGTCGGAAATCGTGAAGCCAGTAGCTGAAGAATCCAAAGTGGGGCTAGGACTTGGAAAATAAGGCGGTGAGCCAGGACTCAGGGAGCGAAATTCCTCTGATGTGTCCGAGCGGGAGCGGGCATCGAAGCCCATGCGGCGGCGGTGGCGGGCGATGCGGAGTTCAGTACGCCAGTCCACACTAGACCTAACGTCTTGCAGGAACCTGCGGGCCCGCTCGAGACCGAGCTGCAGGGCGTCGCCGACCAACACGTCGGGGCGCTGGGGCTCTGTACCATGAGCCGTACGCAGGGGGCGGCCTGGCCGCTGTAGATCTGTTGAGGATCCGGGCATCGTAGTCAATTCCGGATTCGTTGGAGGCCTGGAGCCTCGTGTCGATTGTGGCTGCGGGCCACCCGTGGATCGACACCGTGTAATAAAGACGCACGCGCTGGTGAACTGTATGATACGTCGCAGCGGGGATGCTCAGTCGAAAGGGGAAAAGAGCCAGCAACAGCTCAATTTCTACCCTGTCCCGCGGTCTGAAGCAGGAAGAGGTGAGGTTGCGTCGGAGATGCGCAAGAATGACTTCCCACCGAATGTGCGCGTAGCACTCAATGTCGACTGGCTGGGCCCGTGTTGTCTCTTCAGTGGCGGTATCGTACGCTGGCGGCGGACGACTAGGCGACCTAGGGGTTTCAGGTTCTATCATGTAAGAGAGGGGCTCCAGGTGAAAATCACGAAGAGCCTGCACCGGACGGGCGACGGACCCCTGGCGTGGCGGACCTCCGGCCTCTCGCTCGCCGGAGAGGGGGCGAGGCTTCGGGACGCGTCGGGGAGGAAATAGCGCGTGCTGCTAGCCTGCGAGCCAGCGCCGAAACCGCCTTCCCCTGTACAGGTCCCTAGGTCTTGGGTGTCTGGAACGGACGCGGTTGCTGTTTCTTGAAGGTCTGGAAGTTCTGAAGTCGGCGGAACAAGCCGAAGCCTGCTACTGGTCGACCTTGAAAGGCTCATCCCCGGAGGCCGCAAGGCGCCGGGAGAGATGAATCAGAAAAGGAAGAAGATGAGCAGAGGAGCAGGTCACACGGGTAGCAAGGCTGATAAACGTCCGATAAACTACCACTACTCTAAAGAATTATGTTTTTAAAACTCAAAAGTTTGACAAATCAACCCAACCAATCAACAACTTAAATAACGTTTGAAAAAAGAGGCGAAGTGCCCACATTAAAGTCCCCCCCCTCCCCCCCCATATATAAACATAGTAAGAATTAAAGAATTAAAACTAAATTTAAATATAAAAGAGGCGAAGTGCCCAATCTTAAAAATCAAAATTTAAGAATAAAAAGAGGCGAAGTGCCCAACTCCCAATATCCATTTGATAAAAAGATAAACAAGGTCAACAAAATTCAAAATTCAAACGATGAAAAGAGGCGAAATGCCCAAATTTAATAGATTACTGAGAACTCAAAATTGAGATTCATTCAGCCTGAAAAACAACCTTGAAAGGCTTGAATGCTTCGAAGGAGGAAATACATATTACAGAAATAAATATATATATATATATATATATATATATATATATATATATATATATATATATATATATATATATATATATATATATATATATATATATATATATATTATAACGGAAGAAACTGGCTGTCAAAGACAGTCAGCTACTTTTTGACGGTGGAATTTTTAATTTTTAAACATAACAAGATGAATGCTAGTGATGCCCTAACACCAGGGCAAACTAGGAAACATATTCACACCTTTATATACCTACCACACAATTTCACCACTTTAACCTAATTTGTAATTTGTCATTCCATGAACTGCTACTAGAAAGAAAAGTTACAGTACGCATTGGACCAACATTCCCGATCTACTACCTAGCGAGAGGTGCAACAAACCCGACATTGTCTTGGCTAGCAAAAGGTTCCCCTACAACTACTATATTGGCCCAGTACCCGTGATCCCCAGCGACCACGAAGCAGTAATCCTCACATTGTCGACAAGCCCTATTCAGATACCTATAAGGAAAAGAAAGTCGTACGCACGAGCAGACTGGGACGCCTACCAGGCTGTTTGCCAGGATTACATTCCAGCAAACCTAGAGGAGGCCACACCATTGGAAATCGACGAGGAATTGTGCAAAATAACATCGAAACTCATTGAGGCAGAGAGGAAAACGATACCCAGACTCAAATTAAAAACTCTGCCAGCTCCAAAATCGACCCCAGAAATGATCGCCCTTCAAAAGGAGTATAAAGACTTAGTAGACGCGATCAAAAGATGGGGACCCAACAGGAACCTACACCAAAGGATGCACGAGACGAAGGAACACCTCCACCAGCTGATTACACAAAAGTAGGCAGACATTTGGGACAGACATATTGAAGCACTTGATGAGGAAATGGATCCCAGGATCTTCTGGCAAAGTGTGAAGAGACTCCGGGGAAAACCACCAAACAAGAAGACGAACATCAAAAATCGCCAAGGAAAGGAAATCACGGAGCCAGAAAATGTAGAAGCCGAATTCAGACAATATTGGTCAAACATATTCAAAATTACCTCCAAGGAGGAAGATAAGATTGACACAGAGTTTGGCAATGAAATAATTGATCAACTGAACAAAGAGATTGAACGGCTATCTCCGTTCAATAACGCATTGGCGGAAAGGCCAATGGTTGGTCATGGAAAAAAATCTCCGTACATGAATGGAGCGATACCCTAAAAACCTTTAAACAGTGTGCGCCAGGCCACTCAGGTTTAACTAAAGCGAACTTAAGTTACGCTCCACCCAACATCAATCAAGAACTGTTAAATACCGTGAACGCAGGCCTCAATACTGGAGACTTTCACGACGCCTGGAAGTTATCAAAGATGATATTTATTCATAAGTCGGGAAAGTCCCTAGTCTCCCCAGCAGACTATTGCCCGATCTCTCTTCTCGAATTTGTTGGAATTTTTTTTTAAATCATTGCTAATAGGCTACAGTCCTACCTGGATGCCAACAATCTTCATAACTTACAACAACATGGCTTTAGAAGGCAGAGAGGTATGGGCACGGTACTGGCAATGATAACTGAGAAATTGGCCCAAATTGAGAGGGGGAAAAAACACGTGGGTCTAGTATTGAGGGACGTCAAGAAAGCGTTTGATAAAGTATGGCACAGATGACTACAGTTTAAGATCCTGCAACTGGGACTAAACCCACGACTGGAGAAAATAATATGTGACTAGGTTATGGATAGACGAGCTTACATCAACATCAGGGAGCAAAAGGGGCGGAATTTCTACTGGAAGAGGGCGTCCTTCAAGGTGGATGTCTGAGCCCACTGCTTTACTCCATATACACTAGAGACCTCCCTAGCCGTATGCTCGAGGAATCAATGTATATAAAGTTCGCCGATGACGTGTCACGGATTGTGGTCTCCCCTTATAAAAACGAGACAACAATGGCGAGGATGACGGCATACGAAATTGAAAACATAAATATTTATGAAGGACGATGGAAAATTGCGACAAATACAAGCAAATTTACCATTATTCCAATCAAGAGGAATATGATTGCGCCAATCTATGTAGGAGAGGAGAGGTACACGTACAAGAGGGCAGGTACCATGCTAGGCCTAAAAATAAACATCAGGGGATATAGGGATCAAGTGTGCAGCATAATTGAACGCAGAAGTACGTATCTCAAAGAGTTATATCGCTTCAGGAACTTAAAGATAAAAACAAAAGAAAAATATACTCTGCCTACATCCAACCAAAGCTTCTGTATCACCCCATGCCTCTGGCGGCTATGCCAAACTCCTTGATTATTAAACTGCAGAGAGTGCAAAATAAAGCACTACTATTAATTTATAACACCAGAAAAAGGGACAGGAGGCGTCAACTAACGAAGAAACCCAGATTACCGCGGTAAATAATGAGCTGGGTACCAGAGCACTCAAGATTTGGAGGAAAGTGGAAGGGAACACAGGCCATGATTTCATCAGAAATCATTTCGGTATTTCCAACCACCTATTAAACCAGTCAAGGAGAAGTTTCTCCAGCAGCAGAGCTGCTGCACGGCACAATCACCACACAATCTACAGATAATAATGCTAAGAATTGGCTACCGGAGAAGAAATAGACTCAAAGGACACCAAAACAAGAATTAGGTCACACGCAGAAAAAGGCTTGAAAGCTACACTCTACAGATAAATGGCCTGTACAAACTATTAACATAGAATTTAGTATTTTACCAATTAAATATTAGTTAATATATATATATATATATATATATATATATATATATATATATATATATATATATATATATATATATATATATATATATATATATATATATATATATATATATATATAAATAAAATAAATAACCCGCCTCGAAATGATATATATATACCAACAATAAATCAACTTTAAAGGTTTCGAAGCTAAACAAACAAGATTGAAGAATAGAAGTAAAACACAAATATAAAACAAAGACAGAAATACCCTTTCCCCAGGCACCTATCTACCCTCTCTCTACTCATTTCAAAATTTCACCACTATTCTACTAAATAATTCGCTATCTATATATTCTGAACCTCATGTCTCTCCAAATATTTATGTCCATTGTCCATTGTCATTCCATGACTGCTAAGATTAATTGCGTTAATTATTTTTCGCACCTTTGTTCTATTCTCAGTAAAGGCGGCAAAGTCAAGCTATGAGAGGAAAGGCAAAAGGTTTTCTGCGTTTCCACATTCAAAGATAAATAAAACCTTCCCAAGTGTAAACTCCTATGGAAAGTTAAGTGCAAAACTAATCCCAAACTAAGTGACATTTCGTATTCGGATTACGGCAAGTCAGAACTGAACTGAAAGAGCGTACTCACCGACAAGGTAAATTGGCATTGGACGTAAAATAGTTTTCTTCCTTTCTACTCTCCCACTATCACCACCACACTTAACAAATAGATAGCGACTAGAGGACTGTCTGACAATGACAATATGACGGGAGATACCCTTCGTATAAGTCTGGGGACCCTCCCAGTAAAGTCAAAACCTGACCGCGGGGAGGTATTTGCAAAAGTTTACGGGGAACTAAACGTCGCTCTAGTTAGACTTATAGAAACCCCATTTGGCTACACGGCAATATGCCAAAAAGAATCAGAACCGGAGCTCTTGGCCTCATCAAAATCAGTCCAAGTATTCAATAAAATTAACTTCCCCCCCCCCCCCATCCCACCCAATTCCACCCCAGATACAAGCTCATAGGTGCATCATTTCTAGGCGTCTAGATTCCTGGTTAGGTCACCACTCTAGCAACGAAATAACACAAGAGATCGAACGCAATCATACGTAGACTAAGGTCTCCGAAGTAATTAAATTTAAAGAGTATGCCCACGTTTTCAAGATTATATTCCAAGACACGGGCATGGCCATGAAGGCATGTGTTAGGGTTTGCCCAGAACAAATCGAAAGGAAGGAATTCACAGAAGTGCAAACCTGCTTTAAATGTTACAAATATAATCAACATCCAACGAAATTATGTCCTCAAACTCATGATCTGTATTCAATGTGTGGTAAATCTGGTCACGTATGGCAGGAATGCAGGAGTAGCACACGCAAATTTGTAAACTAAAATGGAGAACATGGGGCTATGGCGATGTCATGCCCTGTAAAAAAGAAGCTATAAAGCAAAAACAGCTAAAAAAGAAATAAGAGGAGGAGGCCAGATCTAACAGAACCTACGTTAAGGTCGCAAAGGCTGCAATTAGTGGGAACGCACCACAATGGACCTACTTGAAAGTAGAAAGCGAGAAATCTACTAAGATAATGTGTTGCATATATTATGCACACATTGCGAGCCTTACCAACCCGGGTTCCTTCAGAAAGGAAATGAACCACATGCTTGTAAAAAAATGGCATGAAAGAACATAGTTTCTTGAGAACCCCTCATCAGAAGAAGTATTAAGGATCAAAATCCAGCCCCTCCAAGCAGACCCGGTTGAGGTGGAAACGGTCCCTGCTCCCCCCAAAACGACAGTCAACAGGATGCTCAGCCAAAACCCACCGAAAAAAACCCAACCAATAGTTAAAAAAAGTAAAACAACAACTGCGGAAACTAATCAAAAACCTCAACAAGGAGCCCGTAATAGGAGATCTCTAAACCGACAAAGCATGAGATCAACATCAGTATCCAGAGAGCATAAGCACACGTATCAGGAAAGAAAAATCAACCTGAGAATCTTCGCCACAGAGCATAATCCGTTTCCCAATGTGAAGACGGACAAAAACATCCCGGAGAGGGTGGTTGAGGAAGATCTCCTTCTTGTGATGGTTCGACTGAACCAAGACGCCTTCACATTGATCCCGACTGCTGAGTTCAACAAAAAGAGATCAGGCAAAACCAGATCTCCACCCTCTAGCCCCTACACCCAGAAGAAGAACGTCAGAAGGGACGAATAATCAGAATTCAATATGGACACGCTGACTAAGGACATAACCTCTGTACAAATGAACGCTAACAAATGGGACAATAAACAAGCGACTTACGGAAACATTATTAGACAGTGCGACCCTGACATTGTTCTAATATCCGAACACGGAGTAGACACGACACAAAAAATCATGAATATCTTTTGTAGGGGAATCGTCACTTTCCCTCCCCCTCCCCCCGTTCACTCTTGGTGCAGTCCCAAAGCGGTTACCGCAAAGACATTCGGCCCTGGCATCGGCGAGTCAAAAGCGTAACCGCAGCGTGGCACCACTCGGTGCCATGAAAGACCCTAAAGGTCAAAATGTAAGATCTCCCCCAGGAGAGTGAGATCCAGTTTCACGTCAAATAAGAAATTGGAGACGTGTTTCTCCCAATCTCGAAGGTTAACGAGGAGCCGATGTTTGACTTCATGGGAAAAACCGTTTGGAAAAAGAACTGTCCTGGGGCCGTCCTCAAGCCCCTCCCCCCCTTACCACTTCCCCAGTGGGGTGACGAGGTATAAATGAGGAACTCTGAGGAAAATCGTGGTAGTATACGTCAGTCTCTAGGTGACGAAGTCTTCGGATCAAACCGAACTACCGAGACTGGAGAGGTAGAGTACTTGGGTCGCCAGACCAAGAAGTACCCTGCAAGAGAAGCAGGGCTACCTACCTTAAGGGGCTAAGAAAAAGCTCATCCTCGAGCTAGTCCCGGGTTATCAAACCAAACGATAAGTTAACTTTGTTAAGTTCAACTTACTCTCGCCAGAGAGACTCCTCATATCCTGGTGCACCTTAAACACCAGGGGTATTCCTCGTCCTTGAGGAATTAAGAAAAGAAGAAGGAAAAGACTCTCCCTCGAGCCAGTTATCAAATGCCCTAAATTATGCTAGCCAATATATTTCCTCAACATTTTTCAAGATGCCGCTAAAAGTTCCTTCTATTGTGTCTATGATAATTAGATTGTTTGATACATCAAAAAACCGCTGTTCTTACTTTACAACAAAATTTTCAGTCGAATCCCTCGTCTCCTCCAACCACCTAAAATAAATGCCATATTTAAATTTGAGTCATTGCTTCCTCGCATCCTTTTCAAAAACTCCTTCAACATTTCAGGTACGGTTTATTTTATAAGGTTTAATACCTGTAATAAATGTTATTATGGACAAACCAAGAAACCACGCCAAGTACCTTTAAAACATCAGATCAATGTACGAAACCATAGTGACCAATCTGCTTTATTTTTACATAGGTACAATTGTAATCACACAATCAACTACGGTTGCGCCAAATCCACCATCAAATGCAATAATCATGTTTCCAAACATATCACATCCTACATAGGGTCTCAATTTAAGATTCTCTTTGATTTTATCTCGCTTACTTAGGGTTGAGGGAAAGGATGGTCATCATTCTCTTCTTTATAAGCAACTGTATTCTGCCTCTTTAATTCCTAAAAGGGTCTCTTGGCAAATAAAGATAAAAGCGTTCGGAATCTCCTTTCCTTTTTTTTGTGTTTTTTTTTATAAATGTGAGTCAAGTGATACTTTCCGAGCTCTTAATCACACACACACATATACACACACATACACACATATATCTTTCATTCACGCCAGATTTACTCGAGTATATATTTTTTTTTCCAGATTGTTTCCTGCTGTTTCATTTTGTTTAAGATGTGTCTTACCTTATAATAACTGTGCTCCTTGTCTGGCGTCTTCATTATTAGTTGAAAATGGCATGGTACCGAAACTAGTCCGATAGTTATAAATAAAATCTTGATTCAAATATTGTGGTTTACCATTATCTTCTACTGATATACATCACCTTAATGTGATATCCTCCATTATATATATATATATATATATATATATATATATATATATTGAAAGTAGTTACTTCTAGCTAAAGATAATTTAATTTTAAGAATGAATCCAAGGACCAAAGAGAAAGTAGTTTCCATTAGACAACGTTCAGGCTCCAGGCCTATCTTCAGGTCTGACAAAAAGAAATATTTAAATTCTAACATATTAATTATTGGTATAAGGTGAAAATCCAAATCAGATAGACAAAACATCATTTAAATGGGGAGAGAAAGGGATGGAGCATGTAACTTACCGGGTTGAGCCGTGAAGAAAACTCAACTGAATAAGTTAAGGAAGTGGGGACAGGAAGTAAGCTCGGTGGATGGGGAAGTGGTTAAACCGCACTTGTGTCGTTATTAAGGGAAGGTTTTAATATTTTAATATACATAGACTCAAAGATACGATGGGAGATTTCATTATTATAAGGTTCAAGCATTTTAAAATTTTCATGAGTGACATCAGTTTTACATTGTATAATGTGAGATCTTATGGCTGATATTTCTTTACGGTTCAAAGGTTCGCCAGTTCTATTGCTACTACCCAGGTGAGAACACATCCTGGCCTCCAGAGAACAAACGGTGCTGCCTATATATGAGCCTCGATCACAGCGAGGACAAATGAACTAAAAAACTCGGCATCTACGTAAGTTTTGAGGGAGTGTGTCCTTTACTTTGAATATTGAACCAATTGATAAATTATTTTAAAATTGATGCGAGTAAAATATTGTTGGAGGAGTCTTAATAATTCTTTACGGAAAGAACGGTTGAGAGAACCTAAGTATGGTAAAGATACATAGAGAGAGTCTTTGTGGGCGGTGCTATGGGGGCGATGTTTTGTCTATCTGATTTAGATTTTCACCTTATACCAATAATTAATATGTTAGAATTTAAATATTTCTTCATTTCTCTTTGTCAGACCTGAAGATAGGCCTGGAGCCTGAACGTTGTCATTAAAGAATCAGTCTAATGGAAACCACTTTCTTTTTGGTCCTTGGATTCATTCTTAAAATTATATATATATATATATATATATATATATATATATATATATATATATATATATATATATATATATATATATATATATATATATATATACATACCCAAAGAAAGGGTAAATACAAGTTCTGCGGGTGATAACAACAACTACCACAGGGCTTTCGCCATATTTTTATTTTCTGACTTTCAAATAAATTTGAAGACAAAGATCTCCTTGGAGGCTCCTAGCTTAGGGAGATACTGGGTTTGATCTGGTAGCGCTTTGGGCAAAATTTAGTTACGGTGATTGGTAGCTTAGTGGTAGAGCATCTGACCGGCATCATCAGATCCGGGTTCGAGTCCCAGCCAGGAATTTTCTATAACTTTTTTTCCTGGTGGTATTTCTGTCTTCTTGGTAAAGGATCGCCTTCATTTTGTCGCCCTCTGCTCTCTTTGATTCTAGATTCTTCTAATGTCCATTTCTCTTTCCTCGAAAACACTCCTGTTTCTAGTCTCATATACCTTGAATTAGATGGTGTATAAAAGTTGGTTCTAAGAAAAAAAACCGCTTTATAATTATATTATCTTCGCTTCAATTAATCAATTTTTAAAAAGCTGGCAGGGGCCAACAACATTAATGTTGCCTTTCACTACGAAAATACCAGTCGCAGTAATCTGTCCCAAAATAGCTCCACTGATAAAGAACAGAGTCTTTATTATATCCCATGTAAAAGTTGCGATAAAATACACATTGGCGAGAGGAATAGATTCCCTAAGAGAGTGAAGGAAACACATGCCATGCACGGAGCAGCCAATCTTCTAGATTGTTTATACATATGTGTAGTGAAGACTATGCAATTGAGTTTGATAATGCAACACTAATTTATAATCCTTTCCATTCTATACATAGACGCCTAATTGAATCAGCTCTCATGAAGGAAATTCCTAACTTCAATTCATCCGATTATCAGTTCAACAATATTTATTTACCCTCTATATAAATATTGTCCAAACTATAAACGACTACTTCCAACACACTTCACTTTTCTCTATATATGTAAAAAACACTATATACATGTAATGGCTCGATACTATGTAAGGTGCTACCAATCTTTACATCCCATGTTTTGTTAATAAATGACTGTCTTAGATTTTTCTTTTCGTTATTTCACATTTCTTAAAAACTAAATAAATCCACTCCTTTTTTCACATTTATGTAATCTCCTCATATGTAAATTATGTCGTTTGTATGTCAAAGTTATTAACTTTTACTTATTACATGTTTTAAAATAGGGTGTTTTTTTCATTATTTTGTTTGTGACATTCAAGTAAAATGTGACTTTCCTGTAATTCTTTTTTCCTAGCCAATATTTTTTTTTCTGCGACTTGTTTTTTTGACCATCTGTGACCCACTCATGACTCTAGAATTTATATATAAAGAAAACAAAGACAAAAAATATTCACAGGTAAATTCTAGGTAAAATCTAAGCTTCGCAGACGACTATTCAAATTCTTTAGAAATCCATTTGTAGAGATGTCATTAACAAGCTTTCTGTGTGGCCCATACAAATGATTTAGAGGTTTCCATTAAATTAAACCTTAACAATCCAGTAAACGATTTTTTGGCACTGCAGTTTCCATCCAGTGATCCTGTTGTTTGTGGTTGTTGTTTTTGGTGTGCATTTGAAATATATTTTTTGCTATAATGGAGTCGAGACCCTCAATATTTACTCCCCCTACCTTTTCTCCTCGTTCTCCTTTGAAGAGACATTCTATGTTGCATTATACATTTCTTTTTGTGAGGTAAATAAATTGGATCATGTTTAAAGCATGTAATTTTCGAATGCCTCATGTTCATGTTACATAGTCATGGAAAGTCGACTGAAATTAAGGAAGAAGATCGGATCGAGTTTATGGTATCTTTGGGATCATGATTCTTTAAGACCCCTTTCTGGTAACGAGTTGTGTTGAATCTATACCTATTTATGATCTTACTCTACTTCCCTCGTCCCAGCAGTTGAAATATGTGTGATGCACCACAAAAGATAACCGTATCGCCACTATAAATTGCCAACAATAATCATCGAAAATCACTGTTGGTGGTCTCATTTTACAGGAGAGGGCTAACAAACTAGCCACAAGGACTCTTCCTCTTACAGCAAACTTTCAGGCAATTTTGTCCAGAATTAATCAGGTCCGGTGTAGTGTGCATTGTGCAGAGTGTTGTGTCTGACGGCACACACAAACACGTGTACATTCGTATATTACTGGTATTGTGGAGAGAAGGGGGACGGAAGGAAGGATATAATTGATGGCAGAGTGGAATCCTTGTGTCAACTCGGGTGGAGCGGCAAGACACGCGGCAGAAAATCGACCGAGTTTGGCAGCTCGTCCAAAACAAGGGGATGCGACTCGTGGCGGGTTTAGGGGGAGGGGACGGAGTTCCGATTTGAATCCTTCCTGAAAAGGACTAGTAAATAACCCCACCTTAAAAGGGACCCTATTTCGTACGGAGGAAGTCACTCACGTGGCTTGAGAATAAATAGGAAACCCATTTGAAGGAGCCATTTTGGATTTGAGAGGGATTATGGAGAAGAGGAAAAAACCTGCTGTAATCCCCATCCGCTATTGAAGTGAGCATCGGATTTGACACATGTAGCGGCCTATAGATACATTCTGCTGATATATGGCCATATGGGCCAACGGCGCGCGCACACACAGATACTTATATCATTATCCCTCCATTTCCCAGTGTTGGGCAAAGGCCTCTCCAAGAAGCTTCCACTCTCACGGTCCATCGGTCGAATCTGCCACGTTACTCTTCCCACTGAGTGAATTTCATCCTCACACCTGCTGCGAGGTCGTCTTCTGCGTCTCTTTATGTATATGGCTGTCCAGTTTAGGATTTCCATTGTCCATTTCATACCATTTTGTGATGCTAATTTCCTGAGTCTCCATGGCTCTTCAATAAGGTCTAATAATCCGCCTTGCGCAAGATGCAAACATTTATCAGCCGTTTGCAGCTCAGACCGGTTTGAGGGACGACAGTGTTCAAAAGAGGCTTCGAAAACGCCATACACAATAAAATAGTTCCTAGGATGAGCGCATGCGCACTATTGACACGTATATTAAGAGGGAAGTACACAGGTTTGCGAATAAGTGCTCTGTCACGGGAGGAGGAGGGGGGGATATCGGCGGGTGGCGCAATGAAGTATAGAGTCGGGTCGATCTGGCGTCCCATGGCGCTTCCCACAGGACCCCACAATAGGACTTGATGAGTCTCGCAATAATCGAGAATCGATCAAGGGAGGAAAGGAGACGGAGGAATGACCCCCACACACACAACACTCTCTGCCTTAATCTCCCTCTCTCCCACTCTTATAGGGACCGCTCATTTTTGTAGGTCTTGAGATTTCTGCTTTACCGTTTCTGTCCTTTTGCCTCACTTATTTTTTTATTTTTCTCTCTGTCCTACCCGTTTCTATTATCCCCTGAATGAACATACCCTCGTTAGGGGTGCACAATATTCCTTTACTTTCCAGCTAATAATAATATAATAATAATAAAATTAGTCCTCATTAACTCCAATTAGTCGCAACCAGCCGAGGAAAATGAAGCCTAGTGCATGCGCAGACGAATGACCACACGCGAGAGATGAAGTGTTACAAATTCGGACATGTAAAAGGGTTCTGATGTAAAAGGGTTTTTATGTAAAAAGGTTCTGATCACCGATAATATCTCAATAAATTTCAATCCCCCCCACCCCGGCCCGTTTTAAAAATGAGCGACATAGACATGAAACCCTCCATAATTTCATGCACAAAAACACGTAGAACATTGCACTTATATTTAGTGAGATCCATGCAACTAATAATCACCTAAATTAAACACAATACACATCCTAACGATATACCATAAACATGATGCAATTTAAAATTATATGAATTAATCATGATCCAATTTATAATTCTATACAATAAACATGATGTAGCCTGATACAACATATAATCCCGAAATGAAATAAATACAATTTGCTGATATGGATAGCCACTGCGCGGTGGATGAGTCATACACCGTCATCTACCTTGTATTTTTAATGTTGGATATAATAATTGATCCCATTTGGGGCAGATTACTTTCAATTAAAAAATCCTGGTTCTGAGGTCACAGATAATGGAAGCGGGTGGCTCCCTAGAGACGGAGAACATCTCCCAATGGCGCTAAGAACATCCCCAAAATAGAGGCTCTGCCATCGGAATTTTCGCACTCAGGGGAGAAAGAAGGAGAAGTAAAGATGAGAGTACAAGATCGTTAAAAAAGAATCCAGGGTAATGGGGATAAAGTGAGAAGAGTTTAATTTTTAGTGTTGGATGAAGCATTGCACAACTACCAGGGACCATTCCATCCATAGTGTCTATCAGGAAACGAGGAAACGAGAGGCGACCAAATCCTCTCCTAAATGCAACATTGGAGCTAACCATTTTCTTCTCTTTTATTCATCGGGTCCCCCCAAAGTCTCTGTGGTATGAGGGATCTATGTGAAGAAATTCTAACATAAATATATTATTTATTTGATGTGATAGAGAAGTAAGTAGATAATATTGTTTGTATTCACATATTAATGCATATTACCACTTTGAAACTTTTTTCTTTACCAACATGTGGCCTAAATCCACATATTACCACTTTGAAGCTTTTCTCTTTACCAACATGTTGCCTAAATCCACATATTGCCACTTTGAAGATAAAGTATCTATGAACAGGCTATAAGGAATAGGTAATCCGGAAAACCAGTTATCCCATATTCTTTCCAACATGTTCATAGAATACTTTGAAACGTACCTACACAACTTGCTTGTTTATAGAATTGAAATATCGTCTTCATTTTATTCATGAAATCTTATCTAAAGCTAGGTCAATATTATACCGCCCCTAACAAAAAAATCTTATATGGAAAAAAGAAATGTTTATCTCTTCTATATTCCCCCTTGCTTAAAAGATTAAACTCGATTATGCATCCCAACCTGACAACTTTCCAATACCCTTCAACTATCAGGAAATATTTCAGTTCCACCATAACAAAGATGCAGGTGTATATTTACTCCCGTAGAAAACCACAAACGCAGATATGAATACAAGGGAGATGTTCGGAGAGCAAGCAATTAATCGAATATTTTTAATCATGCTAAAAACGCCAACCATGCAATAGATTTCTACAAAGCCATATATTTTACCATTGCAACAATATTAATAAAAAAAACATTAATGAATCTTTAATAAATAAAGAAATTACAAGTATCAATCTTTTAGAAGGGCAGTTTAAATGTAGCCCTAACCTACTCCTAAAAGATATTGTTAATGGCCTCAAGCTTCGCCCTTCAAATTAATGTCAGTGATCAGTCGCTCGTTATTTGTAGGATTGGATTTTTTTTCCCGTTTCTCACAGTTTACGGCTGAAGTTGATATGGGAAACTATAGATCGAAACTAGTTTTGTGTAAATAAAATTATGCTCTGATACAGTGGTTTATTTTTTTTTTCTACATCTAATTTATACATTATTGAGTAAATAGTATAAATATAAATTATCCAAATTTTTAGTTCCTATGGCCGTTTAGGGGCGCAAAACAATTGAGCAGTCATGTGCCTGCTCGATTGATAGTCCAAAGGTACCCTCTTTGAATGGACCGTAAGGTCTCCTAGGGTACTTACTTTCCTTGTTACTCCTTGTTACCTTCCTTAGTAGTAATAAATTTAATATAACAAATAGCTATTCGTTTTCTGAAGAGATTTCTAAATTTAATATTGACCCCCTTAGCTTTATCATGAGTGCAGATGTTAAGTCCCTATTTTCTTCAATCCCCGTAGAAGAAACAATAGAGTTAATAATGTGCAAGATTTTCCCTTCTCCCAACTCAACCTTCCATAGATTTTTCCTATTCTAGGTTTCGCTCTTTATTAAAATTGGTTGCTAATTGGAATTACTTTAGATTTGATGGGAAAACATACCGCCAGATAGATGGTCAGCATGGGCTCTCCCATTGCTCTGATTTTAGCCGACATCTTTATGTCAAATTTTGAATTAGATTTTATGAATGTGTCCCTCATTTAAACCTATTTTTTTTATAGAAGATATGTCTATGTCACCTTTATTATTTTCAAATCAGAACAATAATCCATCAACTGCATTACATACTTAAACCAGCTCCACCCACATATTCAGTTTGAACAAGAACGAGAACAACTCTCTCCCCTTTTAGGACATTTTGATTTCTCGATCGGGAAAATCTTATATATTTTACATGAAAGTGGAACCTATCCTATCCGTTAGACTTTTCTCGGTGAGGTGAGCTTCTTCGCAGCCCTTCTTGAAAAGTCTCTCCCTCACTGTGCGCGCTTAAGCTTTCACACCTGCTTTTTTTCCAATCCTGCGCAAGCTTTTCAGTGGAAACAAACCGATACTTGAGCTAGGACCTTACAAAGAGGCGATCTTTGCGTTCACTTGAAGATGTTGGGCGTCCAGAATACTTCTGCACAGGAGTGTGGCTGTTTGTTTTTTTAATCAATAATCATGCTAAAGTTTGTGCTCGTTGATGCAATACTCTTAGCAACTATGTCCTTGAATTTCAGAGAACTTTAATGTAGAGCAACATTGGTTGCACGCTTTTATTTAGAAAGAACTATTACTGGAATTGAAAAAGATTCAAACATTTATTTTTACAAAAAAATACGAAAATATTATAATTACGCAACATCATTCATCTAAACAGATATTTGTTATTATTTCACCCTTTTGATCGAATAGCAAAGCTTCAGGGACTGAAACACCTCTTATATGAACAGGACCAGATCGTGATGTTTGGATTAGTGAAGAAATGCAGGGTTTTTTATTGTTTTTTTTTAAATTATGACTTTTTAATAAGCATGGAATAATTTAAATATTAGAATAACCACGCAATGGCTTCGCCACTCCCCCCTATGGGGGTAGCTTGCACTTCGCTACTACTCGTAAGATTAAAATTTAAAATCTAAAAAAAAGTAGCCATGGTTAAATTTTTAGAAATTTTCTAAACTTTGCCAATTATGGTAATTTTAAAAAGGAACTCTAAACTAATTTTTCCCCATTTGAAAATATCACATTACTAAAATATATTTATAGAAGAAGATATATAAAAATAAATTTTCTGAACTTCACCATTTATAATTCTTTGGGTTTTGAAAAATTCACAAAATTTCGATACTTATATTTATTTCTGAATTTCACCATTTTGTTTTTTGATATTATAAAAGAATTATTAGAAATAACTTTGATAAAAAACATAAGTCATAACCAAACTAAGATGAAATTATTATTCAAATAGTCAAAAAAATCCCATTCTTAAATTATAGAATTAGTGATGATGATGATGATGATGATGATGATGATGATGATGATGATGATGATGATGATGATGATGAAAACCAACCTTGCTAAAGGATCGCCTTCACTGTGCCGCCCTCTGGTCCCTTTTATTCTGGATTCTTCTAATGTCCCTCTCTCTTGCCTTTAAAAAAACTCGTTTCTTGTCTCGTTTGCTCATTAGCGTCCAATTCTTATTCCTTATATATATATATATATATATATATATATATATATATATATATATATATATATATATATATAAATATATATATATATATATATATATATATCTATATATATATATATATATATATATATATATATATATATATATATATATATATATATATATATATATATATATATATATATATAGGAAAGAGGCCATGCTGTATACATGCACTGTTTAAGTTCACAGCAGTGGCAGCGTTATTGATTTTAATTTGCATTCTCTTTATTTTTGTTACGAGTATTTTGTGTGGGTCTTTTTTGTAGGCGAGGAAAAACATTCGCAAAAGATATTTTATTCCGAGACGTCTTTCAACCGTGGTCGGTCATCTTCTGGGAATGAACAGAAATGGAATGACTTGATCTTCATGTAAAAAGTGAGAAAAGGTCATTACACGTTTTATTTTTTTTAGAAGATGGTTGGATAGTGGTAGATAATAGTGGGTGAAAATTTAAAAGCGAGAGGGGTATTTTGCCTTAGTAGGGAGGACATCGCTTTATGTTTTTCTTTAAATTTTCTTTTTGTTTATTTTTTGGTAAGTCGAAATGGAATGACTCAAGTTCAAGTTCAAGTTAATAAAAGTGATGAAATGTGTGATAGGTTTTCATAGTTGTGAAATTGTTTACTAGTTTGTCCTGGTGTTGAGGGCATCATCAGCATTTCTCTAATTTTTACTTTTAGTTTTTTACGTCTCATCCTTCTATAGTTTTGCTGCCCGCCCTTGACGCTCATATTCTTACTTTGTTTTAATATTTTACTAACTCTTAAGTTGGTTCCTCCGTCGTGACTTTCAAGCCTTTAAGTCATATTTTGCCACCTGGTACGTTTTCTCATCGTTAATTTATGTTTTTGTTTGTTATCTTAGTGTTGGGCATTTCGCCTCTTTTATTTTAGCTTTTTATATTTGTTGTTCTTTAATCTTTATCTTAATTTAGTTTAATTATTATTTGGGGCACTTGCCTCTTTTTATCTATGTTCTTTATTGTTTTTATCATTTACTAAACTTTTTTTATGTTGTCGTTTAATTATTCTCTTACTTATTTTAATTTAAAATGACATTTGGGCACTTCGCCGATTTTTTCTAAGTTTGTAACTTTTGTTGTTAATTTCTATTTCATTTATAATTTAATTTGGGCCCTTCCAGGATTGGGTTTAGCCGAAGTTTCAAGATATTGTATTGTAGACCAAACCTTATCGAAGGCCTTTTGAACATCTCGCAGTACCACGTTTACGTATTTCCGTTCATCTTTGTTGCTCGCGAGTATTTCCGTTAGGAGGGCGAGGGCAGTTTCCGTTCCACGTCTCCTACGGAACCCGTGCTGCTGACGGTTATGGGTTCCTTGCTCGGCAAAGTGGTCTTTAAGCCGGTCAACCAGGAGCTTCTCGTTGATCTTCGCCACAAACTCAAGCAGTAAGATTCGCTTGTAAGTAAGTAGTTGATCAGGGGGTTTACCTCTCTTTGGTATAAAGATTATTTTAGCGAACTTTAAGCCACCGGAAAGTAACCCGTATTCAGGGAAGCATTGAAGACGCTAGAGATTCACTGGATGATCTGCTGTGAGGCATTTATTAGGTTGCATTTAGTGATGTCTGTCCAGCCTGGCGTCCTTTGTTCAAAGGGCTTTACAGTGGCCATGACCTCCTCAATTGTTATGGGTCAGCCTTGGTCCAGCATCTCCCTGCTTTCGCCTACTCGATGATGTGGGTATGTTCGATGTATGATCTGATTCAGGTCTTCGAATTCCTGGTCGAACTCTTGGTTGTCTTCTGGAGTGATGCTGAAGACATTTTTCCAGTATGTTCGAAATCTTTCTTCCAGAACAGCCGGTTCCTCTACATAATCCCCGTTCTCTTTAATTCGAGCCTTCGCTCTTCCTGTTTGTCTTTTTAGTTTTCTGATTTGTCGCCAGAATTTAGCCATGTCCAACTCGTTATCGATTCTATCTATTAAGTTGTTCCATATTTGCTCTTGCTGGAGGTTGATAGCGTCTTTAATCTCGGCACTTAGTCGCCGTAATAGCGAGCTTCTCTCCTGGCTTGGACCTGCCCATCTTATCTTTTCATACACTTCCCTGTGATCACGAGCGATTGCCCTCATTTCCTCTGTCCATCTAGGTTGAGGAGGAGTTCTGTACCCTGCCTTGGGTACACACTCGCGGTCTGCTTCTAGAATAGTCGCAGTTATCCTCTCCAGCTTTTCATCTATCTCCTCCGAGGTTACATCACTCAGGTCAGCTGGGGCGAATAGACTGAGTTGTCTCTTGTAACGTTCCCAGTTGGCCGAGGAGAAGTTTTTTTGGACAGTGGCTAGTAGCTGGATCGGCGCGAGTGAGATTGTCGTGAGGATCACTATGTGATCACTGGTAACTGCTGGGTCCGGTTCGCTATAGTAGTTGAGGGAAAGGCCTTCACTTGTTAAGATTATGTCAGGTTTGGTGGCTGATGTGTAAGTGATATAGGTCGGAAAGTCCGGGCCTATTCTTTGGATGTTTTTTCTTCCCATAATCAATTCCAAGTTTCGGCCTCTTTCGTTGGTTCTACCATAGCCTGCCGCTCGGCATCCTTCATTGAGGTCGCCTCCTAAGATTGGCATTGCGCAATGCCTAAACAGCGTGTAGAAGTTATTTATGGGCAGGTAGGGTCGTAGAGGGGGTTAATAAGCTTCGGCTATCACGAGGTCTCCTACCAATGTGTCGAGTTCAACCACCACACAGGATTCGTTCAGCTCCAGTAGGAGTTTTAACGAGATATTCTCCTTGACAGCTATAGCAACACTATCAAACCTTTCCTGTGAATGATTTTTCATGACAACTCTGTAGCCCGGTATTTTAATTTGACCAGATGTAGTGTCAATACCGTGTTCTGTTATAAATACGATGTCGAAGACACACGAAATATGTTTCCATATGCTGTTGCTTTTTCCGCCCATCCGTCTACGTTGAGTGTCAGGATCCTCATTCTATTACTTACTCTCTCCATGTTTTCCTTTTAGTGTTTCTGGGTAGTGTTTTTCTTTTATCCGCTCCTTTTCTTCCTTTTTACAGGATTTGAGATCTGCTCGCACGTATTATCATGTAAAACGACTCTGTGGCGGAGCAATGCTTCTTCTACTGTTTATTTGTCGATGTCAGCATCAAATTCCCACTTGTATATTTTTTATTGAATGCCTTGGTAGATTTTCCTCTGATCCATATCCACAGGGAAGGGAAACTCTTCGCACGTGTATATAAATAGGTTGATTCTATCCCTGCACAGTTTCTTGTTTTTACCTTTCCTCCCCTTGGATTTCTTGGTTTGAGGATCATCTTCCGAGTCCGATGTCGCCGTCTCTGTTCTTTCGTTTTCTTCTTTGTACTCTCATTTTTGTTTCTGCGCAGGATTTTTTACTTCTACCTGCTTTTTTATCTTTTCTTTTTTTGGTTTTGTTTCCTGTTTTGCGGTTTTGCTTTCTGGTGCCGTCTTGTTCCACTTCTTCTGATTGTAGGTTCGGTACCATCTTCAGTTGCAGGAGATCCGCGGAAGGGATGTTATCCGGAAATCACATTTGGTCCATTCCGTTTTTCGCGAGCATTTCATTCAGTTCTTTTGCCAATGTACCCGGTTGTGTCAGATTCAGGACATGCGGTGGGGAATGCATGTCAGAATCTTGGTCGAATTCTCGTGTTGGATCTTAAGGTAGGTTTTATTTGCGTCTACTTGTGTAAGTGCGGCATTTGCAGCTTGGGTATATTTGGTATTGGACCTCCGCGTCTTCTCTTGTTTTCTTTCTTGCTGCTTATTTTTCATCACCTCCTTCTTAACTGAACAAGCCATGGCCATCGATCTATGTCCCTGTCCGCAGTCGGTGAATTTTTCGTATGTGTTTATACATTATTTCCAATGAGGGCCTTTATCGCTGTATTATGAGCACGTCTACAAGGGTTCTTTGCACTCCTTAGTCGCATGTTGATCCATCTTATAGCACCGGAAACAGAACTGGACTGGCGTAAACTCCTCTTTCTCGATTTATTCTCCACTAACTTTAGCGTTGAATATGAGGAGTCCACGTTCCTTGGCCTTCGGGGCCATTGTAGTTTTTGCAAAGACTACTTTGAAGACATGTGAGTAGTCACTATTCTCCCTTCTATTTTTTAATTTAATCAGCTCGACTACTTTAACCCAGGATTATCGAAAGTGTATTTCTTCCTTAATTTCTTCTTTGGTGTGCTGCCCGATCCATGGGTCAAGATGTCTCTCTCCTTTTGGCAGATAGCGACGTACCCTGAGGACACTTTCAGGAGTCTATCTATGGTTATGCTCAGTTTTTCCTGCTGGGCTTCGGTTGTCCATCTATAGAACTCACGGGAGTCTGGTAATTTTTTCTTGGGCCATCTCTTCGAGAGAGTGGTCCCTCGTGGCAGTGGTCTTCTTATTCTCTCTATTTGATGGTCTAAGTCTTCTTGATTCTGAGTTAAAGTTTATGCTCCCTCTCTTTAAACGATATTCCTCTAGTGGTTGGTTGTAGGTTGAGACTCCCTCTTCGTCGCGACTATGCGTCCATGAATGTGAACTCCCAATTGGGGAGGATAAAATGATGATGGGTGAACCCGGGGGACCCTCACGAGGTGTAAGTGTATGGTGAGCTCCCACATCCTTTCCCTGGTCCAGGTGCCCCTGACGTCGAGTTCTACTATGGGCTACTCCTTAAACCAGCTTTCCTCGGCGCCCCCAATTATGTCTATCACAAAGATCGACATAGTTGGGTCGAGGCAAGATGACAGGCAGTCCAGTTCATTTCTGCTTCGTTACTCCCTAGAGGGATTCGTGGGGAGGGAGGTTAGGCTGACATAAAGTCGCCTAGGGGCAGCTTGTAAGAATCTTTCTTAGAAATCCCCATAGGAAAAGTGAAGAAAAATCTCCACGTTTTTCGGTTGGATTAACCTTTTCTTTGCCTCCTTTATGAGGTGAGATGTGTAGCAGTTAGCCTTGTGGATTCAATGATGTCTTCAATGCTTCAATGGAATGACTGGACAATGGATATAATAAGTTGTGAAAGGAAAGTATATACACACATACTGTATATGTTTATAATTGCACTCATATATGCATATATATATATATATATATATATATATATATATATATATATATATATATATATATATATATATTGTCGTAGAATGACCCTTGGTTTTGATCCCTCTACTCTTTGACACCCTTTTAGTAGCGGTATGCTTTAAGGGGCGTGAGTTACTTCTATGATGAAGTAGGCTTTGTTCTAAGAGTGCTATTTTAGTGGTTTAGTTCTTAAGGAAGAGCTATTTTTAAACACATAAGGATAAGAGGAAACACCAGAATCTACCAAAATAAACATGTATTTTAAATTAAATATTACAAACCAACAGTAAACACATTTCTATCTTTGGCCTCAAAGATCTTTCAATGACAAACATAAACAAGTAGGCTTCCAATAAACATACCAATTGCCAATTAGTATTTTCATCACGACCCTATTTGATTAGCATAAAACATTAAATTAACGTACTCTCCTCTACAAACACATATGACCTAGGTTCAAGAATAATGGTTTCTACTCTCCTTTAAAACGTGGGACGTACTAAACTTCTACTATCGCAATAGAGATATAAATGTTATTGTTAACTTACAGGTAGGTATTAGGGATTGCCGGAAGTCGCTGGAGGACTTATCTCTCGCTTTGAAGTGTGGTGGTCGCTGCTTGAATTTTCGTCGCCTGTGACGGGGGCTGGTTCTTCAACGTAATTAAAGAACGGGAGCTCGTTGGGGCAGGGTTCTTCTCCTCTCACTCTTACGGTGCTTGAGATGTGAGAATCACTCGAGTGTGAGCGGCTTTGCTTTTTTTCAGTCGGACTTCTTTGCAGACTGAAAAGGCTTCTTCGGTATGGCACCGATATAAAACTTGACTATTTAGGTTAATACGGCCCTGAAAGGGGGGATCGATTTTCTCAATCTGATCCACTCGTTTCTCACTGAAATAGTCTTGTATGGCTGAAGGATCGATCTTCACGAACTACCCTTCTTCTGGCGTATCGACTTCTAATCTTCTTGTCTGGCTGAAAGATCGATCTTTACGAACTAATCTTTCTTCTGGCGAATCGACTACTAATAATCTTCTTGTCTGGCCGACGGATCGATCTTCACGAACTAATCCACCTCTGGCGTATCGACTTCTGATAATCCTCTTCTCTTTCTTTGCGGGGCTTATTTATAGGCGGATCGCCGCCCCATCTAAAGGGGGAAGTGACCAGGCCACAGAGGCAAAGGGGGGGGGGAGCGAATGGTGAGTTAGCATCTGGGCAGAGCGAGAATTCCTGAGGTGGCACTGGGGTGCCCAAGTCAGCTCGCAAATTATAGGCTCGCAACCGCACCGCTACTTGGCGTGCCTTCTGACTCGCACCGCTTTTCTTTTCCATAACCACGGGTTTATGGGTCTCGTAGGTAATTCGATCGTTAGAGCGTCGTTTAAGGACCTTAGGTGGTCGCCTTCAAACAGATGTTAGCTCCAACTGCCCACAGCGGCGGGGAGATCACACATGGTAAGCATTTTCGCCGGCTACCTTTTCCACGCTTCTCCTCATGAAGGGAGGGGGGGCCTTGAATGTACCTATACTCCTCCATGATGCTTAATGTAGCCATTTCTCCACATATATAATAGTAGGAGATGGATAGATAGGGATAGATTTCCCTGGTGAAAGGGAGATCGAAGGGTAGAAAATCCCTGCTGATAGGGAATCGCAGGCATTTATCTGAGATTAGTGTTCTTCTCATTGTTTTTGGCCTAATTTTCCAGGTTTTGGCGTACTCTTTATCTGTTTTTGTTTATGTTGTTCTTGGTTTGTGATGGTATTGTATGTTTGTTTGTGTCTCATTTTGTTTCATGTAGATTATGGTAGTTTCTTGTGGCGTTCAATCCTTTGTAGGTGTTATTTTGTATTTCTCTCACTGTTCGTTTTTGTATTTAAGTGCTCTTCTTATTGTATATTCTTTGTGTAGTTTATTGTTTCATATGCGTAGCCTTGGTTCTTCTTGTCTTTCGATCTGTGCTTTACTGCTGGTGAAGGTTTTCGTTCTTCTGTGTATGTCCTCCAACGGAATGTCAATGCGTCTCTGTCTGATTTGGTCCGCCGTGCGTCCTGGGACTTTCTACCAGGTTTTTCGGGCTCTTCTTTGAAATTCCAAGTTAATTGGTGTCATCTGGATCATCTGATGTAGGTCCCTCTGCCTCCTTCTTTCTCTCCTCCTAACGTTGGTGATTATTAGTACTCCTTTATTTTGTACCCTTTGGAGGAGTCTCAATTTATTTTTAGAGCTAGTGTTGATAGGTATAGGTGGATACAGTAGCTTTGATCTTATGAGCGCATTATAGATCTTCTTTTTGTTAGTCATGTTCAGGTTTTTTAACCTGAAGAACTTGTTGAGCTCCATCTTTGCTCGCGCTGCTGTTTGAGCAACGTGGCTTCCGTACCCATTTTTACCTATCTTTAGTCCTAGTACTGTCACTTCTATTTCAATATGGGCCCGTTTCTTAAGGAAGAGTGGTATCACCTTAAATTTCTGGGTGTTAGTGGCGATTTTCCACCTTCTTTCGTACCTGGTGACATGGTCGATTTCTCTGGCTGTTATTTGTGCCATGAGTTCAGGATTTATGAAGGGGGCAGAGACGATCTGGGAGATGTCGTCTGCACACTGGACGCACAGCGAGTCTTCCCTGACCGGATTGGGTAGATCGAGAGTTTATAGGGAAGGGGGGGGGATATTTATATTTATTTCTTAGTGAAGTTGCCCCTTGAAACTTTATCTTCCATTTATCTGACTGCATATTCTTATTGGCTGAGATTCTTTCTTCTTTAAGTTGGGTTGGCTAGGTTAATTCTTGATCTTCTTTTTCTTGATGTATCTTCCTTTTTAACGACGATGTGATGATTCCTTCCAATTCTGATGACGTTATGACTTTTTGATGCTTCTTTACGATTTTGATGGGATAAGATGAGTTGAGACGAGTTAGCCCTTGAAAGTCGTATTTCCTTGAATTCCGTTTTCTTTGAGGGCGGTTTTCTCTTGAGTCGATTTTTTGGTCCTTCTGGATTAGTTAGTCCTTGAAGCATTCTCCGTTTTCTTCGATAATTTTCTTCTCAAATTTGTGGACTGTATGGGATCGATCTTGCGTCTTTGTATCCCGAGGCAAGCACTCTACCTTTACGATAGGGCTTAGTCCGTTCTCACTTGGTAATTTAAGTTTTTCTCTTATACATCTTCGCACCCTCACAGGTTTATAAAGGGAGTTCCAATAACTTAAACCGATTTTAAATGTGAGTTAAGTTTAAGCGTCGAATGATTTTTTTCTTTTTCTTTCAGATTTAACAACTTCAGTCTTTGCCAATTTCGACCATGGAAAGATTAATAATCGAACAACCTGTTAAAGTTTTTGAAGCCTATTACGAAAATGAACGTTCAAATAGAAACGCATTTCGGGCACATCGCGATTTTTTTGGTAAACATAATCGACCAACCGAGAGTGCAATTGGGAAAAATGTTCGTAAGTTCAAACAAACGGGGTTGGTGGCAGATATGAAAACGCCATTGCGTGCTCGTTTACGCTGTTCAGCTGAAAACATTGCTGCAGTGTGCGAGAATGTGCCTGAAGATCCAGACACCTCTATTTGTCATCGCGCGCAGGAATTGAACCTCTCCACAACAACGTTACATCGAATTTTGACAAAAGATTTGTCTCTACACGCTTACAAAATTTCATTGACACAAGAACTGAAGACCGCTGACTATTTGAAGCTACAGACATTCGTCAATTGGGTGAAAGAGCAAAGACAACCGATGATGATTTTTCGCAAAAAAATCATCTTTAGTTATGAAGCCCATTTTCATCTTGGTGGATTCGTTAATAAGCAGAACTGTCGCATTTGGGCTGATGAAAATCCCAATAAGATTGTTGAAAAGCCACTACATCCACAAAAGATCACTGATTGGTGTTTATTTTTTGCTAGTGGAATCATTGGGCCGTATTTCTTCAAAAATGATGCCGAGAATTCTGTTACGGTGATAGGCGAGCGATACTGTGCCATGATAACCAACTTTTTATGGCCTGAATTGAATTCTAGGGATTTCGAAGATTTGTGGTTTGAACAGGACGGCGCCACATGCCACACAGCCAATGCAACAATAGCTATATTGAATGAGAAGTTCCCCGGTCGCATCATCTCTCGAAACACCGAAGTCAATTGGCCACCACGATCGTGTGACTTGACGCCTTTAGATTTCTTCCTTTGGAGTTATCTCAAAAGTAAGTTCTATGCCAACAAGCCAACAACAATTCAACAGCTGAAGGATGAGATAATAAGGCATATTGGTGAGATCGAGGAGCAACTATGCAGAGACGTTATCAAAAAATTTGACCATCGAGTGGGTGTGTGCTGCCGAGGCCTTGGCGGACATTTAGGCAATATTATTTTTCACACGTAATTGCCATGCCTCAAATAACATGATCCAATAGTGAAATCAATAAATTTTCACCCATAACACTGTTTATTTACTGCTAACTTCGATCCGTCTTAATGGAACACTCTTTATATTGTATAGGCGGATAGGAGGGGGCTTAGGCACCCTCCTTCCGGTACGCCTGCAGTTAGCTCGAAGTCCGGTCCCGTGTAGTCGTATATTTGTATATACGCTATCTTGACTGTCACGTAGTCACATAGAATTTGCTCTAGTCTTGGGTTTAGTCCTAGTCTTAGTATTTTGTACTGAAGCCCAGGCCTCCATACTTTGTCAAATGCCTTTTAACGTCTCTGAGCACCAGGTCAGCATAACTTTTTTGACTAGCAATCTTCGACACTTTTTCTATGATGATTGCTAGCACCGTATCAGTCCCTCTCCCTCTTCTGAATCCATGCTAGTGATGGTTATTGAGGTTGTTATCTTCCATAAATTCTTGGACTCTATTAGCAAGCACCTTTTCGAAGATCTTGCCTGCCACTTCGAGGAGGAAAATGGGCCTGAAATTTGCTAGTGTGTCTGGCGGTTTTTCGGCTTTTGGGATGAAGATAAATTTAGCAATCTTCCATTCGTCCGGAAAATAGCCAACGTTTAGGCACGCATTCATTATATTGACCACCCCTTCCATGATGTTACGGGGAGCGTTAGGAATTTATGTTTGGACAACTCCGTTTTACCTGGAGCTCTCTGTTTGAAGGTACGTAGCGTCGCTAGGATTTCTTTTTTCGTCATCTTCCGTCCATAACCAGCCATCTCTTTGTCAGCAGTTGTATTGTGGAAGGGGTAAGTCTTGTCATTTTCTTGTCTTAGTTGGTCGTGACTGTGTTCCTCAAAGTCATGCCAAAGTGTTCGTTCTTTTCTGGTGCGATGGTAAATATATTCTTCCAGTAGTCTCTGAACTCTTCTTCCGTTTCTGTTGCGTCCATTTTTGTCCCGTCATCTTTGATAAGGAGTATATTTCTGTGAGGTGGTTTACCCTTTAATCTTGATACTGTATTCCAAAATGTTCGGGGATCCACTTCTTCAACAAGTTTGTCTATAAGGTCATTCCAAAGTACTGTTTGTTGTTCTGTTATGTGTCTTCATTTCCGTCTTAGTGTTCTTAACCGTCTGCTTTTAACTCTGTCTGTGCCAGTCAGTCTAATTTCTTCATATAGTCTTTTGTATTCGTCCGTTAGGTCATATAGCTCCTGTGTCCACCTTGGTGCTGGTAACGTTTTGTATGTTATTCTGGGGACTATTGCGTGGTCCACATCCACCAATTTCTCCGTTAACCTTGCCAGTTCCTGGTCGATCTCCTCCAGGGTGGCTTCTTAGAGTGGTTGACTTCTATACTCACAGAGAAGGGCACGATTCTCTTTCCAGTTCGCTCGGGAGAAGCATTTTCTTTTACTGACGGGTATCTGAATTGAGCTTGAGGATATTTTAATCATAATAGCGAAGTAGTCGCAGGGGATTAGTGGGCCGGGTTGGATGTAGTAATTATAGGGAAATTGTGGGTTGGTCAAGGTGATATCTGGTTTGTTCGCGCAGGTTTCGGTGATATATGTGGGGAAGTCGGGCCCAATGTGGGCAACAATATTCCTGTCAATCATATTCTTCAAGTTCTTCCCCTTCTTATTTAAACGTCCAGTGTATCTGGATTCCTGGCATCTGGCGTTAAGATCTTCCACAAACAAGTCTGTTCTTCGCGTGCACAAAGTTGGAGAAAATTGTGCATCGGCATATAGTCTCGTCTCGGAGGTTGGTACCTTGTGGACACCACCAGGGGGCCCCAGGGTGCTTTGGACCTCGATTGCCAGATAAGATTCGTCTAAAGATGGGAGTTTTTTTAACTGAATTCCTCTTTTGATTGCGATGGCAGCACCATCCTAACGTTCCAGGCTGTGGTTCTTTGTTATTGTGCTGTAGTTGATGATCTTCATATTATTCTGCGTCGTGTCTATTCCATGCTCTGATATCAAAACGATGTCAGGGTCGCATCAGTTAGCGTTCATTTATAGGATTGTTAAGTCTTTTGTCCGTCTGTCTATGTTGTCTCTCAATTACTCGTTCCTTTTATCGAGTTTCTTTGGGGTGGAGGGGCTGGCTGGCAGAGATCGGCATTTACTGGGTCTCTTTTTGTTAAATTCCGAGGTTGTGATTGTGGAGATCGCGTTTTGGTTGAGTCGGACCATCGCAAGAAGGAGATGCTTCTTCGACTACCCTCTCTGGAATGTCTTCACTGTACTCCCACTTGTAACGACCGATGGTCACGCCTTCACTGACGTCCTTATCCGTCCTTACTTCAGAGAAATGGGCACTCTCCGTAGTGTAGATTTTCAGATGGAATTTTCTGCCATGGTAGGCATGTTTGCCCTCCTTTGACGATGAGGTAGACCTCATCCTTTGCCAGTTTGGTGACCGTTTGGTACGGCTACCGTATTGGATTTTATCTTTGTATCTGATTTGGAAGCTTCTACTATTGGGGGTTCAAGACTTTTGGGGGTGTTTCTTGGAGCGAGAACGGTTTCTACTTTTGTAGTGGCTTTTTGAGGAGTCTGCACATGGATCCGCAGAACTTTCTTAGAGAGAGGGTTCTCCGGAACCCACATCTCTTCCATTCCATTTTTTGACAAGCATTAGGTTGAGCTCTCTTTTAAATGATCCTGGATTTGTGAGGTTTGCTATGCGTGCATAGTATATGCAACACATTATTTTCATAGATTGCTCGTTTTCTACCTTGAGGTAAGTACGCCGAGCCGAAGCCTCATTGACTGCCGCCTTTGCCACTTTGGCATAAGACCTGTTGGCCTTAGCTTCTTCTTATTCTTCCTATTTTTTGCTTTTGCTGCCTTTTTATCGCCTCCTTTTTTACTGGGTATGACATTGCCATAGCCCCGTGGTAACCGTTGCAGTTCACGGATTTTCTTGAGCTGCTCTTGCAGTCACGCCAGACGTTTCTAACTTTACTACATATAGATAGGCTATTTTCGGTTTGTGGACACGCTTTAGTTGTATGTTGGTTATATTTATAACATTTAAAGCATGTCGAGATTTCAGTGAATTTCCCCCTTTCTATTTGGTCAGGGCACACCCTGACGTGAAACAGTGAGACCGAGCTCTTTCGCTTTTTGTGCCATACCCGTGTCTTGGAATATCACCTTAAAGACATGGGTTTAGTCTCTGAATTTGATCACCTCAGAGACCTTGGCCTATTGGTAATTTTTCTCTATTTCATGGGAAATTTCATCGCCTGAGTGGTGTTCCACCCATGAGTTTAGTCTGCGACATATGACACTTCTGTGTGCCTGAATTTGGGGTGGGATCTTAGGGGTTAAGTTAATTGTATTAAACACTTGGGTTGCTTTTGGCAAGGCTAAGTGTTAAGCGTCCGCTTCTTTTTGACATATAGCCGTATACCCGAAAGGGGTATCAATACGTCTGACCAGAGCTACATCTAGCTCCCCGTAAACTATTGATAAGACTTCCCCACGGTCAGGCTTTGACCTTTCGGGGAGAGTCCTAAGATTAATTCGTAGGATGTCGCTCGCCATTTTGTCATCGTCGGTCCTTAGTCTGTGTTTATTGGGTGTAGTAGGAGATCAGAAAAGAACAAAAATGAACTTTTTTAATGTCATAATGCCACTTTACCTTATTTTGAGATGGAAGATTTTGGGTCGTCTTATTAGTTGCTGTAATCAGTAATTGTGGTGCCACTGGCACTTTGGATGGTAATTTTTAGGTTCTTCACTTTAACTTAGTGTTTACACTTGAAGGAAAACATTTACTTTAAAAGTTTAACTCAAAAAAAGCTTCGGGGGACGTTTCACATTGTTCGCTTGACTTTGCCTCATTTTACAAAAATAACGTGCGGGAGAAATAATAATCACAATAAAATCTTAGTTGTCAATGGAATGAAATGAAATGAAAGGAAAGTGAGAGAAAAGGTTTTAGATCCCTGTGCCCCTCCCCACTCCCCGACCAGTCCCTCCCGCAGAAAGGACCCAGTCAGGGGAGTGGGGCGAGGCCCGGTTGCCCCGAGGTTTCCCGGCGCCCTCCTCCTTCAGGGCCTGGAGGCACCAAGGAAAAAGAGCTCCAGAGAGGGTGAGAGAGGGAGGGAAGAAGAAAAAAGTAAGGATAGCATAGGCGCTACAGAATAATTGACTTTTTCAGACGTAAGCGCTGCCAAATAATCAAACACATTCAAGGACAATTTTTAGTTCAGATAATGTTCAAAAGTGAAGGGAATTGTGATTTTGTATTAGCGGCGATCAACGTAGAGACACCGATTAGTCGGCAGTATGGTTTCGGCTGGAGCTGCACATTAATTGCCGGCTTCTTCATTTGGATAATGACGTCTTTGGCTATTCGTAATCTTCTGCTATTTGTAGTCTCAGGATGATGGAGGTGTTCTTATTTAGCGTCTCACGGGTTAAGGTAGTGCCGTTAAAGTGGGCATGTTTTCTAATTATCCCATCCTTTAGATGATCCGTCAGTTGCCTCGCCAGGGTTGTGGAGGTCACGCCAATGTACTTGGAATAGCGGTGTTCGCAGTCACCGAATTTACACGAATATTCGTCCACGACGTTAGTCTTCTGGAGTTCACTCGTCGGAGGGAGGCAGCTGTTATTCATGATGCAACTACTTGTTTTCCTTGTCTTGTAATATATTATTAGGTTTATATCCGTATTTGGGTTGGTTGGGGTCAAGTTTTGATGTAAAATGGCTTTGAGGGCTTTTTCGTCTTCACGGTAGCTTGTGTTCATATTGGCCTAGTAATACAGATCGATGGTATTTTTCTTCGGTGTACACCAGGCTAGTCGCAATCGAATCTATATCTCACTATGTCGATCGGTCGCTCGGTCCCGGGTTTGCTTTTTTTTTGGGGGGGGGGGCAATAACATCATAACTATTAGGCTGAATCTAACGAAATTCAAAACCTTTCTGTTGTTGTACATTCTCTTTCGAATGATATAATTCACAAGGTTAGCCTAGGAATTATTTTGGGAAAGGGGGGGGGGCAATAACATCATAACTATTCGGCCGATTCTAACGAAATTTAAAACCATTATGTTGTTTTACACTCTTTTGAATGATAGAATTGCCAAAGTTCTCTCAAGTTTAGCCCGGGAATTATTTTAATTTGGCAATAACATCATAACTTTTCGGTCCATAATCTGCTAGACTAGACTAGGCGATATTATTCTATACTCTCCTATGCAAGCTTATAATAGGCTATACTATGCTAAGCTATTATAGACTAGACTATACTATGCTTAGATATAATGTAGAAGGGTAAGATATACTATGCTAATTTAGGCTATAAAATACTATGCTAGGATAGCATATAGTATGTTAGGCTAGACAATACTAAGCTATGCTTGACTAGGGTAGTTAATGCTAGGCTAGGTTATACTATGCTAGGATAGGCTCAGCTATGCTAAGCTATACTAGGCTAGACAGGGCTATAATATGCTATGTTAGGGAAGGCTAGGAAGGCTATGTTATAATAGGTAATCTTATTGGCTCAGGATGACATATATTAATGATTTATCGGCTCTACGGATGACAATATCTTCGTTGTATCTGAGTTCTTTTGCAGCCTGCCTCAGTCGAGGAGGTCATGAGGGAGCTCCGACTGTTGCCTCGGCGTTTGTTTGACTCCCCTCAGAAAACAAACCATTACATCAACCTAAGCAACATGACTCATAGCCTTAGCCCATATCAGGTTGATTTCCTTGATTTGGACCTCAACTACCATTATATGACTAATTCCCTTCCTTTATCTAAGATGATTGAAATAGAGATCCTCCTGGAAGACATAATCAAGCTCAAACAAGACCGAGAAGTCATTATAAATCCCAACCTCCCTACTAATCTCTCTGCAGAGTCAAACAAACGCCGAGGCCACATTCGGGGCTCCCCCATCACCCCTCGACTGAGGCAAGCTACCAAAGAACTCTGAGAGAACAAAGATATTATCATCCATAGAGTCGATAAATCCTCAATATGTCATCCTGAGCCAAAAAGATTACCTTAAAAAGATGAAAACAATCCTGCACGACACCAATAAATTCAAGAATACCAAGCGGAATCACACTAACGATCTAAAAACGAAGCTAAACAAACTTATTAGGAAAAATAACATCGCCACTAACCCTATGTAAATTCCTATAATCGAAGGTGACTTTAGGATGGGTTAGACCTAAGGCAATGTGAAAACGCATCGACTAGCAGCAGTATTAACAAATGTTCCCGTGGACGAGACCATCGATTTGATAATTAATACGACATAAGCCTAAATTTGTGGCTTTAACGTACACTTAGGTCGTAAATTTAGACAACTCCCCTAAGAATGTACAAAAAAAGCCCCGTTCTACGGTCCCGATGGGCAAATGTACGTGCAAATCGATGGCGTTGCGATGGAGTCACCCCTTGGCGTCCTTTTTGCTAAGTTCTACATGGATGCAGGTGAGAACAAGATTTTCAAAAGTAATATAGCGCCCAAACCTCCAATCTATGCGCGCTATATCAACAACATACTTTTGAACGCAGATAACGTTGATCAAGTTAATGCCCTAGTTGACCCAATTAAGAACAACTCATGTTTGAATTTCACGTACGAAACGGAAGTTCAAGGATCCCTCCAATTCCTCGATAATCTAATCAGTTCCCATGAATCTAAATTTACGACCCAAGTGTACGTTAAGGCCACAAACTTAAGCTTATGTTTAAACGGTAGCTCAGAGTGTCCTGAACGGTACAAGAAATCTCATTAATGCTTTGGTTAACAGAGCAATTTCCCATTCCTCTTCGTGGACGGCTTTCGATCTTGAACTGAAGAGGGCTTCCAGTGTTTTGGTCAACAACGGCTACCCACAGGAATACATCGATGCCGCTATAAAAAGAAAAAATGATCTTGACCGCTAGATCTGGTGCCTGGTGTACACCGAAGAAAAATACCATCGATCTTTATTACAAGGCCAATATGAACACAGGCTACCGTGAAGACGAAAAGGCCCTCAAAGCCATTTTACATCAAAATGTGACCTCAACCGACCCTAATACGGAAATAAACCTAATAATATATTACAAGACAATGAAACAAGTAGTTGCATCATGAAGAACAGCTGTCTCCCTCCGACGGGCGAACTCCAGGAGGCTAATGTCGTGTACGAGTATTCGTGTAAAGTCGGTAACTGCGAACAACGCAATTCCAAGTACATTGGTGTGACCTCCACAACCTCGTCGAGGCGACTGATGTCTCATCTACAGGATGGGACAATTAGAAAACATACTCACTCTCACGGCACTACCTTAACCCGGGAGACGCTAAATAAGAACACCTCCATCATCCTGAGACTACAAACGGCAGAAGATTACGAATGGCCGAAGCCGTCATTATCCAAATAAAGAACCCGCAATTAATGTGCAACTCTAGCCCGAAGCCATACTACTGACAACTCGGTGCCTATGCGTCGATCGCCGCTAATACAAAATCGCAATTCCCTTTACCTATTGAACATTATCTGAACTAAAATTAATCCTTGAATGTGTTTGGTCATTTTGCAGCGCCAACAGCGCTATGAACTATGAACAATGTAAGTGAGTAGGTGTGGGTAGGGGGTAAAGAAAGGGTGTGGGGACAGATAGCGGAAAATAGACAAGTGGTGAAAAGAGAAAGAAGTGTAGTAGGGTTCAAAGAGGTGCTAAGTGCCTGGTTTTCAGGCCTATTGCTTTTAAATATCTTTTTGTTTTGTGGTTCCTTTGTTGTCTTTGAGATAGTTTATATTAATATGGCGTTCAAGCTATTTGTCTTCTAAAAAATTAATGTACTAGGATATGTTATGCGCATTTGCTGTTGTAGTAATAAATTACTTCAATCACTTTAGTGCTGTGCTTAGTGTCTTTGTTTTTTTATATATCTTGTACTGAGTGTAAATCATGTCTTTTGTTTTTTCTTGGTTCTTTCTTCGCTATTTTGGGGTCTTCATCAGTGAATTCTTATAGAAATCGGTGAGGTTTCATAATTAGGTAATCTTTTTCTTAGTCGTTTTTGGGGGGTTTGGGTAAAAACATTCTTATTTTCATGCGTAGAACGGCACTTCTGCTCTGCCAGCTAAAAGCCCAGCGGAGCTCAGAAATCTGGCGTGATTTATGCCTCTTCTGGACGATATCATCGTCCAGTTCTCGATTAACCAGTTCCGGCATATTCCTTGTCCGTTCTTCTATGAAAACGTTAATGAGGCTTAACCACACCTTCCGGTGCAGCTCTTCCTGGCGTCTTCTTTCTCGCCCGTATGCACCTGTAATTAGGTACATTTATTTTGCACCACTTGTAAATTCCTCTTTTGTGTCTTCGAGATACATAAAAGGACGGAAGTGGGGTATAGTAGCATCAATCTTACAAGTGCATTGTAAATATTTTTCTTATTTGCTTTCACAAAGATTTCTGAACATGTATAGAGTTTAGACTGCAGCAGTGGCCTTGGTGATTCTCTCTTGGACGTGCTTCTTGTACCCGGCTGAAGTAATCTTCATTCCGAGTACATTGTACTCCGTGGTGTAAGAATAACGTCTATCCCCCACCCTGACGTCGTAAAGTAATCTCCTGTCTATGAGGACTACTTTGAACTTTTCATGGTTCATGCGGATCTTCCACCGGGCCTCGTATGTGTTAAGGTTTTCAATTTCTACTGCTGTCATATGAGTTTGCCAAGGCAAATTCCTCCATGGACAAGTGATTATCTGGGTGAAATCATCTGCGAATTCAATGTTAAGGCAATTGGGGCTTACAGGGGCGTGGACATTAGCGGTGTAAATCAAGTAGAGAGTGGGGGGTAGGCACCCTCCCTGCGGGAGGCCCGCAGTGAGCGAAAACTTTGGTCCGTCCGTGAACCCTAAACTGATGTACGTCGCTCTGTCCATGACATATTCACAGAGAGTTGTTTCTAAGTTTTCACTTAAGCCCAGTCGTGAGATCTTGTACTGCATTCTCCGTTGCCATACCTTATCAAACGCCTTTGATACACCTCGACAAACAATGCCCACGTAACTTCTTTCCCGTTTTGCTTGGGCTAGGTTTTTCGTTATCACATTAATCGACATCTACGTACTTCGCTGTTTACGGAATCCAAACTGGTACAGGTTTTGGATCATATGATGATCTTGCCCCCCAAAGTACCTAACTGGAGATCCCCCCCTAGGCGCGCTTATGTGAAGATCCTCCCTCCCTCCCAACATTTTAATATAAATAAACTAAATAAGGAATAAATAATAAAACAGTATTAAGATTACTCTTTTGTTACACTAAATATTGCAGAAAATTTGTGTACATAGGTTTTTAAAAAAGGAATTATTACGCAAAATATTGCAAGGAAATATGAGTACATAGGTTAACAAAAGTATTCCTGAAGAAACGGTCACGCCACATAAATTTTTGAAGATAAGAATTCAATAAGTCTCGCCTGCATCCTCGCATCATGCTGAAATGTGCATTATGTTTGTTCCAGTACGGTTCTATGGCCTGAGTGTGGACACCAGTTTGCAGATCCACAAAATTGAGTGAATGGTTCACTGTCCTGTGTGTGAAGCCAAGTTCTTGTATATTAATCTATGCCTTCTACTCATCACTGTGGATTATCGATCCCCGTTCCACTACTGCTTGTATTATAGGGAGAAGTGTGGCAGCATCCCTTTTATCCACAATTTCCATGTATCCTGTTCCTGGTGAGGTGCTGGTATCGGTATTCCAAACACCAACATAGGATTGTGAGGTCCTCTGCCCTGATGATGCTTTGGTTTGTGAGAAAAACACGATAATCGATATGCACAACTGTTCCTGGACCACCAAGTTGCACTGGGTTAGCCTGAAGATATCTACTGCACACTTCCCGGAAAAAACTGTAGCAGTCGATCATGGTCTTCTCAGAAACACCAAGTTGATGGCTTGCCCTTGATACACCAATACGTTCACTCCACATATAGATTACATGAACCCATGTCTTAAGCCTTAATCTAGAGTTGGGAAAAAACGATCCAGTCCTTATAGATACTGTAGATTTATACTTGGCAAAATCTTTGATCTGGCATTCCCAAGCATAGCCATCATTACATTTTGCATACTTCGTCCAGCTCATTTCACTATCACAAGAGGGACATTTCACTTCACTTTTCAGCATTCTGCGTTGCTTAAGCCAATTAATAACTGAAAGAGAATCTTCAGTTAGCAAGGGCAACACAGCAGTCTTGAAAGTATCACGGTCCATGGTGCTCTTGATACTGAGTACATGGGCAAAATGTGACTATATCAATATATATATATATATATATATATATCAACACAAATCTGGTCATTATTATTTATTATTATTATTATTAATATTATTATTATTATTATTTTTATTATTATTATCATCATCATTATTATTATTAGTGGTGAAGTTCAGAATATTTATAAAAAAATATAAAAACCTACTTCTGGGGGAGGATCTTCATATGATCTCAGGTTGTAAAGGGAGTTCTTCTCTAGGTGAGACATCAGTCTTCAGTTGAAGATCTTCTCGAAGAGCTTCCCGCCAAATTCTAGAAGTGAAATTGGCCGGTAGCCATCCTTCAACGTTGGGTCCATCCGTGTTTAGGCAAGAAAATCATCGTAGCCGTTTTATAAGCATCTGGAAAGTATCCCGTGTTCAGACAGGCGTTAAATATTCTTCTCATCACTTCGATGACATTGGCTGGTGCCTTTTCAAAGTTAAACTTTGTAAGCCTCGATTGTCCTGAGGGTTTTTTGTCGGAATGAGCGGAGCGAGCCGTGTAGTTCTTCTTCGGTAATCTCGGCGTCTCCGTCGCGCTGTCTATCCACCTGGTGGTGAGGGTGCGTCTTGTGTATTTTTTCGTTAAGCTCGTCTATGATGTTGTTTTCAAACTCTAGGGCATATTCTTCGTTTTCCTCCTCAGGAATACTGAAGATATTTTCCCCAAAACTTCTGAATAGCTCTTCAATTCTTCCTTCTTCCGTTACGATGTTTCCATCTTTTTTTTGTAGCTCGATCTTCTTTCCAGTCGATCCTTTGAGACTTCTTATCTTTTTCCAAAAATCTTTGGGAGTTGCTTCGAGATCGAGGCTATCGATCGCATTATCCCATCGTCTCAATTGTTGTTTCAAGGATGAACTGGTCGAGTTCTTCTTTGATTTCTTTACTTCGTTGCATTGAGTGAACTGATGCATTCCTGATGTTGATTTCATACAATAATTTCAGTTTAAGGTATAAATCCTTCATGTATTCGGTCCATCTGTAGGTAGATATGGTCCTATACTCGGATTTAGGGATACAAGTCCTATTAGCATTGATGAGATGGTTAGTGAGGTGGTCGAGTGCCTCGTCAATCCCTCGAGAATTGCATCGCCCAAGTTGGGCGGATCGTAGGCCTCGAGAAGGTGCGCGTACCATGTCCAGTCTGCTCTTCTGTAGTTCTTTCTGACTACAGCTGGAACTTGTATAGGATTCCTGTTGACATTGAGTAGGATCCCTATATGGTCACTACATGGTACCTGGACTGGTTCCATGTAGTAATTGAACGGCAGCTGACGATTCGCCAGACAGATGTTTGGTTTTGTGGCACTTCCTGCTCTGACAAAGGTGGGGAAGTCGGGGCCTATTCCCTGGGCAATATTTCTGTCCAGCAATAAGTCCAGGCTTCTTCATATACCATTGAAGGTCCTGTAACCGGATTCTTGGCATCTGGCGATCAGATCCCCCATTAATATAGTGGGGGTTCTTCTGCCAAATAAGTCAGTGAGAGTGTGAATTGGTAACACGTCTTTTCTTGGCGGTTGATATTCAATAGCAATGACTAACTTTCCTATGTCGAGTTCGACCTCAATCGAAAGGTAGGATTCTTCTAGATTTCTTATTTGCTTGTATTTAATCCCTTTCTTTATTGTAATAGCGGCTCCGTCGAACCGCTCCTGCGAATAATTTGTGATCACCACATCGAAGTTCCAGATTTTCATTTCTGCACTACGCGTGTCGATCCCGCGTTCCGAAATTAAGATTATGTCTGCATCAATTTCTTTGAATACATTTCCGTAAAGAGTCCTTTTCGTCGTCCAGCCGTTGGTATTAATTTTCAATATCTTCAGTGCGTTCCATAACATGGTGAATTGTTTTTACCTATGCTTCTTCTTATTCTTCTTGGGGGCTGGAGGGGCGATTTACTGTGCCCAGGGTTTTTCTTCTTCGGGGGGGGGGAACTCGAGGTTTTGGATATGTTCTTCATAGCTCGTGTATGGATGTAGTGGCCCTCGTCATTGTCCGAAGAGGAGGATCTCTCCTCATTTTCAGCCTTTTCTTCATCTTCATCCTCTTCCTCTTCGGATTCTTCCGAAGAGAGAGCTTCCGTGATCTCCTTCAGTCCAGATTTAACAGTATTGTTCTTTATGATTGATTCCTTGAATATCTTGGAACATTCAGGGTCTGCAGGCATGATAACTGAAGGGAGATTGTTTTCCTTTAAGAGTGCATTGAGTATCTAGTTGTAACAGCCAGCCTTCACTGCATTAGCCACATTTGAGTGGGTAATGCAGATCAGAATCTTTGCACTCAGATCTCCTGTGATGTTCATCTGTGCAGGTGCACTCTTTACTTCCCCATTCTTCTTGGCGGCGTTCGCGTAGGTCATCTCCTTAGCTTTCTTCTCTTCTTCTTCCTTCCTTTTGATGACGTCTCGGCGCTTTGGGTAGTTCAGGACCATGGTCCTGTGTCCCCCTTTACAGTTGAGTCATCTCTTTTTATTGCTCTCGCACTTGTCAAATCGATGTCCTTCTATGGCGCATTCACTGCACTACAGTTTGTTCTTGTCCGGACAGGTCGCGGTAGTGTGTTCTTCTAATTTGTAGCAGGAGAAACACATCTAGATGCTACTGAATTTTTCTTGTTGGATGTTTTTGCCTGGTATTCTCATGTTAAATACCAGTATTCCATTCTATGTTGATTTCTTGGCATTTCGATAGTGATCTTAAACACGTAGTTGTGTTCGCGAAATTTTATTATTTCACGAACTTGTGCCCAGGGATTGCGCCGCGACTGTTCCCATGGACCTATCTTCCAATGCCGCGACGGCTTCAGGTCAGTTTCTGTCGTTTCCGAATGGGACACACTCGTGTGACGCATCGTATTGCTCTTGGTAATCTCCTCCTTGAGCTCCTCGGGCGTATGCTCACCCAGCCAACTTTCCACTTTGCAGCAGATCACGCTTTGGTTGGCTGCCACTTGTAGAGGGGTTTTGGCTTGGAGTCCGGTTTTTCTGAGGACCCTCGCCCCCTCTTCCGATAGGAGCTGGTACACATCCTTTGTCTCGGCACATAAGGCGATGAACCTAGATGAGACTTCAATTAGTTTGACCAGTTCTACCTTTAATACAAAGTAGAGGGTTTCACAGAAATTCCTTTTTTCGGGGTTCTTCATACCAGGGATGGTCCTTAGGGCGACCCTCTTAGTGCAGGTCTCCATAGTCTTCCGCATTCTTTCACTAAGTCCTCTTGTGATGTCTTCTTTTCTGAAACCAAAGTGTAATTATCGTGTTTGGAGTGAAAAAGAAGTTATGAGGTGGTAAAGAAAGTAGCTGTTAGTGAAGGTGGGTTGGTGAATGAGCCCCAAAAAATGGTCTCCCACTGGGTTGCTGCCAGGATGATGAGTGATGGATATCGGAATGGGATGCATCACGAATCGAAACCTCAAGAGGGGTGAATTATGGTGGACTTGATGCAGTAGCAGTCGAATCAACGGCCGCCAAAGTTCTGCCACCACCTCTCGGGTACTTGCGCCATAACTGCATCTAACTACATAGAAACGGGTGTTACTTCCCTATATGATGCTGGCCGGGTCCCCCGGGCGATGTGGATCTCTTTTCCGTCCAGGACTCGCAGTTACGCCCTAGTTTCGAGATAATTTCTGACTTATGCTTCCGCTGTGGGCTAGTCCTCAAACCAGTTTTCACATAAGCCCTTAATTATGCCAGTCCAAGTAGCCGGCATAGTTAAGACGAAATCAATGAATGGCAGACATCCGAGTGGGTTTCCACACAGGACAATGGACGGGAGTAGTGGGGTACTCAAACCCTCATTGAATTATGAATACTCAGTGAAAAATAGTATTATATCTTTTTGAAGAGTGAAACGAAATTCACCAAAAGACTTCCAGAAGTCCGTTACTAAGCAAGTAAAAGTGCTTTATCCGTAGTTAGTCAGCAGTGCGAATATTCGGCCTTGCATTTTGCAGCGCACAACGATCGTAAAAGATAGGAGGTGTGTGGATAGAACGTAGTAAATAGATATAAAAGGTGTTTTTTTAGTAGTAGGGTATGTGTGCCAGGTTGTCTGGCTACCTCAGTAAACGTTTATTTATGTAATACATTTTGCTGTTTTTTAGTTATTCAGCATTCGAGCCTTTGTCATAAGGTTTATGATCTCTCGTAATAGGTCTTAGACTTGATGTTACACTTCTTTCTTCATTTAGATCGGTTGCCATTTCTGGCCTTTCCGATAACTATCTTTTCTGTGATCAGAGCCAGAACCAATTTTGTGCCAAGTTTCCTCCGGAAGCCATGTTGTTGGGTATTATATAGGTTGTTGAGTAACAGAAAAGTCCTAAGTTTGTTGTTCAGAAGCTTTTCCAGAACTTTGTCTAAAATTTTAGCAAAGATATTCGTCTGTAACTGCTGATCTCTTTCTTCGGCTTGTCAGGCTTTAATATAAATATCATCCGGGCTCTTTTCAAGTGGTCTGGCAAGTAGCCACGTCGAGGCAGGCGTTAAATACCTCGAGAACGGCTTGATTGAAGTTATCGGGGGCATTAAGTAAATGCATTTTGGTGATGCCAGTTATCCTTGGCACTTTTTGTTTAAAACTCTTCAGGGCTATTTCATATTCTTCGTTTGAGAATGGTTTACCTTCTTCCCTCGCAAGTTGTGTTCTGTCAAAAAAATGGTGGGGGTGTGAGGTCAGCCACCAGTTCTCGAAGATTTGAGAGAACATGCTCTTCATGTTGTTCATCGAAGAATTCGTTCTCTTCTTCACAAATGCGAAAACGGTTTTGCCAATAATGTCTAAATTCGCGTTCGATGTCCTGGTCTTCCGTGTATTACAGAATATTTTAGGGTCACCTTCAGCGTCAATGTTAGCGATTAAATCATATCAATGCTCTCTTGAATTTTTCATTATGAGATGTCTGATGTCGTTCTTAAATCTCTTATATTTTGGTGTCGATGCGCCGTGATCTCAAATAAGGTTACGAAATAGATGGCTGCCTCTAATTGATTCATCTTCTGAATGTTGTAGTCCCATCTAGGACGGGCAGTATTTTGTGTTCCTTCCATGGGGCAGTCAACCGGTCAGCCTCTAAGATCTTTGATGTGAGATAGTCAAGTTTTGCATCAATTTCTTCTAGCGAGGCACCATCTAATTGTTCAACATGCACGTTCTGTAGATGCTCACGGTATGTCTCCCATTTGGTTCTTGCCAGGTATCTGCGTTTTGGGATTTTTACCTGGATCGGGGAGGTGGAGATGTGGGTTATCATACTAACATGATCTGAGGAAGCGAAAGGGCCAGGGAGAGTCACCTGATTTAGAGAGAAATTTTTGTTAGCCAGCACAATATCCGGGGTGGTCGCCAGTCTCTCTGTATGGAAGGTGGCGAAGTTGGGTCCTTCTCTCTGCACTATGCCTCTCTCATTTAAAAAGCTTAGTAAGTTACTGGCTCCGTTTAAAGCTGTTATATAGCCGGCTTTTCTACATCGGGCATTTAAATCACCGATCATATTTGCCGAGGATTCTCTCCTAAACAGTCGTAGGAAATTGGAGATTGGAAGGTATGAGCGCCTAGGAGGTAGATATACGACTGTGATTACCAGGTCCTCGAACGTCATGGGGATCTTGATTTTCAGGTAAGATTCTTCTAAACCCTGTATCTCTTTGAATTTAATCTCCTTCTTGATGGCAATGGTTACTCCATCGAATCTCTCTCGAGAGAGGCTTGCCATCAGCACTTCGTAGTTGAATATATTTATGAATTCGTTTTCTCCATTCAAGCCGTGCTCAGAAATGAGAACGATGTCTGGATCAACAGAGCTTATAATTTCGTTATAAGTTCTACTTTTGGACTTCCAACCGTTTACGTTTAGGGAGAAGATTTTTAGATTCCTGATGTATCTAGCACGAGTAGCCATGGTTAATTCAATTTGTCCTGATTCAAATTGAAGCAGGATTCGGGACAGAGGGTGATCATGCCTTGTCTGAGGGCTTGTAATAACTCCTCTTATGCGATGTCGGCGTCGAATTCCAACTTATACTTTCCCTTAATTACTCCTTCAATTAGGTCGGCAACCTTGGACTTTCATGGTATCGGTGCGGATGGGGAGACATAAATCTTTATGCAGAGGTCTAGGGTATTTTGGAAAGGGCCGGTGGGGGTAGCAGAAGCCACTGCTACTGGTTCAATTTCGATGTCCTTGGGCGCAGTCTTTCACCTGGCAGGTTACTAATTTCCAGTTGAGATTCCTCAGTTACGGTAGGTTCTTGTTTCCGTAGACGAGGATCGCGAGAAGTCGAGCAAGATCTTGATTTCCGTCTGCTGCACGTTTTTTTATTTGGGCATGGAGAAGATCCCCTGACGGCAGGTTGTCAGAAAACCACATCGGTTTGAGACCATTGTGTACCAACATCTTGTTAACCTCTGTTGCATAGCTTCCTCGTTTTGTTATATTCGTAAAGTCAGCATGCAAGATACACATCACAAGGTCGGGCCTCATACTTTGGTCAATTTGAAGCATGGTCCTGTCATGATCGGATTTCTTCGTCGCCTGGGCGTAAGTAGTGGTAGCCCTTTAATTTCTTTCATCAATCATATCTTTCTTCTTATCCGTAATCAAGGCTTTTTTATATTGGGCAAGCCATCGACAGGGTGCGGTGGGAGTTGCTGCAATTTAAGGAATTTTTGTTCGGATTTGTGCATACCTTCCAAATGTGGCCGGCTATGCGCATTCAGAACAGACGTTCCCTTCAAGTTGGCAGTCCCTGGTGGTGTGTTTCTCCATGGCATAGCATGAGAAGCAAATCTGTAGAGGAACGAACACTTCTCGTTCAATACAGGTGGCGGAGACTTTACAGTTGAACAGTACTTATCCTTGCTCGGCAGACTTAGCGGCCATCTTGGTTGTTCTAAACGTCACTTTAAACACATTTGTGTGTTCTTCTCCGTCTCGGTTTTTAAACTTGATTGCTTCATCAATATTAGCCCAGGTTTGTTTGTTCTCAAATTCATTTTTAATTTCCTTGGCAGAGTTAAAGCCAACGTATGGGTCAATACGTTGACATATTATCTTTCTTTTTGCTGATAAATGGAGAGGGACTATTGGTATTAGGCCGAACTCATCGAGTATTCCTCGCGATTTTTCACTGAGCAAGTTATCTAGGTCTTTTTGTAGAGTCACAAAAAAACATATAACCGGTTGTAAGCTTGATCTTTGAAACTGCATAGGGTGACTCCCAGTTTTGAAAAAACTATCTCGAACACTTTCTCACGAGAAGGTTTCGGGGAATGCTCCTTGACCCGGAGCGAGACACATTTTGCAGCGCTGACGTCTGAAAAAGTCAATTATTCTGTAGCCGCTATGATTTAAACGTTAGTTTGTCCTTAAAAAAAATTCCTCAACTATGATTGGCCAATTTTGTATCCCTTATGTTCAAATAGAAAAACAATCATTGCCTATGTTTTGAACATTATTTTGTCCTTAAAATTTTCTTAAACTGTGATTGGGCAATTTTGTATCCCTTATGTTTAAGTATAAAAGGATACATAGTGTAGCATTCTGTAAGTCATTCCATGAGGTTCGAAACGTTATTTGGCACAATAAATATCGAACTAACCCGTCTCCTCGAGACACCAAATAGGTAGGCAGCGGTTTGTTGGAAAAACAAGGACGTGGAGGTCCTTGTTTTGGAAGAGTCGAAGGATCCCCTACGGAAGATAGGACTAGGGGCGATTGTCCCCCACGAATTACTCGTAAGTCGCACCGTTATCTTGAGAAAAGTTGACCCCTTTTTCCTGGACAATTCCACCTAGGATATCCTGGCTGAGCTGATCTCCAAGCAGTCATGGGCCGAGATATCCAAAGTGGAGAAAATCGGGAAGTCGCTCATCAAGATTATTTTCACCAAAAGTGAAATGGCACAAATAGCGATGAGGGACGGCCTTCTGGGGTTCTACCTACGGGTAGCTCCAGAGCAGATTGAGGCAGAGGAGTATTTTTATTTAGAAAACTGCCAAAACTGCCTCGCACTTGAAAGCCATGCAACAAACGACTGTCCAAAGAAAGAACAGACTTGTGCAGCATGCTCTCGAACCGGCCACGGTTGGAGAGAATGCACAGAAGGAAAAGAGAGATGCACAAATTGCGGAGGGAAATATCGGGCTCTGGCCATGAGATTTCCCCTGTGCAAAGAAATGATTCGAGTAAAAAGACAGAAACTAAAAAAGGAAAAGGAGGCAAGGACCAGCGTATAGCCCTACGCCGCAGCAGCATCTGCACCAACAATCACGACAGCAACGGAAAGAGCTTTTCCGAAACTCGTCATGCCAGGTAAGTGCAAAAAAATCATGACCATGGTCATCGTCGCCCACTTGGCGAACCTTGCGTGCCCCGGCAGCTTCTCGGGGGAGCTAAACAATATGCTCCAACACAATGGCGTCAAAAGAAGCTGTGCTAAACATCAAATTTGTGGAAAATCCGATTGAGACTACAAAGAAAATACCAAATCAAAACGAAGAGCAACAAAAACAACCAGATAGACACCAAAAGGACGTTAACCAGGTAATGGAAAAAGAAGAAAGAGAAGATAGAAAAGAAAACCCAGTAACCCCAAAAAATAGCCCGAAGGAAAAACGTAACAAAAAGAAAAGGAACACCAGAGCAGCAGTGAAATTAGAGGAAGAGGAGACAAAAACAGAATCAGACGACTGCTCGGAGGATGACGATAGCTATCCAGGAGTGCCTCTTACCGAAAAAAATCGAACTCCTTGAAAAGGGACACTTTTTGACGGGGGAGAGGTGAACCTAAAAATCTGCGGTAGTATCGGACGTCGACCAGAAAAGAACAACCAGGTGAAGATAGTTCAGGGAATCAGAAACGGGGACTTCAAGAGTACCTTTGAGGGGCCGTGGTCCCCAAAGGAAGTCGAAAGTCTCCTGTGCAGTGGAACCATGTATATACGGATTCAAGCATACATACAGTGAGCGGGTCAACTTACATGAGTAGGAATGAGGACCTCGGAAATAATCTAGTCGTTAAAAGTGTCAAACAATTCAAATTAAAAGTGAAATTCGGAAGAATAAATATAAATACATAAATAATAAGACGTTATATTAATGTGAATAATAAATAATAATAGTAAAAACCAGTGCATAACAACTAATTAGTAGCAATAATATAAACAAGTGAACATTAGCTAATTAATAAGAATAGAGGTATAAGAACAAAATAAAGGTAACAGTGTTAAATATAAGAAATTAGAAGATGCTAATAAAAATAGTAAGTGAAGTCTAAAAGTAAAAACATGTGAACCATAGCTAAGTAAATAAGAATAAAGTGTAAAATAATAATAGTAAAAACAGGTGAAAGATAAGTAAATAAGAATAGAGAAATACGAGGTAAAAAAGCAGCGATAACTAAAAGTGTAATTATATAGTAATAATTAAGAACAAGTGTAATATAATAATAATAGTAGCAACAAGTAAGTAAATAAGAATTGATATATAAACAATGATAACTAAAAGTGTATTAGATAAAAATAATTAAAAATAACATACGTAACATAAATTAAAGTGCGAAATAGTGAACAAAAATCAACCAAACATTTTCATAACAAACTAATGTAATAATTTAAATACAAAACCCTATTAGTGGGTAAAAATAAAATGTTATTTTATTTTTTTTAAGCTGAACTCTTGCGTAACATGCTCCAGGAGAACCCACTATATGTACCTATGCCTCTGACTAAATCGTTCCCCTTCTCAGCGATAATTTTCACTCTTTCAACACTATAACTATATAACATTGTATGAATTATTTTATATTTTATATTAATGTCTTGTACTCTTTCCAATAAATACGAGTATATATATATATATATATATATATATATATATGTATATATATATATATATATATATATATATATATATATATATCTATATATCTATATATCTATATATATATATATATACACATATATATATATATATATATATATATATATATATGTGTGTGTGTGTGTGTGTGTGTGTGTGTGTGTGCCTGCCTAGGTGGGCGCGATAACGAAAAAATGTATAAGGATAACCTTATCGGCGATAACCGATAATCGATAACTGGCGATCAATTTATCGCCCGATGAGGTGATAACTGATAAATCGATAAATCCAAAAATTCTATTACAATATTGATTATTGACTATATATAGCGTTATTTTATAATACAATAGTAAGAATATTTGAATACTGTTTCTTAGTTTCTTACCTCCTCGTATGTTTTGAGGATCCTCCTCCCAGCTCGGACCTAGCTATTTCTGCCTCCAAGGCACGCGTGGTTCACTCATGTGCTAAACTGGAACCAAAAACTGAAATTATCAATTATCGCTAGTTTGGAACTAAAAGTATCGGCGATACCGATGAATCGATAACGCGGAAAAAAAAGGATAACCGATAACCCGATATCATTGTCGTGATAACGCCCACCTATGTGTGTGTGTGTATGATAAGGATGAACCTAAGGACGAGAAGACCAATGATTCCCATCTAATTAACGACGTTTTGGGTACTCTCCCCATCTTCTCTTTTTATAAATTTCAAAGATATATTAGGATTAAAGGGATGGGAGGCAGTGATTGCAAAAATGCAAAATTGGGTTCGAATACTAAGAAGTATGAGAAATTGATGCTTACAAAGTAGGGCGGGGATAAACATCGCATAAATTACTTTTATTTCCAATTTATGGTAAAAAAGAAAATTATTACTGAACCAAAAAATGGCAAGATCGGAAAATTAGAATTGGTCTTACATACGAGTATGACATAATATCGGTCTGGTATTAAATTAAAAAAATATGTGATTAGGAGTGGAAAAGCCGAAGAATCACTATTACAAGTAAGGTTTAATTTTTTATTTTTCTGGATTAAAGAATTCGAAGGAAGGTAAAATCTTTCGAATGGTCTTAACTAAAATGGCAAACATTTGGCGTGGAATAGCGATTTTACACCAAATTAAAAATAAGACTTTTTCTATTGGTAGGAACAGAGCTACTATGTGGAGAGAGAGAGAGAGAGAGAGAGAGAGAGAGAGAGAGAGAGAGAGAGAGAGAGAGAGAGAGAAAGAGAGCGAGAGAGAAAAAAAAGAGAGAGAGATCAGGAAAATGAAAACCCATGAGCAGATAGAAGGAGACTTTTATTTTCAACCAACGTTTCCTTCCTTAATTTGGAACATTTTCAAAGGTTTTTGTATAAAGAATACCAGGCAATGGCTTCGCAACGTCCCCCTACGGGAGGGAGCTCACGCTTCGTTCCTAAGGTTAAAATTTAAAATCTAAGAAAATGCAGCCATGGTTAAATTTTTATAAATTTCCTTAACTTCGCCAATTATAATAATCTTAAAAAGAAACTCTAAACTAAATTTGCTCCCTTTCAAAATATCACGTTGCTAAAATATAGAGTTATAGAAGAAGAAGATATAAAAAAATAAATTTTCTGAACTTCACCATTTGTAATTCTTTGGGTTACAAGAAAAGTTTCTAGAAAGTTTCTACACAAAGACAATCAAAGTTTTGATGACTTTTCGTGCGAGGCGTTAAGGCCCGAGGAGGACACAGTTTCTTAGTTGTATTCAGGAGATATTCTACCAAGAAATGAGATTCATAGCAATTCATCGGAAATTTTAATGGACTGAAATTTGCCAATTGTGCAATTGCTTGTGACCAGTTAGTTCCTCAAAATAAAGAGTGAGCGGGTGTTTGCTTGTGTACGAGTGAGAGAGTATAGAATTAGTGTGTACCAAAAAATGATGTCCAGTTGAAGCTACTCCAAATAAAAAGTAAATATAGATATAAAATAAATTTTTAATTTTATGATTAATTACGGAAAATCTAACCCCTATTCCAAGAGCGGCATTCGAACTTGGATCGGTGTCATAATGAAATCCTCTGCGCCATCTCGATGGTATGTTGGTTCTTGAGTGACACGTTGGGCTGATTCTGAAGACGTGCATATCCGTGAGTTAGGTCCGAATCGAGTTTGAGACATTTGCATCCATCCAATGCAGCCCCCTCCTTCGGGCATTGACATCCACCCAATGTGTTCAACAATAAAAAAAAACTATAAAATCTTTCGAGCATGGGTAATTATTGTAAATATTAAGACTGTACATAACTCTTTGTTTTTTTACAAGTATTCATCACGACAACTTGTCTCTTCACTTTATTTATTATATTCCTGCAATTCAGCCATGAAGAAAATTTGCCCTCTTCCCCCCAAAAAAATAGAGAAAAGCACGCTAGACCCAATAAGGTTTAAGTTAACTTCGGTGTTAATCGCTGCATAGACTATTATTTTGTCTTGTTTTAGTGTTGTTCCTCTCTCTTACACACTTACAAACACAATTGTTCATGACGTTTCCCATTCTCGAGCCGCGATTGTATCAAAACTTCTTTTTTTTACCTTTAACTCTTCTTAATTATTATTGTAACTAATTAACAATGTATAAACTCTAATAGTTAGTAGTAATTATTCGACTCCTCCAGAGACTGGTGAACGCATCTTTCAACACATTATGATGTATTATGTCCAACTCTTAAATGTAAGAGTTAATCATATGTTCCTTTCTCTTCCCACATAAGTGAAGGGGAAAAAACCCTACTTTTTAAGTCGAAGAAAAACTGGTGACGCGGTCACCGTCCACGGTGAGATCTGAACCAAGAAATTGGCTATTAGTTTGAATAGGACCCAATATTTTCAGGAACCACCATTCATAAAAGGCTCCAATTTGTGTTCTCGCTCGTGGGAAACTGAGTTTTATGGTATCCTTCTTCAGAGCACAAGGTCTAAATTCCAATCTGCAAACGAAATTTTTATGCAATTAGAATATATTTTTATTCTTTATGTAATTTAGTTCCCTTTTCGTGTGTTCCAAGGCAATCAGCCTTTTTTGAAGCGGTCAGCGGAATGCAGTTCCTGACCCACCTGTAATGTACGCCGAGTGAGACTCACGACCAGATACAAATATAGATATCGTAATTTCAATCCGAAAGAAGTCAAGAAATGTAAGAAAGAGGAAGTGAAGTTAAGAATGTAAAGGACGGAGAGAACAATGCCAACATGCTAAAAAGGAAAGAATTGCGAAAGCCGATTGCTACCACACCCTCAAGGCTGGTAATCTGAATCTGAATAGGCGCCCTTGTTTATACCTGACATCTTTATTAACCGTCATCGAACAGGTGAAACATGTGTGAAACATGTTCTAGATCACATTTATGACTTCTGGATTTGGATATTTCACCACAGGGGCGCCTCGATGGTGAAAGAAGCATTCCAAGAACTCATAAAAGTTCTTTATCTTCCAAAACCTCGGAGTTATTGAATAGCAGTAATGCACTCATAATACGAATGCCGAATTCTGAAATTTGTCTATAATAGGCCAACATTTAAGATGGTGATGAGTTCCCAATAACGGTTGGCATTATATTTATTTTCACAAAAATTATCTTTTATTATTTTATCTTTATTTCTTTTTCATCCTAAAATTAAACAAGTCTCCCTTGCTTAATTCCAACGAATTGACGCGCATTATCTGTGACGCTGTCGAATGTTGCCTTATCCTGACAGTATGCGTGAAGCCAGATAATGTTTCTTCTGCGTGCCAAGTCAACGAACACGAGAATGATGATATACGTACACGCATCCAACCTTTACCGATGCATCAGAGGTGCGTGTAGTTATACGGACATGTAAGAAAAATTCAACTTGTGTCCTTTTTTAATCCAAAAAGCAGGCAAGTGAATGTAGATGTTAAAGGCCGAAAGTTTACATGGAGTGTTTTCTTTCTTCACAACCGCCTGCAATTGGCAGGCCTGGCTGCTCTGAGGCGTTTTCTACGAATGTTTTTTAAGAGGTTTGCCTTTTTTGGTTGTCGGGGACAAGAATATAATTGAAAATTTGGAGAATTTGTTTTTGGTTGCAAATATTGGGAAAAATTTTTACTTTTTTTAACATGTTATTTGGGGAATGTTAGGATATTTAATTAAAGACAGTTAATATATTATCAGTGGCGGCTCACAACAATTAATAAACGATTAGAAAACATCGGCGTACCATGCTTGGTTTACCTCACGGAAAAGTTGTTGGTAGAAAAACTTAACCATAATAGCCTCTTCCCCCTATATAGGGTACTTATTTACTTCAATTAGGGATAGATAACCTTTTATGGCAATAAAAATAAATATTTAATTTGAGTAGTTGAGGTTGGTTGCACTAGTTATGATAGACGCATCTTTCAGGTTTGACTTGCGTTTTATGTCATGGACCTTTGATTGGTATAGTGTTGTATTCCTTATACAAGTAATCCAATCTCCTACCCCTACAACCCCTACAATTCTATGCGACACTCATGAATGCACATATGTAAGGAAACCATAAAGCCCGATAGTCGACCGGTCGGAAAAGTCACAACAGACGAGGCAAATGAACGTAGGAAGGGATTAATAGTTTTCAGAAGGAGCGAACTTTTACGTTATAAACTCTTTCTAAAAGAGGTACGACCGAAGATAAAAAGTGTTATTACCATATTGAAGAGAAAGGTAGATCGATTACATATTCATCAACAGAAAATATTGCATTAATTATCAGATATCTCAAAGAATACTTAAGAGGAAAATAAAGCCATCTAAAACAACAACTGGTAACCCCCTCCCCCCCCCAAAAAATAAATAAATGCCTTCCAAATTACAATGTCAGCCAAGTTTAATGATCAAGTGATAGATTCCACATTAGATAAAAAAGAATTAAAAAAGACAAAAAAAACACACAACAAGAAACGATTTAACTCTAGGCAACTTTAGTAGACAACATCAACATCATCATATCAATCCATGCTAGGAAAACAAACCTAAATAATCAAGGAATCATATCGACAGATATACTACTAGTAAAAATCACAAGATAGATGAAAGAGCTACTGAATTGGACACACTCAAACGTAAAGACACACATAAGACAAGAAAGTGAATGCGTAGAAGGTGAGAAAAAGAAATTCGCTCAATGGTGTAGCAGTTAACATCCTTGCTAGCTCTTACAAAAGTATAATTCTCCGTCTGAGAGATTACTCATCTCGCTTCCATTAATTCATATTCATCTACGACAATTCCAATCATATATAACTGGTACGATTTCCAACGAAATTTACCCTACGTATCGTCCGATAATAACATTGTCTAACAAAATTTAACTTTTTGTTGACTACAAAGATTAGAAATAACCTTTTTTAATGTAGTTTTATGTATAGATTTCAAAGATGGAAGTCATTTTTATCGAAATGACTCCAGTTGTCAATTACTATTTTTGTCAAATTTTGAAGATTTTAACGAATTTCATTCTTTTATTTCTTATTTTCAAGTTATTTAACTAAATAATTTTTTAAATAAAAGCAACAATTTTAATTAAAATGCCAATAGGACAGTGTAAAAATAGCCCAGATAAATTCTGCTACATATGTGGTTCAGTAAAAAAAAATCAAAGAAAAATTTCTTCTCTAGTAAAAAAAATATATAATTTGTATTTTGGATGTAAAATTGGCGACCAAGATAAACCATGGACACCACATATCTGTTGCAGGACATGCGTTAATTCTTTATCAAAATGGTCTAAAGGAAAAATAAAAAGCATTCAATTTGGGGTTCCAATGGTATGGCAAGAGCCCCAAGATCATGCCACTGACTGCTATTTCTGTTTGGTAGACATACAAAGTAAGTAATTGTCTATTGTTCACTGTACCTATATTTTGAAGTGGTATACTGTAATATTATTTTTTTTAATAGAAAATTAATTAAGTTTAGAACCAATTTATTGTAATCACACATATGTACATATCTTTAAATTTTATGAATATAATTTCCATACTTTTAGGTGAAACAACGAAGTGCTCTTCAGCTGTGTTATATCCCAACCTTAGATCTGCTATTCGGCCTATACCTCACTCAAAAGACATTCCAGTGCCTGAACCACCTGCAAAAACTGTTGATACTACTCCAAAACCTTTCTCACAACTTGATCTAGATAATCTTGTAAGAGATCTAAACTTAACAAAGCAACAGAGTGAATTACTTGCCTCGAGATTGAAAGAAAGAAATTTAGTAGCAGAAGATGTTCGAATTACTAAGTTTCGCATTCGATCAAACAATTTACAAGACAAAGTTTCATTTGACAACAATTTATGCTACTGTAATAATATTCCACGTCTCTTTGAAGAATTAGATATACATTATAAACCCAGTCAATGGAGACTTTTCATTGATGCTTCTTTATATAGTAGTAAAGCCGTGCTTCTGCATAATGGAAATAAACTACCATCGATACCAGTAGCTCACTCTGTTGTTTTGAAAGAAACTTATGAAAATTTAGATTTCATTTTAAAAATCATTAAATACAGTGAACATAAATGGTTGATTCGTGCTGACCTTAAAGTAGTAGCCATTTTAAATGGCTTGCAGTCAGGCTACACAAAATTCATGTTTTTTTGTGCCAGTGGGAGGGTAGAGCTCGGCGAGAACATTACATACGCTCAGAATGGTCTTTAAGGGAAGAGACAAAAGTAGGTTGTAATAATGTCATACGTGAACCATTGCTTGTGTACGAGTGAGAGAGTACAAAAAAATGATGTCCAGTCGAAGCTACTCCAAATAAAAAGTAAATATAGATATAAAATAAATTTTAAATTTTATGATTAATTACGGAAAAGCTAATCCCTATTCCAAGAGCGGCATTCGAACTTGGAAAAAAAAACGGAATAATTTTTCTTCGGAAATAGTTATTTCTTACTTCGTAAAAATCCGAGCTGGGGTGGGATTCGAACCATGCACATTGAGGTAGCGAGCAACCGCTTTGATCTCAATTAAACCGCCCTTTAGACCACTCGGTTTAATTGAGATCAAAGCGGTTGCTCGCTACCTCAATGTGCACGGTTCGAACCCCACCCCAGCTCGGACTTTTTCGAAGTAAGAAATAACTATTTCAAAATTATTCCGTTTTCTCCTTCCTGCGGTGAAGTTGGATTTATTTCATCATTCTCTCGCGCTCATGGGAGATATATGCATATATATATATATATATATATATATATATATATATATATATATATATATATATATATATATATATATATATATACAAAGAAAAAGCAATACAAGTTCTGCGGGTGATAACAACTACCACAGGGCTTTCGCTATATATATTTTCTGCCTTTCAAAAGATTTTTGAAGACAGAAAGGCAGACTATAAAACAATATAGTACAAGAGAAAGAGAAAATTGGACGTGAATGAGCAATGAGACAAGAAACAGGAGTTTTTTAGAGGCAAGAGAAAGGGACATTAGAAGAACACTAGAATCAAAGAGAGCAGAGGGCGGCACAATAAAGGCAATCCTTTACCGAGAAGACAGAAATAACGCCAGGGGCAAAAAGTTTCAAAATCCTAGCAGGAAATCGAACTTGGTTCTGCTGATTGCCGGTCAGATGCTCTACCGTTAAACTACCAGGCACAGTGAGTTGTCTTCGCCCAAATCGTTACCCCATCAAACCCAGTATATCCCTAAGCTAGGAACCACCAAGGGTTCGAGTCCCAGCGAGGAATTTCAAACTTTTTTTCCCTGACGTTATTTCTGTCTTCTCGGTAAAGGATTGCCTTCATTGTGCCGCCCTCTGCTCTCTTTGATTCTAATGTTCTTCTAATGTCCCTTTCTCTTGCCTCTAAAAAAACTCCTGTTTCTTGTCTCTTTGCTCATTCGCGTTCAATTTCTCTTTCTCATATATATATATTTATATATATATATATATATATATATATATATATATATATATATATATATATATATATATATATATATATATAAAGGGTCTTTCAACAAGGATGTTCGAGCTTTTTCAAGCGATAGTGGCCATGTTGTTAAAGCGACATCTGGCAACCTCACTGTGAACTGTTCAGTAGTACTTGGCAAGTCACGATGGAAGGATATAGCGTTCAACAGCGTGTGCAAATCATCAAATGTTATTATCAAAATCAGTGCTCCGTTCGACAAACGTTCAGCGCATTACGTGATTTCTATCCTCGCCACAGCGACGAGGCCCATTTTTGGATAAATGGATTTGTGAACAAGCAAAATTGTCGGATTTGGGACGAAAAAAATCCACATGAGATACACCAGCACCAATTGCACCCCAACAAAGTCACTGTTTGGTGCAGATTTTTGTCTAACGGAATCATCGGTCCGCATTTTTATGCGAACGAAGATGGTATTGCCATAACCGTCAACGGCGAGACCTACAGATCGATGTTAAGCAACTTCTTGTGGCCTCTACTGGATTATATGCTTGATAAGGATACTGACGACATGTGGTTCCAACAAGAAGGCGCTACGTGCCACACTGCGCACGTTACGATAGACATTTTTCACAAGCGATTTCAGGGCAGGGTCATCTCGCGCAGTGGCAACGTCAACTGGCCACCGAGTGTATGCGAATAATCCGCAAACAGTTGATGTCCTCAAAGTCGACATAACGAACACCATTCAGCAAATTCAGCTAGATTTATGCGACAAAGTCATCAAAAATTGGGCCTTCCGAATACGTTCCACCAAGCGAAACCGCGGCGGACATTATATATATATATATTTATATATATATATATATATATACATATATATATATATATATTAGTGTAAATGGGTAGCAGAACTTGTATGCAGATTTTGTTAAAGACCATAGTATATTTCGCCTTTATTATTTTTCTTTGGAAACTTTCCATTTTTCTTATTATCTTTTTTAGTTCATTTTGTAGATGGTAAAAAACTTCTCCTAGGTTCATCTCTTTTTTAAATGAAATGTGTTTGGTAAAACCTTTAGTAAATTATTAGATTTAGATGAGCAACAGATCTATTGATCCTTACTAGGCAACGAGAAGGATTATGGAAAAAAGTCTCCGGTGAGAAAAGGCATAGTAAAACTGAAGGCAGGAAATATTGTACAAAAGCAGATTGTAAGTTTATTAGTTATTATTGTCCATGGCGCTTTTTCTTATCTACAGTAAAACAACCCTGGGTTAGGATTTGTCATCATCCATTTCTCAAGTTTGTCTTTAAATGAACCTATACTAGTGTCAAGAAAAAAACATAAATCTCATAAATCTCATGTGCAATTTATTATAAGGTTGAGTGTTGCTGAATTCGAATTTGATAACAAGTTGATCCCATCAGATAACATTTTCTTATAAATTGCCGTTTTAATAGTTATCCAATTGATACCGATTTCCACGATACCATAAATGTATTTTGCTCCCAAAGTAAGATTAAATGTGTCCATTGTAATTAATTCATGAATATATAATGAATCAGCATGTTTGTTAGCATTATATAATGTATTAACCTACATTTTAGTATTCACTCCTTCGTTTGTAAGCCGTCTCTCTCCATGTTCATCACTCACATCTCCTACATTCTCTGGGAAGAAAGACAGATGAGAATGAAGCTAGTGTATCTTCAGTTCCATATTGCATCCAAGATCTTGGTAGCACTCGATTAGGCTCTCCACTATACGCTCTCACTGGGCCCCTTGGTGCTTTCCCAGAACTTCTTTGAATAAATCTTTCAATGTATGCCAGGCCACTAGCTCAGTTTCAGCCATTGTCATCTCGAAGGCCTCATTAGCTATAGGTTGACGAATCTGAGGGCCTACGAATATGCCTTATTTAATCTTGGCATCACTTATTTTGGGAAGATCACTGTGAGGTACTAGAAACATGGCTTGTTATGTTGCAGTGCTTTGGTAAATTGCTTTATTGGGCCTAATTTTATATGCAGTCGTAGCAAAATGATTTTCTCCTTCTTGATTAGTGGCTCAGGAATTAAATTATGGCATCCAGGCGTCATAGTTTCCCGAGGTGACCATTCTGAGCGTACATAATGTATTTTGATCTTTTTAATTGATACATCTCTTGAAAATATATTCAAGACCAGGAAATAAAACACATTGAATACCCACCGTCAATATCTGTTATTAAGCAGAAGCAATAATCCGTTGAATGGCCCTTGGCTCCCTTTCACCCAGGCAGAAAGGGACCCTTTGCACCTGACACAACTTATGTGAGGTGCCCAGCGTTTGTCCTGGTCACCCACTTTACATCTGAAGTACAGCTCATAAAGTTTCTTCACATGTTTAATCAACTGTCTCTTGTATTGTTTTAATGTAACTGATCCACATATATAACAGAAACTGTCTGGGGAACTTTTGCATTATCTATGCATTTAAGCTCTGTTTCCTGTAAGGAGCTACAAGGAGTTATAAGGAAAATAAGTACCCTAGAAGACCTTCGGTCCATTCAATGAGGGTACCTTTGGACTAGCTGTCGAGCGGGCACATTCCCGCTCAATTGCCTTACGTTCTCCCTAAACGGCCACTTTTCAAGACTTTGTCTAGTCTTGACTTGAACTGGTCAACAGAATTGCTGTTGACAACCTCCACCGGAAGTGCGTTCCAGCTACCGCAAATACTGTACATGAAAAATTTCCCACACCAGATTGCGGTTGTAACGCTTCAGCTCAAGTTTAAAGCCGTGATTTCTTGTTCTGCTCTCATTAAGGCTGAAAATATCCCTGTAGTCAACATTGTCGAACCCTCGAAGTATTTTGAAAACTTCGAGAGCTGACCACGCAGTCTACGGGTTTCCAACGACAACAGATCTAATTCCCTTAATCTATCTTCATAACTTTTATGTCTAAGAGAGGGAATTAGTTTGGTTGCTCTGGCTTGCACGTGTTCCAATCTCGCAATGTCCTTTCTAAATAAAGGACTCAAAAATTGTACGGCATACTCCAGGTGCGGTCGGACAAGTGAATTGTACAGACAGAGTACTATTTCCTTGTTCCGATATCCAAACTGTCGCTTTATCTAACCTAGCATCCTTTGAACTTTCTTCTCCGCCTCAATACACTGCCTCGAAAACTTGAGATCACTAGTTATAGTTACACCCAAGTCCTTCTCAGTGTCGGTGGATTCAACAGCAGTGATCTTAAGGATATAATGAAATTGGGGGTTTCGGGGGCTGATGTGCATCACTTTGCATTTGTGCACGTTAAAAGGCATTTGCCACGTGTCCGACCACTCTCCAATTTTCACAAGATCTTCCTGCAGCTGGGCAGTATTTCCTTCCTTTGCAACTTTCATACCAAGTTTGGTATCGTCGGCAAATTTTGAAATCAGGCGATTACGTCACCATCCATATCATTAACATAGATGATGAACAGTAGTGGTCCCAGGACAGAACCTTGGGGAACACCGCTAGTTACAGGTGCCCACTTAGAAGCTTGTCCATTCAACACTACCCGTTGCAGTCTGCCTCTTAGCCAGTTCTATATCCAACCTGCTACATTTCCTTCTATGCCCAGCGCACGCATTTTACAGAGAAGGCAGTGGTGTGGTACCTTGTCAAAGGCTTTTTTGAAAGTCTAGTTAAACAACATCCACCGCTTTATCCCAATCATGCTCACTAAAAACGAAGTGCAAGAATTCTACAAGGTTCGTTAGGAATGTCCGGTGCCTTTGGAAGCCGTGCTGGGAACTCTTCAATAGCAGGTTTGATTCCAAATATAACGTTATATTGTCCACCATGATGCTTTCCATGAGTTTACCGACTATCTGGGTTAAACTGATAGGTCGGTAGTTGGACGGCTAGCTTTGGTCTCCTTTCTTGAAGATCGGAGTCAGCTCCGCCTCACGCCAGTCTCCAGGAACACATCCAGTCCAGATGAAAGTGTTGAAGATTGTGGTCAGATGTGGTGCTACCTCACCACGCACATCCTTCAACACTTTAGGAAAAAACCCGTTCGGACCAGGGGACTTATTCGTCTTTAGGTCAGAGATTTTTTACTCTACTTCGGCTAGGCTGAAGTCCATTTACTCCAGCTTCTCACCCAAGTGAGACTCAATGGGCTGGGGGATGGGACCACGCTCTTCAGTGAATACTGAAGAGAAGTAGTCGTTTAGGAGGTTTGCATTTTCTGCATCCGAGTGCTTTAATGCCCCCTCCTCATTTACTAAAGGGCCAATCGTGTGGCGGATTGGTTTACGGTTGTTTACATAACCGAAGAACTCCTTGGGATTATGTTTACACAGTCTCGCCACTCGGAGCTCCTCGGCACGTTTCGACACCCTTATAGTGGACTTCACTCTCCTTACTAGCCTATGGTACTCGTCAAGGTCACCAGAAATCTTTGACTGGCTGTACACAAATCTCTTCTCCCTCGGTAGTTCACCAATTTCTCGATTGAACCACTTTGGTTGAACGGAAGACTGACGTGAGCTTTTCATAGGGATAAATTGTGATTGAAGACTTATGAACTTACTTTTTAAACTGTTCCACAAGTCTTCAACAGTATCCCACCCTTCCCATCTCACATCAGCCAGTCCTGCACGGAGACCTACGAAATTTCGCCTTCTCAAATGAAGTTGCTTCGATTCTCACGTCGCGGACTGTACCTTGAGGACTTTAACTACAAATCTAACTAGTCAGTGGTCACTATCACCAATCTCTTCGCAAACAGAGAGCTCTTCAACGATGTCTTCCTCTGATGTGAAAACCAAGTCAAGAATATTGTTTCCTCTCGTTGGCTCTCTCACTCATTGAGTCAGGAACTCGTTGTCCGCGAATTCTAGGAGTAGCGCGTTCTCGCCACAGGGTTCTCTGGTTTTCCAGTCAACTTGTGTGTTGAAATTTCCCATAACGATACACAATCTGTCTTCAACAAGTTCTCCTATCAGCTGGTACAGATTCCCTGTCCTTTTCAACGAGTTAGGCAAGAGGTCTATAAAGCACCAGGGTCTTGTATTTTGCAGGAACTATTTCTAGGTCTACACCTAGGAGCTCGTGGTGGGATACGATGTTGCATTTTGTCGAGTTGAATGTATCTTTGACGTACAACATCACACCGCCACCCTCTCTGCCTGGCCTATCTTTTTCGAAGAGTTGGTAACCGGGAATCGTAAATTTACCTTCAAAATCTCTGTTGGAGATTTTCACTCATGACTCTGTTATGGCTACCATTTCAGGTTCTTCCGTCGCTACGAGGACACAAAGTTCAATAAACCTGTTCCTGATCGACCTCGCATTAAACATAAGAACTTTCAGGGAGTCTCCGAATGTAGGACTCCCTACACTCTTCCGTTTCCCGGCTTATTTGTTGGTGAGGAGGCACCCCTTTTTGCGACTTCTGAGAAGTTTCGCTCCAGGAGTGGCACGGGCGCACTGGCGTACGTCTGCCCTCACTCTGGGCGGGATACTCCTTTGGGTCCTCTCTACGACATCCTGGATCATATTCGACAGAAAGGCCTTTCCTTTAAAGGAAAGTTGTACCCCATCGCTTTGGTAGAGATCATTCTTAACATAAAAGGTGCGGTACAGGTCTACAAAAAAGACCCCCTCTGCCGTACACAAATCTGCCAGGCGCCGGTTCAAAGAGACGTTCATCGAGTGAGCGGTCCGTGCTGGACCTCTCTTCGGGAGCATCCCGACCACAACACGCATCCGGGTTTTGAGCCCACAGTCGTCCACGGCGCCCATGACCGTGCGGAGGATTTTATCCGTAGGGCTTACCCTACCTCCTTTCAGGTAGAGGTCGTTGCCACTTACCATCAGAGCAAGGACTGAGCTCTCAGAAATCTGTGATTTCTCCGCCTCTACTCTAATGTGGTGGTTACCCCGTCCTGGCAGGCAGCTTACCTTCACACTAGTGCGAAGGCGAGCCGCTAGCAGGGGCTGTAGATCCCGTGCTTGAGAATCACCAATAAGGGTGACCCTTGCACATTTGCAGACGACCGAGTCTTTCCTTTCAGAAGCGACTTACCAGTTTCCTCTTCTTTCTCTACATTTTTCTTCTTCTTCTTCTTTTTCTTGTCTTTCTTTGTTTTCTCTTCTTCTCTTTGTTGTTTCTTTTCTTCTGCTTCTACTTCCTCGTCCTCTGTTTCCACTTTCTTGTCTTCTCTTTCTACTTTCATTTCTTTTCTTTCTAATTTCTCTTCTTTCTTCTTTCCATTCTTCTTCTTTTTTTCTTCTTTTCGGCCCGTTGAGCCAGTCCTGGAGCAGAAAACTCCTGCTCTTGGACGTCGGAAACCTTGTTCCTTCGCACTCGCCTGAGCATCCGCACCTCTCTGTTTTTACAGTCGAACCTTCCTTTTAATGAGGGAGTTCTCCTCTCTTAGTTGAGCGATGCTCTCTCCCAGGCGCTTTTCTAGTTCGCAGACGTCACAGACGCTAACAGTATCTGCGAGCTCCTTGCAACTCCTGTCCCCGAAGTCTTCACTCCATCTATATACTTTGCAGATTTTGCAGGTTAATTTGCGGAACGGAGGGCCGTTCTTCTTCGCCATCTTAAAAACTCTGGGACCATACGCATTAAAATAGGGTTTTTTTGTGTGTGATTTTCTCTTGCACTAATCACATCCGCCTATTTCTAGGAGGTTTTCGGTCGTTCGGCGAACAGAAACCCTTTGACCAAGCACATCAACCCTAAGGTCTCCCTGGGCCGGACGTCCCCAATCGTGCCGCAGCTCCCACCTGAGCAACACGAGAGCCCAAGGGAACTGGATCTCTGATTTTTCGACAGGGGTGCTTAAGATATAACTTTTTTCCCACTAAGCCCTACTAATCAACCGGCCAGACTTAAGGCAAATAGTAAAGCTAAGTGCCTACGACTTTATCCGATATCTTTAGCTGATCTGGCAACTAGCAAGGCACAAAAGCTCTCTCACCAAAGAGCAGTTGAGCCTTTGTTCAACAAGTAGCGGTCACAGGGGGCTAGTCAGGCCATTACACGTTAGGAGAAAGCTTCTAAGGGGTACCTAGCATTTCTCCATTAATCGTACCCCAAACGCCTGAGATCCCTTCAATCTCAGTCTCTTGCAACCTATGAGGGCTCCAAGGCGTTATTTAAAGAGGTTCCAAAGCCTCTCTTCTCACGCGGCATAAGGGAGCTGGTGAGGCCCTTATTAATAAACAACTTATGTGTAATAGAGATGAATGTTGGTTTTTTGTTGGGTTTTTTTTTGACATTGGAAGATAGTTGGTAAAACTTAGTACTAACAGAATCGAAGAGGTTAGCAGAGAGATGCAAGGAGACGCATCAAAGAAGTGGTAGAGAAGTTGTAGTATGTGAAAAATAATATAAAAATTATATCAAAATCTGTATATAACTTTTAGAGTTGTCAGTTTCTGCCCAATCCTGTTTGCATTCAATCCTTATGTAAGCATTAGCGTATTTAACGTAAGTAAGATGGTAATTTACGAGAAACTGGAGGGTCACAGAAAGAGACGGAAGTTATATTCGTGATTTACGCAAAAAATATCCCTAGAAAAGGTTATTCTCATTTACATTTATTTTTCATTGTTGTACAGTTTATTTCAGATTCTTACGTTCTGTTGAAGAAGAAGAATTTCGTTTTGTCTGCCCGAAAGGGACTTCCCTCAATCTTACGGTTGTGCCCACGCGTTGATTCATTTGATATACATATTAGAAACTTTGATTTGTTTATATTTTCAAAACCATGAACGATTTTAAATAACTCATATCCCCGCGTATGAGTCTCTGTCTAAGAGAGAATAGATTTAAAGCTTTAAAACTATCCTCGTACTTCTTTGCTCTTAAGTGAGAAATCATATTGATCATTCAACGCTGGACTCGCTCGAATCTTTCTATGTCGCACTCTAGATGTGGTAACCAAAACTGCACGCAATATTCCAACAATCTGATAGATTTATTCAAGAAAAGGGAGTACAAGAGGGTTTTTCACCTTTACATTTATATAAAGTTTAGTTTATACACACGATGTAAAAATAAAAATATTATAGTCAAAAAGTGTTGAAATAATATTCGAAACTATGGTTGAGGAGGAGAAAGATTTAGTGAGAGGTAAAAGTACACAAAAAGTGAAATAGGTCCTCCTGGAATTACGAATTACTCAGATTTTTGGTAGTTTACATTCCACATTTTTTTGCATTTAATTTGTACACCACTGGTAGGGTTTTATATTTACACTAAAAACTTGTGTTTATTATTATAATCTTTGATTGATGGTTTACCGATTTGCACTTTTGATTATACGTAACACTTCAATTTCACATGCTAACTTTAATTCTTCATATTTAATTATATCTCTTACTTTATCTTTTTTTTATTCACTGTTAACTTTATTTAGCTTTTATTTGACTATTCATATTTGATTAGCTATTATTCACTTGTTTTTTTTTTATATTACCATTACTATATTACTATTAACACTAATATTGCTATATATTCTTCACTTTAAAATTATATTTAATGAACACTTACTTTTATATTATTGAGTTCACTTTTCGCACTTTATTTTGCTGAATTTATGTTTCAGCTCACTTTACTCTTGAAACCTTTCGATTTTATTCACTATCTGAATCTTTAATTCTATTACTTAATAAATTCACAATACACTTATACTTTCATATTAACTATTATCACGCTATACATTTACTTATCTGACTTTTCATGTTTATACACTGTTGATTATTGGTATTTCACTTTATTATTTGTCACTTTCACCACGTTTTTTTTCTGTTGACTCACTTTTTACTATTAGTCTATCTCCGAGGTCTTCATTCCGCACTTTATGTTCTTATACGTTGCCCCGTTCACTGTGTATATACTCGAGTCCGGGATATACATTGTTCCACTGCACAGGAGGCTATCTATTTCCTTGGGAGACCACGGCCCATCAAAGGTCCACTTGTATTCACCGCTTCTAATTCCTTGAACTAATTTCACTTTATTTATTTTTCTCGGGTCTACATCAGTAGTCCCGAAAACTTTTAAATTCACTTCTTCCCCGTCGAAAAAGTGTCCTTTTTCCAGAATTTCTATTTTTTTCCGTTAGGAGCACTCCGGGGTAACTTTGATTGTCTTCTTCTTGTTTTGCTGTGGATCTGGTGTTCTTCTTTTTCGTACGCTTTTCCTCCGGGCTATTTTTTGAGTTTTCAACGTTTTCTTTTCTTGCTTCGCCTTCGTCTTCCGCGTGGCTCCCGTCTTCTTTTCTGTTTTTAGGTTGTTGTTCCTTGTTTGGCACCGTTGCTTTTTTGTTGTTCTCAGTATATGCGTCATCGACGAACTTGATGTTTGACACGTCTTGAGATGCTGGGTTTAGCGGAAACCACAACTTCTTCTTGACTCGATTGTGTTGGAGCATGTTGTTCAGTTCTCCCGAGAAGCTGCCGGGGCGCGCAAGGTTCGCCAGGTGGGAGACGATGACCATTGTAATTATTTCCTTACTCTCGGCGGGCATGACAAGTTTCGGAGTTGCTCTTTCCGGTATTTGTGTGTTCACTGGTGCCGATGCCGTTGTGGTGTAGGAACCTACTCAAGCTTTTGCCTCCTTTTTCTTTCTTAACTTTTCACGTTGCGTAGGGAGCATCTCATGGTCAGAGCCCAATGTTCCCCTCCGCAATTCGCACATTTTTGACGTTCTTCTCGGCAGTCTCTCCGACCCTGGCCAGTTTTGGAGCATGCCACACAAGTTTGTTCGACTGCTCTGGTTGCTTTAGCAAGTCTGCTTATCGCTGTGTACCATATTTTGTTCAAAATTTTACAAACTGAACGTTTGTGAAAGAAGTGATATTGTGCGACTCGTTTCGAGTGGTGAAAATAAAAACTGGGTAAAAGTGAAAAAGCACGATACGTTTGAAAAGGTCGACCACTGGTATTCGATTTAGGAAGGTAAAGGACGAAATCTTCGCTTCTTCGTTAGATAGGAGGACCGGAGTCTCATCTGTCCCACCTGCAAGCCTGAAGGAAGAAAAATTAAGGTAAAGTTTTATAAAATTCCTTGGACCTTGGCCCCTAGTTCTCTCTCCCCCTCTCCCTCTTTTCAAAACCGTCTCTCAGGGTATACATATATACTTATACACAATCTTATTAACATTTCATCCCCTATCTAACGATAGGATGCAGGAGAAATGAGGGAGACTCTCCGCATCACTCTCTGGGTCCTCTCGGAGGGCCCAAAACCGGACAAAGGAAATGTATTTGAAAAATTTTACGGAACTTTACGCATTGCACTAGTCAGACTTATCGACCACTCAAAATGGATACTCTTTCATTTGCGTGAGGGAGGCCGACTGTAAAGCTTGACCTCAAGCAAAGCAGTTGAATGCCTGAAGACCATCAATCTAAAACCAACCACACCACCACAAATCCAAACGCACCGTAGTGTAATCTGCAGGCGCTTCGACTCCTAGGTTGGGAGCCACTCGGCAGAGGACATAAAAGACGAAATGGAACGAACCACCCATGGGCAAAAGTAGCTGAGGTCATAAAATTCAAACATTACATGCACGTGTTTAAGTTTGTTTTCGAGGACACGGCTATGGCTCAAAAGGGAAATGGTTTACTTCTCTTCAAAGTAAGAGTCTGCCCAGATCAGACGGAACGTGAAGAATTTGTCGACTTGCAAATGTGCTTTCGGTGCTACAAGTATGGCAAACACACCACTTTCAGCTGCTCTCAGAAAGACCTTACGCTATGCTCTATCTGTGCCAGTCGCGACCATTTTTGGCGCGACTGTAAGAGTAACCCAATTAAAACGCGACACAGAGGAGAAGAAGGCCAATTCAACTTATGCGAAGGTAGCCAAAGCAGCGATTGCCGAGACAAATAGCCAAAAGAAATTCATACACAACGAAAATAATGTGCTGCATTTACTATGCACACATTGCCAACATCACACGCCCAGGTACTTATGCCACGAAGGTCAATCGCATGCTCGTAAAGAACAGGCTGCAGGAGATGTGGTTCCCGGACAACCCTCCTTCAGAGGAGGTCATGCAAATAAGCATAGCCCCTCAGTGCCAGGAAACGTGCCAAAAGGTGCCCGCACCACAAAACACAGACATCACACGCGATCCACGTCTAAATAAACCCAAAACAACACAAACAGCAAAACAAGCGCAACTTTCACCCCCAAAAGACACCACCGATACAACGAAAACGCAAATCCAGACACCAAGCAAGGAAGCAGTGCGACCCAAGGAGACCAAGTCTCCACGGTCGAGAAAAACATCAAAAACTCGTGGTCCAAGGTCAACCTCTTCATCACAAGGCAGGGAACACCAGCTAAAATACCATGCGAGAGGTTTCAACCTCAAACTATATGCCCCCGAATCGGCTCCCTTTCCAACCGAAATCGATTTCCGCGAAGTAGTTGAAGGTCTTAGGACCGGAAGATACAAGTAAGAATGCTCTCGCCAAAAATATGATAAAGCTGACCACGGACTGCTTCCACACAATTACGGACACCGAATACAGAAAAAAACGAAACGGCAGGGAGCGCACCCCGCCCAGTACACCACATGGAGCTAAAGTAGATCGCAAATAAGCGTCTACTTTAATCCCCCACACTAGAGAACTAACATGACCGACAGACTTACAATTATGCACATGAATGTCGATGGGTGGGACGGAAAAGGTTTCATCTATGGCAATATTATGCAACAGCGTGACCCTAACATAATACTTATTTCCGAACACGGACTGCCCGAACAAAAACAGTTAAAATTATTTCAATACGACGTCATTAGTAAGAAAAATAGCCAGGAACGGTATGACGGCTGCGCAATAACCGTCAAAAAAGGACTAAAATACAGGACACTGGATAACTTAGATGAATCATACCTTGCCATTGAAGTAGGTACTGCCCTAGGGGGACTGGTCGTGGCAACAGGGTACTAACCCCCAAGACACGGCTATTTGCCCATGCACAATCTCTTGCAGATAATCTAGCCACAAGAAAAACGTATTTTTTGCCGGAGATCTAAATGCAAGCTGTGCAGCGGCAGGATATACCTCCTACAACAATGCAGGCAGAAACATCGACAGACAATACATGACAAGGATCGGACCAGAATTTCTGACATACGTAACGGAAAGCTCAGCAACGAAACCTGATATAGTAATATCTAGCATCAGGTTTCCATACAACTACTACATTGAACCGGGCCCCATCATTCCGAGTGATCACCAGGCTATCAAAATTACAGTAGGAGTAAATCCCATTCAAATTGCAATCCCAAAACGCAAAAGCTATAAGCAGGCGAACTAAGAAAGCTATAAAAATTACCTTCTAAATTATATCCCTGATCCTCTATTTGATGCCAATTTAGAAGAAATAGATGAGGAGCTGGATAAATTAACTGACTTCCTAATAAAAGCCGATAAAAATAGCATTCCCCGTATTAATTACACTGGTCTGCGTCAAAAATGTACCTTAGGTTTTCTATAGTGTTTCTTAATAAAATTGACCTCCTAAATCCGAATCTGTCATCCGTTTTTCTCTATCACCTCCAGTTTTTGCGATACAGGGGGTGATAATAATTTTATAGTTTATACATCTCCTATAATACATCAAATTTCAATAGTTTTTGCACTGCTCTATTCGCAGTAAATTTTGTGTACATTTTAAGTAATTATGCAAATAGGTTTATATTTTGCAGGTTAAAAATTGCTTAGCATTATAATAAGAATAATAATAATAGTGGTTGAGTTAAAAGTGAACAGAAAATGTAAGAATAGCTCCGACAGATTTTGCTATGTTTGCGGCAAAGTGACTTTTCCCGAGCAGCAAAGTACAATCCCTCCTGTAATTAAATCTTTGTATCATGCATATTTTGGAGTAAGGCTAAGAGATCAAGATAAAAGTCTTGCACCACATATCTGCTGCAAGGGATGCTACATAAGTTTAAGACGCTGGAGTCAGGGCGAACAGAAGTCCCTCTCTTTTGGTGTTCCCATGGTGTGGAGAGATGGCAAGGACCACACTACGGACTGCTATTTTTGCATGCCAAATCTTAAAGGTGAGCATTGTATCAAGTATTTAAGCTTTCTGTATTATACTGGCTCCTGAAAATGTCATTATTATGCAAAGACTTAGCATAAAATTAAAAACTAACATAGTTCACTTCAGCATTAACATATCCTTTACTAAACATTTATGTACTATCTGCAACACCAAATCAATTCCTTTATGTAATATGCAATTATATTTTCCACAGGTATAAATAAGAAGAATAAACATAGTGTGGCATATCCGGATGTTCCTTCTGCCATCAAACCCCTGCCCCATGGCCCAGGAATTCCTATACCTTCTCCCCCTGAACATATAGAGGTACATGAAGAGATTAATATGGAAGTTGACCAAGATTATGACACATCTGAGTCTTATCAGGTTTCCACACATGATATGGTCACAAGACCATTCACTCAAGTTAAGTTAAATGACCTGACCAGGGATCTGGGGGTTTCAAAGGCGAATACACAACTTCTTGGCTCTCGACTTCGTGAAAGTAATCTTCTCGCTTAAGAAACAACATTTAGGGGGGTACAGAAATAGAGAACAAGAGTTTCGAAGCTATTTTTTACAGCATTCTTCCAGCTCTTTAGTATACTGCGCCAATATTAAAGGACTTGTTGAGGCCCTTGGAATTCCATACAACCCATTAGAATGGAGATTGTTCATAGATTCCTCCAGTAGAAGTTTAAAAGCTGTGTTACTGAATATTGGTAACAAGATAGCTTCCGTTCCTTTTAGGCCATTCAATCCAACTTACTGAAAGTTATGAAAATATGAAAAAATTGCTGGATGCAATAAATTACTCTAGCTATAAGTGGAGGATATGTGGTGACTTAAAGGTAAGATCATTTTACACTTGGCATTTCTAAGCTTTTTGATATTGATATTTTCATTTTTAATTGTTAATACTTGTATACACCTTTTGGTCAACTTACATTTTACAAGAATGCAAATCTGGAAATCATGAGTCATTTTTTAGTTATATTTTTTGTTGAAGTGTGTCCCTATAGGTTAATGCATCCTATTGGGTTATGGGGAACTTATCCTAATTGAGAAGGTATACAACACAACTCAATAAACTCAAAATAAGATGTACATATATCCAATTAGTTCCAATACGATGATTTAATGCATCGGCATACAGGATTTTTCAGTACATATTCATATTCTTATTGTTTTAAGAAATATTACTTTGAATTTGTTTTTAGAAATATTACACTGAATTTACATACCGTGCTAAATTTTTTTCAGGTAGTGTCTCTTACGCTTGGGACGCAAACAGGCTACACGAAGCATTCCTGTTTCCTATGTTTATGGGACAGTCGTGCAGATAGTATGCACTATGAGAAGAAGGTTTGGCCTCCACGAGAAGCATTTAGAATTAGATCAAACAATGTGATAGCTGAACCTTTAGTGCCTCCTCAAAAAATACTCCTCCCTCCACTGCATATAAAGCTTTGCATAATAAAAAATTATGTCAAAACCCTTAATAAAGTAGGCCAAGCTTTTAAATTTCTTCTTCAAAATTTCTACAAATCAGTGACGCTAAGCTCCATGGGGGAATTTTTGATGGACTTCAAATCAGGAACTTGATCAGCAATTTGATGCATCAATGAAGGACATAGAAAAAAAGATGCCTGGAAAGCTTTCAAAGCTCTAGTTAACAATTTTCTAGGCAATAAAAGAAGCCTAGAAGAATATGTTGCCCTTGTCAATCAGCTCTTAACAAGTCTCAAACATTTGGGAGCTCGAATGTCTATAAAGATACACTTTTTATAGTCCCATCTGGATTATTTTCCCGACAACTGCGGGGGATTACAGTAAAGAACAGAGGCAAAGATTCCACCAGGACATAAAAACAATGGAATCCAGGTACCAGTGTAAATGGAACGGAAACATGCTTGCTGACTACTGTTGGTGTTTAAAGCGTGATGCACCAGATGACAGGCACAAACGAAAATCGTCAAGGGCGTCTGTTCTTCGAAATTATAATTATTTTCTTTATTATGTTGCATTCTTTTATTTTTTGTTTATTAAAAGAATTATAGTTTACATACGTGTATTTCTGTTTATATGATATAACAGTAATAATGAATTATTAGATAGAGAAAGTTGTTTTTTTTTTAAATTCAGAAAAAATGAGGTAATCTCAATGAAAATGGTGTATGCTGTACTGAGAAAATCTGACCTGATGAAACAAATATACATTCATTTTTGAGCTCAGGAGGTTGGATTCATTAAGAAACCAAAAAGAAATCCTGGGGAACATAAATTTTTTTTCAAACGCAGGCCTGTGTTATATACCCTTCCAGCTCCCCCATGGACCACTCCCATAAAGCCCTGGCCCAAGAATATAGGGACCTGTCCAATGTAGTAGTGCTGATAGGCCCCAAACCACAATGCCCACAGAAGACTAAGACAAATTAAAGACGAACTCCAGACACTAATTACGGACCAACAAATATTAATATGGGACGGACTAATAGAAAGACTCGACATAGAAAGAGATACACAGACACACATTCTGGCAGACGTTTAAACGTCTTAAAGGAAAACCTACACACAAAAAATAACACTCATTCACGACGGCAAAGAAATTAACGAGACTGAAGAGATTGAGAAAATGTTTAGGATTTTCTGGTCTTCAATCTTCAAAATTACCCCAGAAGAAAATGACAACTACGACCTCGAATTCGAAACTGACATAATCCAACAGCTAAACACACAAATACACAAAATCTCTCCTCATCACTGTGCGTCGCAGGAAAGAGTGATGGAGGGCTATGGCTGTAAAATAACTGCCCTAGAACTCTCCGTTACTCTAAAATCCTTTCGTCAAAGAGCACCGGGTACTACGGGGCTGGCCCGCAAAAATTTCCTCAAGGCCCCGCCTAACGTTTGGAGTGGCCTTGTTAACATCATGATCGCCGCTCTGAACACAGGCTCTTTCCATGATCAGTAGAAAGTGGCCAAGATGATTTTCATCCCAAAACCGGGAAAGCCCCCGGACCGCCTTACCAGCTTTCGACCGATATCTCTCCTAGAATTTGCTGGCAAAGTCTTCGAAAAGATATTGGCTAATAGATTCAACTCTTTTCTCGATGAAGCCAACTTGCATATCGAGCAGCAACACGGCTTCAGGAGGAAAAGAGCGACTAACACGGCACTAGCCGTTGTCACCGAAAAGCTCGCTAAAATCAAGGCAGACAAAAGGCATGCCGATCTGGTGCTTTGCGATGTCAAAAAAGCCTTTGATAAGGTTTGGAAGAGAGGATTACAATTTATGATCCTTCAAGTAGGCCTCAACCCCATTCTTGAGAGGATTTTGTGCGACTACATAATGAAGAGGAGAGCATATATTCATATCGGAGAACACAAGGCACAGAATTCGAACTCGAAGCAAGGGTCCCACAAGGGGGCTGTCTCAGTCCTCTTTTATATAACATTTATTAATGCGACCTACCACAACCTCTCTCCGAGGGTACGATATACCTACAGTTCGCTGACGATATATCGTAAATTTATACCGCCGCTTATGTTCACAGGGAATTTAGGGCGAGAAATACGGTTAGGGAGATATCTAAAATCAACTCTTTCGAGAGGAGATGGAAGATATTAACCAATGCCCCAAAATTCAAAATAATTCCCCATTTTTCGCAAGACCTTCAATGACATACGTGTAGAAGGAGAGCGAATCCCCTACTGCCTGGAATGGACGAAACTGGGGATCAAAATCACTACAGGGGGCTACAAGAGTCATATCGAGCGAACAGTCGTGAATAGCAAGAGAGATTTGAGGGAATTTTATAAGTTCCGTGAACTAAATCCCTCAAATAAACTCAAGATATTCAATGCGTGCATTCGTTCGAGACTCTTGTACCCCCCGGTGCCGTTGAACGCGAGCGCCAAGACCCACATTGTGAAACTATAAGTCATCCAGAATAAAGTGGTGCTTCTCATTACAACACCCGAAGAAGAGGGGAGCTCCACGACTCGGTTGGATTATCTCCGATCAACGTAGCGCTCCATGAGAGAGCTAAGAGGATCTGGCAAGCCATTGGCGCCCGCTTGACCCCTGAGTTCTCTCGTGCACACTTAGACATCGAGGTCGACCGACAAATAAGACCATTTAAAAGTAGTAAAATACAATCTGACGGTAACGTGACTCCAAAATACACAGGACAAAATCGACAAAACACAAAATAACGACTAGTGTAATGTTTAGGTTTCTGTAGTAAAAATTTCAACTTTGCAAAATTCAAGTGAAACTCAAAATAAACTTTTTTCAAAAACCCACTGCGGGAATAAAAGATCCGCCTCAAATAAAGGCTTAAATGCCAAAAGATCATTAAGATCTAAAAAATTAAATTAACAAGATTAATTTAATTAAATAAACTATAAAATTTTATAGTTTATTAAATAAAAAGAACAAAAAACAAAACAAACAGCTACCCTTTCACCAGGGACCTATTTATTCTGTCTTCCACACATCCTCTATTATTTAAATTCACCCTTTTCACCACTTTCCTCTCTTACTATATTTCTCTTTAACACTTTCTAAATCTCACCACATTTTATGTCCAAGGTCCAAGGTCCACACAAGTTTGTTCTTTCGACGGGCATTCTTTAGTCGAGTGACTCTCGAGTGTGAGGCAGTTTTGGCAGTTTACTAAGTATATATACTCCTCTGCCTCGATCTGCTCTGGAGCTACCCGTAAGTAGAACCCCAGGAGGCCCTCCCTCAACGCTCTCTAAGCCATCTCGCTGCTGTTGAAGATGATTTTTATTATCGTCTTTCAGATTTTCTCTATTTTGTCTATTTTTGCCCATTACTGTTTTGAGTTCAATTCGGCCTTGATATCTTCGGTTGAGTTATTTGAGAAGAAAGGGTCTACTTTTCTTAGAATGACTGGGCGCCTTACGAGTAATTCGTGGGGGCCTACTGCTTCGAGCTTTATCTTTCGAAGGAGATATTTTGCTTCATGTGCCCTCACAAGTGTTTTATAAAGTGTTAGAATACTCCTTTTAGACTTGTTTAGAAATGCACGACCTATGAGACCAAGTATCCTGTTTGCCTTTGCCACTGCCTCCATGCATTGTTTACTTGATTTAAGGTCGCTGGAAATTTTTACACCGAGATCTTTTTTCACGTTGACGTTTGGTATGTCGGTTCTGCCCATTTTATAGTTGGCTCTCACGTTGTTTTTACCAATGTGGATGTAACTTCAGTTGGTGACGTTAAAATTCATTTGCCATTTGCCATTTGCTCGCCCATTCAACCAGTTTATTTATGTCTTCTTGAATCAGTGCACGGTCTTCGGATGTTTTTGAACGGCCGCCGATTTTGATATCATCTGCAAACAATGATAACTTGTTAATTTTTCCGATTTTTATGTTGTTAATGTATATAAGGAAGAGTACTGGTCCAAGCACTGATCCTTGAGTCACGGCGCTTGTTAATGGAATATAGCTGGAGGAGCTGATACAAATTACTACCCTTTGGCTTCTTCTACTAAGCCAGTTTTCTATCCATTTAACAACTTTCCCTCCTATATCATGAGCTTTAATTTTGGTAATCATTCGTTTGTGTGGTATCTTTTTAAATGCCTTCCGAAAATCGAAATACACAATATCGGCAGCTCGGTCTTCATCATATACTTTGAATATATCGTGGAAGAAATCCAATAAGTTTGTCAAACATGATCGTTTCGACGAAATCCATGCTGGGAACCTTTTATAAGCCTTTTTGTTTCTAGGTTATCCACAATTTTGTCTCTCATCATTCTTTCAACTAGTTTTCCAATTACTGAGTTTAAACTAATAGGGTTGTAGTTTTTGGCACGGGGGCGGTCTTCCTTTTTTAATATTGGTGCAACAGTCGCTATTTTCCAATCGTTTGGTACAATATTCGTTTCTAAACTATTATTGAATATATGCGTCATGGAGACAGTGATTGTTTCGCGTATTTCATATAAAACGCGTGAGTGAATACCATCTGGACCAGGAGAACTATTTACGTTAATTGCTTTCAGGCCTTCTCTAACTTTATTTTCAGAAATACAAAAGTCGTTCAGAGATTGTTCATTATTATCGAATACATCCACTGGAACTGGAATATTGGTCTCATCTTCAGTAGTAAACACAGAAGCTGAATATTTATTGAGAATTTGGGACATCTCCTCATTATCATCCACAGTGTCGTTATCTTCCGAGATGAGGTGGCCAATGGATGGGGATGCTCTCTTTTTATTATTCACAAAACTAAAGAATAATTTAGGATTGGTTTTTACTTGTTGAACGATAGATTCTTCTTAGTTTCTTTTGGAGGATTTTATCAGCTTCTTCGTTTCTCTTCTTAACTTTTTAAAGTTATTTTCATCTACTCTTGATTTTGTTCTCCAAAATCTAGTGTATGTCACCTTTTTTCTGTCCACAAGTCTTTTGAATTTCTCTGTTGAACCATCTTAGCATTTCAGTTGTAGCTTTTGTGGGATATTATCTCGTGCAGTTTGTGTTAATTATAGACAAGAAAGCATTCCAACATTCTTGGGGATTGTGGTTAGTAGTTAGCGGTAACCATTGCTGATTTTGTAATTCGGTTACCATGTTAGGGTCGGATATTAAGACTAGGTCCAGAATATTCGGGTCTCGTGTAGACAAGTCTACTACTTGGTAAAGGGAGACACTCAAGAGGCATTAGTAGAGAAGATTTCCAGAGTGTGTAGAAAGCAATTCACCTCCACTTTTTCAGGGTAAGTTAAAATCTCCCAATTTAAAGAGTTTTGTGCCTACAAAAGATGTATCATTAATAATCTCACCTAAATTTGTATTAACTTCTGTGACCTGCTTCGGAGGCCTAAAGAAGACGGAGAGTAGCAAAAAAATGAGAGAGAGATTGAGAGGAAAAGTGAGAGAAAGAGTGAAGGTGAGTGTGATGGTGAGAATGAAGGTGAGGATGAGGGGCGAGTGAGGATAAGAGTGAGAGTAAGATTGAGTGAGTGAGTGAGAGAGAGAGAAAGAAAGGGAGTGTGAGAGTGAGAGAGAGAGTGATAGATATATCGAATGAGAGAGAGCTACAAGGAAAATCAGAACCCTAGAAGACCTTACGGTCCATACAAGGAGAGTACTTTTGGCTCAATCCTCGAAAGTGTCCGTTGGCAACCTCGAAGATCACTCGCAATGATCTTAACGGCGATTCCGCAATACTTTATCTAGTCTTAACTTGAACTGGTCAACAGATTTACTGTTTACAACTTCCGTCATCAGTGCATTCCAACTACCACAGATACTGTATGTGAATAATTTCCCACACAGATCACGGTGGTATCGCTTCAGTTCAAGTTTGTAGCCGTGATTTCTTGTTCTCCCCTCGTGGAGCTGGAAAATATCCCCGTAGTCCAGTCTGTCGAAGCCTCGAAGTATTTTAAATACTTCGATAAGCTGACCACGTAGTCTCCGGGTCTCCAGCGAGAACATATCTAATTCTCTTAATCTATCCTCATAACTTTTATGTCGGATAGAGGGAATCAGTTTGGTTGCCCTAGCTTGTACGCGTTCCAACCTTGCGATGTCCTTTCGAAACGAAGAACTCCAAAATTGTACGGCATACTCCAGGTGCGGCCGAACGAGGGAGTTGTACAGACAAAGTACTATCTCCTTGTTACGGTATTTAAACTGTCGCTTTATGTAGCCTAACATCCTTTGGGCTTTCTTCTCTGCCTCGATGCACTGTTTCGAGAATTTGAGGTCGCTAGTGATAGTTACACCCAAGTCCTTCTCAGTGTCACTCGATTCAAGAGCAGTGCCCTTAAGGATATACTGAGATTGGGGGTTTCTGTGGCCGATATGCATTACTTTGCATTTCCCCACGTTAAAAGGCATTTGCTACGTGTCCGACCACTCCCCAATGTTCCCAAGATCTTCCTGCAGGTGGGCAGTATTTCCATCTTTTGAAACGTTCATACCAAGCTTGGTATCGTCGGCAAATTTGGAAATCTTGGCAACCATGTCACCGTATATGTCGTTGACGTAGATGATGAATAGTAGTGGTCCCAGGACAGAACCTTGAGGCACCCCGCTAGTAACGGGCACCCACTCAGAAGCCTGTTTATTTACCACCACCCGTTGCCGTCTGCCACTTAGCCAGTTCTCGATCCAGCCGGCTACTCTTCCGTCTATGCCCAGCGCTCGCACTTTCCGGAGAAGGCGGCAGTGTGGTACCTTATCAGAGGCTTTCTGAAAGTCTAAGTACACCACATCCACCGCCTTGTCCCGATCGTGCTCACTGAACACGAAGCGGAAGAATTCCACAAGGTTCGTCAGGCATGACCGTTGCCTTCGAAAGCCGTGCTGGGAACTCCTCAGTAGCAGGTTTGACTCTAAATGCGACGTCATTTTGTCCACCATCATGCTTTCCATGAGTTTACCGACTATCGAAGTCAGACTGATAGGTCGGTAGTTTGACGGTTGGCTTCGGTCTCCTTTCTTGAAGATAGGAGTCACCTCCGCTTCACGCCAGTCTCTAGGAACGCATTCGGTCCGGATTGACATGTTTAAGATTGCGCTCAGGTGTCGTGACACTTGATCGCGCACTTCTTTCAACACTTTAGGTAGAAACCCATCCGGGCCAGGTGACTTATTCGTCATTAGGTCACTGATCTTCTTTTTTATTTCCCCTTCGGTGAAGTCCATATCCTCCAGCTTTTCCCCCGAGTAGGAATCCATTGGCTGGGGGATGGGACCACACTCTTCAGTAAACACTGAAGAGAAGTAGTCGTTGAGGAGGTTAGCATTTTCTGCATCTAAGTGCTTTAATGTCCCCTCCTTATTTCTCAAAGGGCCAATCGTTCGACGGATTGGTTTACGGCTGTTCACATATCCAAAATACTCCTTGGGATTCTCTTTACAGAGTCTCGCCACTCGGAGTTCCTCAGACCGCTTAGCCGCCCTTATGCTGGACTTCACTCTCCTGGCTAGCCTCCGGTATTCGTCAAAGTCACCCGAGATCTTCGATTGTCGGTACACAGTTCTCTTCTTCCTAAGCAGTTGACCGATTTCTCGATTAAACCACTTTGGTTGAACAGAAGACCGACGGGGATATTTCAGAGGGATGAAACGCGATTGAAGACTCATGAATGTGGTTTTGAAACTGTTCCACGAGTCTTCGCACACTTCTAGCCTCGCGTCAGTCAGTCCAACACGAAGACCTGCAAAGTCTGCTCTTTTCAAATCGAGTTTCCTCGATTTACTAGTTGCAGGCCCTGCCTTCGGAACTTTGACTACAAATCTAATTAGAGATAGGTAGTGAGAGTGACAGTGAGAGAGTAAAAGAGTGAGATTGATAGTAAGAAATAAATTAAATGTTAGCTTAATTTCCATTAAAATCACACAGTTCGAAACATGTTTCTTCTAGTGTCAAGTTCCATTTTATACAACAGTGAACGAAAAGAAACTATTAGTAATATGTATTTAAAGATAGGATGCGTCCAAAACTAAAGAACGGTAACATAACTTTCACTTTGTACCTAAAAAAATTGCAACGTATGTATGGCCAACCTATGTATGTATAGTACGTGTAGTATAGCCTCCTACTAATGGAGTTATTGATTTATCAACCTGGAGAGTCGAGTAAAGGTCGACAAATCCTCAATAAACCATATTGTCCAGTGGAAAAGTAGAGGCATGACACTGTTTGGCATTAAGAAGCATTGTAATCGGTCAAAAAGTGTGATTTCCCGCATAATAAAGCTCCATGTGGATACCTGATCCTGCGAGCACACTGAGAAAGCAGGTCTCCCTCCAAAAAAACATCCCTAGGGAAGATTGCAGGATGTAACGGAGGTCGATGTAGGGCCGATTCGATACAGCAGACGTTATTTCGAGTCAAGTTGCTGAGAACTTGAAGCTTAATCTCTCTCTCCGAAAGCTCTCGTGGCGCTTGAGAGAGTGGGACTCCAAGTACTCTCGCCTGTTAAGAAATCCCTCATAAAGTAAAAATAATAAACTGGTTAGGTTGGCTTTCGCTACTAATCATACCTTGTCCAGTGCTGAAAAGTGGGGAAAGTGTTTATCAGCCACGTAATTAAATTGTTGTTTTTTTCTGGATCGAATGGGAAGCAGCGTGTAAGTGGAAGATTGAATTCTGCATACATGAAAATGATGGCTAAATTTGAAGCTGTCACCGTTATAATGTAGGGGGCTTGGTTTCACACACTGGAGTTATTCCGCTCGTCCATTTACGTGGCAAATTAAACGTTGCAGCATAGAAGAATCTGCTTCAGGAACATGTGACCCCCTTTCTTCGGAAGATTGGGAGTACGTGTGTCTGTGCCACACAGAAATGACTATGAGGCAGTTCTTGGACGTGATAAACTGGGGCACACAGACCCCTTATTTAAACCCAATAGAAAACCTAAGGACTCTGTGATATGATTATGACTCGGAAGCCGACGAATCTAGAAGATCTCTAGCAAATAGTGTAAGAAGGCAATAAAATCACTCCCGGAAATTGCGACAAATTGCTGAAGTCCTGCGACTGAAGATATGCTCAAGACTTTCAAAACAAGGGCATTACTAATATTTTTATTAATTGTTTATGCGATAATGATATATTTTTGGTGATAGCTGCATTTATACTTATCATTTCTAATTTTTGACGCTTTCTTCGTTCTTTCCCGCTCACGAATATCCTCATTAACACAGCTCCTCCCCTCCCCCGATCATCAACTAATATTGATAAATTCTCTGTCCCTCTCTTCTGCCCAAAGAATCATACCAGAAAACATAGAAATCACTTATCAAAACCCTCAAGAATGCTCGCTTTTCACGTAGATCGAAATCTTTCTTCCACGTCATCTCAATGGAATAAGAAAGATACACCACCAACTTGAGCTAACGTCCTCCAATTTGCTTAGACAATGTATCTCAAACGTATCTCAACTAACAATTGGTGAATTGTATGTGCAATAAAGTAAACAAAGAGGCAATTTTATACCTTTGCATAAACTGGATCTAAAGTTTAAGGCAAGGTATTAGAAATTTAGTCGACTCTAGCTTCCCATTAGCATTGTTGCTAGCGCTCTTCTCAGTTTCCGCGTATTCCCTTGTATCGAGCAAGGAGAAACTTCGATTCCGAATCAAGATGTATGTAGTCGCACTCGATGAACTCGAGACTCACTTTTTCCCATTTAACTCCAGTCGATAGTCAACCCACCGTAAAAGTCAATTGTTATCGGTTATTCAAGAAAGCAAAAACTATTTTTTTTTCTAAATTCATTACAAATTGGAACGTTTAATCTATTGCCATTGGTAGTACTTTAGGAAATCTTGGAACAAACAACCTCGGAAGACTTCGCGTAACAATCCTGCCTTCCTCGAGTCACAAAATTCCTGGTGTCATTTTAGGAGTGACACTACATTTATTGTGACTTGCCTGGAAGGACCCTACATATATGTATGTTGCTTGGTTCTTGCATCTCGGTTCTCGCCTGTCAGTGTACTTTGTACTGTAAGTGTGTGAATTTTGTGTCCCTGTGCATTTGTCATTCTGTAATTATTTCACTTTCTTGTGATAAACATGAAAGGGGACGATGTGTGAATTAGGCAAACAGTTTGTGCGTGTGGGGGCGGGGGAGGGGATATAATACACATGACCAGCGAAAGAATATTTCTACTAAATTAAAAATAGCGTACAAACAATATATTGGATGTAAATTTGGAGAGCAAGATAGAAGCTGGGCTCCACATATATGCTGCAAAGTGTGTTGTGTGGTATTTACACAGTGATCTAACGGAAAACGAAAGCAATCTTCTTTTACTGTACTAATGGTATGGCGTTAGCCAATCAATTATGCCTCTAATTGCTCTGTTTGTATGAGTAACATTTATGATTTCTCAAAAAAGAAATAGATAAAAAAATCCATATGCCGATTAGAAGTTGTCCGTAAAACCAGTAGCCTTTTCCAGTTCACCCATCATCTAATTCACACGAAGACCAGGCAACGTCAGACGATTAGCCTCCTGCTTGTCTAATCAATAAAAAGTAATTAACTGAATAAACCGAAAAAAGCCACATTTCCAAAATCAAGACGATTCGGACGATTCACTAAGATTTAACTACCTTACGTCAATGGGCCCATGAATGAACCAGGACATGAGTAAGGGGCTCAAGAATAGAGATTGCTTATAGACTCAAGCAAAGTTCGCTTCAAAGCTGTTGTTACACAATGGTAAAGAAAAGACTTCCATTCATGTAGCGCATGTTGTTAGTACGAAAGAAACGTACGAGGCAATGCGCTTGATTCTATAATCGATTAATTAATTAGTTCACAAATGCAATACTAGATTTGTGGAGAACTAAAACTGCTTTCTGGGACTACTGCTGGGATATCCCGAGAATATGTCTTGTGTGTCTATGTGACAGCCGCGAAGACAACAGACATTATATTGTTAAATACTAGTCTAAACGAGAGGCATATGTAGTTATCGGTATAATGTATTATTAATAACTAATCTATTTATTTTTTGTATTTATCTTATATACTAATGCCTACAACTCAAAGACTAAGGTGGTAGTGTAATTCTGAGCTGAGATTTGGCCTATACGTACTTGAATTGTATAGTACATCTTTTATCCGGGTAGAAAACAAATCATTTTATTTTTGTTACCCTTGATTTGTGATGACTTTTCAGGGCACAATCCCCTGAATGCTATTTACAAAGGGATATTGGTTGCTGATAACAGTGGCATGTTGATTTACCTGGATGATGTTTGATAGACCCAGGTGGCTTTTGTCATCCGTACAATAATGTTATTTTAATATGTGCGCACGAGTGAGTATGTTAGTAAGGTGAATATGCGACGACATGTTCGTATACATGTAAGCATTTTTGTTTAGCCTTTTTAAGTATATTCAAACATTTCAGCCCCTTGCATCGTCGTCGTTTCAACTAATTTTCTTTGAAGCTAAAAAAGTATTAGTAATAATGATAGTTTTGTACGTCATAAAACGAGAACGAGAACCTAGAATTAAATATTTCGAGATCATAAAATAGTTAAAGCCACCCAAATTACAGGGCAGAAAAGCTAAGACAATCAAAATTACAGCATGTCAGACGCGAATGAACTTAATATTTTCAACAGTTTCATTATACCATCTTAATGAGGAGTTTAAGACTGTATAAAGGGCCGAAATTAGCTGAAACCAGCTTTAAATCATTCATAAATTAAGAACATAATTATTTTATTTGCCAAGCGGGGAGTAATTTTACCCATTCTTTCTTCTCATGTTGGCCCTACGCAAAGGTCTGGGCTAATTGTCCAGGTAGGCTAGGGAAGATAAATCGTTTTTTTCCTGAATGGGTCAATTCCAAAGACAGATTTATGACTTCCCTATTGCAGTTTTAGAGGTGAGGCGTTTACAATTCAAGTTTTATAACGATTTTGGTACAATACCCGCACGAGAGAGAGAGGGAGATAATAAGGAAAGTTACAAAAGAGACAAACGTCTCAACGAACCAACAACTTATTCACTGGATTGGAGACTTATGGGTCGAGGGACAAGGGAAATTACCATATTCATTGGTGGCCTTAAGGACTAGTTATTCCTCTGTTTTTTAAGGTTTTCACCTTTCTTTCCCACAGACTCTGTGGGAAAGAGAGTTGAAAACAATAAAAACAAAAAGGACTAACTAGTCCTTAAAACCACCAATGAATGTGGTAATATATATATTTATATATATATATATATATATATATATATATATATATATATATATATATATATATATATTTATATAATATCGAGCAAAATAAGAGAACGATTTTTCTAAATGAAATTTCCATGGGACATAAGAGCATGTATTAAATATATTTTAGGAGGATTTCATGTATTCAAAAGATTATACAAAATAAACTATCAAAATTAATTATTGCCATGTGCAAAATAAGAGAACGGCTTTTTTGCTGGAACATTCGAGAAGTTTCTTGAAATCATCTTGTAATATTTTGCCCAAGAGTTAAGAACTGTTCAACCGCCATTGTTGGCGTACTCACTCTGCAGAGATGCCACCAAACCTGAAAGTAAATCCTGAGACCCATCAGAGAATTGTTCGCTTGAAGACTATGGGCAGGACTCTTTCTTCGATTTCCAGAGAGGTAGGAAAGTCCAAGAGTGAGAGTTTGCGCGTTATGAAGTTATTCAATGAAAACAAAAGCTCTGAATCTCCAGCAAATGTTGGTCGACCAAGCATAACCATGTCACGAGAAGACAGAGCTATTAGGTGATTCTCTATGAAGGATACCTTCGAAACTTCAGCAGGAATTTCTCGAAAGATTTAGACCAATAGTGACAAAGAAGTGAGCCATTGCACAGTATCCCGTCACCTCAAAAGATCCTGTTTAAAAGCTGGTTATCCAACAACTAAACCTATCACCAGTATGAACCAGAAGGCGAGATTCGAATATGCTGAAGCTCATGTTATTTGGGGGGTAAAGATTGAGAGAGAATTCATTTTAGCAACGAAAGTAAATTTAATTTAGTTGTATCTGATGGCAGACTCTTTGTTAGACGCGCTGGAGGTGACAGACCTAAATTTAAATGTGTTAAAATATCTCCCGAGCATGGAGGATGCAGAATCATAGTATGGGGGAAGTTTTCCTCTTAAGGAGTTGTTCCTCTAGTGCGAATAATTGGAACGGTAAATGTGAATGTGTACCTAAGCCTCGTACAACAACACGTTATACCTTCACTCCGGGTATTTCTGAACCAACCCGCAGTATTTATGCAATACAACTCGCTATACCATAATGCAAAGCAAGTAAAATACTATTTCGAACATGAAGATATCGAAATGTATTTGGTTGTTAAACAATTCTATAAATAATCGTTCCCTAACTTTTCACGTGTCAATATTTTATGTTATTAATTTGTTTAGTATAATTTCTTCATAAATATATATTCAACGCATCTCTTATGAACAATTGAAGCTTCATTTACCTACTTATCATTTTCTAAAAAACAATATTTTTCAATGAAGAGAGAGACAACAGACACCTGGGCGACCCTTTTTGTCTACGCTAAATGGCAGTGCAAAATCATGAGACGCCGTGCTGTCCGAAAGCCCGCCATCGCAGAAAGTCGCGACAAGTTTGATAGCCCGTAAAGGTCTCAGTGGGAGTCGGACAAACTTTCGCCTCTGGGCTGAGGAACCTTCCCACCATCGTGCTAATAGGGTGAGACTACCTTCGCCTGCTGATGAGTCAGACCCTAAAACCCTCCCCTTCAGACTTAGGGAGGTAAAACCCCATTCAAAAACACTATAAATCCTCCGGTGTCAGAGTTGGAAGGCAGTTTTCGCCGTCTGCCCACCCCGTCAGTATCCGCTGCCCGCTTCCTGTCAGTACCCACTATTCGCGTCCCGTTCGACTCTGCACAATTCTGGCAGAACGCCTCAAGCTCCAGGAATTCACGTTTAATTCACGTGAATCTACCTCGTACTCATTTCCACCCGCTACTCGAAAGGCAGATCTAAGTTAATTTCTGTCGTGGAATGGCCAGACTCTCTCTCTCTCTCCATATATATATATATATATATATATATATATATATATATATATATATATATATATATATATATATATATATATATATATATATATATATATATATATATATATATATATATATATAGGTAGGTATTTTGGGGCTTGGGGCCGAAGCTGCTTGAAGACCGTTAGTGAAAGGGAAAATTGCTTATGAGTCCAGTGGGGATGGTTTATTATTAACTTTGCGGTGTCCTTTTAAACATATTTTTCTGAGTGCAAGTTGCTCAAAGATTAAAAGGTAGCTGGTACGCGCTGGGGCTGCGAAAGAAAGACAATGACGAAAATATATCTTTACTAACAACAAAATGATATTTATATTTATACAAAAATTGGGTTTAAAAGAAATGGTCACCCAGACAGGGTTAAAGGTCCACACGAGATACAGGTAGGTTAATTAAGGGATTAAAGAGGTCAGATTTAATTTGGCGATTTAAAGGGGGATTTTAAACTGGGGCGTTCACACAAATAATGGAACAATGGGGTAAGCCAGATTCAAGATCAATCTGTGGGCGGCAATGGTTACGATTACCTTACGTGCTCGTTGCCGAAAAGGGGCCAGTTGGGGTACGATGAATGCGACGGAAGAAGTCAAGTTACCTCTTGCTTTAGTAGAGGGAGCACTTGTCGAGCCTTCGGAGTCGGGAATCCTTATCAAGTACTTGCCGATTGACTATGGCAGAGTTCACTGATGTCGAAGCTTGCCAATTGACTATGGCAGAGTTCACGGGTGGAGATACTTGCCGATTGACTATGGCAGATTAACAGATGAAGATACTTGCGGATTGACTATGGCAGAGTTCACCGATCGATTTAGCCTTCAGCTCAAATCTAAATCGACGCTGGGTGGGGGGGAGGGGGGGCGTCCTTCAGTTCGTTCGCCGAAGTAGGTGGAAGTCTAACAGTGCTGCTCTCTAAACTCAGTCGAAGGGTTATATAGGCACCTTGTGAGGTGGCTCCAGACGCGCGCGCGAATTTGGAGAAAAGTCGGCGACTCCTTCGGGGGAAGGAGGAATCGTGATAACTTTCGTTGGAATGTCCAACGTATTTCAATCTTTGAGCGGAAAGCCAGAATGCTAGCGGGGCGGTGGTCATGGAAGACGATGACATCAGTCTCTACTAGGCAAATACAGCTGTGGCGTGTGATAGTGGCGTTGGCCGCCTCCTTGCCCAGGTTCAGCTTAGCTTTCTCAGCTCCATGCAGTGATCTCAGGATCCACGTGGGTACAGAAGGGCAGATAGTCGCCAGTTGACCTCTTTCTGCTACATCCCTCCCATCCAAAAAGACGGCACTTTCGGATTTGGGGGAGAAAGGTTACATCCTCTAAAACGAATGACTTGGGGAATCGGAGTTTTTCATGCGAGTGGTCGCGGGGTAAGCGAAAAAAAAGAAAAGAAAACGGAATTCATGACCTGACGTCGAGCAGGTTGTACAAGCTAATTCTACCCAACTGCGTGTACATATGAACGGAAAATGAAATTAATTAGCCTACCATAAGAGCATTAAGGGGGGCATAATTAAAAAAATAAAAATAATATTTATACACTAAGCTATACAAAGTAAAAAAAAGGAAGAAGAATGAAATGGATATTCAATGATACATTTTACATAAATGACAGAAGGATTACGGTGGTACATATACACAGTCTAAAGCCAACTAGGCTTCTAAATACTAATTTTATATATACAAGGGTGATGTGTGTCATAGACATACACTTCGAGAAAAATAAGAAATAAACAGAAGTACTTGAATATAAGCTAATCTCTAGCTGGTTATAATAATTACAAGGTGGACAAATCGATATGGAGCAATTACAATTAAAATTTAGCTGGGTAGAGCTCGCTAATAAATTTTGCTTTTTCGAACAAGTGAAGGTTTTGGTCAAGTAAATGAGTCGGTTCAGCATCGAAAACGGTCACGGAATTTAATTTGTGAAAATCTACATACATGCGGTAAGACTTACCTGGTTTCCGTACCAGAACTATTGGGGAACAATAATTTGACTTGGAAGGTTCAAGGATATGAGGTTTGAGCAGATTGTTAACCTCGGCGTAAAAGGCATTTCTTAGATGAATTGGAAAGGGGTAAGGTCTCGAACGAACGGGTTTCGATATGATTGGGCCCTCCTGAAGGGGGGCCGGTTTAACACGCCATTTCGCCTTGGTTTTCTGGCTGACGTCACAGGATTGGCAGTATTCCGAAATATCATCTGCAGCGCCAGGCCAGTAGAAATACCGGAAAACCCTCTGACTAATTTTATCGTGGCTGAAGTGGCCAGAAAACACACTATCGTGGGCATTTTTTAGGACCAAAGGGACATGAGAACGGGGAACACAGAGGGTGTGAGTCTCAGGGTTGACGCCATCCGAGCAAGCGCAATATATCAAGCCTTCTTTCACGTTATAAGAGGCTGTCTTCATACTGCGGACCGAATCCTGCTCGAGGCTTTGAGGTTTTTCCCACAAGGGAAGGAGATTTGGGCACTCATTCTGTCTTTGAGCGAATTCTTCGCTCATAACGCCGCTGAAATCCGAACCTAAGGGAGTTGGAAGGGCAGCGGCCGTCTAGGATTCCTTCTCTGCATGGGCTTTCGTGATAACAGGCTGAGACACAGGGTTAGACGAGACTTGGGGCCACTGTCCTACCAAAACGGAACAAAATTGAATAGGACTGACACGACTTCAGCTTATTCGGAAAAGTACTGATACTCGAGGTAACAGCTTATAATAGGGAAGCGGTTTGCGTTCTCGAAGTAGTCACGGACTACCGCAAACTTTTTGTGGTCGGGAGCCACCGGGAAAGAAGTTCATTTGATACCATGATAGACGTGCACCCGGAATCACGGACTAGGGTGGAGACTCGGCACCCATTAACGCTTCCGTTTTCAAATTTAAGACTTCCTGGAGATTTCTTGTCGAAGAGGAAATTTACATGGTGTCCTGGGCCACTGGGAGATGAGATTGGATCTGGGGTTTCTTGTCGCGATGGAGGGGGAGCGGGAGCAGCATTCACCTGGTGTACTTGGTGAATGGGATTACCACGGAGTTGTGAATTTGGGGGGAATTTTGGGCGCGTGTGGCCTTCGACACCGCACGCAAAACATATGATTGGCCTACGGGGAAAAGTTGACCCCGGGGGATTAGATATGAGGGGCTTGACGTCACGGGGTTCCGATGGAGGGAAACTTCTGAGCTTAGAGGGGCCCAAAACCTTGACGAATTCTGGAGAGTTCTTAAGAGGGAACTGCAAGTTATTAAATTTATTCTTTGGGGATGAAAGGGAAGGCTTTTTATTTTCCTTCGGGTATAAGTTGTGACTTGCCGCATAGATGATATCTGCTTTTTCTATGCACTCTTTGTAGTTGTTGCACCAACGATCCTTCACAAAAGAGTGGATCTCTAGTCTTAGCGACGCCCGCAACTCATCCTGTGGAACGAAATCTAACAGGGACTCATAATCATGGGGAACTTTCGATTCGTCTAACTAAAAATTATAAGTACGGGAGAGAGTATATCCAAAATGACGGAAGTTCATATTTGGTTGGATGCAGGCGTGGCGAAATCTGGTGCAGTAAAAGTCAGGCGTCATATTGTACGCCGCGAGAAGTTCGGATTTAAGGGTGCAGTAATCCACCGTAACTTCCAAGGGGAGTGATACGATCCGGTCTCGGAGCGGCTAGCTAAGTAGAGGAAGAAACTTAGTGACACCGTCTGTCTCTATGTCCCAATGATTAACTTCAAAAATTTTCTCGAGGTGAGTGAGAAAAGATTCGAAGTCCTCTCCGTCTTTGAACGTGGGGAGTTTAACGGAGGTGGATTGAGGGGCTCCTATATGGGAATTTACTGAAAGGGTTCCGAGCCGATCACGATTTTATTCTACTTCATATCGGCGACTTCCCTTGCGTTCTTCACTCTCTCTAATTTCTTTTTGTACAGCTAATTCTCTAATCTCTTTTTGTTCACGTTCAGCTCTTTTTTTAATCTCCATTTGTTCAGCTAATTCTTTAATCTCTTTTTGTTCAGCTCTCTCTTTTCTCTCTTCTTCTTGTACATAAGTGACAAGCTCTTTGGCACTTAAACCGAGGGATTCTCCTTGGAGTTTAAATCTCTAGAACGACGAGATTTTGTTCGTAAGAAAGGGTTTAATGGACCGTCGGCACGGAACCGATGAGACTTAACTCACAAATTACTGACACACGGAGGAATATGCTTGTTTAAATGCGGAAACTTTGTTATCCAAATACTAACACTAATATAATACACGATTAAAAAAAAAATAAAGAAAAAATAATGGAGTCTTCGTGAGATAAGCAGGGCTCAGACTCTACTAATCCGTGGGGGATTAAAGTGACCATGGGAGAATTCTGTCGCGTAAAAAAATTTTCCTATAAAAGGTTTTCGGTCCAAACACACATACAAACACTAAGCGATAAATAAATATGGCAGGGTTGTTTCCTGTTTTGTTTTGACTTTGCAACTAAAACGGTACTCAGCTTTGAAAATTATAATCAAGTTAAAGGGTTGCCTTTAAAAAATATATCCAAAGACCTTTCAAAGACCCTGACATACCAGATCACCAGATTTTATAATAGAGTAATGTATATATAAGTATATGTCGTGGAACGTGGAACGGCCAGACACTCTCTCTCTCTCTCTCTCTCTCTCTCTCTCACTCTCTCTCTTCTCTCTCTCTCTTTATATATATACATATATATATATATATATATATATATATATATATATATATATATATATATATATATATATATATATATATATATATATATATATATGTATATATATATACGTAGGTACTTTAGGGCTTGGGGCCGAAGTTGGTTGAAAACCGTTAGTGAAAGGGGAAATTGTTATGAGTCCAGTAGGAATGGTTTATTATTAACTTTGCGGGGTCCTTATAAACAAATATTTCAGAGTGAAAGTTGCCCAAAGATTGACAGGTAGCTGGTACGCGCTGGGGTTGCGAAAGTATGACAATGACGAAAATATATTTTTACTAACAATAAAATGATATTTATATTTATACAAAAATTGGGTTTAAAGGGAATGGTGGCCCAGACGGGGTTAAAGGTCCATTCGAGATAAGGGTAGCTTAATTAAGGGATTAAAGAGGTTAGCTTCAGCTTGGTGATTTAAGGGGGATTTTAAACTAGGGCGTTCACACAAATAATGGAGCAATGGGGTAAGCCAGATTCAAGATCAATCTGCAGGCGGCAACGGTTACGATTACCTTACGTGCTCGTTGCCGAAAAGGGGCCAGTTGGGGTACGATGAATGCGACGGAAGAAGTCAAGTTACCTCTTGCTTCAGACGAGGGAGCACTTGTTGAGGCTTCGGAGTCGGGAATCCTTGCCAAGTACTTACCAATTGACTATGGCAGAGTTCACAGATGGAGATACTTGCCGATTGACTATGGGAGAGTTCACCGATCGATTTAGCCTTCAACTCGAATTGAAATCGACGCTTAGGGAGGGGGAGCGTCCTTCAGCTCGTTCGCCGGAGTAGGTGGAAGTCTAACAGTGCTGCTCTCTAAACTCAGTCGAAGGGTTATATAGGTGTCTGGTGAGGTGGCTCCAGGCGCGCGCGCGAATTTGGAGAAAAGTCGGCGACTCCTTCGGGGGAAGGGGGAATCGTGATTACGTTCGTTGGAATGTCCAACGTATTTCAATCTTTGAGCGGAAAGCCAGAATGCTAGCGGGGCGGTGGTCATGGAAGACGATGACATCAGTCTCTACTAGGCAAATACAGCTGTGGCGTGTGATGACGGCGTCGTCCGCCTCTTTGCCTAGGTTCTGCCATGCTTTCACAGCTCCATGCAGTGATCTCAGAATCCACAAGGGTACCGAAGGGCACGTGGTCGCCATTTGACCTTATTCTGCTACAATTCGTTAATACTCATTGTCAAGAGACTATTATTTGAACTTTTCGCTAAGGCAAGTATTACTCCCTCGGACCAAATCTCAGAGGTAACAGCAACGCGCAACTCTCCTGTTCAAGTGCTCTCTCTAGCTTCGTATACGCCCGAGGTCATTTGAGCGACCCTTGGTCAATTTTGTTCGTTTGTTTGTATGGCGACCTTCCCCGCCAAGTCTCCCCCCTTTGAGCCGCTAAGACTAATGTACGTCTAATGTGTGTATAGCTTGTTTCAAAACACCTTTTATCCTTGTAAAAGAATATTAATTTGCATATTAGTAAAGTTTTTGTTTGTACCCGTTTTTCTATTGTCCCGGAACCTCCAAAATAGTCGACTGTTTGGCCAACCTACATTTAGTTAATTCGCAATGTGTTTGTATTATAAATCTCCCACGCACATAGCACTCATCTGCCTCGGCTGAGAAACGCAGAAAGGGTTAACTTGACCTTATATAATATTTATTATATATTAAACTGGTATCAGATTTATTGAGGTTAATCTTGGTCAATCAATTGATTGAAATTTGATCAATCTATTGGTTAACCTTGGTTAAATTGTTAATTGTTGGCTAATCTTGTATAGTATATGGTTATTCATGGGATTTATTGTCTGTTAATAAATCAGCCTAAATAGCGTTTGGAAAACCATAACCATAAATTTGTTTGATCGAAGTTTTCGCCTGCTAGTTTTTAGGCTTAAGACGAAAGCGAAATAAATTTTGAAATAATGAACTGGGTTTTAAGAAAAACAATTAAACAAATATAAATATATTCATAGAATCAACGAATGTACAATGAGATAAGTTGGATTAGGTATACAATGTAAGATATGGTAAAATATGATTTACAGTAACAAGATATGAAGAGAAATAAAGTACGTGAAATAAATATGAAATAATATGGTGAAATAATATGGTGGAATAATATGGTGACTATGATGGACTGTGAATTAGGGGCTGTAATATGAGAAGTAAATATAATTAGGACCTATTCTCGTATGGTCGTTTGCAAAGAATTGGGAGAGAAAGTGGAATTAAACTAAGTAAGATTTGTTTGGAGGTAAATGACTAATTGTAGAAGGAATGATTATCGACCTTTATACGGAGAATGGCGAGAGTCGAATGGGAAAGAATAGTTTACTATTTGGTCGAGCTGAAAGCGTGTGTTTGTTTGTTTGTGTGTGAAATTTTAAGAGATGATGTTTGAAACAGTAGTACGTTAAATGAATTGACAAGTAAAATAAATGAATGAATTAATTATTAAGTTGTACATAAAATATGATTTAATTTACAAAAGTTAAGTAAAATAATTGAAAGATTTAATTGACAAAAGTAAAATAATTGCATGATATGAATTTTACATAATAATTGATGTATATATATATTTAATTTTTCCAGGAGGTTTATATTATAGAAATCTCCAGAGGCATTGCTATACTTGGTTCCGGTTCTGGAGTTTAAAAGGTAAGAAATAACCATTGCATAACTACTTGCCAAGTGTATTTGTTCCCGTTCTCATTTATTTTGTGAATTGATTGATGAGTGACCGTGTTTAACTATTAATTTGATTTTTGCACGTATTGAATTGTTTTCATTCAAGGCCTTAGATCGTGCCTTAAGTTGAAGGTGTAGAAAAATCATATTATTCTTTGTATTGCTGTGCTAGAAGTGATGTAACTCTCGTCTCAATCACAGTAAAATCCGACCGCAAAAACTCTCTCTCGAGTGTTTCTTCCCCGCATCCTTTGTTGTTCGTATTTACGTTTGTTTAGCAAAACCATTCGCACTTCCGCTCGTGCGTAAAGGAATCCATACTTTCGCCATATTCATTGCCGTGCGTCAATTTAATTCTTGTTGTCGTGCCCATCGCGTAAAACCAGCATCATGTCATCGTTTGAAATTTTTAAGGCCCAAAGTAAATCACTCGGACTCAGTGGCAAAGATCTCATGGCCTACATCCAGGAAGTAGAAAGAAGAGAAAGAGCCGAAAGAAGAGACAGAGAAGAATAGGAACGAGAAGAAAGAGAGAAGTAACGAGAAGAAAGAGAAAAGGAGCGAGAAGAAAGAGAGAGAATTCGCTCTCACAAATTGGAAATGAGCAGAGCGAGGAAAGAGATGCCCTCCATACACTCTTCAAGTTCTAGATTAGACGCACCGCAGCCTGCGAACATAAATCTCCCAGTCTTTAAAGAAGGCGAAGATTCGGGTCTTATCTCACCCACTTCGAAAGGATTTTCGAAGTGAACCAGTGTGACATCGAGACGGACGGCGTAGCACAATTATTGCCCCTGTTGAGCTCCCAACTCAGGGATATTTTTATCTCCCTCCCATCAGAGGCAACAATTGATTACTCATTGTTAAAAGCCGAGTTGCTCGCCGCTTACAACATGACCCTGGATATATACCAAGCTAAATTTAGGCACTGTCGCATTCAACCAAACCAGATCTCCTGACAGTTCGGCTACTCCCTACAGCGTCATTTTAATTTGGCGATAGACGCGTCCAAAGTGCCTCATGAATACGACACCCTGGTCGATTTCGTCCTCAAGGACCAATTTCTTGCATCGCTTCCTTCGGAAATCAGATCCTTGGTGAAGGAACTGAGGTGCGGTATTCTAAAGGAATGCATCGAGGAGGTAGACGTCTACGCGGCTAGCTAAAACTGCTATCCGAAGGAAGGGAAGAAATCAGAACCCCCATCTCCTAAATCCAAAACCAGCAAGAACAAATTTGTTCCTAATAATGGGAATAAGTTCGCTAAGGTGACTGGGTTCACCAACCCCACTTTTAGCACTTTTCTCTCAACGCCTCTGTTTCTTTGTTCTTCAGAGGGACCATCGTGTACTATTCCTGTGGAGTTCCAGATCACGTGAGGTATAACTGCCCTCAAAACTCGCACTTTAGAAGCACCCTTCCTTCTCAAAGGAGTACACCAGGTCAGTGCCACTTCTACGCCCCCACCGTCACAAAATGAAGCCCTCTCTTCTTCAAATCCGCTGAATACTGCTGACCACCAGGTAAACTTTTTGTTCGATAAAAGTACCCCTGGGGCAATCCTTGTTGAAACTAGAGCAATGAATGAGTACTGGATCTCCACCCTCGTCCGTGATACAGGGTGCATATGCATTGTTATATCAGATGAACTACTCCTCTCTGTGGCTCCGGACCACGATTAGTTTTGCCATAGTGTATGATTACCCCTTTCGCTGCGGACCCTTGTGGAAAGCCAGTGTCGAGGGGGTCATTTTTCGGAAATGCGTGAAAATAGTAAACTTGGGTTTTTTCTAAAATTACTAAATATTTAAATTGGGCGCATATTTTTTATTAAAAACATCATAAAAATCAACCTTACCTTTAGTACTTAAGTTGAGTGTGGTAAAGTTTGTAGCAAGACTCAAGGCAAAGACCTGATTTGTCTGTACAAGTTTGGCAAACATATCTTGTAGTCTTACGTATGCCATGCAGATAGCATACACGGCATCGTTTTGAAGGATTTTGTTGGTTTTCTGTTTGATGATAAGCAATGAAATGTCTTCCTGTCAGCCTTGGTGCAACTATGTTCATTGCAATAGGTTCACGAGTAGCAGTAAGTTCTTTTACTATTTGCAAAGTGAAGTCAAGATAGGTAACATTCTGTTTTTTGATAAAATTATAAATTCCCAAAGAATCTAATAGCTGAACTTGAATGAAATTGAGTGCCAACTTCTTATACCATCTTACTGTTTTTTTAATTATTGCATAATAATGTAGAACTTGATCTGTTTTATCCACATACCCCATATTCTTATTATATTCCTATATGCAGTGTGGGATTTGCACGTTAATTCGGCCTTGTTTTGATCTTCGACTTATAGCTACTTCTGTATTTGAATGCGCTGTTGAAAGCATGAATACGTTTCTCTTGTCTGAATATTGAACTACAAGAAGATCACGTGTCTCAAATGCATGTTTTTTGCCTTTATCAAGTTTCAAGCCTCTAAACTCAATAGGCAAGTCCTTCCTATTATTACGAATAGTGCCAGTGGCATCAGTTTTATTGTTCTTGAGGAAATGATAAAGCTTGGGGGCTGTATAATAATTATCAGTGAATACATGATGGCCTTGACCTAAAAAGTCCTTCATCATATCCACCATAACAGTTTCAGTTTTGGAAAACTCTTCCGTTTTTCTCATTTCTCCAGTATAAACCTGAAAACGTATTGTCACACCATTTTCATGTACAAGCTTGAAATTTTTTATGCCAAACCTGGAACGTTTAGTTTTGATGTACTGAATGAAAAGAAGCCTTCCTTTCCATAGGAGCAGTGATTCGTCCAAACTGAGGTTTTTTGAAGGGTAATATTTTTCATTTATAGCCTCGCCAAGAAGTTTCAGCAAATGATTTACTTTTTTCAATCGGCGGTCCCCCTCTTCAGATTCATTTTCGAAAAGCCAAAACCGTAGGATGAGGCAGAATCTATCTCGTTTCATTACTGCAGGAAAAATCGGTGTTACCATGTAATCGTCAGTGGCCAAATACGAGTTTATTGTAGGCTTATGAATAATACCCATTGGTAATAGAAGTCCAATAAAGTTTTTTATTTCCTCTACTGTTGTACGGTACCACTGTTTATAACGCGAATAAGGAGGTAGTTCTATTTTGTCCAAAAATTGTTCAGCATAATTATTTGTTTCAATCACCATGAGCTCAAATATGTAATTTGGAAAAACCTTACAAAACACATCAAACATTTTCATAGTCTCACTTACGAATGTAATTTTATTTTCTCCACTAAACACTTCATTACGCCTTATTTCACCAACATTGTTACCAAGATTTTTCCAGTTATAAAATGAATCACGTTTACGCTTTCCCACAGCAGGAACTGATTGTGAACGATTGCTGCTTTCATCATCGGATAAATCAACATTTTGTTCACAAAAATCACTAAGTACAGGATTTTCAACATTCATCAAATCACCACCTTCACTATCACTCGATAATTCCATCTCTAAATCACCATCACCTGTCTCTAAGTATTCCCTAATTTTCACCGGTGGCACTCTCCTCCTTGACATTTTGAAGGACACTAATTTTGATTCTGAATTAACGGTAATATTATATGTACCCGAGAAGGAAAAGTTGCCAAACGTACGAGAAAAATCCAAAGTATGCTCTAATGACTAAATAAAAGTGCTATGTCATGTCGGAAAATAACTAGAAATGATTCAATCAATGACATGAATATCATGTCACGCGTCACTGGTGGGAGTTTCGTGTGACATGATATTCATGTCACACGCAGCGAAAGGGTTACTTGGGGCGCGCCAATAAATTCATCATTGTTCACTGCTACATTGAGTGCGCGATTTTACTGGTTGGGCTTAAGTCTTTGCAGCTCCATCAAGTTTTGCTCTGTCACAATTGTTCAGTCCCCACGGGTTTCTTCCGCCCCATGGCTCAACCCGTTACTGCCCGTTCTCTCGCAAAGGAACTGAACGCCCCTAAACCTATGGAATCCCCGTGTGCCCCCGAATTCCAGAGTGCGATGACCCATGACTTTGCCAAAAGACAGAGGAAATGTGAATCTCTGTCCCTTGTGGTCCAAAGCCCAGAACAAAACACGAGAAACTGTCAGGGGGAATAAGGTGATTTCCTCCCTCCTCAAGGACGACCTCCTCTATCGAGTGTGCACCGAGGAAAACGACTCATAGTCCTGCTCCCACGCCCGTCTAATCCTGCAAATGGCTCACGATAGCCTATTTGCTGGTCACTTTAGTCAAACGAAGACCGCTCAGAGAATCTTGAAATATTAGTATTGGCTTGGCGAGACTGACGAAGTTCTGCGATATTGTCGTTCGGGAGACATTTGCCAAAATATGGCAATAAAAGGACAAGTCAGACCTGCGCCTTTACAGAAGGGACCACTAATCTCTGAACCCTTATCCCAAGTAGCTATCGATCTAATCGGACCGATCTACCACCCCGCCCACCGAAGGCCATAGTTACATTTTAACGCTGGTCGACTTTGCCACTCGATTCCCTGAGGCTGTGCCCCTTAAGAAAATCGATAGCATCTCCTGCGCTGAAGCTCTTATTTCCATCTTTTCCCGTGTAGGCCTGCCCAAAGAAATCCTCTTGGATCGTGGTTGTCAATTCGCCTCCGAATTAATGGAGTACGTTGGTAAATTATTGATGATCAAGCCCCTTTTTACCACTACTTTCATCTGAGTGGGAATGGAATATGCGAGAGGCTAAATGGAAGCCTCAAGGCCATTTTCAGGAAGTTGTGTACAGCTCAGCCCTCTGAATGGAACCGCTTCCTTCCGGTAGCCCTCTTTGCCTACCGCGAAATGCCCCATCATAATTAGGATTCGCTCCCTTTGAACTTTTATATGGTAGAAACATCAGATGCCCGCTCAGTATCCTAAAGGAACTTTATTCCAACCAGAAATTGGATCAAAATATCCAGACTTCTTATTCGTATCTACTGGATTTAAGAAGGCTGGAAAAGTAAGCCGAAATTGAGTCTCAGAACGCCGATATCAATTTTGACAAGTATAAGACATACTTCGGTTGCAAGTCCAAAAAAAGGAAATTTAATCCCGGAGAAGAATTCTTGCTTCTCCTCCCCACGGACAACAACAAATTGTTGAGCTAGTGGAAGGGCCATTATCACATAGTCGAGAAGCGTGGCCCCGTCGATTACCTTATTGAAACTTCCTCGGGAAGAAAGTTTTTCCAAATTTATATGCTCAAGCGGTACCACCGGCGCGCGAGCATCAGCCAGATAGTTGCAATCGACGAAGAATCCCCCATGGATTCTGGCTACCCCCTGGACCTTTTTTGCGTAATCTAAGTCGCCTGCGTGGAGCGAGACAAGGAATACCCGTTGCATGGCTTGCCCGACCTTAATAATTCCCCACCTGCGGAAATTGAGATATGCGACCAGCTATCATCTCTTCAAAAGGATCAACTGCAAATTCTCCTGAGTCGTTTTAGTGACGTCATCCCCGAGATCCCCTGTTGTGCTATCAACTTTGAGCACAATATCTAACTAAACCCCCTGGAACCTATCCGATCGATTACCTCTGCTTCTATATCAGGAATAATCGGTTAGCTCTCCACCAAGAAAAGATCCGGGTCATCGTGGACATGCCTTTGCCCACTAACAAAAAGCAACTGCAATCCTTCATAGGCTCTGCATCGTTCTATCGTTGCTCCATACCCAACTTCGCAACTATCTCCACCCCCTCTGCGAGCCATTAAAGAAGAAGGCCCCCGAACGCCTCGAGGGACGCCACTTTCGACTCACAGCTTCAACCAACTCAAGGAGAAGTTGGCTTTCGCCCCAATCCTCCGCCTTCCTAACCTACATTTAGTTTATTCTCACTCTGCTTGTATTATAAATCTCCCACGCACATAGCCCTAATCGGCTTCTACTGAGAAACGCAGAATGGCTTAACTTGACCTTATTCTACGATATATATATATATATATATATATATATATATATATATATATATATATATATATACCTCCAAACAAATCGTACTTAGTGCACTTTCTCTCACAATTCTTTTCTTATTTTTATTCTATTGAATGAATATAAAGGGGAGTTCTCTCTTTAATATACTAAATACTGCCAACACAACTCGTTCAAGGATAATTTTAACACTTCAAACAAAATAGACCTTTACTGTACAAAATTAATATATACACGTACAAAATGCAACTTAAAAATAGTTCTTAAGCCCCGTTACTGACACTCGGTTTCTGGTTGCTTTAAAGTAGGACAATTTACTTTAAAAAAAATTCGTCGTTAAGATATACAAATAATCTACGTTAAACGCTCGAGGACATGAAAAGTGAATTGATTACTCACATAAGGTAGTGGGGTTTACCCAGAGAATCCAAACGAAATACCTTGCTTTGAATCTTGTCCGGAGAGGCGTCGTGAGTGTAGTTTATTTGCTTATCAATAGAGGGCGTTACTTCCAACGAGGGGTGGACGAGTGATGTCACGCAGAATTTCGAGGCGCCGGGGATGAAGGAACCAAAACAAAACGCCGATTGAAGAGGCACTGCGTCGGGAGTTTATGACCTTGAAAAGGTATTCTTAGACGAGGCTTGAAGATGGCTGTATGTTTTTCTAGTAATTTGGTTTCGCTTGTAGAGCTTCTCTTTTGGGTAAGAAATCTATAGAGTTTGGGGTGTCAAACTCAGATAGGGTAAGATGACTTGACGATCTTGTGAATCGAACTGTGCCGACGGTACTTGGAGGTAAGATCACTTAGCGATCTTTGGTAATCGAACTGTGCCGATTATGCTTGGTGCAATCTGGTATTCCCCAAGAAAATGAAAGTCCTTCTTAACTTGCTGGAGGAATTCTATCCCGGCAAGTTCTTATCGATGTCGTAACGAAACGAAAATAGTTAACTTTTTCTCCTGAGGAACCGTTTTATACAAGAATTACTCTCGCGAAGTAATAGGCGGGGGAGGGGGATAGCAAGGGGAGACCCGAGGGTGCCCTGGCTTTTGGGCGTTTGTTATTTCTCTTCCGAGACATTTTGTAATTAGGGAAACTGGAGCTCATGTTGAATCGACAGAAGTAGGTATCAATTCAGCCGTGCTTGGCGTCATGTCGCTCTGGGGGAGGAGCGTAATACGTGATCGACAGTTTGAATTTTTGAATTGTTTGTTTATAAATACATCCTTGGAGGGTAGGCCTTTTGAGCAGAGGTCAGGAATAACTGTCTCCTAAATTTACCATTTTTATCGTAGTTGTATGTTACCGGAAACTGGGTAGAGTGGCTTAGAGAAACCCAGGTGGATTTTGTTTTCTTTCATTGTTTTTCCTCGCCATGAGAAATACCTCGATATATATATATATATATATATATATATATATATATATATATATATATATATATATATATATATATATATCTATATATATATATATATATATATATATATATATATATATATATATATATATATATATATATATATATATATACGCTCACAATTTCTTACTTGACTCGGTTAACTCGTATATCTCTAAAATATACGAAGGGCGGTCAATAAGTTTTGCGAATCGGTAGGGCAAAACAGAGGAAGGGGGATGGCTGTTTGTGGGGGTGTTAGGACAAGTTATGACAAGTCAGGACCTGCAGCCGCACGCTCCTGGCTCGTCTATTTAAGAAGAAGTAGCTGATCGCAGATCGTCAATCACAGAGTTTTCAACAATGGAGAAGGTTGAGCACCGCGTAGTGATCAAATTTTTGACCAAATAAAGCAAGAATGCAAAAGAGTTCCATAAACGCATGGTTGCAGTGTACACTGACACCACCCCTTCTTATGCAACCATTGCTCGCTGAAATAGGGAGTTCCGCCATGGTCGTGAGTCTCTTGAAGATGACCCTCGTCCAGGACGCCCAGAGACGTGAGCAAAGAGAACAATGTGGTCCGTGTGAGGAGGATGATCCTCGAAAATCGACGGGTGAAGGTCGAAGAAATCGAGCGAGAACTTCGAATATCACATGGAAGTGTTATCAACATCATCCACGACAATTTGGCCATGACCAAGGTCTCTGCCAGTGTGGTCCCTAGAAACCTCACGCCCCATGATCGACTTCAACGTCGTCAAAGTCCACAAGGCCAGAGTTGCACAAGCTGCCCTGCGCGAATGCGGATGCGAAGAGCTCAACCATCATCCCCTACAGTCCAGATTTGGCCCCTAGTGACTACTTTTTATTCCGCCAGCTCAAGGCTGCACTGCGTAGACGCCGGTTTGGGGACGATGAAGATGTCCGGCTCGCCGTACAGGAGTGGATTGAACAGCAGTCGGGAGAATTCTGGTTTTTGAGAATTCGAAGCCTCAGGGACAATTGGCTCAAGTGCATTGAAGTCGAGGGTAGTTATATTAAAAAATAATAAAACACTTTTCCTCATATCTCGTTTCCTTATATCCGAATTGCAAAACTTATTGACCCCCCCTCGTATATATTATATATATATATATATATATATATATATATATATATATGGAGAATAAGAAAAAACACAAGTGGTACAAGGTTTTTCATTATTCTTATTATTGACGTTTTGCTCCTCTCGAGCTTCTTCAGAGTAACTAGAAACAAAGACCTCTGAGGAAGCCCGAGATGAGCGAGATGTCATTAATAGAGAACCTTCTACTACTTGTGATTTCTCTTTATTGTCCAACTTCATTTTTTGTCAAAGACACCCATTAATAATAATATATATATATATATATATATATATATATATATATATATATATATATATATATATATATATATACATTGTGTTTGTGTATTTGTGTCGCAAGACTATAATTTATTTACACGATTATACATACAAGATTTTACGACAAGGTCTTTTCCCAGGCCCAGAGAGTGTCATTTAACCATTTCCTTCTATTTATTCACTAACGCCAACCCGCTAGACATAGAATATTCATAAAACATTTTCTCAAGCTTTTTTCCCGATTTATTATCAATCCTTTTCGTAGCAGTTATCTGTTCTCTTATATAAATTTTTTGATAATTTGTCAGATAATTTCTGCTCCTACTGCTCTAAGCGAACGCAGACAAATAAACACTCATCCGACTTCAGCCAAAGCTCCTCCCTAAGAAACCCGATTGGTAGTCAAAACTGGTGACGCCCAGTTCTGTACGCATAAATACTCAGACATTATAGTACATTATACTACAGGTCGGTTATATCACTTCAGGAAACACAAGTCTCTTCCATTCCTGTTCACATTGTGCTCCCTCCATCGAGCAGAGACTTTTAACTCAACTAAAGTCCACCCATTCCCCTCCTCAAGCACCCTCGGTGGACGGGACTTACACGCACGGTTCGGCATATCAATTCAGGAAATACGTCTTCTTTCTATCTGCGTTCACATTTAATATCCTGCTACCGAAAAAAAGACGTAAACTAACCGACTCCAGAGAAGACATATTTTTACCTACCCGGAACCCATACTGACCTTCCTAAAACTCTCCCATTCAGTTTATAATTGTTCAGTAGATTGCACCTAAGCCTATATTAAGTATACGACACTTGCTTATGTCAAATTCCGTTTGCCATTTCTCTGCCTATTGCGATAGTATGGTCAATTCATCTTGTAATACCTCAGCATTAGGGTCAGACCTTATAATCGTACCTAACTTAGTAACATCGACAAACTTGCTCATGTCACTAATTATACCTACGTCAAGATCATTAATATAAATCGGGAACAACAACGGCCCAACACCACTGTTAACATTCCCCTACTCAGATTTAATCCCATATATACAAACATTTTGCTGTATGTCACTAAGACACGACTGAATCCACCTTAAAATATCTCTATTGATCTCATACGTTTGAACTGTATTCAAAATTCGTAACAGTGGCAGTCTGTCGAAAGCCCTACTAAAATCAGAATAAACAATATCGTAACTCTAATCTCTATCTGCAGAATGGTACACCTTTCTATAAAATAAATTGATTCCTTAATCAATTTATATTTACCTAACTGATCCTTAATAGATTTCGCTATAACAGATTCCATCATTTTCCTCACACTGATCTCAAACTTACTGGCCGGTAATTGGACATAATAGTTTTATCCTCCTTCTTATATATAAGTATCACATTAGTTTTCTTCCTTAATTATTTTCTAAAGAGGCATGCTAGGGGTTCACTTAACATATCTTCCCATTCCTTCAAAATCCTAGGAAAACCTGATTAAGGCCCGGTGCTTTACAAAATTGAATTCTATTAGTTTTGAGTCTATCTCTTTCGTAATTAAAATTTCCACCAAATTTCTCCTCCTCATTACCGTTGAAGTTCAAGGATCCCTCGGGTACAAATTAGAATATCCGCGAGTGTAAATACAGGATGAAAATACTTATTTAGCATCTTAGATATTGCTTCACTATCTTTCACAAACTCTCCATCTGTAGTTTTAAGTGGAACTATTTTATATCTAGTTAGTTCGGTATAATTGAGAGAAACCTTTTGGATCTTCTTTTGTCTTATTTTCCACTATAATTTCATAACTTCCCTTTGTTATCCTATTTAAATTTTTAATGTACTGAGTTAGCTCAGTGTATCAACGTATTTTATTTCCTAATAAATGCCCTTTATGGTGCCAATATAATGCTTAATTTTATCTGACATCCATTTACTCTCATCAACCTTGGTTCTAATTTCCTTCCTTGCAATATTCATATTCTGTCCAGCTTAATCATTGTCTCATATTCCTAACCTACACTATTCCTCTCTACCTGAGGACTATCTTCTCCCTCGACATCATATCTCCTGACCTAACCTCACAAACTAGTCCCCAAACAACAGTCTACAGGTACCTCTTCAAACAACTATAATCTCCATTCCTAAGGTCTGGGATTTTAACCTTATTTATTCTACTGAGAATCCAGTTCTATTAGAACTAAATCCAATATATTATCACGCCGTATGTATGGTATTCCAAAAACCCACAAAAGAAGAACGTCCCTCCCACCCATTATATCGTATATTGACTCTCATGCTTATAAACTTTCTTCTTTCTCACGCCGTTGGATTGACTTCTCCGCACATCATCAATTCCGCAGATTTCAGAGAAAAATTAACATATAAGGTAGTCGCCTTATTAGCTTTGATGCAGATGCCTGTTTCACCAATGTTAATAAGGCCCTTAAAGTCCTATCTAAGGTATTATAAAATCCTATATTTAACCTCTCACTAGGCAAAATTAAAATTGTAATCCTTGTAAATCCATGTGCTACTGACAGCGTATTCATTAATGTAATGGGTTTCTTTCGTCAAAAATATGGACTTAGCATGCATGGGCAACCCCTTTTATGGAACATTTTGAAGTTACGAGTACCTTACCCCCTTCTGTTATTCCACATATAAATTTGTATGATTTAGGTATGTAGACCTTGTCAAATCCATTTGGCCTATGCACAGTTTAAATTCATTCGATAATTTCCTTTTAAATCTCAACGACCTCCATCCCACCATCAATTTAAAAGTGGAGTGTGAAAAAAGAATTGTATAACCTTTCTCGATGTCAAAATTGTAAGAATCATTGACCAAATTAGCTTCATTGTGTATCGTAAATCGACCCATTCTAATTCTTACATCTATTTATTTCCACATTATGATGTTAACATTAAAAAAATCAGCTTTAACATGTGTTTTTAAGAGCATTTATAATCTGTGATCTTTGATTTTTACAAGACGAAATTACAAATACAACCTGCTATTCTATCGCCCCAATAATAAAAATAAGGAGAGTAATATGACTTATCTAGCCCTCCCATTTTCTCCTCTCCTCAAAGGAGTAAGCCATGCTATTTCTCCAGGTGGAACGACGTTTAAATACCCCTTTTACATCCTTAAAAATCTTTCCCTTCCACTTAGCCCATTGATCAGCCAAATGAGGCAGGCGTATATTTAATTCCTTGTAAAGCCACCAACTGTTCCTCGTTCTATATAGGAGAGACTGAACAATATTAGAAAAAAAAATTTATGATCAAAAAGTTGATGTCAGGCGAGGCAATAATACATCAGGTATTTTTAATCACATTAATAATTACAACCACAAAATAGATTATTCGAAGTCCCAAATCATATATAATTGTTAAGATTTTCGCAAAGGAAAAATTGTAGAATCGATATTAATAAGAGAAGTTCCCAATTTCAATTATTCTGATGGTCAATTTAAATGTAGTTCCTATACGCAAAAATTGATCATAAACATTAGCGATAATGATCACAGAACCACACCCCCTGACTAATGACCTTTTTCTCCATTTTTTGTCTCATATTGGGGCTGTGTAGCTACTTTTGTATTTATTCTATTCCCAGTATACGACTTACGAGGGCATGGTAAACGTAATACCAAACTAGTCTCGTGAATAAATTCTATGCTCCTATAGTGTTTTCACTATCATATAACATAACTCGGAGCAGATTGAGCAATGGGGCAACGCGCAGAAAGATACAAACGAAGAACTCGAGCGTGCTACACAAGTAATCGTAAACAATGGTTTCACAAACGGAGACGTACACCCCGCTATTCTGAAAAAATGGAAAGATGGTATATGTCACCTAAAGACAGTGCCAATCAGCAAGCAGAAAAGAACATCATTAAATTCTACTACAAGAACATTATGAGCACAGCCTACCAAACATGAAAGTGTTATAAAGGAAATCATAAATAGAGGAGTCGAAGCAACACAAATGAAAATAATGTATCCCCCATAATTTAATACAATAACAAACGCACCTCCAATCTCAATGAGAAATAACTCAGGGCCTCATCTAACACCCAAGCAGAGAAGTCACCTGATGTATGAATATACTTATAAAATGGATGACTGTGAACTCTAACCTCATTCATATATCGGAATCACCGAAACAAAGCTAACACGAAAAATGACCTATCACTTAAGCAACGGTGCTCCGACGACACATACAAAAAAAAAACATGGAAAACAACTGGACCGGAAGTCACTTGAAGAGAAAACCGAAATCTTAGCACACGCTCCAGATCGAAGACAAAATTGCTTATATTAGATGCCATATACATAAAGGAAAAGCAGCCGAAATTAAATATTCAAGCAAATTCACAATTCATCTTGCCTTCCTCCCGTCCGCCAGGCCCTAATAATAATCCATCCAAATTTTAATATGTTCGTATAAATGTTAATACAACTAATCACATATATAGAGCTTTGTATCTTATTCCCTAATCACAAGTGTTTAGCCTTTGAAAATGATATGTGTATATATCGAAACGCATCAAGCCAATAAAAAATTTCGTTTTGCTTAGTGAACCAGTTTTCTGCTCTCGCGCGACACGATTTTCTAATGAATTTTGAAATACTAATTCACGGGTTAAGCCAAGATCAAAGGCGGAATATAAGACAAATCGAGAGACTTGAAAAGAAAACAGACTGACATGGATGACAGAATTATGTAAACCAACTACGAATAATGCAGATGATAGTGGATGTGTTTCACTGACAGTGTAGCCTATCAAATGATCAAACATCTAGTGTGGTTGTGGTAGTGTGGGGCGGCCTCCAAATGAAATTCTGCTTAGGGGCCCATAAAGGCTTGGGCCGGCCCTGTTTGGAAAGGATCACAAACGTTCACTACCACTTAAAATCTTTAGTTCGCGCCCTTACCTACCTCTTAATTAATTGCGTATCTTCCAAGTTAAGCGTACAAAACAATCTGTAGTCATACATGAAGCTCAGTGCTGCGATTCTTGAGCGCATTACTCCACCGTAACTCCGAAAATGGTAATGCTGGCTCCCATTCACATCCCGAGTCCTCCTCTTGTAGAAATTAGGTGACACATTGGGGACAGCAGCACTCAGAACTTCCACAGAGAATTCATATGCGACAGCTGCGGTCAAATATTCGCCTGACAATCCCTTCGACCATCTTACTACCACAACGGCCCGCGCTCCGGAGAGAGTGAGCCACAAACAGTTCGTACCAATCAAGGACAATTTACTCGAGTAGAACACCTGCTGTGAAGTAGAGACATCAGTGGCCACCCTCACCACAGAATTTGCTACCCTTTCAAAGACGCTAGCATAATTAAAAGAGATCCCCCCTCCCCTCGAGAGGAAGACTATCTACACCTCGCAACTCGCAGTTAAAGTTTGCGATAAAGTTTGCTGATACTATAAAGGATTTGTGTAGTAGGCCCATTAATGCCGCTGGGAAATTTCCACATAGCACGCTAGTTGGAAGTGTGATATATAACACTCTAACTAACGCCTACTTTCACATTAACGTTTCCATTACGAGCAAACGATTCCTTATTGAGACGGAATCAATCATAATTCCAGCATTAGCTTTTAACCAGGAAACATAAAAGACTCTCACTCCCTTTCCCTCTCGGACATAGAGGAAAATTCACCTGTAAATTATTAGTGTGAGACGTGAAGCCTATGATATATAATAGATTCCGATTTCCTCCCCCATTACAACTTAATAATTAATCTTAGGAGTGCAAAGTTGTTAGTTGGAGAAACTCAAATTGCGAGCAGCGCTGTTTTGCGTTAGGATTTAGCACTCCCTACTGTCGTTGTCAATATGAAAGGACTCACCACTGGTTACTCTGCTTTCAGAGTTGACAGATATTCATAAGCCGATAAACAGCAATTAAGAAGTTTTGGCAGTTACTAAGCCCAGTGCTCCTTCGCCATTCCTCCATCGGATAATTAATAAAAGAAGGTTTCAGGCCGAGTCAGATGGGTTTTCACTAAATTATGAGCTATAATCAAAGATATAATTCAATTTTTACTGCATTCAGAAAATATTGTCTTCACAATCGTCTTTCAAAGTCCTATCAATTTATTTCCGAGATCTGCCTAGTCCTATTTGGTAACTTGTGATTACAGCTTACTAAACTCCCTCACAGTGAAAGATAGTTACTCAGTGCCCTTTTTAACTGACACTATGTAGTAAAATTTCGCTTTTTCTTGTTCCTGGGCTAATGGTATTTCTCAGTTGTTCGTAACTAAAGTAAATGAAAAATGTTTTTGATCCCCAAACTGTTCTTTTGTAGTTATGGCAATTTATTTTTAAATTTGCCCATTTGGAAAATAATGTTAGGGTATTATTAATTTCGGGAAATTATTGAGAATATATAAAAGACTAGGCTTTATTTTTTTTTCAAAGCATGGTAGAAAATTGTTAACCTTATTAAAAAAAAGTTTGGAATGTAGTAGAATAATATTTGTTTTAAGGAAACATTCCAAAACATTATAGATTTAATGAGAAATTTCTAGGATTTAGTCGAATTTTATGAAGTTTTAAGAATGTTCCAAAACTTGCCAGAATGAACCAAAAATAAATTCTAGAACCTTCTTGAATATTATGTTAGAAATACATGACTGCTATCATTTCAGCTCTAACTACTAAAGTGACCACATTAGAAGAGAAGTGGCAACAAGAGGCTTTCATCATTGTTCAGATGCATTCTGTTATATCTGAGGACAGTTCATCAAAACAGGAGCAAAAATGTTTGGTGTGACAGCATCTATGAGAATGTGTAAAACGTACAAAGCATATTTTGGCATGCCGATTGGGGACCAAAACAAACCCTGGGCATCTCATTTTGCTTGTGAACAATGCCAGAAAACTTTGGAAGGTAAGAAAATTGTTTGTTGCAAAAAAACTGTGGAGAAACATTTCTGTACCCGAAAACATTCTTATTAAAGGCTACAATACGTTCACGAAGATTTTGACTGATTTGTTTGTATTTCCCCATGATGAAGATGTGATGTTACGACTATCTTGCAAGGAATAAAGCAGTCCTCTCACCCATATAAAATCACATAAAAATATGTAAGTCTCAAATTAATTTTGAAAATTTTAAAATACTCAGAAATACCCCAAATACCGCGAACTACGAATATTATAATCGCTTTTCATCCTAAAATTAAAGACCAATTAAATATAAACTAAACAGAATCAAATATCTTCATTGTATCTTAAATGAATGGAATTTATTAGTCTTGCCTTAAGTAATTTACCCTAAATTTAACTGTTATATTTTAGTATTAAATCAAATTAGAAATTTTACCTCAATCCCTCTTGTTTCTCGTGCCGATGATGAAGATAGATCCTCGAAACTTCCAAATAAAAAGGATTTGAACAATTCTAATAATAGCGTGCTTGGTATATATATATATATATATATATATATATATATATATATATATATATATATATATATATATACGTAGGTGAGTCAAAAAGTTCTCAGACAAATGGCATAAAATTTTTATTTGTAATAATACTGTAATCATTTTTCTACATAAGCTCCATTAACATCTATACACTTTCTTAATCTATGAATCCAACGGTAAAGACCATCTTTGTAGAATTCACGGGGTTGTCTCTGGCACCAAGTAATGACCTGCTTTTTTGCTTCATCTAATGATTGAAACCGGGTTCCTTTTAGGTGTCCCTTTAAATTTGGTTAGGTTAGGTTAGGTTAGGTTAGGTTAGGTTAGGTTAGGTTAGGTTACCTAACCTAACCAAATTTAAAGGGACACCTAAAAGGAACCCGGTTTCAATCATTAGATGAAGCAAAAAAGCAGGTCATTACTTGCTGCCAGAGACAACCCCGTGAATTCTACAAAGATGGTCTTTACCGTTGGATTCATAGATTAAGAAAGTGTATAGATGTTAATGGAGCTTATGTAGAAAAATGATTACAGTATTATTACAAATAAAAATTTTATGCCATTTATCTGAGAACTTTTTGACTCCCCCTCGTATATATATATATATATATATATATATATATATATATATATATATATATATATATATATATATATATATATATATATATATATATATATATTAGTTTAGTTGGGTGGCAGTCTTTCTTGAAGGCAAATTTTGTTGAAGACCGTTGTGTATTTTGCCTTAATTAATTTCCTTTGGCAACTTTCTCTTCTTCTAACAATCTTTATTATTCCATCTTGTTGATGGTGGATTATTGGACAAGTAATCCACCATCAACAAAATGGAATAAAAAGGATAGTTAGAAGAGAAAGTTTCAAAAGGAAATTAATTAAGGGAAAATACACAATGGTATATATATATATATATATATATATATATATATATATATATATATATATATATATATATATATATATATATATATATATATATATATATATATATATATATATACACGAGGGGCGGTCAATAAGTTTTGCAATTCGAATATAAGGAAAAGAGATATGAAGAAAAGTGTTTTATTATTTTTCAATATAACTACCCTCGACTTCATTGCACTTGGGCCACTTGTCCCTGAGGCTTCGAATTCCCGATAACCCGGACTCTCCCGACTGCTGTTCAATCCACTCCTCGACGGCGAGCTGGACATCTTCATCGTCCCCAAACCGGCGTCCACGCAGTGCAGCCTTGAGCTGGCGGAATAAAAAGTAGTTGCTGGGGGCCAGATCTGGACTGTAGTGGGGATGGTTGAGCTCATCGAATCCGCACTCGCGCAGGGCAGCTTGTTTAAGTCGATCATTGGGCGTGAGGTTTCTAGGGACCCGACGGGCAGAGACCTTGGGCATGGACAAATTGTCGTGGATGATGTTCATAACACTTCCATGTGATATTCCAAGTTATCACTCGATTTCTTCGACCTTCACCTGTTGATTTTCGAGGATCCTCCTCTCCAAACGGGCCACATTGTCCTCGTTGGTCACGTCTGACGGGCGTCCTGGACGAGGGTCATTTTCAAGGGACTCATGACCATGGCGGAACTCCGTATTCCAGCGAGCAATGGTTGCATAGGAAGGGGTGGTGTACACTGCAACCATGCGTCCATGGATCTCTTTTGCATTCTTGCCTTCCTTGGTCACAAATTTGATCACTGCGTGGTGCTCAACCTTCTCCATTGTTGAAAGATTTGTGACTGACGATCTGATGGTATATGCACTCTATGAAAATTTGGATAGTAGTAGATAAAAGATGGTGAATGGGGGTAGGGTTGCCCTTGTTTTAGGGGCATCGCAGGCATACTTTATTTTTATATATATATTTTTCCTTTTTGTGTTTATTTCTGTTGTCTCATGTTTTACTCTGTATGTGTTCTTCTCATTGTTTTTCTGTATATTTGTTCTCCTTTTCTCGTTTAATCTGTATACTTGTAGCGGTGTTGTTAAGCTTTCAAGCCTTTGTTAGCTTGCGTTTTTTTGTGTTTGTACCCCGTGTGTTTTTTCGTTGTTTGTTTATCCTGTTATTTTGTGGGGTTTTGTGTCATACTATGTGTTATTAGTGTTTAAGTGTAAATTGGTTGTATGTTTTCCTCCGACACAGACTTTGGTGCTTGGGAATCGCCGGTTACGACCGACCTCCCCTTGCAACCTGGCATGGATGTTGATCCTGCGTCCAGTTCTTCTTAATTCTGGGATGATATCATTGGCCATTGTAGACCAGACTTTTTTAGCTAGTTTCTGGGTTGCGACATTTATCGGCTCCAGTTTCTGCCTGCGGTGCAGGTCCCTCTGCCGAAGTTGTTTCCTTCTTCTGCATTTGTTCATGAAGAAAGATGCAGAGTTCTGCACTCGTTGGAGCCTTTTCATAGCGGTCTTACTGGCCGCCTGAGTCACTACAGCAGGGTAGATAACCTTAGCCCGGATGAACGACAGGTATAATTTCCTGATATTCGCCGAGCTAAGTTCTCTGAACCTATATAGCTTAAAGATTTCTCTCTTCGCCATATTCTGCCTCACCGTGTAGTGACTCGAGTATCCGCGGTCGGAGATTTTTAGGCCCAGAATGGTGCCTTCGGCGGAGTAACCGTATCTTCTCCCATCAATTACAATGAGCCACGTCAACTGACGGCACAGCGGGAGAATTGTGAATTTCTCCCTGTTCGTCCGGATTTTCCACTTTCTCTCAAAGTCGTTGATGTTCGAGATCTCCGCGATGGTGTTGATAGCCTGATTCATTGCTTTCCTATCCCTACAGGGGACGATCTGAATGATGTCATCTGCGTATTGTAGATACATCGTGTCCCCGTGGATTGGAGTAGGGAGGTCGATGGTGAAAACCAGGTAAAGCAAGGGACTCAGGCAGCTACCCTGAGGAACGCCTGCTTTGAGTTCGAATTCTGGACCCTTGTGATCTTTTATCATGATACGCGCCCTTCTGTCCATGATGAAGTCACAAAGAATCCTTTTCAGGACTGGGTTTAGCTGGAGACTTAGGATCTTGTATTGCAGTCCACTCAGACAAAACCTTGTCGATGGCCTACTGCACGTCCCTCATTACGATGTCTACATAGTGACCCTTCGTTCGGCATTGTGCGATCTTTTCTGTTAGGAGCGCAAGGGCCGTTTCAGTGCCCCGTTTTGGTCTAAACCCATGTTGTTGTGGGTTGTGCGCTCCTAACTCGTCGAGTTGATTTTTTAGCCTGTTGGCTATAATCTTCTCGAAGATCTTGCCGGGTACTTCTAGGAGAGAGATTGGGCGGTAGTTGGCCACTTGGTCTGGGGGCTTGTTCCCTTTCGGGATAAAGATGATTTTCGCCACCTTATACCCGTCTGGGAAGTAGCCTGTATTCAGGAAAGCATTCATGATGTTCACCATTCCCTGAATAATTTGCCTAGTGGCATTCACTAGGTTGTTTTTAGTGAGCCCATACCATCCTGGTGCTCTTTGTTTGAAGGACCTTATAGTGTTAATGATCTCTTCAACAGTGATCGGGCGTCCGTGGTCAACCATCTCTCTCTCTCTCTCTCTCTCTCTCTCTCTCTCTCTCTCTCTAGATACTTGCGGTTGTGGGTGGGTCCTATGTATCATCGTTCCGAGGTGCTCAAGCAGTTGGTCTTCGAAGTCCTGGTCGAAATCGTCGTTGTCCTCAGGTGAGATCGCAAAGATCTCTTTCCAGTGGTCCCTGAATCTTCTTTCCAGGGAATCCGGATCCTGTATGAGTATGTCGCCTTCTTTGATTTTAATCCCAGGCCTGGGAAGCAATCCCCTAAGTCTTCGGGTGCTATTCCAAAAACCTACAGGATTTATCTCCCGGTCCAGTCTGCCAATGATATCGTCCCAGATTTCCTTCTGTTTCTCGAGGATTGTGTTTTTCATAGCCTCGATTAGATGTCTCATTCGGGCTTTCTTCTCCCGGGTCGGGCCTGTCCAACCGACTTCTTTATAAATTTTCCTGTGTTTCCTAGCAATGTCCCTCATTTCATCCGTCCACCTATTTTGTGGGAGCATTTTGTACGAGATTCTGGGGACGCATCTTTCGTCAGCTTGAATGAGGCGATTGGTGATATTGTCAATCTCCTCATCAATTTCCTCCAGATTTGCGTCTTCCAGGTCAGCTGGTTTGGTTGATAGGTGCTGAGCATTTCTCTGTACTGCTCCCAGTTACTTTCGCATAACCTTTCCTATGGGGGGCGGGCTTGAGCATTGGCGCAAGCGAAATGGTGGTGATGACTGGGACATGATCGCTCGGGACTACTGGGCCAGGTTCGTTGGCGATGTTAAAGGGGAATTTCGGGCTTACCAACACAATGTCCTGTTTTGTCGCCGAACGATGTGTTAGGTAAGTTGGGAAGTCAGGTCCTACTCTCCGGACTCTATTTCTGTCGAATAGTAGTTCCAGATTTCGTCCCTTTTGGTCGGCATTCCTGTAGCCAGAAGCATGGCAACTGGCGTTTAGGTCCCCGCCTAGCAGCGCTAGCTTTTTGTGCCCGAAGAGGGTGAAGAAGTTGTTGATTGGTAGGTACTGTTGCCTGGGTGGCTGGTAGGCTGCCACCACAGTTAGGCCACCAACCAGGGTCGGAATCTTGACTGCCACGAATGATTCATCTAAGTCCGGTAATGATCTGAACTTTATATTTTTCCAGATTGCGATGGCTGCGCCATCGTATCGTTCTTGAGTGTGGTTCTTCTGTATTACAGTGTAATTGTGTATTTTTATGGTGTCTGTGGTTGTTTTTATGCCATGTTCTGATATGAGGATGATGTCCGGGTCCACTGTACGGAAGATGTTACCGTAAACAATGGACTTTCCCTTCCATCCATCACATTCAGTGTGAGTATTTTTAAGGCGTTGTTCGTATTTTCCATGTTTGTGTTGTTCTGTGTTTTTGTTTTCTTTTGAGTGTCTTATGTGTTGTTGTACTTCCCGTTGCATATTTTCCTGTACTCTGCATCACTTAGGGCAATGCAAGAGTCTCTGTGGAGCTTCATTGTGCCCTCATGCAATGCTTGTTCGATGTCCGATTCTTTCTCTTATGCTGCGTAGATCCATTTGATGTTTCCTTGTTGGATCGCCTTAAATATCTCCCTGTGGGAGAGCTTTTCAAGGTGTGGGATCTGCTCGTCCGTGATGATTCTTAGGTCGACCTCCTCTCCATCGTACTTGTAAGTACGTTTCGAGGTCTTCGACCTGCTTCTTGAGCTCGCAGGGCTCTTGGTCACCCTGTTCTTTGATTCTTCAGCTTCAGAATCCGAGGATGAATCGCTTGCAAGGTTGCCTTCTGCATCCCTGATTCTTCTTGCAGCTTTCATTTCTTTCCTCTCACGTCTTTTCTGCGCTTCCAGTCGTGGGTCTAGCCGGGATGAGCTAGCTTTTTTTCCTCTCGTATTTTCTGCTACTTTATCTTCACAAGTCTTTTCCTTTTCTGTGGGGAATGGAGTTGCTGGGGCCTCTGCTGCGCTTTTCGGCTCGAATTGGAGTTGAAGTACGTCTCCCGATGGTGAGTCATCCGGAAACCACATCTCCTCCATGCTGTTCTTCTTTAGCATGAGGTTGAGGGTTTTAGAAAATGATCCCGGGTTGGTGAGATTATTTACGTGCGCGAACAGAATGCACGTAAGAATCTTCGTCGAGTTTTCGTTCTCGAGCTTTAAGTACGTTTTGGGCTGTGTATTCTTCGTTTCTCTGGTTGGGGCTGTTTTTGTTGCCTGGGCGTAGGATGTGTTACTCCTTCTTGTGTCTTTTGACTTCTTTTTCTTTATTATTTCTTTTCTTTGGGGGCATGACATAGCCATCGCCCCGTATTTCAAAACGCAGTTTGGGCACTTTTCCTTAGCTGCCTTACACTCCCTCCATCCGTGGCCTGTTCCACTGCATCTGGAGCAAGTGATATTTTGCTCCTTGCAGTCCTTTGTCGTGTGCTGCTCGAGCTTGTAGCAGCGAAAGCAGATTTGGATGGGAGTAAATTCCTCCCTCTCCATCTGGTCAGCGCTGATCTTTGCATTGAAAAGCAAGAGGCCTCTTTCCTTGGCCTTATGTGCCATCTGCGTGTCAGCAAAGATGACTTTGAATACGTGTTGGTGGTCTGAATTGTCCCGTTTGTTGCGGAACTTCACAACCTCCACCACGTTCGCCCACGACTGGTTTCTATTGATCTCTTCTCTTATCTCTTGACTGTTGTGTCGGCCGATCCATGGGTCTAGCGGCCTGCACACTATACTGCAGTGTGCCTGGATCTGGGGAGGAGTGCTGGGCTGGAGGTTTATCTCTGCTAGCACCTTCTGGCCTTCCTCCTTTGTTAGGGTTTCGACGTCTGCCCCTTTTTCACAGACCGCAGAGTAGCCGACCGGAGTTTCGATCAACCTCGGAATAGCCACATTCAGCTTTCCAAAGATTGTTTGGAACACCGTCCCTCGGTCCGGCTTTGGTTGTCCAGCAATGGTCGTCAATGGGACTCTGGTGGCTGGGTGGGACGCCATTTCTCCTATTCTTGCAGCCCCTCTGACTAGGGGGTGCAAGTCTCCTTTACCAGTCCCTCTTCTTGTATTGTTGCACGGCTTTTCGTCTCTTATGTGTTTGTGTGTGTGTGTATTTCTGTTATAATTTACGTTATAATTATTATACTGTTTCCTTGGGGATGAAGAAAGGCCTCCCCACGTTCGCCGGCCGCCTGGATGGAAATGAGAATTGCCTTTTAAATGGATGATGATGGATGAGATGAGTCCGGGTAGGATCCTCTCAGGGGGTGTTATTGTATGGCGGACTTATTGACAACGCCACCCCCCCGAGGGTTTTGAATCGCGACCGCTCCCGAACATACCATAGAGAAAGTTTATATGTCCTCTATGGTCCTGGAAGGCGCCTTCGCCGTAATGGGCACCGAAGGTTGCAGTCCGTCCCTTGTCCAGAATATTTCTGACATTGTTCTCTACTGTGGGCTAATCCTCAAACCAGCTTCCTCCGATTATGGCCAAGCAACTGCCTGACATAGTTGGGACGAAACATGAATGGCAATCTCACTTCACATCTGACGGTGGTTTACACAGGGAGGTGGGCCGGGGACTTAAGCGGTCATCTGCTTAAGTGGGCCACTGGAAATAAAGATGATGATGGTTAGTAGGGAGTGAATGATGATGGGGGTGGGGTGACACCAGGGTATTAGTCTCTTTAAATATTTGGCCCTAAAAATTAGGAACCAAACTTTCGGAGGCGTAGGCAAAAATTCCTAAAAATTTTTCCTCCTTTACCAGTTGGTAAGATGCTTGATGTAAGGTACTTGTGCCAAGAATTCCGAGCTAGCCTGACGATCTGCGATCAGCTACTGCTTCTTAAATAGACGAGGCAGGAGCGTGCGGCTGCAGGTTCTGATTTGCCATAACTTGTCCTAACACCCCCACAAACAGCCATCCCCCTTCCTCTGTTTTTCCCTACCTTCGCAAAACTTATTGACCGCCCCTCATATATATATTTATATATATATATGTATATATATATATATATATATATATATATATATATATATATATATATATATATATATATATATATATATATATATATATATATATATATATACACACTGACAAGGGAAAAGTGAAAAACGATTCCGAGTACTTTCGTCTTTATTCTTAAAGACTTTTTCAAGGAATGAACAGGAGGCTGGACATACATTGCCTTAAATATTGGAAAGGGAGATTAGACTACCCACCTCTGAACATTAATTAGGGGGTACAAAACCCTGAAACAACTTTATTTGAGATTTTATGTATGTAGTGATAATGGGGTCTAGCGTGAACAAACCCTGGTTAAGATTGAAATTTGGGAGCGCGTTAATGGAGATACATTCTAATATATTTATCGAGATAGAATTACTGCATTTTATGACTGGTATGGCACTGTTCCAGTTAATGCTATGGTTAAAATTGTACATATGTAGAAAAAGCGCAGATTGTTCACTGTGATTAAGTACATTGGCTTGATGTTGCTTAACCCAGACATCTAGTTCTTTCCCGGTTTGTCCATAATAACATTTTTGGCAGTTGTTGCAGCCTATGGAATAAACAATGCAAGGTCGGGTGGGGTGAATTTTTGACAAGGATGCGATAAATTGTAGTCTCGTACTTAAAAAATAACATTTATGTTGAGAGGCCTAATTAAACGAGGTAATTTAATGAAAATATGGTTATAGGGTAAAACTAATAAGTTTTTGGCCTGAAACTTAGGGATATTAACATTAGTTTGATAATAGGAACGCTTGGCGGAATTATAACAATTGTCGCGCAAGTACAAAGGGTAGCACAAATTGATCCCTATTTTGTATATTCTATCAACTTCTTTGTCTAGGTATTCTGGTGAGACAATTATAAGGGCACGCAAAAACATAGATGAGAAAACACTTTGTTTGATGCTATTATGGTGATTAGAATAAGGAAAGATAAAATAATTGAGTAAACGAAGATGCACCGGGGGGAAGGGAGGCTGTTAGAACTCTTGTAGGGAAATAATGCTAAGGGATTAACTTAACAAGGCATTCTGATTGTGTATCTCTCTGTTCACCTATTCAGATCATTTGAACACTTTACCGGTGGTGAAACATTCAGAATAAGTGAAGATATCGAAACAGTGATCAAATGCTTTTTCTATTTTAAAGACCCTGATTTTTTCGTGTGTGAAATCAGCAAATTGGTTTCGCGATGGGAAAATGTAATGGTAATGATGGTATTGTTTCTAATAAATAAACCTATTTCTCAAGTTTGGATTTGATAAGATTTTTTGTAGTCAAAATCCGACATTACTTTTCTGTAGCCCAAAATAGTATATTCTAACTCATTTTAATCTGTCAACCATTTTGCACAATACCACCCAGACCACCTCTTCCCAATTTATTGATTGTAAAGTTTTGTGTATTTGATTTATACACTGAAACTTCATTCAAGAAATGGTGAAATTAAAACCATTCTTTTCTTTCCGACAATACCATTGATTTGACAGTTAGGGGGCAGGGGTTGTCCCTAATTATTGTACGTTTTGGACAACCCAGGAAAATGGGATCCGAAGAAAACCCTGTAACTCTTAAGGTGTAAGTTTTTTTTTTTTTTAGAAAATCTTACACATCATTCGAGAGAAGATAGTTCAAGTTTAAGAAATAAGTATAGACTATACATTAAAAAAAATAAAGCGTTACGAGAAATTATAGACTAGTATAGACAAGGCCTTTAAATAAACAACAAAATAAAGCTTTAAAAGAAATTTATAGACTAGTATGAATTAGGCCTTCAAAAAAAATAAAATAAGAGCGTGAAAAAAAATTTATAGATTAGGTCTTCCAAATAAAACAAAATAAATCGTTAAAAGAAATTTATAGAATAGTATGGACTATGCCTTTAAAATAAAAATAAAATCAAAGCCTTAAAGGAATTTGTAGACTAGTTTAGACAGGTTAATTAAAATAAACAAGATAAAAGTGCTAAAAGACTAGACCTTCAAAAAAAAACAAAATAAAAGCGTTAAAAGAAATCAATGAACTAGTATAGACTAGGCCTTCTAAATAAAATAAACCGTTAAAAGAAATTTATATCATAGTTTAGATTAGGTCTTTTAAATAAAATGAACAAAAGGGTTAAAAGATTAGGCCTTTGAAATAAAAATATAAAATGTTAAAAGAAATTTATAGACTAGTATAGATTAGGCCTTCAAAATAAAAACAAAATAAAAGCGTTAAAAGAAATTTTTAGAGTAGTTTAGACTAGGACTTCAAGATAAAGATAAAATAAAAGCGTTAAAAAAATTTATAGACTAAGCTTCAAAATAAAATAAATAAAAGCATTAAAAAAAATTATAGACCAGTGTAGACTAGGCCTTCAAAATAAGACAAAATAAAGACGAAAAATTTATAGACCAGTGTAGACTAGGCCTTCAAAATAATACAAAATAAAAGTTTTAAAAGAAATTTTCAGAGTTGTTTCGACTGAGCCTTAAGAAATAAATACATAAATAAATGAACGTCAAATGAAATTTATGCGCTAGTTTTGAGTAATATTCTAAGATGACTTCATAGCCTGTCGAGCAGCTTTGTTTAACAACTGAGCAATATTATAAACATGAATGTTATTTTCTAAATAATGCATTTTTTTATAATCACCATTATCACTAACTCTATTATTGTATAACGGGATTTATGAAGATGGGTGGAAAATTAATTAATGGTTTTTTTTCTTAGTGGACAAATGACTTCTTTTTTTTTTCAAAAGTTATTTCTGATAATTCTTTTATAATATCAAAAAACAAAATGGTGAAGTTCAGAAATAAATATAACGGCCGTATGCTAAAACAAATGTGAAATGCACATTTGAGGAAAAAAACTTTCTTTTTTTATGTATTTTGCATTTTAGCCTTTTGCATATAATAAATTTATAAATAATTGTGAAGCTACACTAAATCTGATAAAAGTGCATTTCACATTTTTATTAGCATACGCCCGTTAGTATCGAAATTTTGTGAATTTTTTTAAAACCCAAAGAATTACAAATGGTGAAGTTCAGGAAATTTATTTTTATATATCTTCTTCTTCTATAACTATATTTTAGCAACGTAATATTTTTAAAGGGGGCAAATTTAGTTCAGAGTTCCTTTGTTAAAATTATTATAATTGGCGAAGTTCAGAAAATTTATAAGTCGCATTTTCCTGAATCACCAAGTAAATATCATACATAGGACGTTGTTCTCAATAAATGAATCGGATGTTTTTTTACTACACTGGGGGCACGACAGGTTCCCCAAACCCCAGACCCTAGGCCCTTAACATAGTTTTATCTTAGCGTCATTAGGCCATATACATTTCTTTCACTTCACCCAACTTCACCAATTTCACCATTTACCAGGTTTTCCCAAACTTTCCTGACGAAGATGCCCTCGTTAGTTTCGGCCATTGTAAATAAATAGAATTTCCGCGGATTTTTTTGTTTTTGTTTTTGTTTTTTGCCTGTAAAATTCCTTGAAGATTAGTTCCGAAGTCTGATCTCAGTTATCCCACGTAACACCATCTTGTACTTAGCTAAGTGGAACCACTGCTTCCGGCTAAGCGAAGTTAAGCTACATCGAGTGTGGTTAGACGCCGAATGGTTTCTCGATTCAGGTCAGGTTCATGGTGGCTACCACCCGCTGCACATACCCGTGGTTCGCTGAGAAACAAAGGCACTCAACAACGATGCAGATCGGCAGTGACCCCTCCCCCGACGGAAAACAAAAACACCAAACTATCTCTGAATATGATGACACTAGTTTCAGGGTCTGTCGTCGCTTTTACAGTGGCCTATATGTATATATGGAGAGATTGGTGGCTGATATTTGTCAGCAAACATTGGGGCGAGGTAGGTTGATGCTGATTGGTCGGTTTAAAATCCGCCAGGCAAGAATTTGGATTGGCTGAAATATATATCGTACAACGTATAGGATAATTATTATCGAAGATACGTAGGGTAAATTTTGTTGGAAATCGGACGAGTTATATATGATTGAAATTGTCGTAGATGAATATGAATTAATGGAAGCGAGATGAGTAATCTCTCAGACGAGGAATTATACTTTTGTAGAAGCTAGCAAGGATGTTAGCTGCTACACTTTCAACTTGCCAGACTGGGGTATTTTGCCCGCTTTGATATAAACTCCACACATTCCTACGTTTATGCATGCTGCGAGTATACATATACAGTCGGGGGTACGAGTTAATCCTGCGTAAACACCTTATCCAACATGAGCGAAATTAAGCTACATTAATAAGGTTTGTCGCCAGATGGAGCCTCGCTTCGAGTACAGACAGCGGCGGCTGCCATGTGAGCCGTGGCTCACATCCTACATTAATCTGAAGGTTGCCATTGAGATAAACACAAGAAGGTTTGTAGTCTTAATAATGCCCCCAAATCCAGGCATGAGTGCGTACGTAAGTATAATTCCGATCACCCCACCTTCGAGATAATTATTGGCTATCCAGAGTTTATTGTTTAAGAAGCCTCGAAACATGTCCAGTAAGACAAATGAACTGATAATTTTTATCGCCTTGTTTTTGTCTACTCTTTTACAACGTGTTTTCAAATGAGATAAAAATGATTCCCAACATGTATCGATTACCCCTGTGCCATTTTAGTCATACGTCACAAAGTAATTCCTTCTTTCTAGATGGAAAAAAATTATATTCATTAATTCCATTTAATGTTCAATAAACCGTGATGTTAACCTGAAAAAGCGTAATAAGTCCACGTTGGTTAATCAAGAGAAAAAAAGTACGGTATGAGAAAAGAAATTACGCACAAGACTAATGGAATCATTGGTCAGTAGTTTGAGCCTGGCAATCTCTGCCCCCACCCCCCCCTGCCTTGAAACCACAAAATAACGTCGCTTGAAAAAATTCGACCTTGGTTGAGAAGCTTGATCTAGTGGATCACTTCATGTAATTACGTATTTCCATGATGACACCTAGTTGCATGATCTAACTATTTGTTTCTCATTTTGCTGCCACATTAAATATTAAACAAAAAAAATGCAAGAAAAATCAAAACTTGTTAATAGAATTTAGTCTTTATCAACATGATTAATTCGATCCGTGCAGCTGTTGTGCGCGCGACCAATAAATAAACAAAGCACTGGCGAAACTTAAGAACCCTATAGATTATCTTTACTACTCGAAGACGAGATAACATAATGATAGCGATAAGAACACTCCACGAGTACTTCGTTCCTCCCCTCCTCCCTCAGCTCCGAGGCCAAGGGCGGCGGTATTCCAAAGGGTAGTAGCGAAAATTCATTGTTTACAGAGAAAGCGCTACGCCTACTGGCCTCGGATAAGGGACCCAAGTCTGAGAGCGTCACCGTATCGAAAGGATGCCTGGGTTCAGCGGGCTGGTCAACACGCTGATATCTGTCGCCTGTCAAAAATTCTACGACTTTTTTAACGACTGTTTTAGGACTAAAGGAGTCGATTCATGGCAATGGAAAGAGGAAACTGACAATCTTTAGTAGTTCACGAACTCACTTGGACATAGGATGATAAGGATGAAATACTATATTCAATGGCCGATCACATAAATTTCTGAACCTCAGGTTTCATGGGTAGATGAAAATATCACTCCATTTTCCCATAAAAGGGTTTGATTTTGCTTGTTTTAATTAGGCTTTGTCCCTTTTTTATTATTTTAGCGGCATTTTTGACTCTGATAACGGCTATAAAATTCGTTATATACAGTCTCTCGCACAATTTGTAGCTTATGCGCTTACCTACGAGTCTGTATTTTGTTACAATACTTGTCTATGGAATGTTTCAAATGCACAAACTTTGAAACTGATTGTTGTATGTATATAATTTTTTCTGATTTTCTTATCCACTGGTTCTCCTTTTTGGCCTCTTTTTTTAGTGGGTATTTTAATTTACTCTTTCCTTCTCTTCCAATGCCCACTTATGGTCTTATTGTCAAGCTCCGCTTTTCAATTACCAAAATGAAATCAAGAAAGCGACCTAGTCGATCGAGTGAGCGGTAAAATGAATCGAAAGAAAGAAAATGGACTCGAATTTTAGGAGCCCAAAAAAGACACTTTGGGTCCTTTCCATTTTTGTCCGCCGAAGCCACCCACCCACGGTCCGGCGGCAAAGGGAGGAGAATTGTCCGTTCACGAAACGACCGCTGTGCATCGAAATGGAGGTCGCTCATTGCGGAATCGATTGAATCATAAAAGCGACTTCTTTGGAAGAGCATAGTCGGGAAAGGAATTTAAAATAAATATGGACTACACAGTACCATTGTCGATTGTATTATATTTTATTATATATCACTTTGAATGGAATTTTTTTTCCGAATTAAAAAATATATGAAAATTTTATATTACTCAATATTAAATGAAATTACTTAAGTTAAAAAGCTTTCAGATGCAACCGGGTGATAAAAGAGAGTGGGAAACAGAAAAAATATAAGGTGTAATTTGAGCCAAACAATTTTTAAAAATACATTTCTTTCAAACTCTAAATCAAGTGCATATGAAATTACAGTGATTGTTAATGAACTTTTTGCAAAGAATTATACTTTGAACATACCACTCAACAATTGGAGATTGCTGCACGGACATTTACGAAGTGGTCAAATCTTTGTCGTGAAATTTGCATCTGTTTTGCTTTTGTATCTACAAGTAAGTTAGGAGGCCAAGGAAAAGCAGTTGAAATAGATGAAGAACAATTTTGCAAAGGAAAATACAACGTTGGACATAAAATAGAACAATGGGCATTTGGAGGATTTGAAAGAGGATCGCAAAAAGTATTTTTATTACCTGTATCTTCCCAACATGCAAAACTTTATTAGCTTGTATAAAAGAGTGGATTGAGCTTGAACCAACATAATCAGTGAGTGTCGAGAGGCTTACAGCTGCCTCGAACGATTTCAACACTTGACGGTCAGCCAGTCTTGCAAATTCGTCGATCCCCTTACTGGTGCCCATACTCAAAAATATTCAACAAACTTGGCGCACCATAAAAACTTTGACCCCGGAACCAAATATTCGCTTCCATCAATTTCTTGCGACAGCTAAATTATATAATTCAGGAGACACTGCCTAAATTGTAAGTGCGTACTCGTAGCATTTTAAAAGTTAAGCACAAATAACTATGATTTATTTATTTTTTAGAAACTGTGTTGGGCAAGGTTAGGTTAGGTTTTGATATCAGATATTGGATGAGGCCATCGTACCATTAATTTGATCATTGGGGATGTGTTCATATTATTTGGTTTTTGAACAAAAATATGGGGTTCTAATGGATCAGTGCCCCCCCATTTAGAGTTATTAGTATTTTTTAGTTAAAATGAAGTCATTAATTTTCTTTAGGCAGATGATTGTTTCTTATAAGGACCATTTCTGGCTCTGCAGTTTCCGGCCGAAACTAGAAAAGGAGTCATTAAATTTTCTTCAAGTGGGTGACTGGGTATTCCAAATTTACCGAATTTGGCCCCAGTGATTGACACGTTTGATAAGTTGGGTTATATTTATTCCACACACACACGATGGAATCCAGTAAATGGACTATAACAAGCAATGTCTTTCTCAGTGATTACATGCTTCTCCCTCCTGACTACGTATACATTTTCTCAATGAAACTTCCATCGCTTTAGAACGGAGGCAAATTCAGGAGAGTTGTACTCTAACCCAGTCTCCTGTGCCAAAAAGTAGTCTACTTGCGTTAGGTACCTTCCTCCTCACATTTTCAATTCATCTAACCTCACCCCTTTCTTCCCTACCTCATTTTCAAAATCTTTCCAACGGAGATTCTCCTGTTAATTCAATCCCTATTAATAAATAACAAAACAATTTATAAAATACACAGAGTCCCTATGAAATGGTAGACGCTACTCTCTCGAGGCAGAGGTCGAAACCCTTAGTTCAGTACTGCACCCAAAAACCGCGTCAAAGCAGCGTTTAAGACCGATAAACCCACGAAGAAATTCCATCTTTACCCGACTTAACAAACTCCCCGCACGCAACAAATTACTCTCGATTAAATTCAAAGATAAAAATAATGATTTTGCGCCCTATTTCGTCATAGATTGAGGTAGACGAGCTTACCTCAATGAAAAGTCTCATTAAGTCCGCAAACGTGCTAACGTTATTCAATGCTAGTCTCATTGACTTCTTGGGTCGGTAGGTGGGATATGTTTATTAAATTCAATAGTACTTAAAACATGCACGACCGAATCATGTAAGAAGATTTTATCCTAAGTTGATTCCGCCGAAAGACCGGATTAAACTTCTTATTATAATGATCCGAGCGTGTGTCTGTTTGTGCGTCTGTCTGTCTGTCTGTGTGTGCGGCTCTGTATTTTTAAAGAAAAATTTAAGAAATTATTTTTTTCCCTGTACACACTTTCTTAATTTTATGAACGAAGCGACAAGCGCCGCAGGCCTAGCAAAAAACGCCCGTTGGGCGGATTTTTGCTACTTTGGATAATGTGACCTAACCTTTGTCGGCTTTTTGTTTTTCCTATTTCATACCATCTTTTGCTATTCAAGTTTATTGATGAGTAGGGAAGTGAAGGAGGAGAAACGAAAGAAGACGGGATAAAGGTTGGAGTTAAAACTCCTATAACATTTTGAGTATTCGTAATGAAATTTAACACAATTTGCAGCGGGGATCTTCCTGTACATAGCATCGTCTAATTTTGTTAATAGATTAATTAAGAGGCACAGACTTATCGGGCGCCGTAATAAAGTTCTCGAGTCACTAAATTATTATTATTATATTTATTATAATCATCATATTATTTTAATGAGTCCTCGTCGTATATTTTGCAATGGCTATTAAATCCCCCTCCCCTCCCTCAACGAGGACCAAACTTTGGTGTTGCTGATGGTAACCACACCTCAATGACCCTTATCTGATGGCGGTTTCCTGGCGCTGATTCCCTTCCTGCCGACGCTCCGCTCAAGGATGACTCGCCAAATGTGTGTAGAGGTAAGTGGGTGGGTGTGGGTAAAAGAGGGTATGTGTGTGTTTGTGTATGTTAGTGGGATGTGTAGAATTTGGGTGTGCGTAATCATAGGAGCTGAGAAGGACATAAATCAAAGGTTGTTTTGAAGTTTCCAAACGGAGGAGAGTTCTTTCTTCAGGTCGATTTACTCCCGACGGCATTAAAGGGTCGGAGGATGAGGGGGGATCGATCCGCACCAACTGCGTCGGGGATCATTTCCTGATAGGGTTCTAAATTTATGGGTTTAAGTTCTTGTTGTGCTCCTACCTACAAACTCATTTCGGTAAGCTGAAAGGACTTGGGAAAATGTTTGTCGTCACAAACCTTTAAATCTCAATACCCATACATGTCTGTTTCTTCCAGTGTCTATTAAATGTTAACATGTGCATCTCTAAAGGATCCTGGGGGTCGATTTCATCCCCTACCCTCTAAATTTACCTCAACCGCAGGTCGACGCAGGGCTCTCCCTGGATCCTGCACAAGACCCTTTTTAAATACCAGTCTCCTTTCACTTAAAGGCCTCTGTACATATAAATGCCCGTGTTCTTTCTTCAAGCTTGTTCCTGGAGAGTTATAATACATACAACACAGTTTCAGTCCTCTATCTAGCCCTCAATTGTTGCTCTTGAGGGGTCGAAAATTTCCCCCGTTGGTTCATCGATTTGATTTCTTCTAATCCTCGTCCTCAGTTCAGAAGGGCCAGAGGTGTAATTAGAGGACACGACCTTTCTAATTAATTGGGAATCTGGATTCTGGATTATTAAAACATTCGTATAAAAGTACATTTATTATAGGCGTCACTTTCAATAAAACTTGTCATGATGAATATATATATATATATATATATATATATATATATATATATATATATATATATATATATATATACGATAGTTTCTTCACCCAACCTTGAAAAATGTATCGTTATTTCAAAAATATGAAACTTTCAGGTTATAAAATTCACTATTATTTTTATTCGGAGGCCTTCCGGGGTATGGGAAGGCTTTTTATCAGCGATTGAAAATGTGGATAATCTTTATGCAAATTCGATATGAATATTATTTGATCATGAGCATCAAAAATTGGCGAAAAGGAAAAATATTTGATAATGAATCAAATAAAAAATCCAGAAATAACAGAATTAATACGTCAACGATAACCAGGTTTTCATAAGGTGAGGTCGGTGTACATTAAAGCTACTAATGCAATTTAAATAACCTTATTTAAATGGAAGGGGTCCATTTTTTAAATCTGAAAACGAGATGTTACCTGGGTCGTGGGATCTGCAATTAAAAGCTACAGAATTGACGAATTTCGTCAGTTCCTCCATTCAACTTTAATTATTATTTTCCCTCTTTACGTTCTTTATTCCACCGGTGTCTATTAAATGTTAATATGTGCACCTGTAAGGGACCCTGGGAGTCAATTTCCTCCCCTACCCCCTAAATTTACCTCAGTCCCAGCTCCGCGCCACAAACGGGTCACCTCGGAAAGGCTCCGATGTGATCAACATCCAAACATCACATCGGTTTGACCTACACAGCCATCTGCACGAACTGCAGCCAAAAACCGAACACAGTTAAACACACGTGTTCTACACTCTCAGAACTTAAAACCTACAGATACATTGAGCGATGGACCTGCGGGAGAACTCTGTCGGGTTGAGGGAGTTGTCGAGGCTGCTGGCTTAGGGATTGACCATAGTCAGGGAAAAGTGAACTGCTTCCCTTTCTTTCAACTCTTCAATTATTTTTCTTCATATATCTTTACCTCCCCTCCTTCTTTCTCGGTTGAAATACCGTCGTTAGTTGCTCCAATTTACCCTTCCTCCTCAACGAAAAACAACAACAATTAAAACCAATTTTCGTCACCAATTCCATTTTCCTTCCTAAAAATGATCTCAAAAGAGCTCATACTCGAGGTTGAAATCGGAACTGCTGTGCGATACATCCCACATCAGAGCATTCAACTCTACTTAAGCAGGGTGCCAAAATCCTGTGTGAAGGAGATAACGTCTCTTTTTCTCCTTGGTGAGTCAAATGTAGATCACTGCTTGAGAGAGACTTGGAATAATCCGGACGTGGGAAGAAGATTGACTCCATTACATTTAATACAGTTTAGCCTCTTTTATTTATTAAGTCCTGAGAATTTGTACAGAAGCAAAGGATAATCTAATTATACTCTTTTTAATAGTATGCAAAAGACAGGGATGTTAGTTATTTAACTAAAAGAGATTGGTTTGACTCAGAGATAGAGATATTGGTTTATTGACTAACATGTAATATGTGAAAGAAACAAAACTCAGAGAAAACAAGGTTGCTGAGTCGTCAATTAAATGCCATATAAAGTTGTATGTAAAAATGTATAAGTGTGGAAGAGAGATTTTGGTGGCATGGTAAAGAAAACCTCGAAATTGACCACGCAACTTTTGCATGACTCCACAGAAATTTATTTTTTAAATCAATGTGTATAATTGACCTATATGAAGCCCTAGTTTTCAATTACCATAGTAGAGTTTTGCCCCATATTCCCTGGAATTATGGTGTTCCTATTAGCGAAAGGACTTAATAATGAGTGCAAGAATTCAGCCTTATCCCCAGCTCGATTATCCGGCCTTATCGCCAGTTCGATTATCCGGCCTTACCATACAAACCATAGGAACGAGCCAAATTTAAACTCTTGGAAAATCAATGCTAGAAATGGGAACTAATCCACGTCCTTATTTTTAATGTTTTTTCCCACTGTTAGAAGAAAGAATTCATTTGGATGCCACCAACAAAACATGAAACGTTAAATAGAAGCTGTTTGCACGTCGAAGAATATAACGGTATGATTTTTCCCCAGAGAAAACTTTAGATCTTTGTAATGACCCTAAAAAGCTCTTAATACTGCCACTAAAAGTCTCAAAGAATCATCTAGACAGTCATTTAAAAAGGCCAGTAATGACGTAACTAGGTTTGACCTTGAACAAATTGTTGGTTGGCCTTAACTTCTTAATCCTGTAAGCAGAGAAGCGAGATTATCAGGAAAACATTAAAATTTTAGAAATACTTTTAAATAGATTTAGGTAATTCACGATAGCCTTCATTAATTTTATAATGCTACAGGTTGTCGTACAATATAGATTTTAAAAGCAGGATTCCCCGACCGTAAGCATAAATAGTGGTTTCCATATTATTTAGCGACTATTGGTTTAGGTGGTTATCGGTTGATAGTACCTATCGGTTGGACCTTAATCATAGCGTGAATGGCACTTATCTCGGCATCTCATGAATTCGTGAAAGAGTGGAGCAAATCGCTACCCAGCATTTCTTGCACACACAGACAAATGCCGACAACCGCGGATAAATAAATAATAACTTTCGGCATCATGACGAAGCGACGTGTAAAATATAAAGGTAAAGCGGCAGTTGTGAGTGAGAGCTGTGTTCATCCATACAGTGGAAGGTGTGGAAGAAGGAGTGAGGGATCAGACGAATGCGTCGAGAGTCTGTCTGAAAGAGACAAGGAACTGCAAGGCCTGTTGTGCAGACGGTCGCCGATGTGGGTCCGAAGACCAGCAGGCCGTCGTGAGGCGGTACAGCTCGTCGGGGCAGGTGGGAGACTGCCGTAGTCGCTTCCCCGTCAGCAGATGGAGCAGTAAGGAGGGACCGGGGACGCCTGCGTATGGATGCTCCCCCTGCGTCGACGCCTCCCACAGAAGGACACCCAGGGACCACTGTACGGGAAGAAAGGGACCGTCGTCACTTATAGCAGTTTGACTGCCTTATCATGTACACACACACTTTTGTAGCTTCCGTGTACATTCACCTGAATGCTAGATGGCCACATATATACACGCAAAGGCTATCTGACCATGGTCATACCCGCATACTATAAAGCATATAAATAAGCCCACACACGCAATCGCATTTACTCAGACATCACACACGCCCACTCGATTGCACAAACACACTACGCTCTTTCAATTAATTCGAGCATTTTTCTGTTTTGTTTTCTTCCCCCAACACTGGTCATTATTTGGATTCCGCGTAACCTTGTTCCTGGTCGGACAAGCGAAATTCACGGATTAAAACCTAAAAATATCCAACTCTTTTTCGCTCTTTTGTGACATCAATTTCCGACAGTGGTTGTCAGCAGTACTTCGATTAATCACCACCCGTCGAAAAGGTTGAATGTTTTTTGTGTTCCTCGGTTCAGAGTAATTCAGTCAAGGGCAACCTTTCGGCACTAGACTTTTATTTTGTCTTAATTACCAACAGATGGTAGAAATATAAAATCACTGAGTATAATCGTTATAATTAAAGTTTTCGTCACAGCTCTGTCTGTAACCTCTTGTGTAAACGTCCATTTGAAAACTGCTTAGTTTGACGATGCACCTTCATTCCGTGGGGTCATTGTGGATGGCATGCTGATCCCGGTTTGAGGAGGGAAGGATGGCTCAATCGTCCCGCAGCACTTTTTAATACACCTTCGATTATTCACACATTTTCGACTTTTTGACGACCATTGTCAACTGGTACCTTTCTGGTTCACGGTTTATTAAGAATGAATTACAAAGAGAGATTACATAAATGTAAACATATAGCGGACAGTGTGGAAAATAGAATTTAGACGAGAAGAGATAGTTATAAGTATAAGTAGGAAGATAACTACACATTATTTTAATTACTTTACATTATTTCTACGCGTTTGTTGTAAAAACTTTTTTTAGTATTCTATTTCAGTCCAGCTGATGATTTTAATCTAATTTTAAGTCATTTATTTGATTAATTCACAATAGATAATTTGATACTAGATGTATTTCGTAAATTAATTAACACACTTTCTATGTACAATTTTCCAAATCGCTGATATTATCAATTATTTTATCATTATTTATTTAATTCACTTTTGGGCTTATCGCTATATTTTATACACTTGGATTTTGCACTTTCACTTTATTTCGGACGTTTTTTGTCCACTTCTTATGGTTTTGAATGTGGACATCTTCACGGCGTGCACGTCCGATGGTTGGATGAACACGGTGCCCTTCAACATCAATGCTGCAATTTCGTCCGGTGAAAAAGGTCCCTCGAAGGTCCACTTGAATTTCCCCTTGGCAATGCCAAATAGGAGAAATTCTGGGTCGTCTCTTGGGGGCGGGCACAGGAGAGAGCCAAATACCTTGCGGCCCACGTCCTTGCCGTCGAAGAAGTAACCGTTCTCGATGACTTCCTTCTTGTCGGTTAGGGGGACCTCCGTGTATTCATCTTGGTCTTGGTTGTTAACTCTTTTTCCTTTTTTTATATTCTCCCGTTTTGTACGGATGGCTTCTTTGCGGATGGAGCACCTCATAACCAAGGCCCTATGTTCCCGTCCACAGTTGACGCACTTTTACTTCCCTTCCGTGCAATCTTTCCAACCGTGCCCGGATTTGGCGCAGTTGGAGCATGCAACTACCATCGCCATGCAGTCCAATGTTAAGTGCTTTTAGACTGCATAGCATTTGTAGCAGCAGTCGACCGGTATGTAGTCTTCTGTTTAGATTTTCTCAGGTGATACCCTTAGGTAAAACCCAAGAGGAACCCCTCTTTCTTGGCTCTTCTCGCCGTCTCGATGCTCCAGAAGATGAACTTCACTATACTGTTTCCTTTGCCTAATTTATCCACCTTTAAAATGTTGGCCCATGTCTGCTTTGCTGACCACTGTGCCTTGATTTCTTCACAGGTGTTGTCAGTGAAAGGTGGGTCCAGCCGCCGAAGAATAACAGTACGCTGCACTAATACTTTTGTGGGATGTTTGCCTCAAATCCGATATTTTGGAGGTGGACCTTGGCCTCGTTCGAGACCAGCCGTTTCACATGGTGTGGCAGATTGACGCGTAGCCAGCCGGGTGTCAATTAGCTTGATGAGGACTACATTGATATGTTTATAGATAGCCTCAATCACGGCTGTTCTTGACGGTTTAGCTCCCCCCGTATAGTGCGGAGGGGAACTCTCTTACAGTCCTGGGGGGCCGACCGCATGGGGCCCCACTGGGTAGTGGGCTCCCCCACCTTGGGGCACCGTCCTTCTACTCGTGAATAGAGAGATTTTGATCCCACGAGCGAAGGAAAAGATTCTCTTGTTAAAATGTCTTCCTAAAGTAAACCGCCTTTACCACGACGAGACTTAATGAAAGCTTCAGCTGAACTCCTTTTCAAACCACCTTTCTGGTTGAATTTGCGCTGTTTATTTTTATAATATTCACTTCAACCATGCATCCGTTAGATCCTGAGTCTCCCAAGGTTGCTTCTTCGGCTCTTTGCTGTTTCATTTATTATCCATCTTCTATTAGCTCATCCACGACTTGACCTTTCGGTACAACTCCTAAATTGGTGATTCTCAGATCTCTTCGGCGTTTAATTTTCTTGTTAAAAGATTCTCTTGTTAAAATGTCTTCCTAAAGTAAACCGCCTTTACCACGACGAGACTTAATCAAAGCTTCAGCTGAACTCCTTTTCAAACCACCTTTCTGGTTGAATTTGCGCTGTTTATTTTTATAATATTCACTTCAACCATGCATCCGTTAGATCCTGAGTCTCCCAAGGTTGCTTCTTCGGCTCTTTGCTGTTTCATTTATTATCCATCTTCTATTAGCTCATCCACGACTTGACCTTTCGGTACAACTCCTAAATTGGTGATTCTCAGATCTCTTCGGCGTTTAATTTTCTTATCTAGGCAGCGTTTAATAGCATCGTCAGACTCCCTCCACGGATGAACCTGACATTTCCCTCGAAATAAATATTCCCTTTTCGGTTGACATCCCTTGCACTTTTGCGACTACCCCCAACCCCATATCCTTGAATCTTCTTGACCCCGGAGTTTTTATCCTTTTTTTCCATTACCAAACCTTGTTGTGACCTCTGATTTGTCCTTCCAGGACTGTCTCTCGAAACCCTATTGCCCCAACTATGAGGCGGTAGTGAATAATACATCCGTCGCATCTTGTCGTTCTATACACTACACTCCTTTCTTTTATGCCTTTCTCATCCATGCGTCTTTGTAGCATGTGCTCGTTTGACTCCCTGCAAAACCTTACTCTACACTACTACTAATAATGATAATAATACAGAACTTTTCAGGGCTCGGCGGAAAGTGATTTTCGCCGGGAACGGAGTGGGAATAAATTACTATTTTCTAGTTTTTGTGATGCTTTTCATGAACCTGTTCCTGTAGGTTGACAATATATATCCCAGAAGCTATATTTGAGTCTTCGTCCTCCTCGATTTTTATAATTTTCTCTTCCTTCCTCTATCTCTATTTTTTCATTTCTTCGGTCTATCCTTACTCCATTTTTTTCTCTTACTGGCAAATGCCTTCGTTTATTACACCGGTGTCCTTTTTTACTTAAAATGAGGGAGCAGAGATAAAGATGTTTACGTTGGGAGAATATGGGAAGCGAGGGATAAGTATCACCATTCCTCTTCTCCTTAATCTTATCTGGCTTTACTTGGGTATTGAGATAACCATGCCCTCGTTATTTGTCGAAATGGTGAACGCGTGCCCTGTACGAGCTCGATATAAATTGCCCACCACACACTCAGGTGCCAGTTCCGTGGCACCTGAGAAGATCTCAAAACCCGTCTTCTCCTTTCTGTGCCTCGATAAGTCTCGCTGCATCGTTATCAATATATATTATATGTTTAATCCTTGTCTAGGAATTCCTTAGTAATTTTATATAACCTTTATGTCCTATCCTTTTGTAATCTTATTGTTTTCCCAACTCTTCCTCGTTCAAATTTTGTCCTGTCGTTAATAGGATCCCCGTCAAAGGATAATTTATACCAGATGTTGATTGCTATCATTCCTCATGCATCGTTAACAGCGGTTTTTCTCGAGACTTAAACCATGCAAAAATATTAGATTTCGTCAGGATACGCGTATGAAAGCCATTCTCTTGTAAAAAGATACTTCAACTTGTAGTATAAAATAATCAGTATATTTTTCTCGAAAGGAATTTCGACTTTTATGCAATTTTTGGCAAGCAAATTACTCGTTATCCCACGTGGCAGCTGTACCGGCAATTGAAATAAACCAAGCGCTGTGAGAGAGAATTAAAAGATAATCAGACCCTTCTAAAGGCCATCAAAGGGCGGAGTCGATTTTAGGGCTTCTTGAACCCTGGTTCCGTTTGTGACTCTTCGGTTCTCGAGGCATGAAAACCGGTTTTGCACCAACGGGAGAACAGACTTTATTATAATTTCAGTAAAACCTGCGCCCCCAAGTACAAATCAACGGACTACCATATTTTATCAATATTAATGGAATACCACGGTCTCCAATTTTCGTGATTGTGGGTTTAAATGGAGGAAAGAAAGAGTCCAAAATCTCTCATTTAGATGTTTCGAGGTTTAAAATTCTTGTCTTCAGTTTGCGCCAATCTTCCCCGAATGCCTCGTTTCAATAGCACTGATGAAATAAGTGACCTGGTTCCACAACAGGTCCTTGGATCAAAAGATACATGATAGAAGAAGACTTAATCACATCCTGAACCACGGTAATAACTTAATTTGGAAAGTTATGATTTCTAGGTTCTCTGTGAATCAATCTTGATGAAACTATTCCCAGCTGGTCTGCACAATATGGCAACACTATTATGTTTTCCATTTTTATTCCAGATTCGTTTTTGGGGCTGGGTGGGAGTGAGGTGAACCACGCTAATAGCATCTATCTTCTTTAAAAACAATGAGGCGTTGCATAGGCCTCAACGATGAAGATGAAGAAAAGTCTTTCATCATGAAAGAAAATGCTGAAGGCATTTTTGTTTGTGTTATTGCATAGTTAGTTCGTCATGTGGACATGGTTAGACGATTTCTGAAGGAACCTTAGCTAAGGAAGAAGCGATCCGTTTGAGGGGACCTGCAACACTGTGCAGCTAGTAATTTGAAAATTATTGGCGGCCAGTTACATAGGAAACCCGGAAACACAAGCAGTCATTTTGACTACCGCTGGTCCTCCTCAACTACCGAAGACCACTAGGAACCGTATCCTATGGACCATGGCTTCCGTGCGATCTCCCCTGAAACTGCATCCCTCAACGCCCCGTCACAAAACTCTGAGGCTTCAATGGGCCCGGAAGTACATGGCGTTGGACATGAGTTTCGTTCTTTTCATTGACGAGACCAGGGCGACCCTTGACGGACCTGGCGGTCTATTTCGAAGATGAACCTCACCAACGTTTGCGACGTCAGCAGCAGGGATGAAGAGTCTTGTTGGGGGCAGATATATTTGGACACAGATTGTTGCCCCAGTCTGGAAGCCTGATGGGGTTAAAGTGACTGCAACCCCCTACTGTAATCTCTTGAAGAGGGTCTTGGATCCCTGGCTAGATGACATACTGTTGCCACTTCTAATAACTCTAGTTTTCCTGTATGATATCGATAAATCCTACTCAGCCAAAGTTTCATCCAACTTGATTCACAGAGAACCGAGAAATCACAACTTTCCCCGGTCGGGTGGTTCAGAGTGTAGGTAGAAGAAAGTAGACATAGGCGGAGAGCTTGAAGCCCATATAGGTACCACGGAGGATTGTATGACTCCCCTTGAAGACGGTAATAAATTTCTTACTCCCGCATCTCCGGGTGACTGGGAGAGGGGGGGGGATTATCTTGTAACCGCATGGGGTATTAAACTGCCAAAAAGACCGCAAAATACTCCATTCATAATAAATATTCCATCTTCAAATAATTCAAAAAATACACAGAAATGTTGCCACAATCCCTCACAGCTGCGTATCTGATTTCTTTTAAGCAAATTATACCACCGATTCGCATTGTCCGTAGGGACATACATATATCAAAATCTGAACTACCGGATCCGAATTCATATACAAACACGCACACACATAGAGAGAGAGCAAAAGAAAGATAGAGAGAGATAGGGATAGAAATAGAGAGAGAGAAAAAAAATATATATAAATATATATATATATATATATATATATATATATATATATATATATATATATATATATATATATATATATATATATATATATATATATATATATATGCAACAAAACCCACAGGGAAAATTAATACGAGGATTCCAAGTACTTTCGAACTATATTTTGAGTTTTTTATCAATGAAAGATAGGGAACTCGAAATAAAGTTCGAAAGTACTTGGAATCCTCGTATTAATTTTCCCTGTGGGCTTTGTTGCATTTATTGCTTACTCACGTGATACTTTATGAGTTTTCCACGCAGACACACACACACACACACACACACACATATATATATATATATATATATATATATATATATATATATATATATATATATATAGAGAGAGAGAGAGAGAGAGAGGGGGGGGAGAGATAAATAGATAGAGAGATAAATAGTTAGATATAGATAGTGAGATGGAGAGAGAGCCAAAGTGTGTGTGAGAGAGAGGGCGGGGGAGTCGGGTAGTGGGTGAAGAGGAGGTAATGACCCGGACTAACGGATCCAAATATGGCGTCGCGTTGCAAGAAGTTCAGGGAGCGAGCCACGCACATGGCCCGCCTGATGCGCGCTCCCTGGGCCACCTCGGCCACAGCTACCAAGGCTATAGCCACCTGGTGGGAGGAAAGGGGAAATTCGGGTAACCACTGGATTACCCTGAGCGGCTGTTGCTATAAACGATGAAACAAGACAAACAAATGAGTAAAGAAGAAGAGAGGACAGGAAAAAATCAACTCGCGGCCTTCTTTGGTGAAGTTAAGGGAATCGAAAATCTGCGAAGAGTCTATTTCCCTATTATTCTAAAGAGAAGACTACTTAGGGCGCTCGAGTGGTGTAAGGGGGAGGGGGGCGAAGCTTTGAATTCAGATAAGTTGTATGCTTCTAATTCCATAATTTTTCCAGGAGTTTTTAATACGAATGCAAATGCAGGTGATGCCCACACGGCAGGCGATCACCACACCGCAGGCGATGTCTACTTGCAACTCAATAATGCTTCCCGGAGAATGAGATTTGCCCACCCAGTGTTTAGGATACAAGAAGAGGTCATTGGTTGCGAGAAGAGTTTCAAAGAAATGCATTTCAGTCAAGTAAAACCTCTGCTTGCTGCTGCTTTCCACACTCAGCCCGAACATATTACATTTCAAGAACTATTAACGGTCAATTACGCCATTATAACATTGTCACTTCATATCTTCTCATCACAAATTAAAAAAAAATGAGTACACTGTCGCTATAGTACATCGCATCATAATGACAGCGCAACATCACGGCGCAAATAAGATCACAAGCATATAAATACAAGCAACTAGACAAAAGGAAGAGAAAAGTAAATGATGTGATTCATCAAAATTAAAACGTAGGTGCAGGAATGTTTAAAATAAATAATAACTATTAATAGCAATTTAGAATTTATAATCTAAATCTAAGCGTCCTTACACAGCGCAAGAGATGTACTTTAGAAAAAAAATACACCTTGCCATCTCGACCTCATCCTGTCGCTCTCCACTTGCTCAGAAACCATAAACCAGTGTATATCTTCAGACTTGAACGAGGGATCCCTGACCAGTAAATCCATACTATCATCCATAGCATGATTTAATTATGAAGTCATTAAAGAGTACATAAAGAGGCAGAATTGTACTTACCAAATCCGAAGCATAGGAGAATCGACCAACGTCTTCTAGAACTTCTGGCGCCATCCATCTGCGAGGCAGCAGCGAGGTTCCAATTCCCCACTCAGTTCCCCCCTTATCCACTGTCTCATAATCCTCCGGGAAAAAGTGACGTGCAAGGGCGCTGTCAGTTATTCGGAGCTGGAACTGATCACTCACTCTGCAATCGAGAAACAGAGACAAATTGACGACAGGAAGACAAATCGTATCCATCTTGGATTGTCCAAGGCTCCGATTTGTTTACATTAAGAGAGAAGCTTCATGTATTCCCACCCATTTATTCGGTTTCTTTCCTACTTCTCTGTAATATCGTACTTGCGAATTTCCATTTTCGTATCTAAGAACTTATTCTTGAAGTTTTGAAACGTACTCCACTCTCCTCTCATAACTCCAGGATTTAACGTTATCTAGGAGTTCTATATCAATAATTAGCACCGCGTTTTCTATTCATCATTCGTGTCTTTTGTATTTTTTTAAATTTTTTGTCATGTATGATTAATCATTCGGTGGATTATTTAATTTTTCTTTTACTGCTCGATAATTAAAATCTACACATTCATTCAGGCAGTGAAGAATAAGATGACTTCTGATGTCGGACTGTCATTGCTTTAGCGGTATTTCCCCTACATCGCTGGCCATTTCGGGGTAACTCCAAACCTCTCTATTTAGGCCGATTATGGAGAATAGGAAGAGCAAAGATGGCGTGACAATTGGAATTAAAATTTGCAACTAAGAAAGAACGAATTTAACAGCAAACAAAAGAAAACAATATAAAGCAATAATGGAAATGAGTGAAAAATATAAAATCGTAACTCATTGCATACCTATTCAACCTCAAATACGGAGATGCTGGAGGTAGATACATGTAAATACTAGGAAAAACAAGTACACCCGAATAATTATAGCTCCTAGTCTCACTCCCGCGCAAGCAATGAATCGTCTATGTTACGTACCGGAAGGCCGGTACAGGAGAGTCGGGTCCTGCTTCCCCCGAGTACTTATCCCCCAAATAGACTCCTCTTTGCGTGACTCAGGCTCTGCACCTTCTACACATTTTTATATTCCTTAACTTCACCGGTTCCATGGAAAATTTATTCATATCTATCTGATGAAGATGTTCCAGTTGTTTTTTGGTTAACAAAAGAATCAATCTTCGCTTGATGCAATTTTCTTTGGTGTCAGACAATGCTCAAAGTTGCGTCGTTGAATTTCGTCGCATTTGGACTTTCCCTTAATAGTCGCAGTCGGTAAACCAAGTGTATATTCCAGCAGCTGCTTCTAACGCACTTTATTATCAGACAGCTGGAATGACACTGGAATATTCGCAATATTCAACGGGTTAAGAGGTGACGGGGGTGGAGTCGGAATGTGTTTATGGACATTCGTTTTCTGGATGTTACTTACAGGCAATTCCTAGCAGCGATGTCTCTATGTGGGATGTGCATGGCGTGCATGAAGCTCAGCCCTCGGGCTGCTTGCAAACACACCTCAGCCAATTCCAGAACTTTCAGCGGCGTCTCTTTCAAAAACCTGCGCCATCAAACGTGTCCAAGAATGAGAAGGCGAAAATAAGCGTTTGTTTATGTCGTATGTGAACACCTGAATTTAATGTGTGTGTAGGCATATATGTGAGTATTTAACATATGTATATGAGGTTATTTCACAGGATTCTTTCACTTACAGCTTCAAATTCCTTCCTTGAGGATCAGGGTAGATGAGGAAGGGCGGAGAATTGGAGGCAAAGGACACCCCGACTAGACTCATTAGATTCTGGTGCCGGAGGGGGCAGAGTAAGGCCCCCGCGCGACATAGGGACTCCACTTCTTCAGCTGGAGACGCATCCAGGAGGGTCTTAATGAGAACCTGTAGAACAAAGATATTTTTTTTTAATTACCAAGAGAAAAAATGTAATCCAACGAGGAATTGTTTATAACTTGTCGAACTTAAAAAAACATCTTGATTACCAAAATTGCTGCCTTACAAATTTGAACCAATTTATGTATCTATTTATTTGTTATCATTTTTTTTTCAATTTGTAGACAATTTAGAGTGGAGGAACCATTTACGTACCTGGTATAACCAAAGAGAAGAGGGACAAAGTGAAGAGAGCTCTTTAGAAAGAAGAAGAAGAAGAATGAAAATAAAGACGAAAAGATTGCAACCATAAAAGCCATCAACCATAAATACTGTAACCGAGGGGGTATTATGAACATTAAAGAACTTTAACCCCAGTCAACGGTACTGGTAAAGGTTTGGATTACGTGATATATCCACTATACAGCCCCACACCGCCACCACACCGAAAGTATAGGATTTCTCAGAACGGTGAGAAGGCCGGTGATACCTGTCACCGCGACATTGGCCGGGGGTATATCCTACCTGCTGATCCAACTCTGGGTGTTCTCGCTGGAGCCACCCTTTGTACATGCGCCCCATTTGACCTTCTTGGATGATTTCGGTGAGACGTACCCGCTCGCGATCCATCTGAAAAAGAAGAAAATAACTAGGGAATTCAGAGATACCCAGTGGCCATCTCTGATGCCCAACAAACAAACAACTACACACAGACACACACACACACACACATATATATATATATATATATATATATATATATATATATATATATGTGTGTGTGCGCTAGTGGTGAAGACAAAAATTCGAACAAAGTATTCGATAGAGGCAAAGACTAAAACAAAGACTTCCGAACTCATGGTTTATTGAGGAAAATGAAAGAGACTGGCATTCACCCAAGCGTTTGTAATTGCTCAGTGGCAAAAGTGTGGATCGCACATTGTAATATTACTAATCACAAGAAGAATAGTTATTTTTATTATTACTATTTCACTGAATTCCAGAGGAATAAAGAGGGATCCCGCTTATGTAGAGCGCTTTCCTTCCCTGCGCATGTCTAGATTTGTGCAGTCGCCCTCTGCCTCTTCATACGAACTTTCTTGTATATCATTCACTCCCCGGCAGTGGTGATTCTGCCACACATGGCGCCCCTTATAACTGTTTCGCCAAAAAGAGTCGGGAGCGACTCATAATTTTATTATTAATAATATTCATCTATTTGGAATAACATAAATTATCATTGCTTATACCTATAACATGGTATGGGCAACTTTGCTGCCGTTGACATCTAGAATATTGAGAGTCCTCTCATGACATCTAGAATATTGAGAGTCCTCTCAGTCTTAATGCACGCAAGAGGATCTGCCTCTATTTATCTTCGACTCATTCTCTCTTCCTCCATCTTCACCCATTCCTGAGCCCTCGCAAGCCTAGTGGAATCAACTTTGGACTTCTCGCGTCTAGGTGTCGGGTTATATCCCAAACGAGAGCCGAAAAAAACATCGGAGCACGTATTTTTAGCCCCATACTCCTGAAGGGAACGTGTTCACCCCTTCCTTGAGGGTTATGAAGTTACCTCCCTGGCTGCAGGTTGGTGTCCAAAACAGAAAAATACTTCCCTATAACCCCACCACCCGAAAAAAAGAGGAACGGCTCATGGTGCCCTTTGGTTCCCGCGTGATTTTCATGTTGATCTTTATATTGGTTTCATTATTCAGTCGCATCTCCACCAAGCGGAGACGCTGCAGTTAGTTTTTGTAATAATAATAAAATCGCTCCTTTCCCCCCTGACACCCGTGGCTGAGGTGACAAGGACAAGTTGGGAAAAGATTGACTTCGATTTGCTTTTATTTATTTATTTTTTTGTTTGTTTTTTTTATTTATTTATTTATTTATTCCATATTAATCCAATGTACAGTAAAAACATATTACATTTTGAATCTTAATGCCAAGTTACTATAAGTACTTATATATACAGGATTATTTATGGGCCCAAAATAAGTCAGTGACTTTTAGGGCAGAAACTTAAGACTAAGCATAAAATTATCAAGACTAGAAATCCCTTCATGTTTATACAAATATAAACAACTTAATATTCATTTGAGAACCTAACCATTGTAATGATTGCAAATAATGAATAATTATATAATTTAAATTTAGAGATAAATTAAAAAACTATTTTATTAACAGCGATTCTTTCAAGAGGTATGTAGTTAACATAGTCAACAGTCTTATATAAATAATAACATATTTATAATGTATAAATCAAAGTAGTAGTACACAGTATAACAGTGTACGGTAACAAATAAATACACAATAACAAAAGCTGAATAGAAATTTAGTAAGCCGAAATTAGATTGTTTTTAAAATCTTTTTTGAATTGAGCTAAATTGGTTTGGGATTTGATATTTTCGTCCATGCCATTCCATATTTTGATAGATTTGTACAGAAAGCTACATTGAGATTTTGATTTGGAATACAAGGGTGAAATAAATTTTGTTCTATTGCGGGTTTGGTGATTATGGGTATTATCAGCTGTTTGTAACATATTAAATATATAGCTATTATAGGAACACTTTATTGTTTTGTAAAGGAATAAGGATGTTTGAAAAACAGAGATCATTTAATTTTAGAATTCTGGATTCTTTAAAATATCGATTAGTGTGCTCTTTGTAGTAAAGTTGATGGATGGCTCGAATTGCTTTTTTCTGTAATATGACTAACTTATTGAGATAATTTTGATATTTTCCATACCAACTCTCTATGCCATATGTCAAGTAAGGTTGCACCATTGTCATATATAAAGAGTGGAGAATAGATTTAGGAAGAAACTTATTTAATTTATATAATATTCCAATCGATTTTGATAGTTTTGTTGAGATATGAGTAATATGTTGCTTAAAACTCAGATTTTTGTCAATAAAGATGCCTAGGAATTTGATATGAGTAGTTTCATAAATTATTCCGTCGCCCATTTTAATATTGGGCAATTCAATAGATTTTTTGTAAGAGAAAAGAATATATTTGGTTTTATCTACATTTATTGATAGCTTATTAACATTTAGCCACCTGAAGACATTTTCGAGTTCTTTATTTATTGTAGATGCAATGTTGCTCGGTTTGTCATATGGCAAGGGAGTTGATAAGGCACTATCATCCACGAATAATATAAATTTAAACAGAGAAGATGATTTAACAATATCATTAATATAGATTAAAAATAACAGTGGCCCTAGCACGGAGCCTTGTGGGACCCCAGTTGTAATATTAAGGTGGGATGAGTCATGACCATTGACGGAGACAAATTGCTTTCTTTCAGTTAAATATGATTTGAACCAATTTTGACAGTTGCCTCTAATTCCGTACATAGCTAATTTTGACAGTAGAATATTATGGTTGACACAATCGAAAGCTTTTTTAAAATCGAGAAAAATTAAGAATACAATATGGCCCTTTTCAATGTTATGATATAAATATTGAAGGTGGTTAATTATCGCGTGAATCGTTGATCTCTGACGTCTAAAGCCATATTGGTGTTTATACAACACTGAATTAGATTCCAGAAATTTATAAAGTTTATTGAATGCTATTTTTTCAAATATTTTACTGAACATTGTAAGACATGAAATAGGGCGGTAATTGCTGACGTTTGTGAGGTCTCCGGCTTTTGGTAACGGTGTTACTCGAGCAACTTTTAATACACTTGGGAATATACCCTGCGTAAATGATTTATTGATTATTGATGCTAAAATTGGAGCAACTATATCGGAGATGTATTTTAAAATTTTAGTGGAGATTGAATTAATACCCGATTTTTTATTTTTTAGTGAACTAATGATTTTTTTTTATATCGGCTACGCTTATAGGAGAAAAGAACAAGGAATTTAGTACATTAATCTCATTAAAATACGAAAGAAAAGATTTATCGACTATTTTGCAGGAGTCTGAGATTTTTTTACCTACGTTGACAAAAATTTTATTAAATTCATTCGCTTTTTCCTTATTATCATCAACTGGTTTACCGTCAATGATAATTTGTTTAATTTGGTTTGTTCCTTTAGTAATTTCAGGTTTTATCACAGAATTGATTAATTTCCAAGTTTGTTTTATATTGTTTTTCGTTTGATTAAATCGTTCATGGTAATAATTTTTCTTGGCTATTTTAATTTGGTTAGTAACTTGATTCCGAAAATTTTTATATGTATGTTCTGGAATTTGACTAAGCTTATAAAGAGAAAAGTATTTTTGACGTTTTTTGATGTTATTTATAATTGCGTTTGTTATCCAAGGTTTTGTTTTGTGTTTATATGATATGGTTTTAGATTTTAGAGGACAATTAAGTTTAAAAGCATCGTCTAGCCTTGAAATTAACTCTTCGGTAGCAGAATCGATGTCATTTATATAGGAAATTTCATATAGATTCTGATTTAGAACATAGTTATAGAAGTTTGATAAGGTATTTTCGTTAATTATGCGGTAGGTTATTGTACGGATTTGATGAATATTGTTCGAGTTGAAAAAAGACTTTTGGATCATGAATATAGGAAGATGGTCCGATATGTCACAAAGGAGAATACCGGACGTTATTTTCGGGGTGAACTCTGAAAATATTGTCAATTAGTGTTGCTGAGTTTTGGGTTATTCTTGTTGGTTTTGTTATAATTGGAAGTAAGGAATGAGAATAAAAAGTATTGAGGAAGGACTGAGTTGATGCGTGGTTTTCAAAGTTTAATAGATCAAAGTTAAAATCTCCTGTAATTGTTATGTCGTCATAGTTTGTAACATTGAAGTAATTGATTAATTCAGTAATCTTATCTATAAACATCTTTGGGTCACCATAAGGGGGCCTATATACGGTTCCAATGATTATCGCTTTACCATTTGATTTTACTTCGATAAATAAAGTTTCTATATAGTTATAGGAAATACTAATTTCGTCAACTTTTTTAGTATTGAGGCTGTCAGATATATACACGCTTATACCTCCCCCTATCTTGTTTACGTCGCGTAGTGAATGAAAAGAGCTATAGTTTGGAACACTGATAAGGTGTTTATTATTATTTGTTAACCAGCTCTCGGTGAATGCCAAAATGGAAAATTTATAATTAAGTGTTGACAAAAATATTGAAAATTCATCAAAGTTTGCGTGCAAAGATCGAATGTTAAGATTTAAAATGGACAGGTCTGTTTTTTCAAATGAAAATGTAGTGTTAAATTTATCACAATCGTAGTATTGGTTTCTTACGTTATTTTCTTTAAAATTTGGATATAATTCATCAAAATGGTTTATGTCTGGATCGATATTATTGAAGTGATCGAGTTGTTCAAACATAAAGGAATTTAAAAATTAAAGTTTACAAATTGAAATTACGTATAAAATATCTATAAACAGTTAAAATACTGTTTTTATAATAACTTTAATAAGCGAAAAAGGAATAAAGTATGTAATACAATTGAAATAAAAGTAAGTGAATGCTAGGTCAAAATATGGTTTGTTTGTTTTTGTTTTTTTCATCTAAAACAGTGATATCGCCGAATGTATTATTACTGATCGTTCCAGAGATTCTCAGCATTAAAGTCTGCAAGCGTCGAATTGAGGTGTTCCGACAGAAATTTTTGGAGGGCAGCTCGGGTATTGATAACTATACGTAGGTCACGGCGACCAGAGGGTGATGGCAGGAAGACGTTGATGAATCCAGCTCTGGTAGTACAGCCTGCGATCTTTGTAGAGAATTTCTTTTTAGCCTGGCGGAGGACGAAAAAGATTTTGTTGCGATTTGAAGTCAGTTGTTCGTTTGCATAGAATGAAGGTTTGAATTCTTTGCATGCTGAGAAGATATTACGCTTCAGATCATTTCTGCGCAACTTCACAATTATGTTTCTTTTGTCGGGACCTTGTACTTTTGGTTTGGGACCTAGACGATGAGCAACAGAGATGTCAGCTTCTTGCATTTGTATGTGGCAGTTATCTTTAATAAGTTCGCGGATGATATTGCTGCAGTTTTCATTATTGGTAGCTTCAGGTATATTGCCGGAGAATATAATCGTATCTCGTCTTTCATAAGCGTCGGAAGAATCAACGTTTTCTTCTAATTTTTCGATTTTTTATCTCATTTGTTCGTTAGATTTTTCGAGAGAGATGATTTTTTGTTCTTGTTTGGCAAAAGATGATTCAAAAAACTTAAAGAGAACGTTCATAATGTCTTTGGCATCAACTGATAGCGTAGATGAGGAAATATGGGTCTGCAGTTCATTAAAATTAACTGGTTCGTTTAATTCGGTTGTTCCTCTTGTAATTGGAGTATTTTTTTCTTTGTCTGCCTTCCTGAGAGTAGGAGGAGCCATTCTTTCTAAGGATGAATTGAGAAATCTGATGTATAGGAGTTTGGTGATTGATGGTCAATAGTTGTTGGGTTGTTTAAGTCTTTAAGTTTGGATGTTTCGAAAGTTATGTTTAAGAGATTAATTGTGTTTTCCAACTGCGCACAGTTTCGCTACCTTAATGAAGAGATTCGGATTTATGTTAGCTTTCATTAATACACTAGTATCAAAAGACAATGACGTCATTTAAGAATATTAATAGAAATTATCAGGATAGGATACTATTCGTCCACGGTCTCCTTCTTTCGTCATATGCTTCAACTGGAAAAGGAGAACTTACACCTCTTGCCTATTCATTATACCTTCAACTTATTAATTAAGCAGCGAGATAATTACTCAAAATCTTCCTTTAAAAACCTGAGTTTTTTTCCATTTTATTATATCAAAACGAACTTATTAGACAAGAAATGAAAGAATATGAAATGCTATGGATCTTAATTTTCATACGTGTGATGTTTTTTTGTGTTTCATTTTCGTGCCAAACTGAGTTTAGTACCTGGCTATTAGGAGAGTCTATTATGGTCTCTCCCTCTCTCCGAATAGGCATGAAAGGAGAGGGGAGCGAACGGAATAATAGAAGAAAAAACGCATTTTCTGGAGAAAAAATATTATTAATTTATTTATTATTTTTATTTATTTAATTTTTTGTTTGTTTGTTGTTGTTGTTTAATTCTTATAACTAGTCCTATCTATGATTATTAATTGTCTTAAACTATCGCTATTATTTTGGAAATAACAAATGAAAAATGTCATCTTTCAGCTAAAAAATAACCTAACAATAAAAAGAAAATACAATGTAACTACTCGTAATCTATTATCACTGATATTCCTACTCTATTATTATTATTATTATTATTATTATTATTATTAGTCCTAATCTATTAGGTGCTCAAGCCTTTATTTTATTGTTTTGCTGAACTTGTTTTAGTTTATACATATTTGAAATTTGGATATAATTAAAGATTCCCGAAAATACTTGCAAATTAAAATACCAAAAGAAAACTGACATCTACTAGTCAAAATACCTCGCAATATAAAAACATACAAGGTCATCCCAAGATTAGCACGGGAATTATTTTGTTTTGGCAATAACATCTTAACTACTTGGCCGATTCTAACGGAAATTGAAACCCTTATGTTGTTTTACATTCACTTTCGAATGATATAACTTTCAAAGTCCTCCCAAGGTTAGTCTAGGAATTATTGAAAGTCATAAAATCATAAATCAGAATAAGTGAGATCACGCGACTTTTTTGGTCAGCAGACTTTGTTTGGGGTTTTAATGTGTTTTTTTTTCTTATCTCTTTTGATATTCTAAAGTTAAATGCTACAAATGTATTAAATTATTATTTAAATATTGTTTATACTTTATCAACTATGTGCACCGAATTTCAGCAAATGTTTAGAAGTATCTGCACTGAACCACTGATTATGCAAAGGGTAATACGAATTAACAGACTAACTTAGTAACTTTATTTAATTGATTAAAAATCAGAGATGGCTTCAGTCTTTACCAGCTTCAATTATCCAAGGATTCAAATTCTTCGAAGAATGAATAATAGTTTTTCATAACTACGTACCCAAATGCATCGCAACAAATCTACATAACATTATTATATAATACTATAAATTCTATGATTGAAAGGCAAAAATATAGTTTATACCAACCAATACAGCATTAATGGTCGTTTGGGTAGCCGAGTGAACTAAAGCATCAGTACCCAGCACAGTGCAGTGCTGCAGGTTGGCAGTTCAATCTTCGCAGCGAGCAAGCTACCTTATGTGTGGCTGTCTGGCTGTGGGGGGCTGCAAACACTGCAAAAATTGCAGTAGTGTACTGAGTCCACATTGTGTGCTGATGTTAGAAGGTCAGTTGTTCGCAATCAACGCTCTTAAGGAATGGCATTAAAATCGTTCTCATTGGGATCCTATCCAGGCTTGTGCTGGAATGCCTTCAATTTGGAGAACGATCTTTCCATCTAACCCCGAATATCAGTAAAATAAAGACGTTAAACATTAGCCTGTAAGCAAGGTCGTTTGAGTCTCCGGAAAACCCTTCTATCTGTTCTAAGAGGCGTTCTTCCTCAGGAACAATTTTGAGCCGTTACAACCAAACTATAACAAACTCTCATCAGAATTACGATCAGCTCTGGCAGTTGACACAAGAGGAGGATGTAACCTACAAACTAGATGGGAAATATCAAAGATTGGTTCCTGTCTCGATTAAGGTAAAAGCTAAAGCTCATGCATTTGATAAGCGGCATTTGTTTGAGAAGAGTGCTTTAGAACATGTCTCTCCAGTTTCATGTTAGAAGGCATATCCTTGCAGAGAAGAGTACTTGAAAAACACTGTAGAAAATGTTGAGGCATTTTTAACTGCCAAATTTCAAGCTCAAGTGTAGAAAGAGACTAGAAATTGAGAAGGTCAGTAAGCTGGTATTTGTTCATAAATCACTTAACAGCCACTAGTCTCAATACTAATCAGTGTAGTCACACTCACAAATCTAATATAATAAATTATTTGGGCTTAATAAGTTAATAGTTTGGTTAGTATTTCTTTCAAGTTTTTTTTATTTTGTTTCGGATGTAACCAATATTACTCAGTAAATTTATAAAGAATCAGAATCTACTTATTGATTCTTATTCCCTGCAGCCATAATAAAGTTATTGGAAGGTATTTGAACTTGCTGTGGTGTAGCTATTGCGTTCAGTTTAAGACGAGTACCTGTTTATTGGATAGAAATTAACTAAGAAATATATAAAAGTATTAAAACAAAAACAATATCAATAAAACAAATAAAACCATGGGGGGAGGGGGTTAAACATGTTTAGTTTTTAAACACTGGTTTTTCCAACCCTGCTTTAAACACGTGAGTATATTCGGTGTTATTACTTATGGGTTTAAATTTTAGCACTTCAGCTCAATTTTGAGCTCTCCCTCTCCTCCTTGATCTAGTCGGCTTTGTGTTCACTGATCCAGGGATCAATTTGGCGACAGTAGACGGTTTTTTGCGCCTCGATTTGTGGGAGGAATTTTCGCCTCTAAACCGATTCCTTCTAATTCAGTCGTTGCTTTCTCCGATAAAAGTTTGACGACGTCTTTATCGTTTCGACCATTTATTATGTATTAGTTGTACTAACCGCACTAGTAATACTCCAACTTTGCCGTAGATAATCCTAAAGACATTGTTCTATCGGGTTTTTGCGCGCCATTTCGGAGGTGCAAAGGGACCAATTTAGTGGAATCAATCTGCTTATCAGCCTATTTTCTTCTTTCTAGTTTTTCTCATCGAGAAAAAGGCGAAAAGAAAAGAGACACAGAGAGGCTAAAGGTAGACAAATGGTGCTACTATATCCAGTTATCTACTGGGCTTATTCAGCTGACATGAAAGGAAAGATCGTTCTTGTTAGGATAGTCCCGGGTCCCCATGTATTATCCAACCACATTACCATCTTTCTCCTACTATATTCTTCTCCAATATTAATCGCCACACCGCCTCCATATGACTACAATAACTCTAACTTGGTATAGTTCGGAAACCACATAAACAAACACACGCCACGCAACTTTAACCTCCGGGGGACCAGATCCTCACAACTAGAGAACCACTGGAAGGTTCTCATGGACACCATAATAACAGTACACAACCCTTAGACACCACGCAAAACATACAAACGCATAAAGCACTTCACCTTCTCAATACATCCACAAAGACTCATCACGATATACAACAATCACTATTGCAGATGCACACGACAACATAATATTACACTCCTCCGTGCCCGCATCCTATAGTGCGTGTTGCTAGATCAGAACCGTCAGTGGGGCAAGGTCACCCACGTTACGGAGGATGCTTGCTGCGCTGACCCCTCCTTCTTCTGGCGACGCGTCAAGAGTATGATGGGCACGGACCCTCCCAACCCCATAAGACTACAAATATGCAATCAAACACTCACAAACACAGATGACATCCTCGAAGCATTCAGGTCCCTCTGGGATCAAGTACACACACATATACAACCCAAACCACACGCACAAGAGTACTTACAAGAAGTTCAGGAATGGTGCCGGCTCCATGTCAACTAGCTAAAACCGGCCCCCCTGATTGAAATGGAATTGCTCAACAACACAACCACATTAACCACTCCAATCACCATCGAGGAAACAAAACATTACATCATAGACAGTAGCCACCACGAAAATAAGCCTCTGGCCCCTCCGGGCTTCCAACCACCATCATTCATCGCCTGCCAGAAAACATCTACCGAACATTAATACACATCTACAACGCCTCCCTAGCCTCTGGTTATTTTACGAAAATATTCAAGGCCTCAAACAACAATCTACTTCACAAATAACATAAACATCCAAAACAACTAAACAGCTACAGGCCTATTACTCTCTTAGAGCACTTAGGCAAAATACTAGAATGTATGGTGAACACCCGCCTGCAGAGCTCCCTGGAGGAGGAGAACTGATTCTACCCCCTGCCAGTACGGCTTTAGGAGGGGCCTGTGCACCGGATCGGGGATCACTATCGTCCATGACATCATACAAAAAGCACGACAATCACGATAAAAAACACTCACTATCAGCAAATATGTCGAGAAAGCCTTCGATACATACGATACAACAACTCAACATCCCGCCCATTCACGCCACGCGCTGTTTTTTTCCCAGGGCAGCGTTCTAGCACCCATACTTTTCATAATCTACACCAACGACACTCCACGCCCAGAAAAAACTGCACACACACACACACACTGGCGTATGCAGACGACGAGATCATTCTCGTCTCTAGCGTGCCCCCCGCCCCTCGTCATTCTTGCGCGCCGGGCACAAATAATACTAAACGAAGAGACAGAGTACGAGGACATGTGGCTTATAACCACTAATCCTCAGAAGACACAGGTAGCACTATATGATGCGCAAGGCTATACTACATGCAAAAGATACAAGTATATGATCACATACCCAACCAAAAATACATAGCCACCATAAGACTGACATACACCTATAGAAAACACTAGTCAGACCAATACTTACATATGCACTAATCACACTAACAGCTGCAAGCCACACATGGAAGAGTAACGCATAGCGCATACAGAACTCCGCTCTGAAGCGCGCCTGTTGTTCTACCCTGTACAGGAGAGTGTCGAAACTTCACGATACAAATAAACTCACTCCTGTAAATACCTACACTTTCACAAGAATAAGCCGACAACTGGGGAAACTTGAGAGAGACCCAATTTACAAGAACGTACACCACATGCAGTACGCTGCTGCTTGGGAACGTAAATTACCAGCAGCACGGCACTACCAGCCGCCTGAACCATTATACACCTAGATAGCAGCATCGCGAAACGTTTTCCTTGATTCTGTAGGGACAGCGTCACGCCGAAATGTCCTCGATACTAAGCCACCACGTTTCGGCTATCTAGGCAAGCCGTCGAACTATCAAGATGTCTATCCTCCAGTCTTGCCACTTCAACATCACTATTGTACAACATACTGACACATAATTCACATCGGTGTATAGCCACCGGCCTATCTCCCTTCTCCTATCCCCTAATAAGTTATTTCCAAAACGATCCTCTCTGACTATCTGACTAAATGTTCTCACGCGCCCCTACAGTGATCCCCCTCTTTTTCTTTCTATACTTGCATTGCCTTTTCACATCAGTCAGAAATCGAAAATTTCGACGCTTACGAAAAACTGGCATTTCCTCGGTAAAAGAGGTACGGCCAAGGGTAAGCGAATTCAAAACGTGAAATATTTTTCCCTTTGCCTATGGGGACTTAAAAAAGGAGAGAAATACATTTGAAGCTGTAACTAGGCAACATATGACGGCCGCAACCCCCATACTACCCCATATGAGGGGCAGTGCGTTCGGAGGTGAACTGGACTGCAATTCATCTAGCCTCGTTCCAACTATGTCGTTTTCTGTGATAGAACTAATTGGGGCGCCAAGGAAGCAGGTTTGAGGATTAGGCCACTGTGGAACTCGGCGTCAGAGGCACCAAAACAAGGGACCTGACTGCGACTTCCGGGAAGGGGGTGGCTCTACCCCGTGAGCCCAGCCAAGACCATAGAGGGAAGCACCACCCGTCTATATGGAGGGCAGGACGCGGTTCTGGTACCCAAACCGTCGAGCGGCGGAACCCCCAGTTAGCGATGGTTGATTTCGCGCTAACAAATAAAAAGTCCGCCACAGATCTTTCTCGTGAGGCTCCCCCCGGGTTCACCCATCATCATCACCTTTCCTATTTGGCAATTCATGTTCGCTGACGCTGCGCTGTGACGAAAAGGAAGCTAACCAGTGACCTAACCCATATAACGCGAAAACACAGCCTCAACGGAAGAAAAATTAGGATAATAAGCCATTAACCAACCTCGTACAAATAGATAAGAAGAGGCAAAAAATCAGAACGGCTCCGTCAGACCTCACTGGATGCAAAATGGCCCAAGGGAACACCAGAAGGATTCCCCTGCGGGTGACCAACAGGTAGAACAAGCCCAGCAGGGAAAAAGTATTCGAGTTCGTGTTCGGGAAACTGAACATCGCCTTAATAAGGCTTCTAGACGTCCCCTCAGGATACATCGCTATCTACGAACGAGAAAAGGACGTCGAAGCCATAATGAAGGAAGAGACACTGGAGACCCTAAAAAACTTCGGATTACAGCCCGCTATCCCTCCACAAATACAAGCCAATCGCAGTGTTGTGTGAGGAGACTCGATCCTTAGATTGGACAGCACAGCTGAGGAGAAATATAAGAAGAGTTCGGGCTAAGAGAAAAATAGGCTAAAGTCGCGAACGCTATTAAATTTGAAAGCAAGCGAGACAACAGCGATTATATCCATGTATTTAAGGTTGTATTTGCAGAGACCTCAATGGCCCAGAAGGCGAAAGAACAAGGTCTGCTCATGTTCAACGCAAAAATTAGTGAAGACCAAATAGAGAGTTTTGCTTACGCTGAAACAAAATGGAGTAGCACGCCACCAAATACTGCAAAGAGTCAGAGGAAACGTGCTCCAAGTGCAGCGAGAAGAGTCACCAGTGGAAGGACTGCCGCAACAATTTTTAAAGGTGCACAATCAAAAAAAAGATAATCAATAAAACGAAAACAGGAAGAGGTACGTGGGGCGGTCAGTAAGTTTGGCAATTTGGATATAAGGAAATGAGATATGAGGAAAAGTGTTTTATTATTTTTCAAAATAACTACCCTCGACTTCAATGCACTTGCGCCACTTGTCCCTGAGGCTTAAAATTCCCGACAACCAGAAATCTCCCGACTGCTGTTCAATCCACTTCTGGACTGCAAGTTGGACATCTTCATCGTCCCCAAACCGGCGTCCACACAGTGTAGCCTTGAGCTGGCGGAATAAAAATTAGTCGCTAGAGGCCAGATCTGGACTGTAGAAAGGATGGATGAGCTCTTTGAATTCGCACTCACACAGGGCAGCCTTTGCAACTCTGGCCTTGTGGACAGGGGCATTGTCGTGGAGGAGCAGGACACCGCGTGTCAACTTGCCGCGGCGTTTCTGACGGATGCACTTCTTCAACTTAGCCAGTTCCTCGGCGTAATATTTGCCTGTGATGATCCTTCCACGAGACGCATAGTCCACCATCAACACTCCCTCAGAATCCTAGAAGATAGTGGCCATGATCTTCACGCCTGAGGGTTGGGTCCGGAACTTGATGGGGGTCTGAGAGCCCCTGCGCTTCCAGGCCATGCTTTCGAGCTTGGTCTCGGGATCCCAGTGATGGACCCACGTTTCATCACCTGTCACTATGCGTGACTCGAATCCCGACGGGTCTTGGTTGTACAGGAGCAGCAGCTACTTCAAACTTTGACGACGTTGAAGTCGTTCATGGGGCGTGAGGTTTCGGAGGTTTCTAGGGACCCAACGGGCAGCGACCTTGGTCGTGGCCAAATTGTCGTGGATGATTTTGATAACACTTCCATGTGATATTCCAAGTTCTCGTTCGATTTCTTCGACCTTCATCCGTCGATTTTCGAGGATCATCCTCTCCACATGGGCCACATTGTCCTCGTTGGTCATGTCTGACGGGCGTCCTGGACGGGGGTCATCTTCAAGGGACTCTCGACCATGGCGGAACTTCCTATTCCAGCGAGCAATTGTTGCAAAGGAAGGGGCGGTGTCGGTGTACACTGCAACCATGCGTTCATGGATCTCTTTTGCATTCTTGCCTTCCTTGGTCAAAAATTTGATCACTGCGCGGTGTTCAACCTTTTTTGTATTGTTAGAAAATTTGTGACTGACGATCTGCGATCAGCTACTGCTTCTTAAATAGACGAGGCAGGAGCGTGCGGCTGCAGGTCGTGACTTGTCATAACTTGTCCTAACACCCCCACAAACAGCCATCCCACTCCCTCTGTTTTGCCCTACCAATTCTCAAAACTTATTGACTGACCCTCGTACGAAGGTCTAACACCACCTATGATTAGGTAGCCAAAGCCGCGTACAATGAAACCGAGACCAAGAAAACTCACCTTAAGATACAAAACGAAGACTAAACAAAAATCCTGGCGTGCATTCTCTATGCCCACGTCAGGAATCTTACTCAACCAGGATGTTTCGCAAAAGAGCTCAACCAAATGCTCGCCAAAAGGAGATGAGCTAAATGTGGTTCCCGGACGACCCTCCTACCCCCATCAGGGGACGTCTTCCAGTTGCAGATAACTCTAAACATAGGAACTGAAAAAGACAACAAAAGGGGGAAGAAGAAAACCAAACCGGGAACCGGGACAAAATCCAAAACTCAGGAACCAAAAGCTGCTGCGACAAAGGTACAAGAGACCACAGATGCAAAACCCACACTAACTAAGACAAAAAAGGAGTTCACGAAGAGAAACGAGAGGGCGGGGTTGACATAAACGGACTCCACAGACTTCTCTGATTACGAAGCTCACAGGAGGAAGAAGTACAAAAAAGGGAAGAAATCCACCAACAATCTCACTATATACGCATCCGAGAAATTCCCCTTCACTGAAAATATGGACGGAGAAAAAATACTAAATGGAAAACAACCAAAATTTACAAATGAGAGTATGATGCATCGAGCGAGGCTGAAGTGGTAGAGGAAGCCCTGCACCGCCAAAATGTTTCAATATATGAGGACACGTATGAGCAGGTTTCCAACGCCGATTTCAAGTAGAGAAATGGAAGGAAAAGGAACATTACCCCAAAATACCAGTAGAAGAAGACCAGCATGGAGAACGTAAACAGTAGATTGAGTATTCTGACCCTAAACGTCGATGGATGGGAGGGTAAAGCGATAGTTGTCAGAGGGAACATCATGTTCAGGCGCCTCCCGGAACTGGACGAATCCTTCGTGTCGATTTAACTTCCCACATTGATAAGAAACCTCACGATAGCCGAAACCCATCAACCCCCTTACCGAAAGAGGCCAGAACTTGGAAATGACAATGGAGAGAAAAAATATTCAGAGAATAGTGCCGGATTTCCCGACCTATATCACCTACAGGTCAGCCACCAAACTTGTCATTATCATGACAAGGGACGGCTTCCCCTTCAACTACCATAACGAACCGGGCCCAACAATTCCCAGCAACGACATTGCGCTCCTAATCACCATTTCACTCGCGGCAATTCAGCTGCAAGTCACCGCATAAGAACTAGATCGCTGCCAACAGAGAGCGTTAGACACTTGTCCGACAATACACCCCAGCCGACCTGAGCGAAGCAACTTTTGAGGAGATCATTGACTGACAAAGTGGAGAGGGTAACGACTTCTATCATTGAAGCGGACCACGAGTGCGTACCCAAGACATGGTACGAAACGCTACCTCAGCCCATATTGACAGAAAGGGATCGCACGTGTGCACAGGGAAACGTACGAAAAAACTAGACGGGAAGGTCCAAACGGGAAAGAAGCGCGCTACTACGTCGGCTAAGCTCTGAACTAAAGGAGGCAATTAACATCCATCAGGCTGAAATCTGGGACAGCCTTATAGCCGGAGTAGACAGTAGGCTGAGCCCGGAAAAATTCTGGCACAAAATCATGAAACTGAAAGGACTGCAAAGAAAGGAAAAGGCTCGGATTTAAGAGGACGGGAATTATATAGAGGATCCGGTGGGTCTGGAGAAAGATTAAGAGCATTCTTGAAGAATGTCTTTTCTGTCACCGAAGAAGACAATAAAGAGTTAGACCAGGAATTCGAGAGCCATCTGATTAACGATCTGAATCAGATAATACACAGCACGCATCAACACCACCACGCAGACATGGAGAGAAAGATGGTTGACCATGGTCGGCTAATAGCAAACGGAGGACGTCATGGCCACTGTGAAAGCCTTTGGACAAAAGGCACCAGGCTGGGCGCGGATCACCAAAAAATAACCTAGTAAATGCCCCACAGAAGATCATTCAGGGGATCACCAACATCTTCAATGCTTCCCTGAACACGGGTTACTTCACCGACGGTCTAAAGGTGGCCAAAATCATCTTTATACACAAGGCAAGTAACACACCAGATCAACTGCTAAATTACGGGACAATCTCTCTTCTTGAGTTTGTAGGTAAAATCTACGAAAACCTCCTAATTAACCGGCTCAAAGACCAGCTAGCCGAGCTGGGAACTCACAACCCCCAGCAGCAGGGTTCCGCCAGGAGTGAGGAACGGAAACCGACCTGGCCTTCCTAACGGAGAAAATAGCCCAGTGCAAGCTAAAGGGAAATACGTAGAAGTGGTGCTGCGTGGTGTGCAAAAGGCCTTTGACAAGGTTTGGCTGTGGGGCCTACAATTCAAGACCCTAAACCTCCAGCTGAACTCAATCCTCGAAAGGATCCTCTGTGATTATATCATGGAGAGAAGAGCTCAAATCTCCATCGAGGGCTTCACAGGACCCGAATTCAAATTCGAGGCGGGAGATATACAATGCAGCTGTGTAAGTCCATTACTGTAACTTGTGTACACAATAGACCTCCCTGCTCCCGTACGGGACGATACGATGTATCTGCAATTTGCAGGCGACATTACTTAAATCCTCCCTAGCTCCTACAAAAAAGCCGGAGTTCAAGCAAGGGATACACCTGCCGAAATAAACAACATAAACAGATATGAGAAGAAGTGGAAGATAAAAACTAACCACCAGAAATTCCAGATAATCCGAATGAACCGTCGGAAAATAGACAACATCATCGTCAACGACGACCTCTACCCGTACTCAGAAGAGTATAAATCATGGGTTTACGTTTGACCAAGTCTGGATACAAAGCCCACATCAACGCTCGAGTCTCCCTAGCCAAAAGGTAACTCCGGAAGCTCTACAGGTTATGAGACCTTAACTCGTCAAAAAAGAAGAAACTATACACTCGTACGCTCCGTCCGAGTGTACCCAGCAGTGGTAACGTAGATAGCTAATTTTACCTCTCATAGAACGATTCAGAGAGTACAAAACAAAGCTACCTAGCTAATAGCTAGCGCTAGAAGAAACGAACGTATTAGGCAAAGAGTCTGGCCCGCAAGATCAGGGCTAAAACTAATTAATATGGAAGTTCAAAGGCTAAGGAGGAAGACTCGGGAAAAGACAGAAAGAACAATCATCCTTAGGCTCGCCAACGACAACATCGCTATACCGGAGCTGAAGCAACACAAAGTTACAAGGATATCATTATTCCCAAGCAGAAGAAGCTACGCGAGAGAAGCGATTAACCCAATATAAAAATTACCGAAATAGACAAAACATGAGAAAAGACAAAAAAAAAACTAACAAGAACATCTACAAAACTAAACCAACGCTGAACAAAAAAAAAGAGGTGAAATGCCCACTACCGAATCAGACAAAAAAAGAAAATAAGACGAGAAAAAACGAATAAGTACAATTACAAAAATAAACGAAAGACGAACAAAAAAAGAGGCGATGTGGCCACTGAAGAAAAAAGAAATAAAAAGAAGAAAATAAATTAAAATAAAATATAAAATAAACAAAGGAGGTGAAGTGCCCACAGAAGGAAAAATAAAAATAAATAAAACAAAATAAAAAATAGATAAAAATAAAAATATATAGAAGAGGAGAAATTGCCTCTTCTGCATAACTTTCAAACCTCCGGCAAGGTTTGAAAGTGATGACCGGCTCTGCCGGTCATAAATGCCAACGGTGGAGGCAAAGAAGGAAACATAAGAAAAGGAAAAATACGGGAGAAGAATGAAGGCGATGCCCTCACATCCATGGCGACTAAAATTCCAACTCTTACACCCCTATCACACCTACTACACATTTCATCACCAACTTCAGCGGTAAAAGGGGCAAAGAATACCCCTAAAGCTACGGTGAAGATGAACGCGTAAGATCGAAAGAAAATAGAAAGAAAATACAAAGTTTCCAAAGAAAATTAATAAAGGCTAAATATAAAATGGCCTTTAACAATATATATATATATATATATATATATATATATATATATATATATATATATATATATATATATATATATATATATATATATATTAGCGTTGTCCAAAAAACTGAAAATGATATTTCTTTCTCTCCACAGGGCAAATTTTATTACTCTTCACGAAAAGGAATTACACGTAAAATTTCCTCTCTCTCTCTCTCTCTCTCTCTCTCTCTCTCTCTCTCTCTCTCATCATTTACGGGTCACCCCACTTTTCACTTTTTCTTCGTCAGGTTGGTCTTTGAGGGTGTCGGGGTGGCCATACACGGTGTTCGTAAATGAGACGGAAGATGAATTGCTTCTGATCCTCATCCTTCGTCAGCATCGTATTGTACGCCTCTGCCAGGGCCACCCCTCGTTCAGCTGCATCGTTAACCACGCTAAGGCTTTCAGCTGAAGCCTGAAAGTCCTCGTACAGATTGTCACCCTTCCAAGCCAAAGGATGCATCTGCAAGAAGGCCCGCTTCCCTTCCTGGACTCCGCCTTTCTTCAGGACGTCGAAAACACGATGCGACCTTTCGGTGAAGAAGGCTTCAAGGCGGATGTCCTATGTGTCTTCGACTTTTGCCCGGCGTGGGTGAGCTTCGGTGGAATTTGCGCCTTCCTTCGAGTCAGGCAGTCGGCGTTCATGTTGTCTGGAACCGGGACGTCTAACAGGAAAAGGCCGACTAACTCATACACCGAATACCAGAGATGCCGTTGGAGGGCATTGCTCGCGGCTGTAACGACGTTCTTCTGGTTCATGTGCTGCTGGAGTTCTGTCAGCATCATGATGCCGTTGTGCCAAAAGCGGGCGTACACCAGGGCAATGAACAGCACCATGCCAGTCACATCCGCTCCTCTCGTTTCGCTGTCTTGAAATGGTGTCGAAACAGGAACATCTTGAGGCAATAGATGCCTTTTGACATCCATCTCGCATGGTGGATGGCACTGGGGGTACAAAGCGATGGTTGAGTCGTTGTGCAGCCTCCGAGGAACTCGAAGTAGTCATCGCGCGGATACTTTGTTGGATCAGCCAGGGTAGATGCTAGATAATCCTTCATCTGGGAGAAGAGCTGCTCCAGATGTCCTCCGAAGAGGGTATTCTCAGCCACCGTGTACTCTAGCTGGTTGAGGGATGGCCAATCCTTCTGGAAACGCTTGAAAAGGGCGACTTCCGGACCTCCAGTGTACCCAAAGACGACTCGAAAGACGTCAGAGAGAACAATCTCCAACACATGATGCCGGCACGCCAACATTGCCAACTCCCTTCCAAGACCTTCCTCGATCCGGGTGCACGAGCCATTGCGGAGGCGCTAGTGTTGCTTGCAGTTGTATAATAATCCTACTACTTCGTTGCGAATCTTTCAAGACTTGAGCAATTCCAGACACGCTGTGGCCTGAGCTTCTCCAGTACTTGGGGCAGCACTTGGAATACACAGCAAATCTCTAATCCTTGACCAGTTGCCAGAATCGAAGCCCTCTTCACTGTCTTCCCACCCATCTCATGCAGCATTTGGGACAAAGTCAGATCAGAAATATCGTGGCACATGGCCTGTGCATAATCGCCAGTGTCGAACGCCGCACCAAGATCTGGGAGATTGACTCGATCCAAGGCGCCGACGACTTCAGGAGATTCATCCTGTGACTCCTCTGACGATGTGGAGTTAAAACTGAAGGCAGCAACGGCCTCTTGAACTTTGGCATTTCGTTTGTCGTATATCCGCTTGAGAGCAGCTTCATGGTCATTTCTCTTCCCACGACTGGCCTCGATTTCTTCGCGTCGATCCCTGCAATGCTGCACGAGAAGATGACCTTAGGCTGCATCTTGAGGAACACCTTGTCTTCTTCGTTGATCATGGTCTAGAGGGCATCGCCTGTGACAATATCGAAGAGATCGTGAAGGTCATCCAGTAACATTTTCTCCTTGACACGGTCCGACTCCCGCCCATGAGTCCAGTGTTTCTTGAGTGCTTGGTATTCGTCGTGGATTACTCGAAGTTGCCTGACACAAGCATCCACCCGCTGTGTCGGGATCCTGGTCCTCTCCCATATGGTGAGGACCTCACCACATGTCAAGTTCAGGCCTTCCGAGACGGTCTTGTTTTCCACCACGTGATGGAACAGGTACAACGACAGCACATCCCGCTTACTTTGAAGACGGGCACACGACAGGGAATGAAATGGCTTCCCGAGAAGCCATCACTCGTGGCTTAAAAGAGTACTGATTGCCATAACCTGAAAATAAGAAGAAAAAAGAAAATATTAAAAGTGGGGTGACCTCTAAATATCATTGTATTGTGAGGAGGAATGCAACACGGAAAAAAAGCAACGGTGTGGAGAAAGGATCAGTGTACTTTGAAATTTTACCCCCGATGTAAAATTTACGCTTGAGGACACAGGTCCGAATCCTACTCCTTTATTTAATTTCATATAACGGCTAAAATTAGTTTTCACTATTTTTCTCCCTCTCTTTATCTAACATTTTCTTTCTTAAGCTTTCATTGGTCGTCTTCCTTAGTGTCGTGATGCAAAATTTTAATTTTCTTAGGGCCTTTAAATGCATCCATTATATCACGTCTCATGTGATTTAAGATATATATATATATATATATATATATATATATATATATATATATATATATATATATATATATATATATGAAATTTAACCCACAGGAAAATGAAAAGATGAATCCAAGCACTTTCGAACTAAATGAACTTGCAAATATAGTTCGAAAATGCTTGGATTTATTTTTTTATTTTCTTGTGGGTTAATTTTCATATTATTGCTTTCCTCACGTGCCACTTTGTAAGTTTTTTTCATATATATATATATGGGACGGTAGCTAATTTTTCGCCGTTGGCAACTCTGAATTCTGCGTACATGCTTGTTGTCTGGCGTCGGTCTCTCTTCTTCCTATTATAGTAAACTCAGTTTTGTATCGCCTGTCAAGGAAGTATTATTATGACTAAATTTAATCCTCCAAAATTTGGTAAAGGCAAGCTGTGCTGCTTGCTATTGACGCCGGTTGCTCCAATACGAAGATCTCCGATTGCAGAGGATCAGGAAAGAGTTAGATGAGTCATACTGTGATTCCGAAAGTACAGCGACTCGTAAACTTCACTCTCAGTGTTCTTAGACGAAAATAACCCCTGAAGTTATCGCGAAGATCAGACAGTCAGTGCATGAGGGCATCCGCTACTACTAATTCAATGTTATAAAGGGTCTGCTTCTGTCGCAGAAGATGAAGGACAAGCGGAAGGAACGTCCTGCGAAGCTTGTGAACAAACTGAAGCATCCCTTCATTCCTGGCTTGTTTTGGTACCTCTCATGCGAGAAGAATTTTTGGCAAGACCAGGTTTTGAACTTGCAAAACAACCGCTGGCTTGCCTTGTCTCCTAAAGGTGAACCGAGAGTCACGAAGACCAATTTCCCTGTCCACATCATGGTGTTTTCGTGGTGCTCAGTAGTGAGGGCCACGTTATGCCCTCTTTTATCTTCCTGAAGGGCCTCAGATTCAATTCGGTGGGGTACATCAAGTGCATGGAGGAGTTGGTGTTGCCCTACCTCTGTGAGGTGGCTATGGAAGGTGGCACGTGTGCCATACAAACATGTCAGGCAATTTATTTAATCACATCACTCCCAACATCTTTCCTCCCAATTCCCCAAACTGCAACTCTCTGTACTATTATGTGAGGGCGTGGTTGAGATGGAGCTTAGGTCGGACCACGGCAGTTTTCACCCAGTTAAACATGAGGAGCGTCAAGAAGAACTGCAAAAGGTTCCAACCTCACCTAGTGCCCGTGGTTAAGGCCGATCGTTATTTCATTAGATAAAATGAATACTACACTTCTTCCCGACCCAAAGATCAAGGACGGCATAATCAATGCAATTCTCTTTTGTGTTTTCGGTAAATATGTAGATTATCGGCGCGAACGATGGGACGTACTATTTCGTCCGTGTTCCAAAATGTTTCACGTTTTTGGAGTACATTTAAGTTGACGGCTCGTGTGGGGGTAAACACAATGGGGGGACTACACTACGATGATCCTGATTTTGATTAAATGGGGGGGGTATGGGGGGCACAGCCCCCCAGTATATAATCCTAATTGCTTATAGAATAGTAATTCGAAAAGGACTCAAACGCGCATGAATATTCCGACACGAGTGAACGATAATATTTACACACAAATTTCTTTTTCGGCCGGGCCGCTAATCTACATATTTACCGTGTTTTCTAATGTCCCTTTACATAACCTTTAAAAAAGTGCTTCCTGTCTCATTGTTCATTGACGTCCAATTTATTTTTCTATTGTACTGTATGGCTATAGACTCCGGAATATACGGTTTCTTCATCTTTCTTTCTACCTTCCAAAGGTTTTTGAAAGGCAAAAATTAAATAGGGCGAAGCTCTGCAGTAGTTGTTACTACTCGCATAACCTGAGTTTACTATTTCTTTGTATATGATATGAATAGGGAGACTTTAAATTGAGAAAGTGAGACTTAGAGATGTGGTATAAAAATCCCTTGGAAGTTCCTTTTAGCCTGGAAAGATAATGGGTTTGATGGGGTAACGCTTTGAATTGCTGCGCTTGGTAGTTTAATGGTAGAGCATCTAACCTGCAATCCAGAGACCCAGCTTCGATTCTCAACCAGGATTGCCTTTATGGTGCGGTCCTTTGCTCTTCTTGATCTTTCTGTTTTCCAATCTCCCTTGTGCTTATTCACGTCCATTTTATCTCTCTTGTACTATATATATATATATATATATATATATATATATGGTGGTAGGTAGGTAGATATGAATGAGCAAAGAGCGATTCACAAGCATTTTCTTATTTTTATAATACCAAACAAGGATCAATCATAAATTAAGAAAGAAGGAAGAGAAAGATAACAAACGGAGTAAAATAATTTAGATTCTTTTACCCGTTAATGCAAGTGGAAAATGGGTGGGGTTCGAACCTACATCATCGAACGCTCTTCACAAACAATGGCAAACGATGGCATAGGTTCAAACCTCACCCATTTTTCACTATTATTAAGGGGTAAAAGAGTTTACCCGTTTATTATCTATTTTTCCTTCTTTCTTAACCTATGATTGATCCTTGTTTGGTTTTATAAAAGACGAAATCCCTTTTGTGAATCGATTTTTCCTTATTCTTATGTATTACTGGGCATCTACCGCATCACGTGTAAATTGTGATTTCATGTTCATAAACATATAAAATTATTAGTATTTAATTTATCTTGTCGTTTTGGCTTTATGTTAGAGGCTTTACCGCCGATCTGCTTTTTTTGAGAATTTTTATTTCTGTATAAAGAAGGATTCGAACCCTGAATATCTACCCTGGAATTCTAATTAATGCCCAAGAGACAAATGATAGTAATCTTGGAATGCTATTTCTGCTGCGAGCCAAGTAACCATCTAGTTTAAGTAAAGGGAAAAAGATCATTTGAATCACGACCTGCTCAATTGGGGGCTTTGCCACTGGGAAAGGGTTAAGGACAATTCGCATCTAAATTTTCTAATATGGCAAAAGCTTAAAATTAGTACAAGGACGATTATAAATTCTCCTCAACGACTTTGTTATTATATGTAGACTTACTTAATTTAAGGACATTTTAAATATTGGTATTATAAGAGTGAATGGATTAGCGAGATGAATAAGTCTGAATTTGTTGAACAAAAAAAAAGATAAATTCTGGGGAATCAAAATTTGCTCATTTATCAAAGAGAGGTAACGTATGAAGGTGCAGAGTAGCCACCAAGAATAAGATATACATACATCCTCTTTGTCAAAGAGGGTGCAATGAGGGTGCAGAGTGATCATCAAAGGTCAGATATGCATCCTCTTTGTCAAAGAGGGTGCAATGTGAATGCAGAGTAGCCATCAAAGATCAGATATACATCCTCTTTGTCAATGGGGGTGCAATGAGGGTGCAGAGTAGCGATCAAAAATTAGATATACATCCTCTTTGTCAAAGAGGGTGCAGAGTAGCCATCAAAGGTCATATATACATCAAATACAACTGCATAATACTCGAACATAAAGCTATACTCGAAAATTAAGATGTATCTGCTCTTTTGATTGACTGAGTTGAACAGTGAACGCGCAATCTATAGATGATTGTGTTGGTAGCATTTATTCACAAAATTTAAACCCTGATAAAAATTAAAACCTATATTTATAATAGGGTTGAGAGAAAAAGGCAGCTCCTGTATATGGAAGCTGGGTTTCATTCCCCTAACAAGACCCATACAACACGTGTGTGTAACAATAGAAACATAATTATTATTAATAATAGTAACTGACAAGTTGCCATCCATAAGGAACCCAAAAGGAAAGCTCCTTTGTAAGTAAAAAGATAACAGGAAACAAGGCTTAAAATTAAGGTTTGATGAAATACATACTCGTATATACAATAATTTAAGTAAGGCATAAGCGAAATAAACAATCACAAGTTATAAATTAAACGTCTCCGAAGCAGAGGCAGCCTGTCTCGAATTGTTCATTGTTTTGAGCAAAGGTGTGTTGCATTCTATTTTTTAGGAATCGGCAACCGGATATTTTGTTTTGGGGGGTTATTGAGTATCTCCATATAAAGTATGGGCTATGGGTGCGTGAAAATAAGAGGGGAGACGGTAGAGAGGGGCTTGGAAAGGGGGAAATGAAAGCCCCTAACACTGGGTGCGAGAAACGCGACGGATCCAGACATAAATGCAATGAATAACAGCGCATCCAGCCTAATCCAAGTGGCTTCAGTGGCTGCTGTTGCACAGTGGTAACCGAAGTGTAGGACCAACATCCGTTTAGTCCATATCATTCAAATAAACCACCGAGCCAAAGAACAAAAATCTTTCACACCTCATCACGCTATTCAACTATAGGAGAACTTCAATGTTACATTATATACTTCGGTGAGGTTTTGTGGGGCTTCCCACTCTTTAAGAGACTCTTCTTTCTCGCCGGGGAGGGGGGGAGGAGGATACCAATTTAAAGTAGGAACCGAGCCACGGATCACTAGCAGGTGCACAAAGTTGTCCCGAATCGTACTCCATCCGGCGACTAACCGTGCTCGGTGTGAGTTAATTTTGCTACATCAGGAAGTGATTGTTCCTCTTGGCAGGTCCCCAGGCCCTATTACCCAAATGTGGACCAAAAACACGTAAAACACGCCTCACCATTTATCCCCCCCCCCCGGCCACCCTCGTAACTCGTACGAGAGATTAGTTAGCTGATGTATAAAATTATTCGAGAATTAAGTGACTGGTAGCTAAGTGGTTAGTAAATAGGTTTTATACCGCGTTATTCAGGGTAACATATCTCCACAGAGCGCTTGACCATCAGCAGACTAGGGAAAGGCACTTTTTAAACCACGAAAGGAGGATCAGGAACGAAACAAGTGGCAAGGCGTTCCACATTATTTGAGCACAGACCAAGAAAAGTGAAGAATGTGACCGAGAATTGAGCCCGCGGGTTCAAACCCCCACCAGGACAGTTTTTCAGTATCTTTTTAGCGCATTAATACTGTCTTTCTGGCTTCAGTCGTTGTTTCATGAATTTTTCTCTCTACAGGTATTTTTTTCTAATATTTTAGTCTCACGCTTTCATTGACACTGTGTTTGCAATTCTCCCCAGTCTCATAGGATTTGAAGGACACAAGTAGCGATAGCCTTGAGGGGTTATCTGCCAGATCAACCAGGAACTTTTTATCCATTCCTCGATTAATTGGTACTGTAGTTCGTAACCCGATTAAAACTGTATACCCTCTATGATAGACATCATATAGGCCAACTCAGTGATAAACAAAATGTCAAAACTAACAAATAGGATCACTTTTATTAACGGCATATCACAGTTAGCTCTTCTTTCAACCAAAGGAGACGACCCCGGATTACCTGAGAGCTCAAATAGATCTAACTTAAAAGTGATCCAAACTAAGAGAAACTTTAAATCCAATATAAAATAAATACCTTCCAAATTAAACTAGCAAATTTAAAGAGCTCAATGATCAAGTGACAAAATCCTCATTAGAAACTGCGACAAAATATATAACAAACTATTTCACACTATACCAAGTTTCAGCAAAAAACATCAAAAAGAAGGCATCCAACAAAAGAGGGTAGGGTTAAGAAAGGACGTTGAGAGGGGTGGAAAAAAAATTATATGAGGCATAAGAATTAAAGAACGAATTAAATATACGCAAATGTATAAAGTTTATTAAGAACGACTCCTATAACATTACAAAACATACAATACAAATCTAGTGAATTTCCTTCCCTTCGCGCCATGGATCCAAATATGGCGTTTTAGGATTTTAGCCTAAAGATTGTTGAGTTTGGATTAGGTATTATTCCATGTTTATTGTGAATCATTATTTGATATTGTATTATGCTCAACAAGGTCCAGTTGGAAATCCATTGGGAATTAATTATTTATCTAATTCAATCAAATAATTGGTTAATCAAATTACATTTCAAATTTGTCTTTTGTTCCAATCATTACATAAATTACTTATCCATTCATTATATCGTTTCTTAAAAAAATTCATTATAACCGATTTTCGTCGTATCAAATTCTTATTTCCGAGAATATTATAAAGAAAAATTTATTATAATCGGGTTTGCCATTGTGCTTTGTCCTCATTCTTTGTCCCACACGCGTTTCCCTCGTTAGTTTCTACTTATTGAAAGATTTATTTTGTCTTTGGTCACATCACTTCATATTGCCTCTTTCTTTTCATTTATATGGAACAACACCTACATAAAGAAGATGGTGTAGCCATAAACCTAATAAAGACTAGTGGTGAATGTTTTACTCTTGCCATTTTGTTTAGAAAATGGTTTTTCTTTCGAAAAATGAGACTCGAAAGATTTGAAAAAACAAACAAACAAACAAACAAACTACAGGCTAATTATCCTGTTATATGCAATATACAAAATACTGACAGAAGTCCTAACTTAAGAAACAAATATTCTACATACTTCCATCAGCTATCCGATCAGGCAGGTTTCAGAAGTAACTATAGCCTACATGGGCATCTTCAGGATAGTCAACTATTATTAGAGCGACTACGCATATTTCTCACTATAGCTTTCGAATACACTATAACAAACTTTCGAATCCGTTCTAATTGCACTAAAGAATCAATGGATTTTGAAGGGTTACATTGACGTACTCCTACATATACAGGCACATAACATCATCATTGCATTACACCATAAATGCTCGCAAGGCCGTTTGAGGGATCTTTTAAAAAGTTTGGACAAGGAATAAACGACATCAAAGGGAACTTTAAAAGATAAAAAATTAAACGATCGTTACTTTGCAAAGGACGGAGCTATTAGAATAGCAGGAACAAGAATGCGATCATTTAGGACTTCTTGTGACTTCTGAAGGAAGCATAGAAATACAAATCAGAAAAACAACAAAATTAGGTAGGAGGTAGGTAGAAAAGCTTAGCTACATCTTGTGATGCTCGCTGCCTCAGAGTGCTTGGTTCGATCCTCACATCTGCACGGATCGCAATTAAGAAAAAAAAAATCCGAAAAATAATTATGTTTATATTCTGTTTTCTTTTGTGATATTTCTTAGTAATGTGAGTAAAATAGAAGCAAAAATCCTTCACAGCTCCTAATTCATATAAATAAATGGGCACAGTTTTTTTTTCATCCTTAATTTCTTTCAGAAGTAACCCCCCATCCCTCCTCTGTACGCGTGGATTTTATTCTAATAGCTTTAATTTACTTAATTATCTTAAAAATAAAACAGAAAAAGACAATGGAATAACAATGGAATGCAAATAATGAATAGAAAGGAAAGTGTATGTTAGAAAGGTTTAATAAGATCGTCAGTATAAGGCATACATAAGCTCATCGGACAAAGAATTAGTCACCTAGGGAGAAAAAACATAATTTAACATCTGAAGCGTGTAGGAACCTTAGGCAGCCGAGAGGCGTAGCTGATCTGTAGATAGCAAATCAGCTCTACTTAAAATGGGCCGGAAAAGCGACGTCATGGAATGTCAAAAAGTGGCAATTGGCCGCGTCAAAGGTCATCATGTGGAGAAGGTGGTGGAATTTTGCAGAGTTTCAACGAGTACGGTCATCCGGATTTACAAGCAATGGCAGAACTCCCAAAATGCGATAAACTCTCGCCAGAATTGCGGACGGACGAAGGTGTTGACAGAGAGGGACTGTCGTCGAATCAATCTCCAGTCTTGTAATTGAAAATCGATTTGCTTCCAGGCAGGAATTGCTACAAAACGTCAATTCTGGTCCTTCACCACCCATTTCAGAAAGAACATTACACAGGGAATTTTATTGCATGAACATATGCAGCAAAGTGGCGTGCAAGAGGCCCTTACTATGGTTACAAGTGACTAATATTTTGTCCGGTGAGCTTATATTGTTTCATAATGGCAGGAACTTTTCCATCATTCTAAATCAAAATAATTGTCATTACCAAGTTCAAACAGAACTAACAAAACTTACGAATGAATTTATACTAGACAAATGCATTTTATTCGAATCCTTTAATCGAAAAATAGAGATAAATATTTAAAAAGTTTTGGGCTAACTTACCTGCAACTGACAGAGACGTTCTCTGAAATCAGACAGCTCTATTCTGGTCGGGCTTCCACCTTGCAACTCCGTTTGGTCACCATTGCAACACTTGTCAAATTTACACTTCAATGGACACATCTCTTCCTCTTTGCTATTCTTACTGCTGAAATGACTTCCACTTTTACTGTTACTGTTCGAGCAGCAGGAAGATTCGTATATTCCTGAACAGGAGGAATCGGTGCCACATTTACAGGTCACTCGAAGCTTACTATGAGCACTGTTCGTAGAAGCAAAGGGAAATTTATATACAGAAGCGTAGGATTCCCCAGTTAGAGCGGACTGATGGCCATATTGGACTGAAGAAGTTCGTGTATATCCGCCAGAGGGAGTTGGCGACACGTCCAGCACGATGGAAGGACTCGAGTAAATATTTGGTTGTGAGTGTGGCGTCGCTTTCTGTGAAGATATCGTCGATTTTCGCTCGTTTTGCGAAGCTGTGCTGGAAATGAGAACCACAAATATCCATAATTAGAGAGGAAGCAATAGCAAGATAATTTGTAATAATTTACAGACGAAATACTTTAATTTTATGGTTAAACATCCAAACATTTTCAACATACGGTGCTTTATTTTTAATAGTTTGGAAGCTGTTGGTCTATAATGAAAATAAATCCACCCAAAACAAAAGAAGAAAATAGAAATGCAGTTAGGGGAGGCCTGAGAAACGCTTTTCATCCACGCGAATCACGTGACTGTATCCAATAGGCCAATCTAACGACCTTAGAAATAATTGTATCGATTGAATATTTTAACTTTAACGTGGATGAAGAACGTCCCCCGGGTGCGCTCGATGGCGGGTGAAGGTGGCTATTAAATTACTATTCACAGAACAAACTATCAAATTCTAACCATACTGCAAAAGGTATATAACTCGATTGTATAGTGGAATAAAGTCCCATACATTAGGCATACCTGCAGTTTCAGCTGCCCCTTATTCCCTCAATAGTACCCTACCAACCCTCAAGGTATGAAGGGAGCTAGCTATCAAGGTCAGGTAAGACGGTATACTATCGCTGAAAAAATAGGAAACAAAGCAATCAAAGACGGTAAAAGGTACTCGTAAATATGAGAGGGCGTATCTAAAAGTTCTTAGACCCCGAGAAGGCTGTGAGGACCTAGGACACATTCTTGGACCTTTAGGGTAGAATCTGCATTTCCCGTATAAATTGGTTCGCCGATGTTTGTACCATCATTTTTATCTATGCGTTTGTTCAGTTTGGAATAATAACTATTAGTAGTATTCTCTTAAACTATTTTGAGCATCCTTTTTAATACTTACACAAACACGGGCGAATGAATGGCAGGGAAAGGGTAGTTCTTCCTCCTACTGCCACCCTTCCAGCAGGCAACCCCGACAATAACTGCTACCACAAAAGCCAGGGTTACCAATCCGATCAAAATGTAAGCAAACGTCGGGAGTCCGGGTTTAGGTCCTGGGTTATCGTTGTCCTGCGATGTGGTCGGTTCATCAGTGTCCTTCGATGCGGTCGGTTCATCGGTGTCCTGCGATGCGGTGTGTTTATCGGTTTCTTGCGATGCGGTCGGTCGATCAGTGACTGTCTTTTTCCTCTTGTCGACAGTTTTCCGCGGTAAAAGCTTTTCTGCAGCGATTCCTAGTCAAGGAAAATTGATTTACTCAACTCTCGCTAGAATGATTCAGAAATAGATCCTAAGTTCTGGGGTGAAGTTATGTTGTAACAAAGGGGGGTAGGCAGATACCTAGCACTGGTAGCGAGAAGACTCCCTCCCCCATGCCTCAAGAATGCAGGGTTCTTTTGGGATGAAGGGGTGGGGTAATTATAATTACATACCCTTGATCCCATGTTCTCTGTTTCAGTGTGGTTGTGTCTCAGTTCATGGTTGTTGTTTTCCTTTGTCTCTTCTACCCCTTTTTAATATACCCATACACTATTTATCTCTTCTTCTCTCTCCTCCTTCGGTAGAACTTGGAAACGAGTATTACATTCAACCATACATATGTATATACATACATGTATTCTTAACCACAAAAACTCATTGATTCGCTACAGTCTTTATCTCCTGCACAATAACGCTTCACTCTCTCATACATATCACTATAATAACAATCATTGTTCTTCTGAACCGTCTTTCCGTCTTCACTCTTACACCCACTATTTTTCTTCTTATATATTCGTATCTTAAATTCATGTTATTCTTTCTCTATTTTCACGTCTTCATTCAATATTTGCCCGATTTAAAAGTTTTCTTCCAAAGTACACCACACTAAAAACTACCCTGCAGCCTGCAGCCTGCATCCTCCTTGCCTTAGATCAGACTTCTTTAAGCCGCTCCTACCCATGTGTCCCTAGGGTAAAGGTACCTATGATGTTGTTTATTGACCTTTCTTCCCATACATAAAAGCTCGATACACACGTAACCAAACCATTAAGCGAAACGATTGAAAATTAAACCATAACACAATCAAAAGATCAACATAAACTTTCTTTAACATGATACTTCTTCCTTACCCCCACCTATTAAACCAGGCAGGAACACAGATGAGGTTCTGGCAGGTACCTGAGACACACCCTTGCACGTTATTTTAATGTGGGAGTTGTAATTGTGTGCAGATTCTACTTCGGTGCACAAATATGGCTTGCGATTTGGTCCTTCATTACTGTGAGTTGTGTACATACCGAATTTCTGTACTCTTAGGAAATATGCTTGGCCATATATTGGCGTCCTTCGTGTGTAAGCGATTTTAAGCCATGTTTTTTGTCTGTCTACATATTTAGACAATTGATATATCATTTGCGTAACTTCGGAAATAAATAGATATACAGTTTGCAATTGCATTGAAACGGAGGAGGGGGGAGGGCTTGTGATACTCTGTGGGTATATGTAAATTCAAGCTACGTCAAAAGGATGTTTTAAGATGTTACAATTAGGAGAAATCAACTGAACAAAACTAACTAAATGGAATATTACAAGATTTTAGAACCTGATCCCAAATCCACGAGTCCATTGCCTTTCACTCAAATTAATTCACAATCTTCTTTCTCCATATTCAACCGTCTACACAGTTTTTACACAGTTACAATCTATTTATTTGGAAGTTTCAATTTCTTCGCCACATCCCAACCTTATCCAAATGAGAATTAGGAGTAGCGGAGGAGGTTATAAGAGTAGAAACCTTTATGTGACCTCTATAGAACAATGTTTAAGTGACATAAGAGAAGTCCACCATTGAGGTAACGACTCATCCAAAAAAGGTTTTGGCGGATCAGCTTCAGCAAAAAGGTGTATTTTTCTTTTGGGGCCGAATTTTTCAGTATGGGAGCGCATGTGACGTCATAATGGTCAATCTTACTAAGATTGAAAAGATCTATTTCACACAGATGTACATTCTCATAAATAATACTGTGGATAATGCAATTTTCGTTACTTCCAGGAACGCAGACAGGAATCAGAAAAGCGGCAGTTTTTAATGGAGAACCACAAAAAGATATACGTGCAGGAGGAGAGGCAAACGGTTATCCAGGATTAGAAAAGAGAGAAAGAAGATTATTAGTATCGCCAAGCTGATCCATCCTAGGTGCTGGGACGGAAAGGACACAGAAAATTTTCCGGTGCCTGGGTTCAGTTAACTACCTAGGTATCTGCTTAAAAAAAGCTTGCTAAAACTAAGGTTATCACTCAAGGTTCACCTCATATTAGGACATATAAAAAAGAACACCTTTAATCAACCGAAGATGGACAGAACATAATAACCGGGTGTGTCCTTCCCACAAGGCGACATATCTTCTTGACGAAATGGGAATATGTTCAAGAGAATTGTGCCTTTCTCTGTCCCTATTACCCTAAGCAATTTCAACTTGCTGGCATTTTTGGAGCACACTTCGTGTCTCGCTGGATCCTTGCCAGTGTACATGTTGGCTCCAAGTCCTAGGAGGTGGTCGGCTTCTACGCCGTATCCACTCTGTTTGAAATCAACCGGGTTCTACTAGGTGCTTCTTCTGTCTTCACGGCTGAGCTGGTTGCAATATATTGCTCGGTACGGGAGATAATTCGTCGTCCCGGTTCAGGGACCGGATTGTGATCTTTAGCGACTCACAAAGCGCCCTGAATGTTCTGTAGGGCATTGAAATCTCCACATACCCTGGTTCGCGGTATCCGTGATGCCACAAATTTCGAGGTTATCTTCTTCTTGATTACTGGACATGTGGAAATTGTGGGGGATGAGCGTGGCGATGAGGATGCCAAAATGTCCTCGAGGACTGGACGACCAGACCAGCGTTTCGTTTTTTCCTCGCACTGACTACATGGCAGGACTGATCAGGGCGGCCTTTCAGGCTTCCTGGCAAAGTAGATGGAAGACGGCAGTTCGGAACTTAAAGTTGCGGGCCATTGTGTGACTATTCTCATGGACCAACCCTCCTCGTCCCAATACCACGACGGCTTCAGGTCGCTTTCTGTAGGCTCTGAATCAGACACGCTCGCGGGACGCAGCGCCATTTGATGGAGCGCTCTCCTGCACCTTACTGCGTGCGATGTCTGCGTTATCCGCCAGACTGTTCGGCCCAGTCTGGGTGATCTTCGCGCACGTTACCTTTCCCGGTATCGAGACGAGGGAGGTCGCTACCGTTTGTCCCTTGTACTCGGGACGAGTTCGTTCGCACAGACTTGTGGACTATATGATTGATTATTTGGAAGAGTTTGGCCTCCTCAATTTTATTTTATTTTCTTTGGTGTTGGTCGCATAATCTTGCGCCTGGGAAAATTGGCCCTCCTGCCGCCTCCGTAGCGTGGTTCTTTTTTCTTGTTTTTGCTTTGTGTATTTTTTTTCTATTGTTTTCTTGGGTTTCGATGGGTTTTAATGTAGCCTAATATTGAGATTGATTACAGTGATTTATGCCCCTGTAGGCCGTTGCAAGACAGGTGCTATAAAAAAATAAAAATAAATAAAAAAAATAAATCGATGCATTGACTCAGCAAACCAAAATCCATCATATAATACGATGACCAAAATCCGTGTATCCCATCTAATCCTCATTTTAAGAGAACCTTCCGTCTCACGTAATCCTGCCATTACATCGATGCCGCTCTCTTACGTGAAATGTTAACTCGCGCGAACCTTAATAGAGGTCAAACCATCAAAACCTGTTTTTTCTTTCATACAAAAACTCATAAGTGGCATTCCACTATCATAAATTCGTTATCTTAGACTATTTTTTTTATCTTTCTAGAAATGCACATATATTGGTTATTTATTAGCCCGATTCATCTAAATTATTATGCTATTTTATCTTGGGAATTTATGACGTCAGATTCCTCGTAATATTTTATTTTACTTAGGAAATAAAGCACTTACCAAAGAGGGCATCTTTGACAGTTTCCGAAAACAGGTTAGTAAAGAAAGTAATGAGATTGTGAGTAGTGAAATACATGGAAGGTCAATAAGGCCAAATAGACATCATGAAGCGCTGGAAAGCAGGAGTGCACGCAACTTTCCTTGGTGCCTTTCCCCTCGGGGAAATGAAGGAAGGGAATAGCTTTAACATTAACTAGAGCTCTAACTATACAGGGGTTAGTCAAAGTTTGCACTCTCCTCCTACCAGGAAGGTGTCTCGTGTAATAAATATGTGAAGATGATCACTATGTATTGATCACTTTGGATTGTTTCATTGTTAATGGGGAGGGGCAGAACGAAGATCTAGCTCAAAATCTGAGAATCTCATGGACATCATACGGATCCGTCAATAGTCTTGGGAGTAATCGTAAAAACAGAAAAAGAACAGACACGCCCACTTTTAAAACTATAGCCTCCTTGGCAGCAAGATTACCATACCTTCCAAGCAAATCTTCTTCCTGCTGAAATATAAAACTGTAGGTGGGCGGTTTGGCCATGGGGACGTGACATTAAGATTGAGAACCACCTCCACCTCCCCATTCATGAGTCCAGTACACGGTAAGTTCAACTCAAACGTCTCAGTCTCCGTTGGGATCGTCCCACTCAGCGAAATGTTGACGAAGGGATCAGCGATGGGACTCAATCCACTGGCCGTGGAGGTCGTGTTGATCCACACCGCCATGTTGTAGAGGACCTGTGGGGAGGATCGGGCTAACAAACGAATTCAAGATACTCTCCGAGTATCATGAACAAATACTAGGGCAAACCTACGGAAACAACCACGAACTCAAACAATTTTAAAAAGCATAACACGAAACATTCAGACACGGAATCATCAATAACAAAACGACACTGACAAACCTGCATAAAGTGTCTAGAGATTATATGGAAATATTAAAAATAATCAAAGCACGACTAAAACTGATGCATTTTTGTATAACGCTTTATTCATGGAGTTAAAACAATCATGAGCAGAAAATTTAATGTGCATATATGTAATATAAATGTCTCATAAAAGGAAAATAAGAAATATTATTGTTGGATTGACTACTTTATTGTGTGTCGTCAACTAATGAAGTCAACGTTCTGATGCAATCAGCAGAAACATTCTTTGCAGCATCTTGAATGGCTTCCGAAAGGTCATTTTTGCCATGAGAGTAAACATCTCTTTTCAGAATTATCTACAAGTTTTAGATTGGATTTAGGTCGTAACTGTTAGGAGGCCAGTCCACGATTGATTATCCTACAAATTCTTTCGTTTATAACCAATTCTTAGAGAACTTAGAAGCATGACTAGTACTTTTAGCCTGTATGATGAAAAGTGACTTCCTCATCCTTATTGTTTGTCTCTTCACTCAAGTTCTGAAGTTTTCTCCATGAACTCTCAGTACACTTTTGAATCCATTTTAATGCCATCGTCCACTTTGAAAAGTCATAGTAACTTATTTCCAACAATTAAAACACAAATTATCAATCGTCCACGTTTGTTGCTGTTGCTGATGAACTGCTTCACCTCACGTCCATTGGCAACTAAACCTTTGCCCCGCCAATCGGCCCATCCAGGATGACTTTAGATTCGTTAGTGAAGTTAACTTTGCTAAAACCAAAGACCATTTTCTTTGGGAGTGCGTGTTTAGGAACGGTTTTTTTTCTGTTATTCCTAACCTAGAACATTTCCTGAGGGATTTATACTTTTTTTCTTTCGAGACCGAAAGAGCCCCAGTAGCTTAAAAAATCACTTTGTTGCTAGCATGAGGGGGTTTAGCCCCCTTTCTTTTGATTGGAGAAAGCTTTTAAGAGTTAAGAGCTTGAAGTTCTGGTTGAACCTTTCACTTTCTTGTCGTAATGCCATTTTCTACAATTTTCTTCACAGTGCGATGATCACTTCATTTTTTTTTAAACTTGCAGATAAGACTTTCCTTTACCTAATTCTTTCACGAAATAATTCTTCTCTTCTTGAGAAAGTTACTTTTTCATGGCCATTTTATCAGAAAATGCTTCTTGCAAAGGCTGTCTGAATGGTCGTTATAGTTGAATTTCAAAATATCGATTATAGATTCTGTAATACCCGAGATAAATAGTGTTTTTTACATTCCCAAACGTATCTGAAACCCTCAAAAGTTTCATAAACCATTTCTGAAAAATTATGACACTCTTAATAGGTATTACATGTAATTTCTCGACAAACTTTAGACACTAAACCAGAAAACAGATAAGAAGAAGTTCTAGAAAACCGTCAGGAGACTTGCCAGCTCTAACACCGGGGAGCAAGACTCACCTGAAGCCCTCTACCAAAACGCAAGCAGGGGCAACTTCACCAAACAGCCAAACATCCTCATCTCTCACACAAAGTCACAGACAAATGCCTACACTCACTTTCTATAAAGAACAACATACCCGCATAATTCACCACATAAATGGTATGCCAAGGTTGGGCAAAATAGTACCCAACCTGACAGTATATCTAACATTTACTTAAAACATCTAGGTCAAAGAGCCATCGATGCCGTCAAAAATATTCAGCCAATTTATTTCCCATAACTCTATTCCAAATATCTTCACACAAAATATATATCTTCAATTCAAAATAACTCCACCCTTTTTCCTTACTCAGCACCCCTCCAAAATCATGCAACGCCAACTAAGCAAAACCACTACATGCCTCCCAACAAGATTCTGCCCATTGTACTCAACGAGTACTTTACACGCCAACATCAACTAATTCATGCAGGAAGGTTATACCAGCTTACAGTATCACCCAGAGCAGTAATGGTAACGCTATACATCATCAAAGCCTTCAACACGGTACGTTGACACATTCTCATCAACATCATGACAAGCTATCACGAATACATAACACACACAATAGAGTCATGTAAGAACCCCTACTCTCTTGCACCCTCTTCATCTCATTTCTCCCTGACATCCAAACCTGAAAAACCAGCATCACACTCAATATATATCCAGATGACATCACCATACTCACTCAATACTCAACACACACCCAAGCAATTCCCGCTCTCCAACTCAAACGCTGGCTGCAACATCACCTAATTAGTTGTCAACCATACTTCTTTTTTTTATTTAATAGTTTTTACGCACAGTCCTTATTTAGGCTGAGTGTGCTGAAAGAAAGAAGGAGAAGAGGCTAAGCTGGGGCCGGACGGGGGGCTGAGCCTGGTCAGCACGGCGACCAAGAAGGCAAATCGCCGCGCCGCTTACGGGGTTTCAACCATACAAATCATCTATTACTTCCCTCACAACCTACAAACTTGCATACTCCCTACCCCGCATAATCCAAAACACCCCCACTCCCCTTAAATCGAACACTCGGTATCACACACGACAATTAAACTTCCGACAACACACAAGAAACACAACATACACATCTAACACAAAATTCAACACACTCCAAGCCTTCCTACCCCACTCACCTACACCTGTATGGCTTAGGCATACAATCCCGCGTCCACTTCAGCACACTGCAGAACACACAAAATATAGAACCCCGCTTCACCAGGGGATGTAACCGCAGCACACTCCGAAACAGAGGTCATGCACACAAACCGCAATTTCGACCTTCATGAACGCAATTTCCCTATCGTACACGAAACCAGACTCGCACATGCCCTCACACGCACGACCCACACCCACCTCCACCAAATACTCTCTTCCTTAGACTTGGCTCGAGTCAGTAATTCTGTAAAAATTACAATGACACACTACAGCAAATTACTCCAAGGATTCCCCCATCTCGTAACCTGTCCCTCATTATCCACAAAGCAATCCATACACACAAAACACTGTAAACCGCCCAGGCTATAAGTTAAAATCACATCCACAACGTCATTTCACCTGATATCAACACAAGAGAAGTATCTCTTCCACGTCACACTCGGGTCATCTCGGCAAGACTCCGGTGCGGCCACCACCAAAACCAAGCGCACATACACACGGGACTGGCCTGACCGATAAGACATCTAGTGTTGTCACAAGGAACCAGACACAGTACAACATATATTTCCAAAATATTCGACTCGACTATAAATGAGAGGAAACATACAAATGTAGGGAGTGATAGTTCTCTGGGGAACCCCATTTAGTCCGCAGAGTAGACCAAATGGTCTTTGTCTTCAAGTATCAAATATTGGTACTTGAAATAGCTTTTGGCTCTTGACGACACAATTTAAGATCGGAATTAAGGTCAGTTGGGGGCTATAAACCATAGTAGGACACATACCTGTCCGACCCTGGTAATTTTGAACATCAGACCATTGGATAAATATATACAACTATTTGAAACCACTCCGTTCCGTTGCACCCCAATCAGCTGTACTCCGAAGAACAAAAGACTCATTTTCAGACCACTTCCCGTCGGAGAAAGCCGAGCGCATTTCGGAAATGGCGATGAATCGCTCAAGCCAAAATTCTATACATATACCTCAGGCTTCCTCAGTTCCTTCCAGAGAGCTCAGGTACCAATTATTAATAGATTTATATTCCACTTTTCCCCTAAAGGCGTATCAGATAGCATTAGCCAATACCTATGTATTCCCTGTTACTACTAAATCCGACATTTAATAAGGCGATTCATAGTTATTATTTTTATTCATTCTTCGCACAAACCCATTTTATGCCTTTGATGAGTTTATTATTATTATTAAGATCGTCTTATTGTTAATGAATTGCCAGAGGCTCTTTCGAATGCCATATCTCGTAAGCGAACCACATTCTTGAACTCATTTTATCGCGGACAAATTTTATTTCACTCGGTGTTAACGAAGGGGGAAGAGTTGAATTGAAGGTTTAAAAGCGTGGTTGGAAAAGGAAGATGATAATAAAAGGGAAATAAGGCGTGATGGGACTGAAGCTGATTTGTCAAACGACCAGGAGCTTATAGCAAACAACACATCTTCATGGAAATGAGAAACCCAGAGTACAACAAGCAAATCCTTGGACTAGTTAAAAAACCCTCTTCTAGGTACATTTGGTCAAGAAGATTGAATAGTTGAAAGAATACCCCTTTTATATAAAAAAATGTGATTATCTCTTAATTAATTAATATAACTAGAAATTATCTTTAATCACCCAAAGGGCAAGCTGGTGTTAATTAGGTTCCAGAGGATCCCAACATTTTGTCCATCGCCATTCTGAATTCCAGAGTAGATGTAGTCACAAAGTACCCTTCGGGGAGCGATTAACCAATAGAATGAATTAATATTTGTACAAGGGGGTCTTAATTAAACACAAGCTTAATTATTATTCATGTATTTTCCCCTTCACACATCGTTCCAATTGGTACGAACGAACCTAAACTACTCCAAAAATAAACTCCTGGTTAGTTCAAAAGGCATGTTTTATTAATCAAAATACAACCTTAAATATTCACACAAATTTAATTACAGTGCACATGAGTAATATTTACTTACAGGTCGGCGGGTGATGGCCTCCCAGCAGAAATAGATAGTATGAATTTCCGGAGCCACCTTGACGGAGAATTTCATTGCATAGTCATTGACGACTCCCTCCCGAATATAATACAGCTCCGCCGGCACCCCTGCAAATATCAAAGGTGCAAATGAATTATTATAATCGGCTTTGCATTTTATTTATGCGTTTCAAATTATTCTGAATGAGCTGAATTCGATATTTGGGCTATTTTGAAGATAACATGGAAATCGACTTCTAGGGGAAAATAAGATTGCATCAAAAGATATAAATTAAAAATGCAATTTCATATGGTTATAAAATTAACCAACACTCCGCAGCTTTGTTTTCAAATTTCACCACAAATAGAGGAAACATGATATCTTTTGGTCAATAAACATGATTTTAATTAGGCTGAAATAAATCAGATTGTCTAAGATAATTACTGCTGCACGTGCTTCTGTTACTGCACCCTATAAATAAATCAAAATGGGCTTCCATTTGGATCTTCCCTACACTTCATAATGACGAGGAGAGGAAACAACTCCAGTAGCCAAGTCGACTGAATTAGGACACATGATGACGTTTCTGAGCTAAGGCAAGAAAGCCATTTGATGACGGGGGGGGGGGGGCACACTTGTTTCATCCAGAGATTTATGGAGCACACCGTATAATTAGTGGCGTTGGAATGATCTTCACAATACGGGCAGAGAACCTGCCTCGACAAGGGCATTTCGTTAGGTGGCAGGAGTCGTCTGGAGCCTAAATGTTGTCCACTCATTAGGCTTTCAAGTTCGCACCTATGAAGGTATGTGATCTTGATACAAAGTCATGCATATCAGTGTCCGTTAAATTCACAGGACATTCATAAGCCCACATAAAGAAACTGGTCCCAATTCTGGATCACTTTAACATATTGCTTCCCCCCAAAAAACATATGAACATGTAACCCTACCTAAGTGAGCTTTTTTCGCTAAATATAGCCTTTGCTAGCAGACGCATACAAACCTGTTGCTTCCCATCTAAAATCACGTGAACTTATTACTTTCCAGTACATCCATGATACCAACCGTGGGGCAAAAAAGGAAATTTCGTGATTTCAAGCTCATGAACAAAAGTTCTTTCGAGTGTGAAACTTTTCCACCCGAACTACATTCTTTACTTTTGGCCCAAATTTGATACTCTAGATGTGTACTATTTATTTTCCATTATCGTTATCGTATCTTATCCCTTTGGCTTACTTCTATTGTCTGGTTTTCTCCTCCTTCTTTCCACATTAAAGGAAGAGCACCTACAGGATTACACCATTTCTCTGTCATGCTCGTTAATTCTTCTCTCAAAGCTGAACATGTATAACATGATCCTTTCTTCTTTATTACTCCAACACACGCCACTTTTAACCAAATTAATTCACGCTTCTTCCCAAACAGCCTCACCTTTTTCCAATCCCTACTCTTTTTCATCACTTCCCTTTAACTCTATCATTATTTATTTACTTACCAACATAAACCAACATAAAGATCAGAATACCAATCACTGTCAAGTCCGAGGGGACTAGAAGCCTGTGACTCAAAAGAGACACACTAGCTTAATCTCAGGTGGGGTAATGAACTGAATTCTCTTTAAGGTGAATTCTTAGAGAGAATGTAGAATGATACGTTGTGTGATTGCGAAGGATAGCGAAAGAGAACTTGGTAGTATTTGCCACCCTGATTTTTATGTTGATTTCATTCTACTCTAGGATTAAACAACCCAGGCGTGGAAATTAAACTCCTTAACCACTAGGCCAAGAAAGCTCACTACTCTATCATTTTCACCCAACGTTAAATATTTTCTTATCTCTTTTCCACCAATCTAGGTTTAGAAAAACAAAAATACCTTAATGTGAGGATGATTTTTGAGGACAGATAATAACCACGGACCCGAAGTAACATTTTGAAGTTTATATAGAGCGGAACCAGTCATTCTTTTTTCCCATCTCAACCCGTATTTGTCCACTAAACGTACAAAGTGCACCTGACAGTCTGGGATTCGATTAGCGAGGGCAATAAACCAAAAGAGTCACAAGGAATAGTTTTACCTCAAAGGACATTCCTGAACATACCGAACAGAGACTATTTGGGAAAAGACCTAACATACATCATAAGAGAAACCGTAGCACAGATGCAAGCTCTACCCATCCCCTCTCCCACCCGCTTTGCGGGCACAAAAAGGGGAAAAGATACCTGATTGCGACGCAAAAGAGGGCACAATCAGGAAATTTTAATAGAATAGCAAAACCTATCTAACTTACTGCTATATTCTACTCGAGACTACGTTCTATAAATATTCAGGGATTACATCATCCCGTCTAGATTTGAACTGTTCTATAGATGAACTATTCACCAGCTCGGCCGGAAGACGATTCAACGTATCGCAAATATTATACGAGTAGTTCCCATACAAATGAAGTTAACACCTTTTATCTTGGACATGAAGCAAAAGAAAAAAGTGGATAGAAAATTTGGTCGCCAGTGGGTTCCACTGGCCTCTCACCTATGCGTATAATACAGAACGCCATATTTATTTTGTATAAATAATAATGAAAAGGAAACTCGCTTAATCTAAGGTGTGAAACCCAATGGGGACGAAGGATGGATGAAAATAAAACGATAAACACGAGGGAGAGGACTTGTGAAATCTTGTTAACCCTGAATAGGCCATTCAAATGTAGGAAGTTCAGCCGCCCTCTCAATGAGGGGCTAGTCAGTGGTTTTCAACCTTTTATTATGATCGTGGCACTTCGATATAATATAATTTACGTATAAATAAATAATTCCGTTGAAAGCACTTCAAAATTAACCACGATCAACATTTAACCTTATTTAATCAAAAATAAATCATAAAAAATAAAATTTTAATGGGAAATTTTGGCTTGATTATTATAACATAATTCTTTAATTTGGGGACGTAGAGTTGACAAGGCAACTCTCATTTCTTCATTCACTGTCTGAAATCTTTCTCTTTTCGTTGTTTTTATGTTGCACAATGTGGAGAAGATAGTTTCAAAATACTTTCAAGTGTCGTTAGATTTTCTAGAAATGTTTGAAATACATATTTTAGGGGGCAATTTAGGCATTTTAAAAATTAATTTTGGGTCCCTCCTGCGTCACCCTTAGTTAGCTCTCGCGGTACCGAGGTTGAAAACCATTAACCTAGATCGTTCTCAAGAGATACTGCCCTCGTAGGGGTTGCTACATGCTTATATTCATAGGTAAAAACTAAGCACCGAACCCGAGATATCTTAGCCAAATAAAGCAATTAAATGAAAAACAAAGAACGAAAAAAAACACCTTTAGAATAGTTGTAAAAGGAGAACCCTATGGAAGAAATTACATATCCGAGTGATAAAACAAATGTGGATTTAAATACCGTTCAAATTAGTGACGTAACAAAGGAGTTAGGTTAAGTTAGATATCGTTTACCATAAACTCATTTTATTTTCTATTTAGTTGTCGATAAAGAATGTTCTAGAAAGTAACAATTAGACCTGTGAAGGGGGAGGGGAGGGGTCCTCTCCTATCTTGACTCCGAATGTGGTGTTTTTTTTTAACATACTAGCATTCTTCCCCTCCCCTTTTCGTCCTACTGGCCCCCCATTCGCAGCCGAAACGGGGATGTCATTTGTAGCATGGACAACTTTGCTGCGGCTGACATCTGAAGGATTGTGTGCGCTCCAATGCCCAATTCTTGCTGGAGGATCTGTGGCTTTTTTCCTGTACACAATTTCACTCTATATTCATTACTTTCTTTATAGATCTTTCCTTACAAACATTCAACGGGGTTCACCTTCGTCGCTATTGCGCTTTAAATTCGAGGAAATAAAGTTGCATAGAGATTAACAACCCGCAGGCAAAACGAAAGGCGATAAAATATTCTTCTTATTATTTATAATAGGAATTAGCTCGATTATTGCCCCATTCAGATTACTATTACATATCCTAATTTCAAGACAGGTCTCGTGGAAACTAATTTATAATTTCCTCTGCTCACACGTTAATGAAAACAATAAAAAACAGAGAATGGTATTAATCGTGGTAGTGGTTCAACCACCTGCCTTTATCCGGGCGGATTCCGACCGGATAATGAAATAGACATAAAGGTCAGTATGACAATTGCGTTCAGATGGAACCTTCGTCGCCCCAGGGCAGAACTTCAAAGGTATGTGTGTATAGATAGCCATCGGCAGGATTCTTTGGAACAGAGAGAATATATATATATGTGTGTGTGTGTGTGTGTGTGTGTGTGTGTGTGTGTGTGTGTGTGTGTGTTGTGCTGCGAAGACGGGAGAGGAAAGAAAGCAGAGTTGTAATTGATTATGTATGTGATGAGAAGGGTAAGATCTACACTTTGTAGAATACAAGCTCGTAGCCACATCACAACATGTGGAGGTGAGGATTCGGTATCAGCAATTTCGTGCGATTATAAATGTGTGAAAAGTGAATTTATGCTAACAAAGAATAGGGGCAATAGGATATTGGGATTCATTAGGAGGAGTGTAAGCAATAAGAGTGCTGAAGTCATTCTAAAACTGTATCTGGCGCTAGTTAGGCCTCATCTAGACTATGCAGTACAATTTTGGTCACCATATTATAGGAAGGATATTGATTTGCTTGAGTCTGTGCAGAGAAGGATGACAAAGATGATTGGTGGGCTAAGGAACTTACCCTATGGTGAAAGGCTCAGAAAACTAAATCTACATACATTGGAAAGGAGAAGAGTCAGAGGGGAATTGATTGAAGTCTTCAAATGGGTAAAAGGATATAATAAAGGGGATCTGGGTAAGGTTCTTATACTTAGTGAACATGACAGGACACGTAGCAATGGGTTTAAGCTTGATAAGTATAGGTTTAGGAAGGAGATTGGGAGGAATTGGTTTACAAATCGTGTGGTAGATGAATGGAATAGGCTCACTAGACATGTGATAGAGGCCTCCTCTCTGGGTAGTTTTAAGAATAGATTAGATAAATATATGGATGAAGCTGCTAGATGGGACTGACTTTTTTTTATGTACATATGTATATATTTTTCTAAGGAGTGGGAAGATTATATTTTGCGGTTGCATGAATGGACATAATCCTCTGGATGCATTTTATGTATATTGTAGATTAGATCTGACGAACTCCTGTTAAGGGTGACAATGTTGATGACTTTTCTCTGGTAAGAAATCTTTTGTGTGTTGAATGGAACAGGAGCTGCCAAGTGTAGGCCATGAATGGTCTTTTGCAGTCTCCTTCTTTTCTTATGTTCTTATGTTCTTTATTTTTATCGTGGGAAATGAATCATTTTGGAATGGAGAAAATGAATCACAGAGAGATTAACCCCACCCCCACCCCTCTCCGCCTCGAGGCCAACTGCCAATCGACACAGTTTTTCAATTTAAGTATTTGGTTCTCTCTCTCAAGAAGAAGAAGTGTTCGATAGGCTTCGAAGAGGGGAAAAGCTGTGAGGGAAATATAACAGAGTTCGAATAAAGATATATTAATCATCATCACCATCATCACTAACTCTATAATTTAAGAATGGGATTTTTTTGAGTATTTGAATAATAAATTCGTCTTAGTTTGGTTATGACTTATGATTTTTATCAAAGTTATTTCTAATAATTCTTTTATAATATCAAAAAACAAAATGGTGAAGTTCAGAAATAATTATAATTATCGAAATTTTATGAATTTCTAAAACCCAAATAATTACAAATGGTGAAGTTCAGAAAATTTATTTTTATATATCTTCTTCTTCTATAACTATATTTTAGCAACGTGATATTTTTAAAGGGGGAAAATTTAGTTTAGAGTTCTTTTTTAAAATTATTACAATTGGCGAAGTTCAGAAAATTTCTAAAAATTTAACCATGGCTGCTTCTTTTTAGATTTTAAATTTTAATCTTAGTAGCGAAGCCATTGCCTGGTATCATGATAATTTAATAGAACTAAATTAGGAAGAGAAGACATAAAAGTAGACAATCTACACCGCCAGGGAGGGGGAAGGGCATATTTTTTTTTAGTATTGCTCACGTTTGGTGCTGCAGAATATTTGCATAACTCTTTCTCCAAGGAGATAGCATATTTTTCGAATTTCGTGTCCCCAACTCATTCAGCCGGATCTCCCACTGTTTCAAACAAACCCCAAGCCAGAAGGATACGCGTAGATACGCCTCAACTTTATCAGTTGGGTTGAAGTGTATTTAGATCAATCTATGATTTGAATAATCTCAACACCCATATGTGTCTCCAGTCTCTGAATACTGAACAAAAGTTGACCCGTTTAAAATTATGTACAGTTAAAGAGCCAGAAAGCCGGTATTGATGTTGTTTTCCTTCTTAATATTAGTCATAAATACAAGACAATGGGATTGCTCCTCAGTGTCCCTCTATAATAGCCAATCTGCTAGAGTTATCCCAAAGTGGAGTAGTTAGCTTGGATAATATTCGTTTTAGCACAATTACGGTTTTTTAATTTTCAAAGACATAAACATTCTTAATTCCTAAAAGTATTTTCACTGATCTCATTTTTACCTCCTGGAACTTAATATTAACGTAGTTATTCATTTTTCGAAAATATGTTATTATTTTTTTAAATTTTAATCTTTTGGCGCCATTTGCAGTCATTTCTTCAACCTTTGGCCTGATTAATTAGCCAATAGCATACTATGTTGTATTTGTAGGTGATCTGCGCATGCGTCTTCAGGCTGTTTGGCATGCTTTGTTATATTTCGGACGCATCGTTGTGTCTTCAGTTTAATTGTTGCAATGGCGTGCGGCGCTTGTTCTAAGTCACAATACCAAATAATACGTGGTCTTTGAGTAGGATATTCAGGTCTTAGAAATATATAGGGCTCACAGTATAATCTCGCGAGTTATTAAATGTCTTACATGCCAGGATTGGCAAAAAAAAAACAAAATTTTAAACAAGCCCAATAAAACCCGGGTTTTATTCTGGGGTTTTTCAAAAAACAAATGCTACAAGCATTAGTAGAATAGCATAGAAAAAGAATAGTTATCTCTATTTTTATAATATAATAATAATTAATTAGTTTAATATTTATATTAAGGTAAAAACAGATCACTGATTGAGAATTATGGGTACCCATGATAGCAATAACCTGTCGAAGGAGAGATGAATTATGAGTCAGTATCAGAGAAATAACCTTAATTTGATACATATTTGTTGGAATTATAAACATAAATACGAATTTTGAATAAAATAATGATAAGTAGCATTCATTTCTTTAAAAAAAAGTAATTTTGAAAAAAAAACCCGGGTTTGTTTCAAATTTCACTTAAAAAAGCAAAAAAAACCCCGAGAATAAAACCCGAGATTTTTAGGGCTGGGTTTTTTTATTTGCCCACCTGTTACATGCTGCAGGAATTGTAAATTTAGCAAAGATCGAAATTTCTTTTACTTTGCTATTATTGCATTCGATTCGAAAGTCTATTGTTTATAAACTTTTAGCCGCAAAACATTTTTATTGCGAGATGCTGAGGAAAATATCGTGGTAGTTATTAAGATTAGTGGCGCACGATTTTGGTAGCGATTACTACGAGGGAATACTACTAGATTATTAAAAATTGCGGGGCGGGTGGGGGGTACAACCCCCACAATTAAAAGGGGGTATGGGAGGTGAAACCCCCATTTCGAAATTCCCTTTAAAATGATATATAATACAATAGGATGCACCCCAAAACGCAAAAATGGCTAAGAAAAATCGTGTGCTACTAATCTTAACAATTACCAATACCGTTAAGGTTAGGTTAGGTTAAGTCTGGTTTTGGATCTTTTAAAGAAATATAAAAATGTGTTTTTCTAATGCAGTTTTTGTGTAGTTTTCAGATCTGAAACTTGTTTTCGCTGGAAATACATACTTTTCCACTTATTGAACTTCAATTGATTATAGGTAAAGTATGAATTTCCAGGAAAAATGGGTGTCAGATCAGAAAAGTACACATAAAACTGGATAAGAAAAACACATTTTTAAATTCATTAGAAAATATGTGTTAAAACGAATATTTACCGTTAGCTCTAAAATATTTTATCAGATTGCCAATCACAATACCCTCCCTTCCCGTCTTCACAGCACAACATATCTGCTCTATTTTCCGTTTCGGAGCCCCGTCAATGGAATACGTGTATACCGAGAGGGGTGTACTCACATCTACATACGCAAAGGGGGCGCGGCGCCCCCGGTTCCCGAAGGGTTCTACGATGACCATTGATGTAAAAAACAACAATATTTATCTTAATCCCCCAACGAGTATCAACCCATGTTGTCTTCGGTCCCCTCACCGATTGTTATTTTGATCTTTATGTAAATTTCATTATACCGTCGGGGGATCTCGTCCTCGATACGAGGATCGAATGGCGCAACTCACCTACCTGCTTACTCTCAGCACACTGAACAAGACGATAAACCGGTCTAGGCGCACTATTTAATTTTTAAATTGTCACTTAAAAAATGAGTAATGAAGATGTTTCGAAATATAATACTCATTACCATGGTTAGATTGGTCTTGAACTCGTCGAACTATGAAAAAAAATGTGTCAATGTTACATATTATTTATGAGTAGCCAGGGAAAGAAAAGTATTTCTATTGTTTACATTCTCACCACTTATTTTGTGCCAATAGAAAAAAAACTCATTCTTTTTATTCTTTAATTATCCGTTCTTCTTTTCGATCCCCTGCTTCTATCAGCCCACACATACCAGGGCTAATTGATTGGGAATGGCTGATCTACCTACATCTCCGTCGAAGAAATATCACTCATAATACTAGTAATAATTATGATATATAGATTTGATTATAAATTTGCTGGTGTCTATTTATTGTATGCATGCATCTACGGATAAAGGTGTATATTGACAAGGGTTCCTGTACAAACAAGAGGCAATTTGTTTCGAAGACAGGGTCGCTTAAGCAATTATTACAGTTCTGTCTTGAATAATTGCACATCATTGTCCCCCAATATTGTCCGTTGGCAAAGCAGGAAGAAATGGTGTATCAAAGATGACATTTACGTCGCTTAGGAGAAATTGAGTCATTTCTGATAGACAATTTAACCCCCCGTAAATAAAATGGGAACACATAAAAAAAAAAATACGATTCTAAGATGACAAGAAATCTGACTCTAAGCCTCGTTAACCATAAGTGTTTCGGACCGGGAAAGCGTTTTTGAAAATCGCTAGGGAATAAATTCATACAAACGAACAAATGCTTAGAATTACGAAATGAAATTCCTTTTGTGGGGTTGCATATTATTTTAAATGAATTAGAATTTAACCACTCTGTTATAGCACTCTGAAGCAAAACAGATTGAAAGGCCCACCGCTGTCATCAGGAAACTTGACCCTCGGCTGAGAATTTCACTACACAATGTTCCTGCCAACCACGCGTCGCAGAAACCAATGAAAACGAATAAAAGTTGCCTTGTTCATTATGGTAACAATGTTTTTGTTGCTGCTGGTAATAAATTTATGCGTGGCTGATCTTGTTTAAAAATAAAAGGAAGCTTCTCTGGATTTAATGGCTCGTATGCTGCTCGAAGGGCCTTATGTCTCCATCAAAATTTGTCAATTTTGTATTCGTTTGGTTGTTTATTTTCAGAGTTAAGCCACTCAGGATCGCCGGTTCTTTGTGAAGTTCTTCGAGTCTGTAGGGTATGCACGAGACAAAGTTATTGGTCTCATCTGACCTCTCCCTCCCACACTCTCTCACGCACACACATTCTCCACGCTCACAGACAATGAGATCACTACACAGGTCTGCGTCATTTCTGAGTTCGAGTTCTTTACACTTTTACTTAAATTGTTTTTGCTTGCAGAATTAAAAAAAAATTTAACTATTTTTTTAGAAACCGGTCATGTTTTTTTTTCCTAGGGTTGATTACAATTAAAAACAGAAAATTTTGAAACTGTGAATTAAAAATAATTAATGTCATTCAGTTTGCTCAACTAGTGATGTCTTTATTCACCTAATATGTTTTAACTATTGTTATGGGTGTATAGCGTGATTTATAGAATTTCTGTGATTGGTTGGATTTGTAGTGTGCGGAGCAAACTCAATGGCGAGTTGCTGCCGCAAACAGCTAAACACATTGTAGACTTTATTATCTTTGTGTTAGCACATTTGGCTAAATAGATCGCGAATATTCATTTCAAACTTGTTTCATTTATTTAGGAATTAACAGAAAGGTAGAAATGATCCCAACCGTTTCTCTTATCCCTGTGGTAAAGTCACAATGCTAGACCTCCGGTCAAAGATAACAACTTTTGTAAAGAAAAATTATCAACCTATTTTTGTACCAAACTTGACGACCAAGAAAAGACATTTTCCCCTATAGTGTGTTGCAAAACGTCTGTTGAGTTCGTGGCGTTGGGTCAAGTAAAACAAAACTATCCATCTTTTCTTTTCCTATTGTTATGACTAACATAACTATGATTTTGACTATACCAGCTATGAAAGTTTGCTTCATTTGGTCTTTTAATCTTTTATTTATTAAGCAGTCTGCTCTTATACAGTTACTTTGTAGAGGGATCCGCTAAAATAGTAGTATTTCCGCATGTCCTAAGATATTGCTTCGGGAGAGAAAACGAGCCGTTACTCCCCCCACCCCTCTGAGTTCAACCTTTTTGGACTTGCCGCCAGGTCACTGAGAAATTCACAGCGAGGCATGACGCTTAAATTGAAGGCTACCTCCCCGCTGTCTTAATCGCCCCTTACGCTCCCCCAGGTCGGGAGATTACGCATCTATTTTGTAGGTTTGCCGCGAACAACCTGTATGGCTCCAGCCGCTGGTCCTTCCGTCTGATCCGCTGCTCTCGGCCTATTACACTTTCCCGTAAAAAGACGCTCGGTTGTCCCGGCCGATAATGAAGGTTCGAGAAGGCCTCTCTCTCTCGCCCTGTTTTGGAGAACTTCGGGTATATATACACCCTCCCAAGGATTACCCATATATTTGGTTAGACGACGCTTCCCCAAAAGGATCTCGATTCAACGACGCTCTCTCCCGAGAAGTGTTTAGTGACGGTCATAGGCCACGGAGGAGCTGGACATCACACTCGTATCTTCGGGTCAGGGAGAAGAGTCTCGTGAGGCAACGTTAGCCTTTCTCAACCGCTTTTGGATCAAAGATTGGAGAAGCCGTCCTCCGAAGTTTTTCTGGTGACCCTTTTGAGGACAAGAGGTCCGATAGCTCGCTCGATCCGAGCTTTGAGAAGCCCCCCACCCCAACCTTCGAATTTCGTCTGGTGACCTCTTGAGGACAAGAGGCCCGCATCTCGCTCGATCCGAGTTTGGAGAAAGTAGCACCACCCCCTCGGGTTCCCAGCTACACCCGTGAGTAATCAAGGTCACCAAGACCTCCCTCAAGTTCGCCCCGGTTTATTGTTGAGGTTCAAAGGAACTAAATCGCTCACTACCCCAAATCTCCCATTATAACCATTCAATAACCCTGGTTATCCAATTAGTATTCGGAACCTAATTCCGTCTTATTCATTTACCTATATATATCCATATTTATTTTGTGCCTTTTATTTAGTGTGTATTAAAATCTATTTTTTTGTCGTTGTGTTTGGAATATTCCTTGGTTACGCAGTTGCAGCTAACTATTCAAATCGCATCTTAGAACAATAACATGTGTTGCCTTGCTTAGCCCACCTTAGAGCTCGTGTGCGTATATTGCCGTACACTGGGCCATACTTCGACATACTTAACTTATCTATTTTGTTTTATTCTAGGTATAAATTTGAAAAACGAATAGCCCGTGAAATACACTCACCTACCATTTGTTATAAAACTAGTGCTTCAAGGTACAAGAATTTAAATTCCAACAGAAGTCACTGGTCATCCATCCGATTCAGATGAAGAAATGGTTAATCATGACACGTCTCCTATATATGAATATTCTGCTGAGAAAAGACAACCTAAATCTTTTAGCCAAGCTGAGTTGAACGTTTTGAAGAGAAACTGGGATTGCGACATAATTTTGTTGTGGTCACTATTGCTTTTGCTCTGATTCATCTCCGAAACTAATCCTGGCATTAACTACCCAGAGTGAATTTGGAGGACGATTAAGGGATACTCTTTACTCTGGAAGATTGCAAGGAAAGAGATTTTTGTGCTTTATTACATAAAATAATTATTGTAACGATATTAATTAAATATGCGAAATAATATAGTAACACATATAAGATGTAATTATTCGTTTTACTGACATTTGCTTCACTTCAGCCACTGTGAAACTGTAATTATGAATGATAATTATGCTTTCCGTCGTATGTTAAAGTTTGTGAAGGGGGCAAAGCGAATTAAATGGTCTATAAGTTCGATAGAATTATGAGAAAGGCAAGTGGAAAAAGTGCCGAGCAATGGTGAACGTAGGCTTCGAAATGCGCGCATTTTAACTTGAAATACAGCGAGGATATTTCGAAGATAGTGGCTACCAGGGATACCAGCGAGAAATGATCATTTCCAAGGTTGAGTCAAGCGTACCACTTGTTGGGGAAAAAAATATTTTCCCATGCAAGCTGCTTTCGGGGGAATCAGGGAACGGAGATACCAAGAATCTTAGATGAAGAACCAGGAAATTTCGTTTCTCTGGTTTTAGAGGTAGTGGAAGCTCAGACGTAAGTTTCACCCGGTGGCATGGAAAAACCGTTCTGCGTTGTTGCAAATCGTGTGTTAAAGGCAGGTGCCCAGGGTCACCCACAGTCTTATTGAAAGAATCTGTTCATTTCCTATGGACACGATTCAGTTAGATCGTTTGTGGGCACCACAAACGTTCGATACATAATCTCCCCTTGTTTGTTCTAGCAACGACAAGTGCGCCATTGCGGGTTTAGGCTCAGAGTATGACTCTCCAGGAGAATGTCATACTTTGATCGATTCCTCAAGCAAAGGCCAGAAAGTAGTACTGCTTAACAACGGAGGCAAGGTTGTGTCTGATCCATTGGATCGCTCAGTGCAGCTTACTAAACGTTACACTAACATGAAACATCATCTCTGTTTACTGCATTGAATAAGAGGATCACAATTGGATATGTGGATACTTAAAGGTAGGTTGCATTAAAAAATAATTATGTTAAAAAATTATCATTATGTGTATTTATAGCTGTAAAATCCTTTAGTAAGACACAACATTAAAGCTGCTAAATTTATTCAACTTTTTTTACAGGTCAAATCCATTGTACTGTGTTTACTAAATGACTACACGAAACACCGCTATTTCTTGAGCTTAAAGGGACAAGAGATCACACAATCAGCACTACAAAAAACAGGACTGGAGAACATGAGCTGAACTTGAACTAAGTTCTTACAATGTTTCAGTACATTCTCTCGTCAACCCGCATATATTTTTTTTTATTTTTATATCTAATGAAACCTTCTGCCGGTTACCAACGAGAGTACTGCCATCAAATAAAGAATAAGTCAACACAAATAAGATTCTAAGTCTCACCACTACACATATAACTTGTACTAATGCGGAACCAGAAAATATCTACCAATCACCAGCAAGTGTGTATAGAAATAACAGAGAGGAAGCACTGTGAAAGAGCACAGAAATAATGTAGTCGTAGAGGAAAGAGTTTGGAAAAGACTTAGTCGGGGCAGAAGGAGTTGGCAGGTCGGTAGCTATACACCGATGTATGTTGTTTTCGTGTGTGCAGGAAGAAGTAATTGTTACGACTGGAGCGGTGAGAGGATGGGGGAGGGAGGTGGAAGGGGAGGCGCGCATTCCTGGAAACGCGTTATTCATGTTATCGCTTAAGTTATGTGTGAATTGGTGTTGGCTTGGGGTGGTCGAGGGTTGCGGGGTATTTAAATGCCATCGCAGCGTATTGTCTTGTGTGTGTGTATGTTGGGTCTCCTTTGCGAATTTCTCACGTTGTCGCGTTAGACGCGCGTGTGTGTATGTGTTGAGTGTTTTTCCCCTTGATAGTGATAGGAATGGTTAATGTGAAAGTGCTATCGAGTACTTCCATCCGTATCAGAGGGGTGGGTGCAAGTTCATCGGCGTAAAGTCGGCACCATTCCTGGACTTCAGAAGTGCCCTTGTGTGTGTGGTTTGGGTGGGTAGTGTGTATGCACCGTGTCCCAGCTAAACCTAAATGCGTCGAGGATGTCATTAGTGTCAGTGAGTGTACCGGTGTTAAGTTGGAGGGTGATGGGTTCGTGACCAACATCCTTTTTACGCGCCGGCAGAAGAAGGAAGAGTCAGTGCAGCCAGCGTCGGCTTCAATGCAGACCACCTCGCGTCACTGGCTATTCCGGTCTAGCTGCACACACTATACGATACGGGCGCGTTGGAGTGTGATGTTATGTTTTCTTGGGCCTCTGTTGTAGTGGTTGTATTGTGTAATGATTCTGTGTTTGTATGGAGAACGTAGGGTTTTATGTGTATGTATGTTTTACGTGAAGGTTTCGTGCAATGTTTATAGTGTCCATGAGTTAACACAAGTGGTCGTTCAGACTATGAACGTGTTTTATAAAGATGTTCTGACTATGAACATATTTTAGAAATACATTCAGATTATGAAGATATTTTAGAAAAACGTTCATACAATAAACGTGTTTTGGAAAGACTTTCATACTATGAACGTGTTTTAGAGAGACGTTCAGAATATGACGTGTTTTAGAAAAAGGTTCAGACTATGAATGTGATTTAGAAAGACTTTCATAGAAAGAACGTCTTATAGAACGATGTTCAAACTATGACGTGTTGTAGAAATACGTTCAGACTATCAACGTATTTTAGAAAGACGTTCATACTATGAACGTTTTTATTAAGGCGTTTATAATATGACCGTGATTTAGAAAAACGTTCCTAGTCTGAACGTATTTTAGAAAGACATTCTGATTATGAACTTATTTTCGAAAGACGTTCCTGCTATGAACGTATTTTAGAAAAACGTTTCGGCTGTGAACGTGTTTTAGAAAGACGTTCCGACTATGAACGTGTTTTAGAAAGAGTTTTTACAAAACTTCCAGTCTCTTGATGCGCGATTGCCTCTAAAGTGGCATTTTCTCAGCCCGCATTTACACTCCTTTTTCCAGAAAGCTGCGGTGATTAAAGCCAAGAACACGGAGAGCGTTTCCATCAAGATATTCGAATGATGGAAGAGATTTTTTTTGTCAGCGTCCAACTAGCGACCGCTTACCAGCTCACAAGCCGCCGCTTGTGATGGAAGAGAGATACCAGGTCCGATGTTATGTGAACATGTTTGCAAACTAGTGCTGGTGTATTACGAGAAATATTCCACATGTGAAACAAACGATAAAATTTGAAAAAGTCATTTCTTCATTACTGATTGTAGTTCTGTTCTCTTTCAAATATATTTTCAATATTTGTAACTTAAGTAAGTCTTACTTTTATAAAATAAATGGGCTAACTTCCTATGTTTTTTTATATTTCTTTTATTTTTCTAATTGATATAGAATAAATAGACATAGATGAAGAAAACTAGTAATATTTTAACTCAGAGTGTCAAAATTACAAATAATTAGCTAAGTAAATCCTGATCTCATCCAAAATAAAACCTCAAATGGAGACCTATTTTATCGATTAAATTTCCCAATAATTGTATCATATGATGGAAATGGATTTTCATGTCATTCTCTATCGGAGTTGGCAATCTGCCAAACATCAATAGAGTAGATTTGGGTACTGATTACCGATCCGCGGGGTGCCTTAAGAAAGGTCATGTCATTTATCGCAAACTTTAAGATGCGTAACGATAAGTGACGGATCTTTTTATTTTTTACATTTTTAGAATAGTTTGAAATATCCCAAGAACAATTAGAAGAGAAAGACTGCAATTATTTGTTTTTCAGAAAGATCGTAAAATAAAAGTGACTGATGTAAATTGATAAGCCGTTCAAGTGGTAGAACTGGCCACCTGCCAGTAGGGTAATTATGTATTATGTTCTCAACCTGCTTGTTTCTGCTTCTCTCCGGCCCTACAAATACGATTTCATAAAACTTTCATAAAAATGACATACGTAGAATATTGATGTTGTAAACCTTTTCCTAATTATTAAACCTAAATCACGCTAATATGCATTCAACTTTTCTTTCTTGCCCAGCAGCAACGTAATTTGCAACAAGCGCTTAATATTGCGTGGTTGATTTGAGGACGGTTTTTCAAGATGAGGCAGGAAACCGAAAAATACAATTGCATGAATCTTAAAATCTTATGAAATAGTGACATTTGAAAATATGCATAGAAATAAAATATAGTAGGTTTAGGAAGACAACCTGAAATAACGATTCTTTGAAGAAATAACAAGAGTGATTGGGTATGTAAGCAAAGCAAGGAGAATTAAGAGGCAAGGCTTCTGACCATATAAAATGCAATCAAGGAAGTGCAAAAAGATTCCTTTACTTATAAACTGATGGTTGTAAATATCTGGAGTAATAGATGTCAGTAGTTTGTAATAGAATCTTCTAGAATCCACCGATAGAAGAATGGGTAAAACAACACTTGCAAGTGAGTGATATTGCAGTGGGGAAATAGATTAAATGATTGTTTCTACTTAGCATTTATTGATTGGAGTTACGAAATATATCATAGTCAATTGCAGCCACAAAAGTGATTGAGTATTGCAAGAAAGATGATAGCTGGAGGAGAGTTATTGAAGTGACTTCACGCAAGTCGGGAAGGTACAAATCCTTTTGGGGTCGCAAGAGTTGCATATGTGGAGTCACTCCTGACATAACAAAGATATTCTATACAAGGGTGTATAAATCTTTTTAACAGAGAATAAATTACCAGAATAAAATCTTGCCGCGACGAAATAATAGGTAACCTTTAAGAAACTGTCATTGGTTCAGAAATAATGTCTTTATTTAAAAAAAAACTATAAAACACACACCAGGGTTAGGAATATTCAAGAGATTTCGAAGTGATAAATCCAAGTAGTAGTAGTTTTTGTTTTCCTTCTTCGGCTAGAAGCATGGAACTGGTATAATTAAGAGGGTATTTTCAATCATTGGGTGAAGAATGCTGTGAGAGAGATGCACAAAAAAACTGACTCAAAGAATCAGACTGATGTAAGAGGCTAAAGTTTACTAAAGGAATGGCATCAGTAAACCACAAATACTAAAAATAAGAGTACAAGTTACAAACCTTCTTGAACAAAATGGTACAATAAAATACAGATACTCAAAAGTGCAAGTAAACCATTTGGGGGCGTTATTGGGCAAGGGAACGAGCAAACGCATCGTCGAGACAAGTCTTGAACGCATCTACAAAACAAGTAGAAAACGAGCAAAAGAATCGTCGGGACAAGTCTTGAACGCATCTACAAAACAAGTAGAAAACGAGCAAAAGCATCGTTGAGACAAGTCTTGAACGCATCTACAAAACAAGTAGAAAACGAGCAAAAGCATCGTCGAGACAAGTCTTGAACGCATCTACAAAACAAGTAGAAAACGAGCAAAAGCATCGTTGAGACAAGTCTTGAACGCATCTACAAAACAAGTAGAAAACGAGCAAAAGCATCGTCGAGACAAGTCTTGAACGCATCTACAAAACAAGTAGAAAACGAGCAAAAGCATCGTCGAGACAAGTCTTGAACGCATCTACAAAACAAGTAGAAAACGAGCAAAAGCATCGTCGAGACAAGTCTTGAACGCATCTACAAAACAAGTAGAAAACGAGCAAAAGCATCGTCGAGACAAGTCTTGAACGCATCTACAAAACAAGTAGAAAACGAGCAAAAGCATCGTCGAGACAAGTCTTGAACGCATCTACAAAACAAGTAGAAAACGAGCAAAAGCATCGTTGAGACAAGTCTTGAACGCATCTACAAAACAAGTAGAAAACGAGCAAAAGCATCGTTGAGACAAGTCTTGAACGCATCTACAAAACAAGTAGAAAACGAGCAAAAGCATCGTCGAGACAAGTCTTGAACGCATCTACAAAACAAGTAGAAAACGAGCAAAAGCATCGTCGAGACAAGTCTTGAACGCATCTACAAAACAAGTAGAAAACGAGCAAAAGCATCGTCGGGACAAGTCTTGAACGCATCTACAAAACAAGTAGAAAACGAGCAAAAGCATCGTTGAGACAAGTCTTGAACGCATCTACAAAACAAGTAGAAAACGAGCAAAAGCATCGTCGAGACAAGTCTTGAACGCATCTACAAAACAAGTAGAAAACGAGCAAAAGCATCGTCGAGACAAGTCTTGAACGCATCTACAAAACAAGTAGAAAACGAGCAAAAGCATCGTCGAGACAAGTCTTGAACGCATCTACAAAACAAGTAGAAAACGAGCAAAAGCATCGTTGAGACAAGTCTTGAACGCATCTACAAAACAAGTAGAAAACGAGCAAAAGCATCGTTGAGACAAGTCTTGAACGCATCTACAAAACAAGTAGAAAACGAGCAAAAGCATCGTCGAGACAAGTCTTGAACGCATCTACAAAACAAGTAGAAAACGAGCAAAAGCATCGTCGAGACAAGTCTTGAACGCATCTACAAAACAAGTAGAAAACGAGCAAAAGCATCGTTGAGACAAGTCTTGAACGCATCTACAAAACAAGTAGAAAACGAGCAAAAGCATCGTCGAGACAAGTCTTGAACGCATCTACAAAACAAGTAGAAAACGAGCAAAAGCATCGTCGAGACAAGTCTTGAACGCATCTACAAAACAAGTAGAAAACGAGCAAAAGCATCGTTGAGACAAGTCTTGAACGCATCTACAAAACAAGTAGAAAACGAGCAAAAGCATCGTTGAGACAAGTCTTGAACGCATCTACAAAACAAGTAGAAAACGAGCAAAAGCATCGTCGAGACAAGTCTTGAACGCATCTACAAAACAAGTAGAAAACGAGCAAAAGCATCGTTGAGACAAGTCTTGAACGCATCTACAAAACAAGTAGAAAACGAGCAAAAGCATCGTCGAGACAAGTCTTGAACGCATCTACAAAACAAGTAGAAAACGAGCAAAAGCATCGTCGAGACAAGTCTTGAACGCATCTACAAAACAAGTAGAAAACGAGCAAAAGCATCGTTGAGACAAGTCTTGAACGCATCTACAAAACAAGTAGAAAACGAGCAAAAGCATCGTTGAGACAAGTCTTGAACGCATCTACAAAACAAGTAGAAAACGAGCAAAAGCATCGTCGAGACAAGTCTTGAACGCATCTACAAAACAAGTAGAAAACGAGCAAAAGCATCGTCGAGACAAGTCTTGAACGCATCTACAAAACAAGTAGAAAACGAGCAAAAGCATCGTCGGGACAAGTCTTGAACGCATCTACAAAACAAGTAGAAAACGAGCAAAAGCATCGTTGAGACAAGTCTTGAACGCATCTACAAAACAAGTAGAAAACGAGCAAAAGCATCGTCGAGACAAGTCTTGAACGCATCTACAAAACAAGTAGAAAACGAGCAAAAGCATCGTCGAGACAAGTCTTGAACGCATCTACAAAACAAGTAGAAAACGAGCAAAAGCTTCGTCGAGACAAGTAAAACACGAGCGAACGCATGGTCAAGACAAGTAGGAAACGAGCGAACGCATCACCAAGCCTAGTAGAAAAAGAGGAAACAAATCATAAAAACAAGGACAAGACAAGCGGATGCATCGTCAAAACAAGTAGAAAACGAGGATATGCATCGTAAAAAGAAATGAATAACGGGCAACCACATCGTCAAGAGAGGTAAAGAATATGTAAACAATCGTCAATAAAATTAGATAACGAACAAATGAATCGCCAAAACAAGTAGAGAACAAGCGAAGGCATCACTAAGCCAAGTAGCAAACTAGCAAATGCATCAAGGCAAGTAGACAACGAGTGAACGCAAAGTCAAGACAAGTAAAAAAAAAGGAGCAAAGGCATCGTCAAAATAAATAGAATACGAAAAATAGATAACCAAGAGAAGCAGAAAACGAGCGAAGGAATCGTCAATGCAAGTAGAGAATGAGAATACACAGCGTGGAGAGAAATATGGAACTATAAAACGCATCGTCAAGAGAAATATAGAATAATTAAACGCATCATTAACAAAATTATAAAACGAACCAATACATCACCAGACAAGTATTGAACAAGCAAACGTCGAGTAGAAAACAATTAAACGCATCGTCAAAACAAGTAGATTAGAGAACGCGCAAATATATTGTTCAGACATGTAAGCGACTATTAAATGCATCGCCAAGACAAGTAAAAAAACGAGCAAACGCATTGTCAAGACAAGTAGAGAACGAGCAAATGCATCTTTAAGACAAGTAGATAACGAATAAACGAATCATGAAGTAGAAAATAAGCAACCGTATCGTCAAGACAAGTAAAGAACGAATAAACCCCTCGTGAGAACAAATAGAAAACTTACCGTCAAGACAGGTAGAAAACGAGCAAATGCATCATCAAGACAGGTAAAGAACGAGCAAACGCGTCGTCAAGACAATCAGACAACGAACAAAATCATTTTCAAGACAAGTAGATAAGGAGGTAACGCATCGTTAAGACTAGTAGAAAATGGGCAAATGCATCGTCAAGGAGATTAGAGAACGAGTAAACATATCGTCAAGAAACCCATAAAACGAACAAATAGATCGTCAAGACAACTCGAAGGGTCGAGAAACTTGGTTTCTGTGAAATCTCGCTAGAAGTGTATCTATGGGCCAGATTTCAGTGCTTCTAGCGAAGCCAAGGGATTCCGCAGATGGCGCAGCCGTGTGCACAACAGAAGGCGCAGTTTAAGAGATCAGGGATGCAAACAAACTATTAATAAAATAGCTTCAAAGGAATATCATTCATAATTAGTAGAATAATCAAAAACAGCCGATTATAATGAAAATAATTTTGTAATAAGCAATCGATCCCTCATTTAGAGAGAGGGTTTTTCCATACAAAAATTTCCCAATAATCTTTCCTTTGTCGCTCTATATACCAGCATTGACCAGAAGCCATGAAACTAATGAATGGTTACTGGGTTACGTACTACTAATTATTAAATAATAATTTAAGGTGTGAGGATTGCGAAGCGAGCGAACCATGGATTTTAGCAAGTACAAATTAAAGAGATTTGGTCTAATTGGTCTCCTAATGGAAAGACCCTCGGGACAGCCACAAATTTTGAGTCCCGTAATTTCACCGCTTTATGAATGTCTCTTCACAAATAGTAAAAAATTCTTTAATATAGATCATGAATGAAAGGAACTCACGTAGTACGTATGAAGTGGAGGGCGGAGGCAAAACCATCCCTTTAGAGGGATTATATTTTGAAGCAAGAAAAAAAATGAACGGACACACATACACAGACGGGGCCATGTCCGAGAAAGAACGTTAGGAACAGAGAACAAAGAAACAATAATACAAATGGCAATAACCTCGAATGCCTGAGGATAACAAGAACCACTTCATCAAGCCATAACCAGTATGGAACGACTATACACCACTTTAAGATTACTCATATGTCTAGCTGATGACCCGGAGAAAGGGTGTGAGGCAAAGCTTCTCTAGAGGTCTACGGACAGATTCAAGGCTGAACGAAGGCAAGCTTGGTCCCATTAATTAGCCCTCGAAAAAGGGCTGTCTCGTATTTCCCCGTAGCGTCAGGTCGCCTCGATGATAACTAGAGAATAGCAACAAATCACGGTTTTATGAGAGGACCCCTGAAAACCAGCCCGGCGGGGTTCCATTTCCATTTCTTGCCCCGAATTCCCATGACGAACGCGTCTCGCACTGCCCCGTATCATCAAGAACCGACTTCCGTACATTATATTCCGCTTGCCGCCCGTCGCCAATCTCAGAGCATTCCAAACCATGGAACCTGCGACAAAATTGACTGTAAGCTGGCTCCTATCCTATTACTAACTACGCTCATATGCCTTAACTTCATAGTGGGGCAGGAAAGTTTTATCGTTGTTAGGTAAACATTGATACATTTTCTCTATTACCCTATGTCTCGATTTGCCTGTATTTATATCTCTCAGTCTGTTTCTACGCGTCAGCCTGGCTTTATTAGAGCGTCTGTCTATCTTAAGTCTTTAATTCAAATTAGAATCCTTCGGAAAAAATGAGGTAAAGGTTAATCACGAAGCAATTCAGAGTAAGACAACTTTCCAGAAACTTCATTCGCAATCTTTCAGTTGATTACTGAGAGCTTTTACACATCACCAGAATTACACTTGCTGCAGAAATTATTTACACCCTTACTTCAGGGTAAAGAAATTTGTAAGAATTGAGAGGAATATATTAATAGGTACACTAACAAAATTTCAACAAGTTTGATAGACAACTAAAGAAATAATACCACTTTTTACAAAGATTTGCAATCAAATATTATTCATACAATATATAGTTTGATAATGAATAATCAATAGCACAAGCTTTGTAGTCAATTACAATCATCAAACAATTATTACAGTTGACTAGTTACAAGCAAACATTACATGTAATTTTGTGCAACTCGTCTTTGCACAACTTTAATTCATCTATGTTTTCGGGGTGTCTTGCATGGATGCATATATTCCGGTCATGCCATAAATTTTCTATCGAGTTGAGGATGTCTGTGTCGACTGTGATGGTGATTCCAAGACGCTTACTTTGGCCTCTTTCAACCAAGAAGAAATCAATTTTGATGTGTTTGGGGCCGTTGTCGTGCTGAAGGGCCCATCTACTTCCTAGATCAAACTTGCGAGCATTACTCTATAAGCTTCAAGAATCTTTCCGTAGTATTCTTTGCTCATTGTTCCGTTAACATAATAGAGCCACATCCATATTTTACTGTAGCAGCAAGATTTTTGGGAGGAGCAGCCCCACCACATTTACGCTAAACATACTTGACATAAAAGGAGACGAACAACTCCATCTTCGTTTCATCTGAACGTTAAAAAATTGAAATCTTTCACCACATGATCGGTGGCGTACTTCTCGCCAGCTCTAAAATGAATATTTAAAAAAAATGATGTCATCCTCGGATGACGTACATGCATTTTCGATTTATGCAACATTTTGGACCTGTGACCTAACTAACATCGTCGCCATATCATTTTAGCTAATTGAGCTTTCTTCTCCCCTCTAGTCATCCTTGAGGCATTTTTTTCAGCTCTAAGGATATTTAAAAACCTGTGGAGTGGAATTCTTCGAAGACGACCAGAACGAGGGATATTTGCAGTTGTCCCCAAGTCTTTAAACTTTCTTAATACTGATTTCATTGTAGGTTTAAGGACATTTACTTCTTCAGGAATCTTCTTGTAGCTCATCTTAGATTTAGCTTTCATAATTATTCTCGATTTGATGTCGGAAGTCAGTTCACTCCCTTTCGCCATGATGGCTGCTTGTAGAATAACACTGTCAAACTTGCGATGCTGAAGAAAAGGTTGCTAGAAACTTCTAGACTATTCCTGACTAGTCCGAATTATAAATATGTCACATAAACTACTCGTTTAACTTCAAAACCCTCATAATTTAAACCATATAGATTAAGTATTGATGTGAAAATGATATTTCGTGAACACTTTTTGGTTGCAAATTTGCGTACAAAGTATCATTTATTTATCAATCAAACCTGTTGAAATTTTATGGAAGTGTTTATTAATGCACTCCTCTCAATGTCTCTAAATTTGGTCTTCCTGCAATAAATAATTCAGGAACAATAGCTCAAAGTTGTGGTATTAGATAATGGTATGAATACATTCTGGAGCAAGTGTAGATACTTCCTACCTGACTTAAGAGATCCTGTGATATATAACTGGATGAATTAAGAGAGACGGTACCAGTTTTATGGACAGGCTAAATTTTGGAGTCCGGTAAGATGTAAAGTGTAGCAATAAAAACGATGCAGCAGCTGCCAACTGGAAAATTGTGTGCTCTTCCACACAAACGCCCCAAGTTACATGTCCTGGCCTCAATACTTGCAGGACGATCCGCGATTATATATCTTATACACATTTTCATTCCTCTATCTTCACTACTCTCTTTGCAAATCTCTCTTTATAAACTTTCAGCTCGAGAGTTCTCTCGTTGGTTTTCAGTTTGAATCTAAAGGAAAAAAATTAGAGTTGTCTCAATTAGCGCTGACTTTACTACTAATCTTCTAAATCTGGGAGGTTTTATGTGTACTGATTTAGTTTGATTCCAGAGTATTGAATTAAGCTAAATAAACTGAAAGATGGTGAGTGAATTATAGAAACTTGTATTAGTAAATTATCGTAATATACCTGCTGATGATTAACGAAAAACGAAGGTTTTAAAAGCATAGAAACTCGTGTTATAGGAAGGTTGTGGCACCAAGTTTAGGAACAGCACATTTAGCGCAATTCTCCACAATTCAATCTTCAATTACAACTATACAATTGAACCTAGACACTTCCGGAATCTAGATTTGTCTCCTGTTTCCTGATAGTGCATCGAGACATTTTGCAGGACTGCGGTCGTATTAATGAAGGGCGATGGGAGGCGATTCCTTTTTGGCGGATCAAGGGTCGTCGGATCCTGACTCCAAGCATAGATCTGTAGAAGGATGCAATGGAACTCGAAGGATGCAAGTCTTAGCGTTGATCAGCGGCTGATAGTCATCGGTTTGCGCGGATGGTTTCATGATTCTTTGTACAACTACTCAAAGCCAAAAAGGGGAATATAACGAAGGCATCTCCGGCAGGGATATATATTCAGAGAAATGGCGCAAACCTGCCAAGTTTACTCTAAGCTTCGGAACCATAAGTCCAAGGTTAAAGATCCTGGTTCTAAACCCACATTATAATGTAGTTCCATGCTGAGATACAAGGTGTGGTCAATAAGTTTTGCGAATCAGTAGGGCAAAACAGAGGAATGGGGATGGCTGTTTGTGGGGGTGTCAGGACAAGTTATGACAAGTCAGGACCTGCAGCCGCACGCTCCTGCCTCGTCTATTTAAGAAGCAGTAGCTGATCGCACATCGGCAGTCACAAATTATTCAACAATGGAGAAGGTTGAGCGCCGAGCACTGATCAAACTTTTGACCAAGGAAGGCAAGAATGCAAAAGAGATCCACGAACGCATGGTTGCAGTGTGCACCTCCCCTTCCTATAAAACCATTGCTCGCTGGAATAGGGAGTTCCGCCATGGTCGTGAGTCCCTTGAAGATGACCCCCGTCCAGAACGCCCTTCAGACGTGACCAACGAGGACAATGTGGCCGGTCTGGAGAGGAGGATCCTCGAAAATCGACGGATGAAGGTCGAAGAAATCGAGCGAGAACTTGGAATATCACATGGAAGTGTTATGAACATCATCCACGACAATTTGGCAATGACCAAGGTCTCTGCCCGTTGGGTCCCTAGAAACCTCACGCCCCATGATCGACTTCAACGTCGTCAAAGTGAACAAGGCCAGAGTTGCACAAGCTGCCCTGCGCGAGTGTGGATTCAAGGAGCTCAACCATCCTCCCTACAATCCAGATCTGGCCCCTAGCGACTTCTTTTTATTCCGCCAGCTCAAGGCTGCACTGCGTGGACGCCGGTTTGGGGACGATGAAGATGTCCAGCTCGCCGTCCAGGAGTGGATTGAACAGCAGTCGGGAGATTTCTGGTTGTCGGGAATTCGAAGCCTCAGGGACAAGTGGCGCAAGTGCATTGAAGTCGAGGGTAGTTATATTGAAAAATAATAAAACACTTTTCCTCATATCTCGTTTCCTTATATCCGAATTGCAAAACCTATTGACCGCCCCTTGTATGTACTTGTCATCATTTTTTTTTTAATAAAGTTTAACACCCTCTTTCACTTTTTTTTTAGTCTATCCAGGAGTGGAAAAGATGTTGGGAGATTTAAGAGGTGTAAAAGACGACTCGAGAGAGAGAGCACTAGTTTCTCTTGGGGCGCTGGGGTCGGGGGCGCATGCGGCTCCTCCAAGTTTCATTTGCAACACGGGCTTCATCCCTGTTGCACCAGCCCCCTCCTTGCAGGGTGCCATCTTACGCGAATCAATGATAAGAACGGTAGCAAAAATTAATTTTGAGAGGTTTGCAAAGGACTAACCCCTTTCCCCCCCCCCCCCGCCCTTGGATATCATCTAAAATTGGAGCTGCCAACCAGGCCATAACGCGAGGAGAAAAGACGAGAGATAAAATAGATATATAATAGAAGTACAATGCCCCTTGTCCCATCCCCCGGTAAAGCTCCCCGCGAAAGGCTGCTCTCGACGAAGGACACCGTAGGGCTTCGAGTTCAGGGAAATTCTCTCCTTATCATTTTCTCGGTGCGCAAAGGAGCGATGCCTCCTTTAATCGGCGTCAGGAGCGGAACGACTTATCTCAAATCTCGTTTATTTACTGCATTAAAGCGTAACAAACTCGCCATTTCCGACCATGGATTCCCTCGACGATGATTGTACGCAACTCCTCATCCGATTATAGTTGATAACGAAAGGGGATTGACTGCGCTCAAAACGCATTTTAAAACGGGAATTATCCTGCTCGATTATACTTAGTGAGCGACAAAATAGTATATCCAGGGTGTATTAACATTTAAAATAGGATATACTTTGCGGCTCATGCTGCATATATTGTTCCAGAAAATGTTATCGCGTGTGCCAAAGATAGTGATAGTAGTGATAATTACATAATTATATGAGAAGTGGTAGGTGTAGTTATAAAGTAATTATCTGGTTCAGCTACCTCCGTAAACGAGTGGATAAATCGGAAAAGGATTAGTAAAGTTAGCGCGATTCATTTATATTGACAACGATTCGGATTCTGGTGCCTTTAATCAGACACTTTGGCGGAAGAATAAAACACGATAAAAAGAGAGTAACATACACATTACAGGAGAGTAGATACTCATAACTAAAATATTACTAAAATTTGAAATGAAGATACACATATGCTGACATATTTACTCATACAAACAGACAAATACACATACAAAATTTAACCATAATTAAAAATCATAGAAAGAGTAAACTTGCCTTTTGGACTATGAGTATGGCAGGTTTTGGCAGAGAAACAAATTCTGTGACCCAGAAGCTTCATTGCTTCAAATTAATCCCAATACCAAATGGGTGGTTATATTGAAGAATGGAAGACAATCATCTAAAAGGCACCAAAGGCATATTTAATTTATAAAGTTAGTAATTAGTACGTTGGTCCTTTCTCTGTATCACTTTTGCAACTTGCTCTGGCATGCTGGATATCAACTTGTGGAAAATATTATGATTGATAGACTTCCATTTTTGTCGTAACAATGATATAAGGTTGTCGCGGTCTGTGGGTTTCTACGTGGCTTCTCGCTTCTTTGAGAACCGGCCACAGGTTCTCAATAGGATTAAGATCAGGGAAGTCTCCAGGCCATGGACCCGATATTTTAATGCACTGTGTTCAAACCACTTCGTTACCACTCAAGCAAAATGGCACGGTGCTATATCCTGCTGAACAACGTGTGGATCCTCACCAATTGAGTCGTTGATAGGTGTTATTGGAGGAAATTTCAGTACCATTCTTTGTTCATTACGGGATTTGGGGGAAAACTTATGAGGGGCCCAAGTCCCTTGAATGGTCTTGCAATGATTCACTGTTTGAACGATACAGGACTTGTGGTAATGTTCTCCTCTTCTTCTCCGGACAGTTGATCAGGCAGATGTCTCAAACAGTGAAAAGATTCGTCAGAGAAAATAATTTCTTGCACTAACTATACTACATCCAATCCTTATACCTTTTGCAGAACTACAACCTGTCTTTGGTGTTTTTCTTCGTGAGAAGTGGCTTTTTTTGCAGCCTTCCTAACTGCTGCCCACAATTCTTTGTCTTACTCAGATACGCACAGATACCCACACACCCGTCTGTTGCCAATCTTGAGTAAGTTCTACGTAACCATACGATTCCGAAGCTGACTCCGCTCAATGAGGTCCTCCTGACAACCTAGGACGTCAGAGACCTCCTTTGGAGAATTTACATACAGCCACCACTGACATTCTTGGTGCTCCGAAAGACTTCTCGTATGCAATTTCTGCATATGAGAGGCCACTTTTGTGACAAAATAAAGACGCCTGCACGAGTTTCCTTGAGAGTAATTAGTGTTGGCAAAATGGTAATGCTACTGAAAATTTCGTTAGACGTCTACAATGTTCAAGACAATGGTTTCTGTGAGAATTTTTGTGTCCCGTCCAATCTCCGACAGTTATCACTATGGAAACGACTAGGTGGTTAAATTTGGTTCGTTGGACGATTGATTTTGTGTGAGGGTAAACAATTCAGAAGATTACTCCGATTTTCTTAATTTATGCAAATAGACAAACACCATAAGAAGACCCCATAGATACTGTGCATATATTATATATATATATATATATATATATATATATATATATATATATATATATATTGTATATGAATGAATATAGAAAGGAGAAATGAACGAGGAAGCGAGTTGGTTAGTGGTTACAAATAGCGGTAACTTGGTTCATGTGGGATATATTAAATATAATTAATCGTGGGAAAAAGGCGTAACCAGCAACCGCAATCAGGGAAGGGTTAGCTCGTTTCATTAAAAAAAGCCAGTGTCAAGATTGAGGTAAGGATATTAGTCGAGCTTAATATTTTAAATTGATGGAGTCCTGGTGAGTTGTGGACTTTTTCTTTAAACAAACAATATTGTTAGTTAGCAAACTAGTTAATAACAAATCGGGAACAAATTGACGCCTCCAGAGAGTGCACGGTTACACCTAGGGCAAGTGAAGTTATAAACAACCATGCAATTTGTTTTGGGCGGGGCCATGCCCCTGCATTTAAAGAACACCCCTGGCTTAAAATGATGAACAAGTACAAGTAAAAAAATCGTGGTTGATTTATTAAAAGAAGCAACTTTAAGTATAACAAAGTATTGTTCGGAATAGCCCGTAAGGGGGCGCCCTAGATAGGTTGTTAAACCTTATATATGGACGAGGGGCTTCAGTCCCTGCCCCTGTGCCCCCTTTAGACGGAATCTAGATTTAAACTACCAGTGCTTTATTCCATAGTGACATCCTCCTTTTTTGCCCCTTTTCGACAATTACTTTACAAGTCCCTTCTCACATTTAAGGGGGAGAGAAGAGGGTGACGTTGCAGGCTAGTCGCCGACCCCGTTTCAGCCACTCATCCAGGGTCGGATCTTGTCTTTTGCTATGCTTCTTTACATTCTACTGCCTCCAACCTTCCGTTACTATCCCAAGCAAAGGGATGTCAGGTATAGCATGGAAACCATGCTGTAGCTGACATCTGTAAGAAGGTGTGTACCAATGCCCGCAAGGGAACTGCATCTATATATTTTCCACACATTTTTACTGCCTTTATTTTCACCACTTTCTTTACAGATCTCTCCTTACAAACTTCTTGCGGAACGTGGTTTCGGAGAAGAGTGAAAAAGTGAAGTAAAACAAATATTTGGAGGCTCAAAAGAGGTTAATTAGATAATTTCCAAATATTTGGGGGGTGTATCATTGACCTATATTATTAATTAACATTTCAATATTACATTTAATAGGTAAAATAAAGACATTATTCAAATGTATATGACATTATAAAAATAGAACAATTCTAAGGATAGAAGTGAGTATTCGGAGACGAGATAGAGGTTAATCGTTGTACCGCCATTGTTTGCTAAAACTGATGTCCGGCGTTGCCGATAAGCCTTGAGCAACTCCTGGTCACATTGTGTCCGAATATCTGACCACTCCTCCTTAACGCGTAGCCTTCAATTGGGCGAAATTTGCAGGTTTCCTTTTGTAGATTCGTTCCTCCAGTATTTTCGATGGGATTCAAGTCAAGGGATTGACAAGACAATGGTAGAAGATTAATTTTGTTCTTCAAGAACAACTTACGTGTTGCATTAGCCGTGTGCTTCAGATTATTATTGTCTGGCTGCAACATCCACTCATCCTGTATCCTCAACTTCTCCACAGTTGTAAGTTTTTGGCTAATGTGCTGGGACTTGGGTCGATTCATTGTTCCATCAATTATATTAAGAACACCAGTACCATTAAAAGAAAAACAGTCCCACACCATAATGCTGCCGCCTCCATGGTTAATTGTGGGGGGGGGGGTGTTCTTTCGACCATAGTTAGTTTCAGCACAGCGCCCAAAATAGCGAGCTTAAAACATTATATTTATTCAAAAATTATCTGGCTTCTAGGAGCAAACTCCTGTAGCGCTAAGAAGTGAGCCTTCTTCAAGAGATGTGTCTTGAGTAATACTCAAGATCTGAGAGATTGTCTTTTGATCTCATTACTAATAGTTTGTTCGTAAATCACGTCCCAGTCGTACGCAGATCGTCTTCTAGTTCTACTTTAGTTATCAATGGTTCTTCGGTACCGATCTCATCGTCGATGTTAGAGATATTTTCCTCGGATCAACAGTGCGAGGAAGGTTTGCAGTGGGCCTGGAGATCTACCATTTTTTTAGAAATCTAAATTACAGTGCTAAGGCGAACACATAAGGCTGCAAAATACTTCTCAAGCTTTTTAACCTCACTGTAGTGCTCAATTATCTTGCTTTTCAAGTCAGTTAACAGCTCTTTACATTTAACTATGTATATTAGCACAAATTTGCAGTAGTATGACGATCAGATGCCAAATGAGATTATGCAAATACCATGCGTAAGTGAACTATTACTGAAACCTATTGGAACATTCTAAACAACCCCCCGAAAAAAATATTTCATTTTATTTCGTTAGCATTTATCAAAATACGTCAGTTATAGTATTATCATCCATTTTTAAAGGTTGGAATATAATATATTAAATAACGTATTTAAATGAGATGTCCAAATACTTCGTTCACCTCGCTGTATAATGAAGCGAAACTAATCTCCATGTCTGCAAGCAGAGATCTCGAATCTTAAGATTAGCACGTGGACACATACATAAACATACAAACACACACATACGATATATATATATATATATATATATATATATATATATATATATATATATATATATATATATATATATATATAAGAGAGCAGAGGGGATGCGTGTTGCCAGACGTATACGTATTTTTAGGATAAATAAGCAGGCTAAATTTAGGAAGTTCATTATTATATATTAACTTCTTGGTACCGACGTTTCAGGTAGGAACCCATTCTCAAGGATATGAGATTATAAATATATACAAATTATAAGAATTTTTTAGAGAAGTTATCAGATATTTATAAATTAATTATATGGGAAATGGGAAGCAGCAGAGATGGTAATATTCATATTATAATGCAGGGCTTTTAACTATTATGGAATAGGAAATATGTTTTTGTCACACTTTATTGCAGGTGTAAGAAAATTCCCCTAAAACGACGTCTGACAGCTACAGAGAAAACACGGATTGCTGCAGGTGTCGTAGAATGCTTATCTCTTGGAGAATTAGCCCAAGAGCTCGGTAGGGATACAAGAACATTGAAGGCTTATGTGTAAAACTCCATCACCAAACCAACGCAAGATAAAGGTACGAGAAGAAGTGTATCCCAGCGTGACATCCGAAAAATAGGTAAAAAAGTAAGAAAAGACCTCGGTAGCACAAGTGCTGCCATATTTGAAAGTGCTGGAGTTGCTCCTTTGTCCAGAAGCACCCGGTGTAGGATCCTTAAAGAGACGGCCAGAAGTGTTTGGTACATCGCTAGACCCATCCTGAGCAAGAATCACAAAGAGAAGCGTATTGATTGGGCATGGAAGTACATGAAGATCAATTTCCAAGATTTCCTCTTCACGGGTGAGGCCAGAGCTACTCTGTATGGCCCCGACGGATGGGCCAAAGTTTGAATACCTCTTGGAGCCTCTCACTCGCATCGCATTCGGCGTCAACAAGGAGGTGGTGGTGTCTTTTGGGGGGGCAGGAATCATAGGAAATGAAATTGTCGGGCCTTTTCGAGTTCCAGAAGGTGTCAAACTCACCAGCAACTACTACACCGCGTTTCTGGAGGAGTATTTTGCAGCATGGTTATATGATCTGTCACTCTCACGTCGACAGCGATTGATTTTTAAGCATGATAATGCTCCTTTGCATTCACCCAAGGCTACAATTTCGTACCTCGCAACTTTGGGAATCACAGGCCAATCACTTATGACCTGGCCTCCCTGTTCTCTCTATCGAACAGTTCTGGTCAATCATGAAGAGGAAAGTGTATGGAGGAGGTATCCAGTTTTTATCGAAGGATGCCCTGTGGGAAAAGATGATCAAAACAGTCGCTGGTATCATAACATCTTCCCAGAATGGTCGAATAACAGCTTCTGGGGACAAAAGATTTGCTTGATGTCATTTCTGAACAAGGAAGTTACGTAGACAAATAAAGTAGAGCACCAATAATTTAATTGTGTTTGTTTCATATCTTTTGCTTCTATTCATCGGTAACGTCTTTCATTATTACAATATAATGGTAATATAACGATAATAATTCGTTTCATTACCTTAAATTGGCATTTTCGTACACCTGCAATAAAGCGCGACAGCTGAAAGCTGGTCGAAATACATAATTCAACAAAACTTTGTATGTATCTTATCAATACAATTGAAATGTTAACTACGTACGTACTTACCTAGGATATTTCAGTGGAACAAGTTTCACGTTTGTACAATGTTTAATATTCAAAATATCAGCCACAAGTTTGACCCGCAATAAAGCGTGATACACAGTTATATATATATATATATATATATATATATATATATATATATATATATATATATATATATATATATATATATATATCATTATTATTATTATTAGACATGCGGCACCTACGTTTGAACGCCGCATAATTATGGCTAATTTACCATGATCCTTCCTTTAGTGTTATATCGAGTTTGGCAAAAGTTTGCGGCGCTTTGATGACGTCACAATATCTCCTTTCGCCGCTAAAAGTTTAAAATTGTCCATCGGTTGCTTGCGGGATGGCTTAGATGCGGTTGATCTGTTGTGTTGCTCTTTTGGATTTGTGTTGATTTGATGTGATTACGTGTGACTTGTCATCTGTTATTTAATTACTCTGATCTGTAGAAGTGAATTCTCAAAGGAATAGATAGCTTAAAGCATTGCTTTAAACAATGCATGTATGCAAAGTAAGGAAATTAGTAAGCAAATTGGTGTAGCGAAGTCGACAGTACCGAAGTATTACGCATGTTTTAGGGAAGGTGGGTATCGGGAGACGCAATCTCAGAAAACAAGGACTGGTTGCCCACGGAAGACATCCAACAATTCTCATAATGTTCTAAAACGTATATGGGAGCCTAACCCACGTGTTACAGCAAAGGTTTTAAAGGAATCTAACCCAGGGGTGTATGTGGATGTGTCTGTTCGGACAGTTTCTCGCCAGATACTAAGACTTGGTTACGGTAGTTACAAGCCCATACACAAACCTCTTCTGTCACATGCACAAAGAGCTTGCAGAGATACGTTTGCTGATAAATATTTTACTTGGGATCTTAGGATTGGTTAGATGTACTGCTGTCAGATGAAGCAACACTTACTCTAACACGTAACCGAGGAGGAGCTGTATACCATCACAAGGGTAGTGATCCACTAGACACACGTTATCTCGAACAAACAATAAAACATACGGATTCCCTTATAGTTTGGATTTGTTTGTCTGGTAGAGAGTTAGGAGAAGTTGTTGTGCTTCCTAAAAATGAAAAAGTGAATCAAGATGTATATTCAGAGCTTCTATCTGACTATCTACCAGTGTCCTTTGACTTTACAGAAGCAAAAGTGTTTCATCAAGATGGAGGGCCTATTCATACTGCCAAATCCATCATCACCTGGCTTGATGATTGTCAGGTAACTTTTATAAAGGATTGGCCAGGCAATAGCCCTGATATTAATCCAATTGAGAGCCTCGGGCATTTTCACCAAGAATGATCTCCAAGGGAGGGACGTCAGTTCAATCCCAAATTTGAAGGCTGCGATTCGGGAATCCTTGACTAAGTTCCCCCTTGATACAAGTCAAAATCTTGCGTTAACCCTTTTTAGACGTCTCCAAGCTGTCAAAAAAATAAGAGACGCCTTACAAAGTACTAATCGTAAGTATACTGCATTAATTTATTATATTTTAATTCTCACAACAAAATACCAAGAGCTGGGCACCAATATTCCCCCATGAGCGATGAATTGGAGGAAGATCGGACCATGTTCCTGGCAAATAAAGGTAGATTCAGAATAAGGAGTGTAACATCGCTAACCTATTTTAATAACTGGTCGCGTAACTTTTCTAGTGATGACGATGATAATGAATAATAACACTGGGTAACACAATTTTCGTTGCGTTAGATCTGACACTTTTAACTTCTGAATCCAAAAATGCTCCCAGTTTTTCTGTATCACATCAACTTTTTGAGTTACAGGATACCCTCGGTTTGTATAAAAAAAAACATAAAAATACCGCATCTAACAAATTTGTGCTTATTTTATACAATTTATTAACAATTTACATACACTGAAAAATAATTAAACATAGCTCGACTGTAATGTTTGTACAAATTTATTTTGTTCATACAAAGGATATTGTTACTGTAAATCGAAGTGTGTGTAGGGAGTTAAGGAAAGAATTTATGCTTATACCAGGAATACTTCGTGTACCTGTGTTGCTGACCAAGGTCAACACAGATGACCCAGTTGCGTTTGCGATATTACAACTCAATGACTCTTCGTCTCCACGTTCCTCACGAAAACTAACTGAATGCCCAAATGAGGGTACACTATATACATTGTCATTCTAGAGGAGGACACACTTTAAGCTATCAATGAACAGTCGCCATTCAGTTGAGCTGTAGATCGGAATTACCAATTTTTCCAGTAAACCCTGTATGTTATGGCAATACACAAAGTTCATTTTTTTCAAGCATGTTTTTCTGATTCAGTCTTGATGCTAGGAGTTCTGAAGCCTTCTTTGATAGTCCCAAATCTCATGTCAATTCATTCAGCTCTTGATGATTGAATCCCTTATATTGAGTCATCTTCAATTTCAAAAGCTTCATTGGTGCCACTGAGTTCTTCGTCCTTATCAAGAAAGGGTAGTTGAACGAAAACTGGCACTGGGATTTCAACTGAATGAGGCACTGGACGTATAGCTGATGGTAGACTAGGATACTCTATTATACATTTGTTTTTATTGTGATATTCTGAGGTTTTCTCTAGACAAAAGTAACAGTTTGTGCAATGTTCTTTTGGCTCTCGCCAAATTATAGGTATACCAAATGCCAACAAACTTATCACGTGTTCCCTTGGTCCACATCGGTAAACTCTCGACAAAATGTTTACAGTTCTACATCTTCTAGGGGACTCGGGACTTCTTTCGATCGACACTTTTTACGTTAAAATATGCTTGTTTGATAAATGCGCTGATGTTTGCCCACTCTCTCGCCCATTCTCACCCTCTCTCTCACTCTTTATCACCCCTCCCCCCCCCTCTGACATAACCACAGAAGACTGAAAAAGATTCACCATCCTTTTACACATGAAGCCTCTCTTTACCAACAGCTCAATCACAAATTCACTGGTTTAGACAACAATGAATTAAATACAACCTCCGAAAAGTCGAACCTGAAATCATCATTTAAACTAATCTCATTTGGGTAGCAATTTGCTAGCCACCATTAAGAACACATCTTAAACCCGAGTCAAAATCGTCTTAATGGTCCTTTGAGCTAAGAGGCATGACGTGCGGTTGCCAACTTCGTGCGATTGTTGCAAAATATTTCATATAATCAATTATCGGAGTAAAATGAAGATCCAAATGAGTCTTGATGTTTCAAAAGATGAAAAAAATCATTATCTTTTATTAATTGTTTAGGTCAAATTACTCTGTGGCGGCAAAACGTAAAAGAGAAAAATAAAATATGTGATCCACTCAATGAAGTGCACTTAATTAGCCTCTGAATAACGATCGTGGCAGAGTAGAAACAAATAGAATACAAAAAAAAATGAAAATGGGGATTATTTAGGACAGCAAAATGAGTAATCCAATGAAAATACATTTACATATAAAAGAATGAGAGATAAAGGAGAGAATGAATAATGAAAAAACCCCGAATGAAAACGACGAACAAATATCTCGTCAGACTTAAATTTGGGGGCTGAAAAGGTTCATTAAAACTCCGAAAGAACAAAATCCGACCAAAGATCACAGGAACTCAAATGCAGGAATTTATTGCTACTTACCAGCAATAAAAAGAATTTCATTCATACTTGTAACTACAGTATTCTTAAAACACTCCAATAATAGGGTGTGATATTGGGCGAATCTAAGTAGAAATGTTATTCTTAATTATATCTACTCTCTCTCTTTCTCTCTCTCTCTCTCTCTCTCTCTTTCTCTCTCTCTCTCTTTCTATTTTATGACTTTCCCAATTCAGCGAAGGTGTATGAATCATCTCACTGTAAGTGGTAAGTTAAGGTTTCGTTTCAAATCCCATTTATATATAATTAGTTGAAGACGATTCTTCCAAGTTTTTAAAGTTCACTGGGTTAGGTTTGATTTTGAGGAAGGAAAGGCATTTCCAGGAGATACAATCAGATGAGACAATAAAATTCTGCGCTTGTCACTTAAACTATAGGTTAATGTACCCTTATCAAGAGGAATATTTGGGAGAGACAGAGATTATGCTAAGCATCTGTGTAACTTGTAAATGGCCATTGCGAACTCCGGCCGCATATGAAACATTTCAAATGTCCAACAGACATTCTAATTAATCTCCTCAGCTAATTATGTTTATCTCGCTTTCCAAACAGCCACCTTGACCGTATTTTACACGAAACTATTTCCATAAGAGCCGCAAGATTGGCCCGGAATCAAAAAGAGAAAGTTGTGAACAGCTGTGAAAGTTTGATAAAAGCATTTACCTCTACTTCATTCGTTCCAGAGGGTGTTTTTTTTGTATAACAAAAGAAATCCTCTTTTAAATCCGTTTTAGCTGATAGTAATAGGGATAGTAATAGTCAATACATTAATATGTAGTGTTGGGCCATTTTTTTAATACTTCTTTATAGTATACATTTATGTAAGTTGTTTATTTCGAGAGATAAATCTCAAGATTTGAGAAAACTGGTATATTATCAGAATGTGAACAGTGCGTATTTCATAAATCGAAGTTGGAATTATCTACTCCTGCCTACTTCTGCCAGAACTTTCATTTCTTCATCTCAAAATGACTAAGAATTTACTTCGTGCCAAAAAGAAATAGTGCAGTATATGCTTGAGTGGACTAGTTTGGACTATTCCACTCATTGAGGCCTATTGAAGTCCTTAATCATGTTAAATACTTTACAGGTTTTAACTGTTTTTTAAAACATTCACTTAGAGAATAATTTGTGTAGAATAAATCTATAAGTGAACCCTTTTTTGCACATTCGGATTATATTTGTCTTGTTTTTTATTGGTAGGGAACTTCAGAGGACTATTCACTTCTCTTCATTTCCCCCCACCCCTCCTTGTGCGATAGTAAAAAACAACCTTGGAGCAGACCATAACACATTTTCTTATTGAACAGAGTAAAATTCAAAATTAAGCACCAGAGTTTCTTATTAATACTAGTAGTAATTTTTCTCTGAGTATCTCTGGTGAAAATTCGGTTGTTGTTCTTCCTCGTTTTTTTCAAAAATTCTTTGCTCTCGGCACAATCTTGTGAGCCTTTCTCATCACACTTGGCACCGCTTATTTATGCCCTCAATTAAACTATCCTGTATCCCTGGTGTGACTATTAGTAGATCGTAAGTCTCCCCCCCCCCCGCCGTCCTCTCACACACCTCAAAATAAACTCTTGCGATCAACTTTTGATCCACCCGGTTACCTATGCATCTTAATCGGGGTGTTCAGATGGGTTCAAATGATTTTTCTATTTCCTCATGTCACCTGTATTGTCTCCTCTCCTCAGAAGACAAAAGCTCGGGCTCTTTCTTCCCGAAAGATAACCCATCGAAAGAGTCCAACAAACAACACCAGCGGCAGTCCTGTCTGATGGGATTCTCTGATAAAAAAACGAATGCGATGGGGATCCAGCGTTTCCATTTACAGCTTTCTAACTGGTTTATCTTCCAGACGATCTTCACCATTGTCTCGCAGACTTCATTCCTAAACCATTTAAAACAACGCTGCTTAAGTCTGAATCCCGCAAGGGAGACTCAGCGGGTTCCAAGCTAATACATTTGTATTTTATAAATATTTTTCTTCAAATCTTCCTCATAATCTAACCAATTTCCTCTGTCCCTTGACTCATACTGCTAAATATTATGGGAAATTATCACCCTCTACGTTTCTTTCCATTTTCCTCAACCGCACTCTGCTTGTCTTTCACATCAATAATTCTCTTACATTTGTATGAAAAGAACTGGAAGGATCAAATTACTTTTGGGAGGTATCCTTACGTCGTTTCACGTTCAGGTCCTTACGCTACATATGAGAGGTGAGATCAGATTAAGTTAAGTCAGGATTGGTTAGTTCTGGAACCATAGGATCCTTCAACATAAAAAGCTAAACAAGTTTGACTTATTTTTTCCAAACAATTATTCTTATCTACTGATTTTATCCTCTTTTAGCTATTTTGATCTTCTCCATACAGATAGCTGATGATCCTGTAAATAAGGAATATCTCTTAGTATCATTAATTTAATCTCGTGTTTATCAATAATTTCAGGCGTTATTATTATTTAAAAAGAACCAGCGAGGGTGTTTACGACAGAGTTTGTAAAGAAAATGGTAAAGTAAGGGAAGTTAAAATATATTTTTATTGAGGAAACGAAGGAAGCGAATGGAACCCACGTGGAAATTTCTAGCGGTACAAAGGAACGAGGAGATGAATGAAGAGATAACTGAAGAAAAAAAGGTTCATAATTAGATATGAAATAAAGAAAGGGCTAAAAATGATAAAGAATGAAATAGCAAGAATGGTTAACCTTAATTGCTGGGGTCGTAAGGGCATATTCAAAACACATAGGTACAAGTTCGCACAAAAAGCATTGGTACTCTTAAATACGAACAGTTACAACTTTCCTGCCCTTTTCCCTCACGACTGGTTGTACTAAAGATTTCAATTATTAAAAAAGCGAGCTGGCAACTCCGTGACAATCCGGAAACACATCATTGAGGTGTCCATAATTGGCTACCTCGTCATGCAGAATGGATTTTAGAACAAAAAAAAAACGAAACCTGGGATCAGGTGGACGAAAATGTAAAGATGATTAGTAAAGGGTTAAAAGTACCATCGTGCAGTCAGTTGGGGCCTACTTAGAACACTGGTGCCGACTGAGATTGGAGTCAGACTGCAAATCGTGGACTAGTAAAACTCTCGAGTGAGATACTGAGAATGGCGACCATTATTCGAGTCACAAACACTGAAAGGAAGAAAAGGGAAGAGAAAGAGCGGAATGAATAACGAAGGCGAGACTTTAAATTCGATGTAATAGTAAATGAAACAAATGGTGCTTGACATCACCCCTCCCCCTCCCCTAAAAAGATGCCCTCGTTGGATTCTACTCCGAAGATCCAATAAAAGAAATGGATAATCCCGCTCCCCAACACCATCGATGCGGGGAGAAGGGGGATGGTCCATTTGAGAGGGGAGGGAAGTGGTTTGGAGTCCATTATCGCACCTGGACACACAGATGGTTGCATCCAGATGCTCTGCCTTTCGAAGTGTGACAAATGCTGAATGTTCTTCCCCAAAATCGGAGGACACAAACTATATATATATTTATGCAAAAGATCCCACAGGAAAATGAAAGGCGGATTTCAAGTAGTTTCGAACTTGTTCAGTTCATTATGTACTTAGAATCCGCCTTTCATTTTCCTGTGTGATTTTTGGCATTTATTGCTCTACTTTGTGAGTTTTTCATATATATATATATATATATATATATATATATATATATATATATATATATGATCATGTACCACGGAAGGAAACTGAATAAAAAGCGGATTGGAGTTAGTATTTTCGTCTATTTCTTCTATTCGAATAGACGAAATTACTAACTCCAATCCGGTTTTTATTCAGTTTCCTTCCGTGGTACATATTCATATTTATAATTATCACGCGCTAACTTTCGTGATATTTTCCCTATATATATATATATATATATATATATATATATATATATATATATATATATATCGTTCGTTTCAGGTATTTGCCTCCCACTGCTGAAAGAAACCCTTTTTCATCTCTGAACTTTTGTGTCGTTTGCAATTTATTTCCAATTTTTAGCATATTTTTAAAATAATCTCTCCATCTTGTTTATGGTCTTCCTTTCGGTCGTCTTTTATCAAGTTAAGTCTAATCGTTAATCTTTATGGTCCATCTATCGTCTTGGAATCTTGTTACATGGCCTGCCCAGCTCCATTTCAGGTTTCTTATTGCTTCCATAATATCCTAAAGTCTGGTTTGTCCACGTATCCAAATGTCTCATTTTCTGCCCCGCCAAGTTATCCGCATCATAATGTCATAATGCGTTCATAGACTCTTGGTGTTGTTCTAAGTTTTTTGGCCAGGTTCCAAGTTTCTGCTCTGTAGGTTATTGTTGAGGTTGTGCATTGGTTGTATACTTCTTTTTATGTTAGGCACAGGGGCATTTTTCTTTTGAAGATGATACTTGCCTTTCCTACGTTCAATTCCTTGATCATTTCACTGGGCTATTGTAATCTATTGACACAGATAGATATATATTTGTCTACCATTTAAATTTGCTCGTTACAAATTGTGATGTCTATCATGTTCACCATTAATTGGTTTGTCGTGGCTTTTGTTTTACAAGATTTAATTTTAGGCCAATTTTACGTTTTCATTGGTTAAGTTCTTGAGGCATTGTTTAAGTCTATTATAAGTTATGAATACAATATCATCTGCGAATCTCGGGTGATTGAGCTAATCTCTACTGATCTTAATGATTTTGTTTTGTCAATTTAGACTCCTGAAGATTTCTTCTCGACAGGACGTGAATAGTTTCTGAGAGATAGTATACTTATGGAATCTAATGTAAGATCTGCACTTTCTGTGTGTTCCACGATATTTATGTAGACCGGATCTATATTTTATTCTCCAATGCTCTTATAATGCTGTTGTACTCTAAGGATTTATCAATGAGCTGGTTGATAGTATGTATGTAGTCAATCGTTTGAGAATTCTTTTCTGAAGCAAGCTTCTTCCCTCGGTTGTTGGTGATCTAGCCGGTTTGTACTTTGTTATTAATGACTCTTGTGAAGACTTTATAGACACACGACAGAAGACTGATTGGTCTGGACAGTTTAATTACATTTTGTGTGTGTACAAGGATTCTTATGGCATTGTGCCAGTCCTCCAGAATCTTGCCATGTTTTAGACATTAAGTGAAGAGGCAAGCTAGTTTGTCCACAATGACACCGCCAGAATCTTCCAGTAAGTCCGAAGTGATGTTGTCCTAACCTGGTGGTTTGTGGCTCTTCACTTGATTGATTGCAATTTCAATTTCTGATTTGAGAACAGCCGGAAGATTATTGAGTGTTGTTGGTTGGTTGTGGTTCTGGATCGTGTTATTGTTTAAGTACAACTTTTAATAGTACCTCTTAGTTCTTTTAACTATTCTTTCTCTGACCTAGATGATTGGACTATCTTCCTCTTTATCTTTATAGCTAGTGTGAGATTTTCTTTTTTGAAGTCTCTTTTTAGCCATTTTATAAGTTTTCCCTTCTTTGATGATGTCTTAGTTGTAATATATATATATATATATATATATATATATATATATATATATATATATATATATATATATATATATATATATATAAAGAGGTAAAAATAAGGAAGTTTTAGTTCATTTTACTATATTTTACAGCGCTTAGAGTTTTCTCGCTAATCTTCAGTTATCGAAATATTCTGAATTGTAGTCGGACCGTTCCATAAATTAATCTTAAGACTTGAGAATAGAGTGACTAGGCTTCTAATGCAATTAATTCTTCAGAGTTCGACGTCATTTATGCCACTGGTTTGGGAATAGGACAGCTCTATGGTCTCCCGAAGACCCAGACACCTAATGTTCCTTTAGACCCTATATTAGCCTCGTATTTGCTTCCATCTTATTAACTGGCTAAATTTCTTCGAAAAAATTTAGACGTTTATGAACGAACTGAAAAGTTTCAACCCATCTCATGACAAAGTTTTGTAAGTAATGGCATAAGCGCTCTCTCTCTCTCTCTCTCTCTCTCTCTCTCTCTCTCTCTCATCAATGTACCTTCGTCCAAAACCATTGATCATATCTTAAACTGTATCTTCGAATCATCTGAGTACTTTCAAAATATTACTCGCCCTTGTTTTAAACAGCTTTTAGAATTGTTTTTTTTTTAAGGACTCTTTCCTTGTTTTTAATGATACTATTTACCAACAGAAGGATGGTGTTGCTATGAACACCCTATTGGCCGTTTAGCTGCGGATTATTTCATTTCATTCTTAGAAGATAAAATGATACGCGAATGTCCAAAAGAATTCCACCACTTTTTTTATCGCAGATTGTTTCAGTGTTTTTTATGACATTATCAAGCAAAGAAATTCCTCCATTATATTAATTCACTCTACCGGTTCACTCTGGAAGTTGAAATAAATTTATCCCTATCATTTTTAGACATATATGAAAATACGGACGGACTTTCCGCCTAAATCTATCGTAAACAAACTTTAGTCAATTGGGGATTAATTTCTTCTCTGGGATTTTCCCTTCAAACTTACTGTTAATGGGACTACTTTAACCATCTCCCCCATCTTTTGAAAATATTCCCAGAATTTTGTTTCTTAAAGAACTTTTTTTCAAATAACAACTTTTTCCTGATAGAAAAACGAACTCCAAATTTCTCTTTCAAACATTTCTCACCAGACCCGCCTTTATGGCGTCCAAAACGATACTAAATATATTTTAGTTCGCGATATGGGACCTTTAAATTCAGAATTTAAAAGAATGGTCATTAATTTGCTAAAAAATATGTCTATCTTTACACTAAATACCGTAACACGTTTGTTAACAAGAAAACAATTTCTTTTTATTTCTCTCTCAAAGGCAAACTTCGCCGTGAATTGATCATTGGTGTTGTCTACCAGTTCACTTGTCCACGGTGCCACTACGGAACATATATGTATCCATAGAAAGCTTTATTCGTTCACTCCAGCCGAGGTTTTGCGAGAATATGGGAATTAGTTGTCGACCAGAAAAAGCTTAAGTACTAAAGAAAATTATGGTATTTGTTCCAATGCCATTAAATGGTAGACGAATATTTCGCTCGATCATTCTAAAAAATACTCTCTCAAAAACAAAACAACTCTCAGAATTTTGGAATAAATCCACATAAATAATAAGCGGTCCACTCTTAAAGCAGGACTCCATTTCCGTTTCCTTCATAATTCCTCTTACTCATCCACAATCAAACCTCGTTCTTATATTCTCTCACTTTATATTAAGAACTTCCATTCAGCTTCCATATAGCCTCTCTGTTTTAACATCTCTTTCCACATTTACTCAGTGTTATTATTATTTTTGTGTGTGGCCATGAGTCGAACACAGATCGACCGATTGCCTGTCAATTGCTCTACCGCTGAGCTACAAGTCACAAATCCAGACCAAAACGTCACCCTATAAACACAACATCTTCCCAGGATAGGAAGAACTTCCAAGTGATTTTTATACCATATCTCAAAGCCGCCCAAAATCTAAAGGCCACATACCGCGTACAAAGAAAAAAGAAATACAAGGTCTGCGGGTGGTAACGACCAACACAGAGCTTTCGCCATATTCATTTTCTAGCTTTCTAAATCCTTTGGAAGGTAGGAAGAAATATGCAGAAACCGTACATTGTAGACTATCCGCAGTGGTTGTTGCCACACTCAGACCTTATATATATATATATATATATATATATATATATATATATATATATATATATGAGGAGTACTAAACTTTTTAAAGAAAGAGATTCATTCGTTTGTCCTCACCCAACTTTTTATGGGTTTACAATTCACTTATTTGTGAATGAATGTGTTGGTGTCTGTCGGTTGGGTCTCTTGAAACTTTGGGGGAAATGAGCGTAGTTTCATTTTTTAGGCTCGTTCAGTCGTAGTTCAGTTTCGAAGGCGGGTTGGTTCTTTGTAATATTTCTCCTAGGGACTGCGGGCCAGACACAGCCCGGGGACGTAGATTGTCAATCCTTGTTATAAAGGCTGAGGATGAACCCCCTTTTTTGACCTACTTGCCAGTATGTTTACAAAATGTTAATGAAAGTAGGATTTAAAATGTCATAGCCTAACACTTCTGTTGTACATTTTTATTCAGCGACAGAGGAGACTTAAACAATTATAGGCCAATCAGTTTCTTCTCTGCAACAAATAATTTGCTAGCGAAAGCTATAACTAGACTGCGCTTGTTCCATGATGAAACACAAATAAGAGGGAATAAAACAGGGTGATCCCACCTCCCAAAACTGTTTACAGCAGCGCTTAAGAGATATTCAGGACATTGAAGTGAGAACAAAAATGATCAGATTTAATGGCAGTTATTTAATTCCCCTACGTTTAAATTGCACTTGCCACGTGGAAGACAAACTTAACGGGACAAATACTTAGCGGCCATAATTGCGGTCATGGGTTAAATCGAACAACAAGGCTAAAGGGTAAAAAACCGAAACCAACGAGGATCTTGAAAATGGGTTCGTAAAGAAACCGGTGAAGTAAAGGAAAGGGAAAATGCGTTGAATTTGTGTGTATAGCCTGAGTAGCCGACATAGGAGCCTCGGCGCCGGGTTGTGCGCAATTTTCCTACTCCGCCCCTCGTTCTGCAATGAAAAGGACACCTTGAATGAGGAGGTAAGTAGGATGAAGCAGGTAGAGGTGAGGACCTTCAAGTGAATTTGCAGATGAACAGGCGGGGAAATGTGCAGACGACTAGGGAGGTAGGGTGTAATAATAATAAGACCATAAAAAGTGATACATTGAAAATATACTACACAAATACTAGGAAGCATAAGGAATAAGATGAATTTGTTATGATGGCTAGTGAGTGTAAAGAATTTTGATGTTATTGCGATAACAGAGTCATGGCTTAATTTGTTAAGACTTGAGGCCTACACCTTTTCTCCCTCAAATTAAAAAATTGGACTTCAAATTTAAAAAGTTGACTTTCATATTAAATTAAAAAAATTGAACTTCAAATTTTAAAAATTGACTTTCATATTTTAAAAAATGAATTTCAAACTTTAAAAGTTGACTTTCATATTAAAAAAATTGAACTTCAAATTTAAAAAGTTGACTTTAATATTTAAAAAATGAACTTCCAATTTAAAAAGTTTACTTTCATATAAAAAAAAAATAATTTCCAATTTTAAAAGTTGACTTTCATATTTAAAAAATGAACTTCCAATTAAAAAAGTTGACTTTCATATTCAAAAATTTGAACTTCCAATTTAAAAAGTTGACTTTCATATTTAAAAAAATGAACTTAAAATTTTAAAAAATGACTTTCATATTAAAAAAGCTGTATTTCAAATAAAAAATGACTTTCAAGTTTTAAAAGTTGATTTTCAAATTAAAAGTGAATTTTCCCCGCCTGAGGAGGTAACCCGTGATGTCAACGAGAGCAGTTGAGGGGGAAGATAATCTTCATGTAGAGAGGAATACTGTAGATTATGAATATGAGAAAATGATTAAGCAACAAATTTCATGACAGAATATGAACATTCCATATAAAGAGATTAAAAAAAATGAGATTAAAAAAAAAAAATATGAGGGTCAATTAAGGATGAGATACAATGAGCTAACTCGTCACATTAAAAAGTTAATTAGGGTAACAAATATGGAAAAGAAGATCCTAAAGGTTTCTTTCAATTATACAGAACTAAGGCTAGAGATAAATTAGGCTCCACTTAAAAATACAAATGGAGAGTTAGTGAGTGAATGTGATGAAATGGGTAGGATGTTAAATAGGTATTTTCTCTCAGTCTTTATACTCGAAGACATTCTAATTCTACCTGAGAGAACCTTGATCTTCAGGGGAAATGATGGGAATAAATTAGAGGATATTTTCATAACAAAGGAGATAGGCTTAAAAGAAATAGATCGAATGAAATTTTGAAAGCATTGGGCCCTAATGAAAATATTCCTAGAATTTGGAAGGAATGTAAAGATCTTTTAAATGAGACCTTAGCATGCCAATTTACAAAATCATTAGAGACTAGCATTGTGCCAACGCCATGGAATAAAGCTAATGTGGTAATTATATTAAAGAAGGGAGATAAAACAATTATGTCCAATTACCGACCGGTGAATTAGACATCAGCGGTGGGGAAAATGATAGAATCTATAATAGCTAAATCTATTTGGCATCACTTAGATAAACATGAGTTGATTAAGGAATCTCAACACGGCTTTACTAGGGGCAAATCGTGTTTGACTAATCTAATGTCTTTTTATATAAACATAGATAATGTTTATGATAGAGATAAGAATGACGATATTGTTTCTTTGGATTTTATTAAGGGTGCCACACTTCTGACTTTTGAATAAAGTTAAAGCGCATGGAATCGATGGAACTATTTTTAGATGGATTCAGTGGTGGCTTTGTGACAGAGAGCAAAGAGTTTGTATGGATGGGATTAAATCTGAGTGGAGGATGTTAGTAGTGGGGTTCCACAGAAGTCAGTGTTGGGGCCTTTGTTGTTCTTGATCTGTATTAATGATTTTGGATTAGGTATAAGTAGTGATCTGAGTAAGTTTGTCGATGATACTAAGTTAAATAGGAGTATAAGGTCTGACTCTGATGCTGAAGTATTACAAAATGAATTGACCATACTATCCCAATGGGCAGAGAAATGACAGGTGGAATTTTTAACATAAGCAAGTGTAGTGTACTTTGTATAAGTAGGTATAATCCACTGAATAATTATAAACTGAAAGAGAGATTTTTAGGAAGGTCAGAACGAGAAAGAGGCAGGTGTCCTAATAAGTTCAGATCTCCGGCCATTACGCAGTGCATAAGTGCTAGGAATAGAGCTAATAGGGTATTGGGGTTTATTGGGAGGAGTGTAAGTAATATGAGTGGTGATGTCATTCTAAAATTATACCTGGCATTAGTTAGGCCTTATCTTGACTATGCGGTGCAATTCTGGTCACCATATTATAGGATGGATATTGGTTTGCTCGATTTTGTGCAAATAAGGATGAGTATGTATGATGATTAATGGGATGAGGAGCTTCCATTATGGTGCAAGGAATAAGAGACTAAATCTACATACATTAAAAAGGAGAAGAGTTCGAGGGGGACTTGATTGAAATCTTCAAGTGGGTAAAACGTTATAATATGGGAGACATAGGTAAGGTTCTTATTTTTAGCCAATAAGATAGGCCACGTGGCAATGGGTTTAGATTGGACCAATTTAGGTTTAAGAAAGAGATTTGTAGAAATTGGTTTATAAATTGAGTGGTAGATGAATGGAATAGGCTCACTAGCCCTTTGATAGTAGCGGAGTTTTAAGAATAGATTTCATAGATTTATGGATGAAGATGCTAAATGGGATTGAAGTGGGTGATGGAAACAGGAGGTGCCTCGTTTAAGCTATTGATTAAACATTTTCAGACTTCTTTTCTTATGTTCTTAAGGGAACATAAGAACATAAGAAAAGAAGGAGACTGCAAAAGACCATTCATGGCCTACGGATGGTTGTGGGAGATATGAATGGACGAATAAGCGAAATGGGATAACTGAAACCTTTGGTACACCTGGAGAGAATCAAAATAGAGACGCGGTCGTAACCTGTGCTGAGTGAAACTTATGTGTAGCGAACACATTCTTTCAGTACACGAATTGGCATAAATACACATGTGATAGGCGAAGGAGAGGGAAATAAATTGAGTGTATGATTACTATGTGCCAAGTATGAAAGAATATGCTGCAGGTCGTATTTGATGTGAAAGAGGTATGAATAGGAAGCGTGGCATATAATCAAATGATCGTGCTGTGCAAAAGTTAAACTGGTTCTTATATGGATGAGAAGATGTGGAAGTGGGGAACGGAGAGTGAGAAATCAGAATGTACAGGCTATTGAATCAAAGAGAAATGGTAGAGTACGTGAGAATGCTTGAGAGTAGAAGAAACAAAATAAGTACGAACATGGGGATAAAGAAAATGTGGAACAAATTTAAAGAAGAGGTAGTAGGTGAAATTCAAGAGCTATATGTGGGTATGCAAGAGTTGGAAAGAGAAAAAAGAACCATAAAGGGCGAAACGACGTGAAATATTCATAGGAGAGTAAAGGGGAGACGTACAATCGAATGTTTAATAGTGAAGATGAGACTGTATGGAAGATGCGGATGAATGCATACAAAGAGGCGAAAAGAAAATCAAACAAGTAATTAACCGGAGTAAGAAAGGAGAAAGTGGAGTATTTTGACGGAAAATGAATGAAGATGGATGTATTGGATGAAGTGAGACGCCCTGGCGAGCGACAATCGGCCCTCATAATCCTCTACCAATGTCACCAATGAGCTAAAAAAAATAGGTATATTTTGCCAATTTTCTTGACTATAAAAGTTGATTAAGTAGTCAACGTGTATAGGGTGTAAGTCTGTATAGGAGTGTATAAGTATGTCCTGATCGAACAATGTTCCAACCTAGGATTGAGATCGAGAGCAAAGTTGGAGCATTTCATTTGCCCTAACTTCATTGTTTTCTGTACAAACCTATTTTTAAAAAGTCTTCGTTGGTATTAGAAATAACGCCTCATAGTGTTGAACTTTGGCTGCATAGAGACGTAGGGAGTTTAGACTCCCATAGTTATATTAAATTTAGGTATTTATTTTTTATTGTTATTGTTAATACTCGTCTTCTTTTGTTCAGATATTCTTATTTCTTTTGTAATCATGGCCGGAAACAGGACATGCTACAATTTTGGAACATAAGCATAGGCGAGTGTCCGCATCCCATAACCATCGTAAGAAAAGTCAACAAACCATTGATGGCTAACTATTAATCTTCCAGGAATTGATTTTTCGTCTAAATTTATAAATAAAATTAGAACAAAATTGTGGTTGTCTATTTCGTTCACGTGGCCGTTGCCTTACCAATTATTCCCCAAACCTCTTTTTTCCCCTTCTGGACCGTCGTTCACTATGAAATTGCCAGTTCAATGTGACACTCCCAACGCCAGAAGGACCGACGCTTCTAGGGATTCTTTATATTGAGTCAATAGTTTTAGGTTCCCTGGCAATGGAAACTGGATATTTCAGAAACTTGTCTCCATATAAGGATCTCCATACAAAAGTACCTTTTCTCCCCTTGCGTAATGACCTCAAGAAATCTGATCGATCGTTTTAAGTTAACAAAAAGGGATGTTTTAAAGAAAATGCTTAGCAACTCTTAGATTTAGACGGCACCGCCACTACTGGAGCTAAGCATCTCTAACTTCTAGGATGCTAGATGAGAATTATATAGAAAAGGTCTACATAATGCGAACTCACCCTTTCTCATATATGACGGCTCGTGATTGACTATTTGTAGTTTATTAAAAAAAGCGAAAACTAAGGCTAATATTTTTTTCTATGAAGCTTATAGAGGATTACATTAAAACTCGGATAATGGAATTAAATGTATTACATCCTGGAGTTTTAGGATAAAAAGACCTGCCTTCTTTGGCGAACTGAAGAAGGTAGCTTAAGAAGCCATGGCTTCTATCAACGCTGTGGTGTACAAGACCATTACAATTTTTTTTTCGTACAAGTTTAGGTTTATGAAAGAGATTGGTAGAAATCGGTTTACAAATCGAGTAGTCGATGAATTGAATAGGCTTAGTAGTTATGTGACAGAAGCGTCATCTTTGCGGAGTTTTAAGAATAGATTGGATAGATTTATGGATGAGGATGCTAGGTAGGGCTGAACTGGAAAATGGAAACAGGAACTCCCTCCTATAGACTATTGATTAGCCTTTTGCAGACTCCTTCTTTTCTTATGTTTTCTACTGGGCTGAGCGTGCAACGATGCTATGTAAATCAAATTTGAGAATCTTCGCATTTTTATTGGTCACTTTATATAACAAATCAGTAAGTTACTTGCCGGATCTCATTGGAGTAGACGAACACAAGAATGGCTGAACAAGATTTGACGAATCTTGAGAATTGGTCATTTTTTTTATTTTCTATTTGTTACAATTAAAAAAGGAAGCGAAGCCTAACCAAAGTGAATCCCGTACAATATATTCTCAAAGATTGGTGAAGAAAATGTTTACGTTGGTACATAGTTCAAGGAACTCAAAAGGAGTACGAAGGACCATAAGGAAAGGGGTCTTAAACCAGTTCCCATACACGCAATAAAACCGGCTTCGTTGGCACGAAACCTAAAAAACAACAATGTAAAACCGAAAAAAAAACAGTGCTGAAGAGTAGTATTACGACAACTGAATTCCGGTGCTAACACGACTAGCTATTCCCGTCTAGCTTCCACATTAAACCATTGAAACAGTTTTTGGTACCTCGATTTGGGCTAGCGCTCTCAAGCCCTTTTCATGCCAGTAGTGCATTTCAACGTGGCTTAGAGCGATGAACGCTGTTATGATGTTACGGAACTTTGCGCTCGCGCATTTGAGCAGTTTGACGTACAAACAGAAACTAGAGTTTTGAACTGACTTGAAAGTTCTCAAGGAGAGTTGGGAGAGGGACGGGGGGAGGCGATGCTAGGGGTACAAAAATTTTATTTCTTTCTAATTTCTTAGGATTAAGCAAACCCTTTCGTTCCATAATGACTGACTTGCAAATACGAGACGCTGAATTTTTAAATTAAATTACTTAATTTTCAATTCTGACAATGATATTGTGTTATATCTTATCCTCCACCCATTTACTAATCCAAGTAATAATCAAGATACATTATCAAGTTTGGGGTAATTGCTTAAATTTTGGTTAATTATACAATAAGAGTGCATTACGGATGTTGTTTTATTCAGTTGTCATGGATCAAATGCCATCAATAACAATTATTGACCTAAACTTGCGCAAAGGGAAATGACATCAAATTTTATCTTCTTTTTATTTCAACGAAATTACATAAATTGACGTATCGTATACATTTTCGGGGTTTTTTTTTGTGTGTTGGGGTTTCCAGTCCTCTAATTAAAGTGAGTGGTAAATTTGGATTTTGCAACTCTGAACTTTCAGGAGACACTGTGTAGATTGTTGACAGGAGAAAAGAGATTGCATACAGTATTGCAGCGCTACAATAGTGTAACACAAATACCCAAGTTTGAATTTGTTTTGAAATATACTGCAAAATTTCGATACCAATTTATATTTACCATGAATTTCTTACGATGAATATGAGGAAATCTTTTTCTTTAAAAAACATTAATGTTTACAATAAATTATTTAGTTATATTTAAAAAGTTATATACGCTAACATTTGATATGGAATAAAAAAAAAGTATTATGTTTACAAAGAGAATGAAACGGAATAATTTTCGACATCGCTTTTGCCTCATAGATTCTCAGTTATTGCCATCGGCATCGCAATACTTTCCTCGGAGGCTGGAAGTTGTATTGGGTGGGGCAGTTTCGAAACAGAACAAATGGATGCGTTACTCCATATGTTGGATGGGGAAATTATCATCCAAAACAGGTTTTCTCACAAATTGTGGTTGACCCGCAACGACGCCACATAAAGTACCTTCCCCATTCCTTCATACCCTATCAAGTAAAAATCCACTCAGCCTTTCATAGCGCTGTACATCTTGTCCAGCCATGGATCACCAATGGGCAGAAGGCGCCATGCCCACACCTTCACAACCCACCTCCATTAACACCTAACGTACGCAATATCATCAATTCGCTCCTAGGTCGTCCCTTTTCACTTAAGCACTTTCGTATAATCAACCCATTTTTCACGCGATCACCCAAACCCTTCGATTACTATCGCACTTACTATCATACATTGTCTTCCCTCAAGTTAATTTTTTATCCCTTCATCATACACGCTCGTACCACCTCAAAAGTTACTTGTTGACAACCTCATTCTCACAATGCAATTAAAAGATAACACCCAACACTAACTTTAGTTTCTAAGTGTTTTTTTAGCTGATTTAGGATAATTTCGATCTATTGAATATAAAAATTGCATTAGTTTTGTTCATTCAGTTCAACTTTTTAATTTATCGCCTCAAGATGTTTTTTTGCGTTTTTATTGCATGTAGTGGTATTTTGTATTTATATGATGCAACAATCTTTTTATTTCTTTAAATAAACTAAGTCTAGAGAGCTTACATACGGCAATCTTTGAATAACTGGTATTTTTCTTTTGCAGGCGAATGACTTGGATTCGAATAGACCATCTTGCAGAAATAAGCCCTATGTATTCTGCTACATATGCGGCGAATACACCGTTGTTTCTAACAGGAATCCAGTCACAAGTTTCATATAGCGTACTTACCATGGTTATCTTAGTATAAAACCTGACCAAGATAAAGCTTGGGCACCACACTTGGTATGCAAGACATGCACCGAGTATCTGCGTGTTGAACCAAGGGCAAGAAGAGATGTTTGAAGTTAAGAATTCTCTTGGTTTGGAGGGAACCGACAAACCATGGCACTAATTGCTGCTAATTCTGTGCTATTGATTTGACTGTGATCGACAGAAAGAACCGGAGCAGACTCAAGTATCCTAATCTCCACTCAGCACGTCGTCCTATAGGTCATTGTGATTAAATCCCAGTACCTGTCTTCGAAGAACTTCCTAACATTAGTGACTAAATTTCTTCCAGTGTTGAATAAAATTAAGAAGAAGAAAGGTTTTTTCTTGACGATGATGCTCTACATCCATTTTCCCCAAAGGAGCTAAATGATTTAGTTCGTGATTTCAGCTTGTCAAAGTCCTCTGCCGAAGTTTTGGCATCCAGATTGAAGGAAAAAAAAACTCCTCTCTTACAGTGCTCGCATCAGCTTCTACCACAACAGACATTAAGAGTACTTCTGTTTTTTCTCTGAACGGAAAGACTTAGTCTACTGTACAGATAGTGAGCAGCTTCTGCATAAGATTGAAGTGCAATAGTATGAACCCGAAGATTGGAGACTGTTCATTTACAGCAGCAAGCGATCGCTAGAATGTATTCTGCTGCACAACGGCAACCAGTTTGCCTCTGTACCTCTCACTCATTCGATGACACTGAAGGACAAGTATGAAATGGTGAAGTACGTGCTGAATAAAATTCGTTATGATCATCATGAGTGGTTGGTTTGTGTTGACCTGAAGATGGTAAACCTTTTTTAGGGCAACAGTCCGGGTTCAGCGAGTATTGTACATGTGGGATAGTAGGGATAGAACTCATCTTTACACGAAGAAGGATTAGCCCGTACGGGAAGAATTGGTGCCTTGCAAAGCAAGGAACGCCATAAACAACCCTCTGGTGGTCAGAAATAGGATACTCTTCCCACCGCTACACATCAAGATCAGCTTGATCAAAGAGCTCACCCAAACTCTGGACAAAGATGGTGGCTGCTTCACTTAATTGTGCCACGCTTTTCCAGGATTTGCCATGGAGAAGTTGAAAGCTGGTATCTTTGATGGTCCTCGACTTCGCCAGCTCATTAGAGATCCAGAATTTGAAAAAATGAAGTGGAACTGGAAGCGTGGAAGACTTTGGTTCTGGTCGTGAAGAACTTTCTTAGCAACAAGAAGGCCATGAACTACACTGAACGTTTCAACAATATGTTGACCGTTCTTAGATTCCTTAGGGGCAACATGAGAATCAAAATGCATTACTTGTTCTCACATTTCGATCGGCTTCCTGAGAATCTGGGAACATTGAGCGACGAGCGGAGGAGAAGATTCCACCATAACATAAAAGAGATGAAGATCAGGGATATTGTCATGATGGTGGATTACTGTTGGACTCTAGGTATTGAAGGAGTTCGAAGAATGGAAGTTCATGCTCTGAATTCTAAATAATGATGAACTAATATCAATTTGCATGAATTTACCTTTATTAATGTCTACTATTCAATGTACACTAATCAATTTTTGTAACATTTAATTAATAAATTGAGTTAGAAAACTATGTGTATTATATTATAAACGTATTTCAGATGAGAAATATTAAAAGAATCAACCGAAAATGTCACAAAAATGTAATCAATTTAGTTTTAAGATCGAAATTTGTTAAAATCGACTAAGCACAAAAACCTGACTTGGTCGGAGGAAATGGATGTCCTTTTAGGACTCAACGCCGCAAAATTGTCCTAAATCAGTTGAAAGGACTTAGACGACTTATAAATATTTGGTGGGGGGAGGGGGAGGGCAACCCAATGTAATGAAATGCCGTGGATTAAAATTTGGTCAAAGAATGTTGTTTATGTTTTCATGATCCAACACCTGATGGGCACCCCCATTTGCTCTTTGACGGGGGTTCTATTGTCCCAAAAGTTTTCTCTGATCCAATAGGAAGATGTGTCCGATCTAATCTACCTGGTTTTGCAAAAGTTCTGTTATACTCGGGTTTTGGATCTTTCGAGAGGTACACGTGTGATAGAAAAAGTTTCGTCAAACAAACTTAAAGTTCTACTTTTCTAGCTCGTGGAATTAAAACGACTTTCCCCACTGTGTGCAGATGGACGAGATGGAAGTGAAAAGAAATAAGATCTCTGCTCTCCTACGCGTGGGCCACAACAAGTCCGAGATCGACCAGGGGCTCAACGTCAGCGGAATAACAGTCTACAGAGTCTCGGAGATGCTCAAGAACAGGGAAGACTTCATATATCTACCTCTTCAGGCAGACCTCAAGTTGTCAACCGTTTGTCTGTGATTAAGACTTTCGAAAGTGCTCCGAAGCTCAAAATGATTGTGTTGGCAAAGAACATCTCGTTGGCCAAAGTGTCCAGGGCAGTCAAGGAGGAGGGCGGCAAGAGCTTGAGGTGCGTGGAAACGCCTCTGCTCACCGACAGTATGTGAGAGCAACGTTGGGAGCGCTGTCGTCGCCTTCTCGACGATTTGAAGAGTCATGGCAATCGAATTCTCATTTTTTTTCTGATGAAAAAACTGTCACAGTGGATCCGGTCATCAACAAGCAGGACGTCTCCGAAGTCCGCTAACTGTCCACGAACAAGCACTCGGCCTCCTTCCGTGATTATTCTCTGCGTTGTGGCTTCGAATGGCGAGAAGGTGCCACCGGTGTGGTTCGAGGCCTGTTACAGGCTCACCTCGCCCGATTACAGGGACATCTTGGGCACGAAAGCCCTGCCTTGAGTGAGAAAGTTCACGAAGAAGGCAGACTACGTCTTTCAGCAGGACTGTGTCCTAGGCGGAATTTGGCCACCGCAGTCGCCCGACCTCAACCCGATCGACTACAACGTGTGGGCGCATGTCGAGAGCAAGGGCTGCAAGGTCAGCGACAGCAACGTTAACGAGCTAAAGTCCTCCGTTAACCAGGCGTGGGCCAGCATAAAGAAGGTCTTCGTCGCACCGTGTGTGCAACTTTCAAGTGTTGCTGCCAAGGGCGGCAGCATTGATTAATATTACAATTTAAACACATATTTAAATGTTAGAACAATAAAAAAAACGTGTCTAACTACATCAAAACTATCATGATGTCCTTTGTCGAGAGCTTCGGAAGAAGTGTAACAGGACTTTTGCAATACCCGGTAAACCTCATTAAAAAAGAGAGCAGTCTCTTGACTCTGGTAAATCAAGGCTAAAACGAGAATAAAAACGAGTAGAAATGGGAGTCATTTTAAGAGACCAAGTCAAGAGCAAAGGCATCCAGCGACAACAAGGGACAGAAACAGATTAAACCTGATGAAAGGAGAATAGAGAGAGAGAGAGAGAGAGAGAGAGAGAGAGAGAGAGAGAGAGAGAGAGAGAGAGAGGAAACCTGTTTCACAATCTTATTATACCCCTAAACGGTATTCCTGTTAGAGAAGAGAAGCCATTCCTTCCCTTTTAACCTTTAAACGACAATCTTTCATCAGGAGTTGGCCTTCTTTTTCCCTCGCCAAGTGACTCCAAACCACGCACTCGCGCATGAACTGTCTTTTTCGACCCTTTCGCTACCAAAATCACCGGCTGTTTTTTCGAAGATCATGGCTGTAATTGGATAATGTGTTACTCCCCTCACCTTCAAAGGCATAAAAATAAATTCTCCTCTGTTAGTGTGTTTGTTTAGCTTACCCCCTCCACCCCTCCCACGCATATTTATTTATTCGTTTATTCTGTTCGAGTTGTTACGGAGTAAACTTCTCAGGGGGTAAATGAGGTGCGGTTGTTTATTCAGCACCAGCCTTGTGCCAACGACCATAGAAATGAGAAAACGGAAACTCACAATTCCGTGTGAGAGCCAATTGGAAGCCCTGGCGTAGGTCTCAAACCTGGCTTTTTGAAATAAACCTTTTAGTTTTCCTTTATTTATCCTCCCGGTGCCTTCAAAAACGCCTCGAACACTAGTCTCTTCCGTCAAGCTCTCTCTCAATGATTGAAAAGCGCTCTGCGCGGGCCCACAGCTCTGTAGAGCGCCATACAAGTCATTGTTATTATCATCGATTTACAGCTGACATCCGGTGTTTGTGCCAATGGAAACAAGTTTCTTTTGAAACTTATTGCTAAAAAAAAAATCAAAAACTAAAGAAGGAAACTCCAGAAATTAATTCGAAAAAGCTTTAAAACCAATGAGGTGACGTTAGAGTAAGTGAACATGTGTGAGAGGTAGATACATGCATGCGTCCGCGTAGCCAATAGAGAGGCTAAACGAACTCTATAGGCGCGCAACTCTCCCGAATCTGTCTTTGTTCAGAAAAGAGGCCGGTCTTCCCCTCGCGAACGAGCGATCCCCGAGTAAAGGTCGATTCATTCATTGGATAAATAAAGGAAAGCAAAAATGAGAATGCAACGAAGAGAAGGTACATGATTAACGAAACTAGAAGCTGTACACTACTTCAATAGTTCTGGTAACTAGTTCTGGTAACAGGAAAGGTCAATTCACAGGTCCTAGGAACAAGTTCCGTCAAGGAATAGAGGAACAAAGTGATATAATTCTTTTGTTGTTGTTTTTTATAGTCGAGTCCACACTCGACACTATAAGTTATTATGTCGATCCGTCGATCGGATGTTAATTAACCATTTTACTTTTCAATGAGTTTTTGAAAGTTTTGAAGAGTCGTAAGGTCAGATGATATATTTATTAATTGATAATACTTTTATTGATTAATTTTTTTAAAAATTATTGAAATAATTGAGAGCACGCGACTTAAGTATGTTGACCTTGTTTATACAGGTTTTAATATCCATAAGCACCAATTGATACCTATTTGAGTCTGAACCTACACTTTAAGTGGTATCTGAACCAATGGTATCTAGAGCGTCTGGCATTCGCCGTGAAGTTGACCTGTAGATGGACTCCATCCGGGGATTAACCACACCCAATGTAGTTTAACATCGTTCAACTTGTGGGTTTCAACTCGGTGAGCCCGGTAGTGTACTGAACCATGTGAATTTGAGCCCCTTTGCAGCGGCAATGAGAACTGTTGTTGGTGGGCTCCTTTGTACACGCTTGTTCTAGGAAGCTTAAAACGCTTTCTCTCCCGAACTCGGCATTTAGGGAGGGTAGACTCTTGATCAGTTTTCACCAACGGAGTTGCTGTTATTTGTGCGTATTATTCTTAATATGTCTCCTCTCCAATCATTATATCCTTATACACAAATATGTCCCTATTTTGATCAATTACCGCCATCTTTTCATTTCTTAATTAATTAAATTCAAATCGAAAAAGCCGAAGTCGTGATTACCTAAAATCCTCTGGACCTCCGCCGTTGTCAGATAGAGGTTAAAGTTGGCAGTTGTCTTCCGCCAAATGATCACCAAAATAGCAACCATTAGGAGCGAACCACTTCGAGATTTCACTCCAGTAACCATTTTGGATAATTCTGTAGAGCGATTTGTTGACGCCTCATCTGAGTAATGGCGACTTCTGTGCCGTCCACCGGCGCTTACCGGTAAGTTGTTGAAATGTGAGAGGTGAAGAATGTGTTTAAAAGTGCTTTCCCCTTCGAGTAGTATGGGCAATTGGGCATAGCGAGTCAGCGATGACCTCTGCACTTCATTCCGCCAATGGGTATGTCGCCCATGTGCTTCTTCGACCTATGTGAACACAGTTTGACGAAGGTCAGTCGGGAATAATATTCTAATGTTCCACCATTCACAGTTCATGTTGCAAATATCGCATTTGTTTGATTTACGCAATTGTTGAGCTGATTACGCTCCGTGGAAAGGTGAAAGTTGAACCTCAAGTCATACACAATTGACGTTATGTCACAGTTTAGTGGTTATTATATTTTTCTTTATTATCGGAAATTTTTAATCCATTAAGAGCAAGACCATTTATGCATTACTGCGAATGAAAATCACTGAGTGCGGCTTTGGGCTCTGGAGGTCAATGATTCATGCAAAACTGGCTTCTTCCAAGTTACCACAAAAATCTGCTTCAAGTCTTTCATTGTTAGCGAAGGCGGTAGAAGGAATCTTTGGCCGTGGTCAATGTATAATAAATTTACTGAATTCTTTAATACCGTGGATCACTGTCTAATAATATCGCATCTCTGACCATAAATGCCAACCGAATGTATCTATGAAATTGGAGAGGTGGCAGGAGACCCCCTACAGTACTCCAGATCCACAACAGCTACTCGTAGATATAAAAAAAAAAAAACCTTTTTATCACGCTACAAATACATCTAAATTAAAAGTAATGAGTTAATTATAAAACAGATTCTCGAGTAATAAGTTAATTGGGGGAATTTTCATTGCGTAATTTAATTTGAAAAATGAACGAACAGAAAGCAAAGAGTCGCGACAACCGTCGGGCGAGAGGGACGTATTCACACAACCGCACGTCACAACATCTCAACCATAACTGACGCTCGGAGGGGAATGGATTAAGTACTGTTCAATGTACTACTGAACAAGCTTCGACGAATATAATAGGAAACTGATGCTCCATCCACCCTAAATAAACATTCTATCACATACATATGTATATATTCAATACACTTATTAACAAAATACTATCATATAAACAACTAACTCAGAATTGCATTATAATAAACTGAAACAATTAATTTCACTTAATTTTATGAATTTGTTTTTAATTCATCTCAAGCGCGAATTTTCTTGTTAATTATAGCTGCGAACAGTTAGGCGGATGATGTGTGATCAACTAAATATATTTGTACAAGTTATCTCTAAAGGTTAATTATAGATCTCGATTATATTTTATAGAGAAGTGAGCCTTGGGCCAAGGAAGAGTTGATTAAGTTTAGAAGCTGATCCAAATCCGGATGATTATTCTGGATAACTTTTTAACTTTCTTTAATATTGCGAGATTGGGAATTTTCTAACATTTTACCCACATAAAATTAATGGACTAGTCAAATTTAAAATACACAGGGTTGTACAACATATGTCCTTCTAACAGCATACACACTTTCATCTGGACAATGCCGGAGAAGGTGGATAAATTATCGGAAGATTGTAGTGCCTTTATTCTGGATTCAGCTGCATTGCAAAGATTACCAGAATGATGTACCAAATCGTAGTCATGAATATCTAACACGAAATGTGTCATGTATTTACACAAACGCAAGCAATTTAAGTACCAAAATGAATGAATTAAAGGTATTAGTTACGGCGGAAGAGTTTGATATGATTGGAGATACAGACACATGGATAGAGAGTAGTAAAAGACAACTTATTGGGGAATTGAATTTAACGGGCTACAGGTTATATATTAAAAGCGAGTTGTGAGTGATAATGAAAGATATCAATATAAATATGAGATTAAAGCTATCCATTTCGTAATAAATGGTAAGAAAAAAAATTCTTTGTCTATAGAACACCAAGGTAAACGGAAGAGCGTTATATTATTTTTTTTAACATTTTTGTATCTAATTAGACAAAATTTACGGTTAGATGCGGCAAATTTAATTTCCTTAATGTAGATTTTGTAAATTAAACGGTTGACAATGCAGGGAATCGATTTCTCGAATTAATGATTGTAAACCAACTACAGGTTGCCTAGGGAATCCTTAGTAAAACATTAAATTAACATTTTGCAAAGGTTTTACCATGCAAGTTACTATTAATTTGTATATATTATACGTACTAACTTTTAATAAAGAATCTATTTTTTCAAATTTTTAAATAAATTGAAATAAAATTTGTATTTATAGTAAGTAAATGAAAAGGTACAAAGGGCCTGATCCCAATAAACTCTTATATCCAATCCAGCTTAAAGAGTTAGAAAGCGAACTATAAAAGCCATTTGTATTATTTTCCAATATCTGTAGAAATCAAAGAAGCAAATGTAACATCAATTTTCAAAAAAAGAAATAAAGACAGCTTGAAAACTTTCAACATATTTCTCACCTCTGCCGTGTATGAAACTCCTAGTGTTCATTGTTAAAGAGAAGCGAATCGTTAAGCATTTACAGATCAGTATATTAATAACGTTCTCATAACACGTATTTCGACCCAGAAGTCGATGCTTAACAAATTTGTTTTTTGTTTTCTTTCAAAATGATAACATGTGACCGGGATAAAACTGTAGATGTAATCGCACTTGACTTTAAAAATGATTTTGCTACCATTTCACATAAAAAGACTTTCGATAAAGATAAACGCGCGGGGACGGGGGGGGGGAGCATTGTATTAATAATGGGTTGAAGACTGAATGACGATAGGCGGAGAGTTGTCCTAAATGGAAATAGTTTTTCAGGGCTTCGGATATTAGTGGGGTTCCCCAGGGATCTGTTCTCTGAACTTTGCTATTAAAAAGAATATATATATAAAAGATCTTGACATTGATTTATTATTTAAAATTTCAAAATTTTCTGTTGATAAAAAACTCAGTACTAGAACAAAATAACATTGTAATTAGGAAAACTTGCGAAAGATCTGGATACATTAGTCGAATGGTCAGAAAGATAGCAGATGCAATTTAACATAGTAAAATGTAAGATAATACATACACTATAGGTAATGGTAATCTAGGAAGAGTTTATAATATAGATAGTCACATTTAAATACAGTCAAAATGGAAAGGGATTTAGGTAACTTAATCTCGAGCGATCTAAACTTTTCAAAACAATGAACTGTAGCTTCACAAAGGGCAAATATGGCTCTTCTCTTATATAAAGCGCTTGTACATAAGACAGTATTTAAAGTATGTAATACAATCTGGTCGAAATATACGCGAAAAAACATTGCAATATTGGAACGCGTCCAGAATTGATTGAGGAAATTAATTCCTAAACTTGGAAATAGATCGTATGAAGACAGACCTAGGCACCTCAAATCATTCTCACTGGAAGATTGGTATCTTTTCTTATTAAAAAACACAAACATGGAATAATTTGCCTTGAATTGTCGATGAAAGAAGTACAATTAATGTATTTAAGAATATAATTGATAAATATTTGTTTAAAATACATAGAAAGTATAGAAACGAGAGTTGTTAAATAAATTCTTTATGCATATCCTTTATAACCTTTAATTTTCTATCACTTCTGACTTCCATCTTAACTTTCTCTTGTGAACTAGGTCCAAGTGGAATTTGGGCCTCTGCTGGATCATAATAATGATATGCTGTGGATCTGTGAGCTCAAAATATATATTGTGGGGGGGGGGATCTTTACCGAGCCACAGTACAGTAATAGAGGGTGTTAGAAATATTGAACTGTCATCAATTTGTAGCTCAGATAATGTAAATTTAGTAAGCATCGAAAAAAAATTGTATATCTGTTTTTTGGACATTGGACATATATAAGTGGGGAATATAGTAGTAGAGGTGTTTAGTAGTAGAAAAATAGTGGGGAAAATTAGGAAAAATAATCGGAAAGTGAAATGAAAATAGAATGAAAGAACATATCCCTGATGAAAGGGTACTTCTGGTTTTCTTGGCGTTTTTTTTATTGAGTATATATGATATAAATATATTGAAATACGAAAGGCATTCAAGCCTTTATAGCAGAGGAGTTTTTGGCCTCCACTACTGGTGAAGAAGTTTTAATCTGGGTTTTGAAGTCCTATTTTTGCAGGCGGGGGGGACGGGGCGGTGTATATCTCTTAAAAGTAAAATTTGTATATGAAGGAATACGAGATCTGGCTCTGCCATCATGAAAAATCAGCTTAGGGCGATGATTTACGAACTACTGAAGGAGAGGGAGAATAAAAGAAACGAGGTGTGATAAGAAGTTCTTCATTACGATGACGTTTCGCTCCTTTGTGGCTTCCAAAATTAAAGCAATTTGGGTCTTAGTTTCTTGTGCTCTGAGGAAGCCCCAAAGGAGCGAAACGTCAGTAAAGAACCTCGCACCATATGTGGTTTCTCTCACCCCCCCCTTCCCTCTTTATGTCGAAGACACTAATCAAAACTACCGAAGATAAACGCACGAGTAAGTTTCCACAGTGAAGGAGTTGGATGGTGTTGCTTAAATGGGGTAAAAATCTCTCCAAAGGACTTCCGTCCACTTGTACAATCGATGCCACAGTGAGTTGTTGCCCTTCGCTTGGCAAAAAGGTACTAGGTACCTTTCACATGACATTTGGCACCAGCGTATGTCAATAGTTTTACGCTCTAGGGAAAATTGGGTCAGAATAGATATGGCAGATAGAAAAACAAAATAGATAGAAAAGCTGGAATTTCATTAAGGAAACAAAGCTGTAAGTAGGTGAGGAGATTGCGTCATCTTGGAAGGCTTCGAAGACTTAATGCTTTGTTTACCAATATAAATTAATTCGTTCTGAAGCACCAAGTGTTTTGATACTGCTTTGTTACTGATCTAAACGATCAAATAATTTTGTGGCAATTAAACAAACCATAAAATTTCTTGTTTTATTTTTTTTATCAAGCCACAATTCCTTTTTTTGTAGAGGGGATTTCCGATCGGATAATGAAACAACATAAAGAACAGACTGGCAATCATCGATAAGTCCTAGGGGAGAAGCAATGGGAGTGGTAATACTGTGATTTGCCACCTGACAGTGGCGGTTGGAACATTTTATGGCTTCAGACAGAGCCACACATGTGTATGAGGAGAATGTGGATTGAACACCACTTACGAAAATTTCAAGAGTGATGTGTAATGTGTGTGGGAAGAGAGAAAGAGACAGTGGTGTTATAAATTGGATCTGGCCGTGATAACGTAAATGAGCAAACTTCTGTCGTGCAATCAACGAGGCTTGATACCCAGCCAAGAAACCAACGAAGGCTTCGTAGCATTTCTTCTTCTTCTTCCGCTTTGTAGTATTTTCCTTTCGTAAATAGGAAGATAAACTTCACGCTTTGTATTATTTCTCTTTCGTAAATAGGAAGGTAACCTCCCCGCTTTGTACTATTTCTCTTTCCTAAATAGGAATATAAACTCCCCGCTTTATGATATTTCTCTTTCGTAAATAGGAAGATAAACTCCATGCTTTGCAATATTTCTCCTTCGTAAATAGGAAGATAAACTCCCCGCTTTGTAGTATTTCTCTTTCGTAAATAGGAAGATAAACTCTTCACTTTGTAGTATTTCTCTTTCGTAAATAGGAAGATAAACTCCCCTCTTTGTAGTATTTCTCTTTCGTAAATAGGAAAATAAACTCCCCTCTTTGTAGTATTTCTCTTTCGTAAATAGGAATATAAACTCCCCAATTTGTAGTATTTCTCTTTCCTAAATAGGAATATAAACTCCCCTCTTTGTAGTATTTCTCTTTCGTAAATATGAAGATAAACTTCCCGCTTTGTAATATTTCTCTTTCGTAAATAGGAAGATAAAATCCCCGCTATGTACTATTTCTCTTTCGTAAATAGGAAGATCAAATCCCCTCTTTGTAGTATTTCTCTTTTGTAAATAGGAAAATAAACTCCCCGCTTTCCACTATTTCTCTTTCGTAAATAGGAAGATAAACTCCCCTCTTTGTAGTATTTCTCTTTCGTAAATAGGAAGATAACCTCCCATCTTTGTAGTATTTCTCTTTCGTAAATAGGAAGATAAATTCCCCTCTTTGTAGTATTTCTCTTTCGTAAATATAAAGATAAACTTCCCGCTTTGTAATATTTCTCTTTCGTAAATAGGAAGATAACCTCCCCGCTTTGTACTATTTCTCTTTGGTAAATAGGAAGATAAACTCCCCTCTTTGTATTGTTTCTCTTTAGTAAATAGAAAGATAAACTCCCCTCTTTGTAGTATTTCTCTTTTATAAATAGGAAGATAAACTCCCCTCTTTGTAGTATTTCTTTTTCGTAAATAGGAAGATAAACTCCCCGCTTTGTAGTATTTCTCTTTCGTAAAAAGGAAGATAAACTTCCCACTTTGTAGTATTTCTCTTTTGTAAATAGAAAGATAAACTCCCCTCTTTTTAGTATTTTTCTTTCGTAAATAGGAAGATAAACTCCTCGCTTTGTAGTATTTCTCCTTCGTAAATAGAAAGATAAACTCCCCTCTTTGTAGTATTTCTCTTTGGTAAATAGGAAGATAAACTCCCTTCTTTGTAGTATTTCTCTTTCTTAAATAGGAAGATAACCTCTGCACTTTGTAGTATTTCTCTTTCGTAAATATAAATATAAACTCCCCTCTTTGTAGTATTTTTCTTTCGTAAATAGGAAGATAAACTTCCCGCTTTGTAGTATTTCTCTTTCGTGAAAAGGAAGATAAACTACCCGCTTTGTAGTATTTCTCTTTCGTGAAAAGGAAGATAAACTCCCGGCTTTGTAGTATTTCTCCTTCGTAAATAGGAAGATAAACTTCCAGCTTTGTAGTATTTCTCTTTTGTAAATAGGAAGATAAACTTCCCGCTTTGTAGTATTTCTCTTTCGTAAATAGGAATATAAACTCCCCGCTTTGTAGTATTTCTCTTTCGTAAATATCAAGATAAACTCCCCACTTTGTAGTATCTCTCTTTAGTAAATAGGAAGATAAACTCTCCCTTTTTGTAGTATTTCTCTTTTGTAAATAGGAAGATAAACTCGCCTCTTTGTAGTATTTCTCTTTCGTAAATATGAAGATAAACTTCCCGCTTTGTAATATTTCTCTTTCGTAAATAGGAAGATAAACTCCCCTCTTTGTAGTATTTCTCTTTCGTAAATATGAAGATAAACTCCCCACTTTGTAGTATTTCTCTTTTCTTAAATAGGAATATAAACTCCCCGCTTTGTAGTATTTCTCTTTCGTAAATAGGAAGATAACCTATCTGCTTTGTAGTATTTCTCTTTCGTAAATAGGAATATAAACTCCCCACTTTGTAGTATTTTTCTTTCGTAAATAGGAAGATAAACTTCCCGCTTTGTAGTATTTCTCTTTCGTGAAAAGGAAGATAAACTCCCCGCTTTGTAGTATTTCTCCTTCGTAAATAGGAAGATAAACTCCCCTCTTTGTACTATTTCTCTTTCGTAAATAGGAAGATAAACTCCCCGCTTTGTAGTATTTCTCTTTCGTTAATAGGAAGGTAAACTTCCCGCTTTGCAGTATTTCTCTTTCGTAAATAGGAAGATAAACTCTCCTCTTTGTAGTATTTCTCCTTCGTAAATAGGAAGATAAACTCCCCTCTTTGTAGTATTTCTCCTTCGTAAATAGGAAGATAAACTCCCCTCTTTGTAGTATTTTTCTTTCGTAAATAGGAAGATAAACTTCCCGCTTTGTAGTATCTCTCTTTAGTAAATAAGGAGATAAACTCTTCTCTTTGTAGTATTTCTCTTTGTTAAATAGGAAGATAAACTCGCCTCTTTGTAGTATTTCTCTTTTGTAAATATGAAGATAAACTTCCCGCTTTGTAATATTTCTCTTTTGTAAATAGGAAGATACCCTCTCCGCTTTGTAGTATTTCTCTTTCGTAAATATGAATATAAACTCCCCTCTTTGTAGTATTTTTCTTTCGTAAATAGGAAGATAAACTTCCCGCTTTGTGGTATTTCTCTTTCGTGAAAAGGAAGATAAACTCCCCGCTTTGTAGTATTTCTCCTTCGTAAATAGGAAGATAAACTCCCCTCTTTGTAGTATTTTTCTTTCGTAAATAGGAAGATAAACTTCCCGCTTTGTAGTATCTCTCTTTAGTAAATAAGGAGATAAACTCTTCTCTTTGTAGTATTTCTCTTTGTTAAATAGGAAGATAAACTCGCCTCTTTGTAGTATTTCTCTTTCGTAAATATGAAGATAAACTTCCCGCTTTGTAATATTTCTCTTTTGTAAATAGGAAGATACCCTCTCCGCTTTGTAGTATTTCTCTTTCGTAAATATGAATATAAACTCCCCTCTTTGTAGTATATTTCTTTCGTAAATAGGAAGATAAACTTCCCGCTTTGTAGTATTTCTCTTTCGTGAAAAGGAAGATAAACTCCCCGCTTTGTAGTATTTCTCCTTCGTAAATAGGAAGATAAACTCCCCTCTTTGTACTATTTCTCTTTCGTAAATAAGAAGATAAACTCCTCGCTTTGTAGTATTTCTCTTTCGTAAATAGGAAGATAAACTGCCCGCTTTGTAGTATTTCTCTTTCGTAAATAGGAAGATAAACTTCCCTCTTTGTAGTATTTCTCTTTCGTGAAAAGGAAGATAAACTCCCCGCTTTGTAGTATTTCCCTTTCATAAATAGGAAGATAAACTCCCCTCGTTGTACTATTTCTCTTTCGTAAATAGGAAGATAAACTCCCCGCTTTGTAGTATTTCTTTTTTGTAAATAGGAAGATAAACTCCCCGCTTTGTAGTATTTCTCTTTCGTAAAAAGGAAGATAAACTTCCCACTTTGTAGTATTTCTCTTTTGTAAATAGAAAGATAAACTCCCCTCTTTTTAGTATTTTTCTTTCGTAAATAGGAAGATAAACTCCTCGCTTTGTAGTATTTCTCCTTCGTAAATAGAAAGATAAACTCCCCTCTTTGTAGTATTTCTCTTTGGTAAATAGGAAGATAAACTCCCTTCTTTGTAGTATTTCTCTTTCGTAAATAGGAAGATAACCTCTGCACTTTGTAGTATTTCTCTTTCGTAAATATGAATATAAACTCCCCTCTTTGTAGTATTTTTCTTTCGTAAATAGGAAGATAAACTTCCCGCTTTGTAGTATTTCTCTTTCGTGAAAAGGAAGATAAACTACCCGCTTTGTAGTATTTCTCTTTCGTGAAAAGGAAGATAAACTCCCGGCTTTGTAGTATTTCTCCTTCGTAAATAGGAAGATAAACTCCCCGCTTTGTAGTATTTCTCTTTTGTAAATAGGAAGATAAACTTCCCGCTTTGTAGTATTTCTCTTTCGTAAATAGGAAGATAAACTCCCCTCTTTGTAATATTTCTCCTTCGTAAATAGGAAGATAAACTCCTCTCTTTGTAGTATTTCTCCTTCGTAAATAGGAAGATAAACTCCCCTCTTTGTAGTATTTTTCTTTCGTAAATAGAAAGATAAACTTCCCGCTTTGTAGTATTTCTCTTTCGTAAATAGGAATATAAACTCCCCGCTTTGTAGTATTTCTCTTTCGTAAATACGAAGATAAACTCCCCACTTTGTAGTATCTCTCTTTAGTAAATAGGAAGATAAACTCTCCCTTTTTGTAGTATTTCTCTTTTGTAAATAGGAAGATAAACTCGCCTCTTTGTAGTATTTCTCTTTCGTAAATATGAAGATAAACTTCCCGCTTTGTAATATTTCTCTTTCGTAAATAGGAAGATAAACTCCCCTCTTTGTAGTATTTCTCTTTCGTAAATATGAAGATAAACTCCCCACTTTGTAGTATTTCTCTTTTCTTAAATAGGAATATAAACTCCCCGCTTTGTAGTATTTCTCTTTCGTAAATAGGAAGATAACCTATCTGCTTTGTAGTATTTCTCTTTCGTAAATAGGAATATAAACTCCCCACTTTGTAGTATTTTTCTTTCGTAAATAGGAAGATAAACTTCCCGCTTTGTAGTATTTCTCTTTCGTGAAAAGGAAGATAAACTCCCCGCTTTGTAGTATTTCTCCTTCGTAAATAGGAAGATAAACTCCCCTCTTTGTACTATTTCTCTTTCGTAAATAGGAAGATAAACTCCCCGCTTTGTAGTATTTCTCTTTCGTTAATAGGAAGATAAACTTCCCGCTTTGCAGTATTTCTCTTTCGTAAATAGGAAGATAAACTCTCCTCTTTGTAGTATTTCTCCTTCGTAAATAGGAAGATAAACTCCCCTCTTTGTAGTATTTCTCCTTCGTAAATAGGAAGATAAACTCCCCTCTTTGTAGTATTTTTCTTTCGTAAATAGGAAGATAAACTTCCCGCTTTGTAGTATCTCTCTTTAGTAAATAAGGAGATAAACTCTTCTCTTTGTAGTATTTCTCTTTGTTAAATAGGAAGATAAACTCGCCTCTTTGTAGTATTTCTCTTTCGTAAATATGAAGATAAACTTCCCGCTTTGTAATATTTCTCTTTTGTAAATAGGAAGATACCCTCTCCGCTTTGTAGTATTTCTCTTTCGTAAATATGAATATAAACTCCCCTCTTTGTAGTATTTTTCTTTCGTAAATAGGAAGATAAACTTCCCGCTTTGTAGTATTTCTCTTTCGTGAAAAGGAAGATAAACTCCCCGCTTTGTAGTATTTCTCCTTCGTAAATAGGAAGATAAACTCCCCTCTTTGTACTATTTCTCTTTCGTAAATAGGAAGATAAACTCCTCGCTTTGTAGTATTTCTCTTTCGTAAATAGGAAGATAAACTTCCCGCTTTGTAGTATTTCTCTTTCGTAAATAGGAAGATAAACTTCCCTCTTTGTAGTATTACTCTTTCGTGAAAAGGAAGATAAACTCCCCGCTTTGTAGTATTTCCCTTTCATAAATAGGAAGATAAACTCCCCTCGTTGTACTATTTCTCTTTCGTAAATAGGGAGATAAACTCCCCGCTTTGTAGTATTTCTCTTTCGTAAATAGGAAGATAAACTTCCCGCTTTGTAGTATTTCTCTTTCGTAAATAGGAAGATAAACTCCCCTCTTTGTAGTATTTCTCCCTCGTAAATAGGAAGATAAACTCCCCTCTTTGTAGTATTTCTCCTTCGTGAATAGGAAGATAAACTCCCATCTTTGTAGTATTTTTCTTTCGTAAATAGGAAGATAAACTCCTCACTTTGTAGTATCTCTCTTTAATAAATAGGAAGATAAACTCTCATCTTTGTAGTATTTCTCTTTTGTAAATAGGAAGATAAACTCGCCTCTTTCTAGTATTTCTCTTTCGTAAATAGGAAGATAAACTCCCCTCTTTGTAGTATTTATCTTTCGTAAATAGGAAGATAAACTCCCCTCTTTGTAGAATTTCTCTTTCGTAAATAGGAAGATAAACTTCCCACTTTGTATTATTTCTCTTTCGTAAATAGGAAGGTAACCTCCCCGCTTTGTAGTATTTCTCTTTCGTAAATAGGAAGATAACCTCTGCACTTTGTAGTATTTCTCTTTCGTAAATATGAATATAAACTCCCCTCTTTGTAGTATTTTTCTTTCGTAAATAGGAAGATAAACATCCCGCTTTGTAGTATTTCTCTTTCGTGAAAAGGAAGATAAACTACCCGCTTTGTAGTATTTCTCTTTCGTGAAAAGGAAGATAAACTCCCCTCTTTGTAGTATTTCTCCTTCGTAAATAGGAAGATAAACTCCCCTCTTTGTAGTATTTTTCTTTCGTGAAATAGGAAGATAAACTCCTCACTTTGTAGGATTTCTCTTTCGTAAATATGAAGATAAACTCGCCTCTTTGTAGTATTTCTCTTTTGTAAATAGGAAGATAAACTCGCCTCTTTGTAGTATTTCTCTTTCGTAAATAGGAAGATAAACTCCCCTCTTTGTAGTATTTCTCTTTCGTAAATAGGAAGATAAACTCCCCTCTTTGTAGTATTTCTCTTTCGTAAATAGGAATATAAACTCCCCGCTTTGTAGTATTTCTCTTTCGTAAATAGGAAGATAAACTTCCCCTTTGTAGTATTTCTCTTTCGTAAATAGGAAGATAAACTTCCCTCTTTGTAGTATTTCTCCTTCGTAAATAGGAAGATAAACTCCCCTCTTTGTAGTATTACTCCTTCGTAAATAGGAAGATAAACTCCCCACTTTGTAGTATTTTTCTTTCGTAAATAGGAAGATAAACTCCTCACTTTGTAGTATCTCTCTTTAATAAATAGGAAGATAAACTCTCCTCTTTGTAGTATTTCTCTTTTGTAAATAGGAAGATAAACTCGCCTCTTTCTAGTATTTCTCTTTCGTAAATAGGAAGATAAACTCCCCTCTTTGTAGTATTTCTCTTTCGTAAATAGGAAGATAAACTCCCCTCTTTGTAGTATTTCTCTTTCGTAAATAGGAAGATAAACTTCCCGCTTTGTAGTATTTCTCTTTCGTGAAAAGGAAGATAAACTCCCCGCTTTGTAGTATTTCTCCTTCGTAAATAGGAAGATAAACTCCCCTCTTTGTACTATTTCTCTTTCGTAAATAGGAAGATAAACTCCCCGCTTTGTAGTACTTCTCTTTCGTTAATAGGAAGATAAACTTCCCGCTTTGCAGTATTTCTCTTTCGTAAATAGGAAGATAAACTCTCCTCTTTGTAGTATTTCTCCTTCGTAAATAGGAAGATAAACTCCCCTCTTTGTAGAATTTCTCCTTCGTAAATAGGAAAATAAACTCCCCTCTTTGTAGTATTTTTCTTTCGTAAATAGGAAGATAAACTTCCCGCTTTGTAGTATCTCTCTTTAGTAAATAAGGAGATAAACTCTTCTCTTTGTAGTATTTCTCTTTGTTAAATAGGAAGATAAACTCGCCTCTTTGTAGTATTTCTCTTTCGTAAATATGAAGATAAACTTCCCGCTTTGTAATATTTCTCTTTTGTAAATAGGAAGATACCCTCTCCGCTTTGTAGTATTTCTCTTTCGTAAATATGAATATAAACTCCCCTCTTTGTAGTATTTTTCTTTCGTAAATAGGAAGATAAACTTCCCGCTTTGTGGTATTTCTCTTTCGTAAAAAGGAAGATAAACTCCCTGCTTTGTAGTATTTCTCCTTCGTAAATAGGAAGATAAACTCCCCTCTTTGTACTATTTCTCTTTCGTAAATAGGAAGATAAACTCCTCGCTTTGTAGTATTTCTCTTTCGTAAATAGGAAGATAAACTTCCCGCTTTGTAGTATTTCTCTTTCGTAAATAGGAAGATAAACTTCCCTCGTTGTAGTATTTCTCTTTCGTGAAAAGGAAGATAAACTCCCCGCATGTAGTATTTCCCTTTCATAAATAGGAAGATAAACTCCCCTCGTTGTACTATTTCTCTTTCGTAAATAGGAAGATAAACTCCCCGCTTTGTAGTATTTCTCTTTCGTAAATAGGAAGATAAACTTCCCGCTTTGTATTATTTCTCTTTCGTAAATAGGAAGATAAACTCCCCTCTTTGTAGTATTTCTCCCTCGTAAATAGGAAGATAAACTCCTCTCTTTGTAGTATTTCCCCTTCGTGAATAGGAAGATAAACTCCCCTCTTTGTAGTATTTTTCTTTCGTAAATAGGAAGATAAACTCCTCACTTTGTAGTATCTCTCTTTAATAAATAGGAAGATAAACTCTCCTCTTTGTAGTATTTCTCTTTTGTAAATAGGAAGATAAACTCGCCTCTTTCTAGTATTTCTCTTTCGTAAATAGGAAGATAAACTCCCCTCTTTGTAGTATTTATCTTTCGTAAATAGGAAGATAAACTCCCCTCTTTGTAGTATTTCTCTTTCGTAAATAGGAAGATAAACTTCCCGCTTTGTATTATTTCTCTTTCGTAAATAGGAAGGTAACCTCCCCGCTTTGTACTATTTCTCTTTCCTAAATAGGAATATAAACTCCCCGCTTTGTAGTATTTCTCTTTCGGAAATAGGAAGATAAACTTCCCCTTTGTAGTATTTCTCTTTCGTAAATAGGAAGATAAACTCCCCTCTTTGTAGTATTTCTCCTTCGTAAATAGGAAGATAAACTTCCCTCTTTGTAGTATTTCTCTTTCGTGAAAAGGAAGATAAACTCCCCGCTTTGTAGTATTTCCCTTTCATAAATAGGAAGATAAACTCCCCTCGTTGTACTATTTCTCTTTCGTAAATAGGAAGATAAACTCCCCGCTTTGTAGTATTTCTCTTTCGTAAATAGGAAGATAAACTTCCCACTTTGTAGTATTTCTCTTTTGTAAATAGAAAGATAAACTCCCCTCTTTTTAGTATTTTTCTTTCGTAAATAGGAAGATAAACTCCTCGCTTTGTAGTATTTCTCCTTCGTAAATAGAAAGGTAAACTCCCCTCTTTGTAGTATTTCTCTTTGGTAAATAGGAAGATAAACTCCCCTCTTTGTAGTATTTCTCTTTCGTAAATAGGAAGATAAACTCCCCTCTTTGTAGTATTTTTCTTGCGTAAATAGGAAGATAAACTTCCCGCTTTGTAGTATCTCTCTTTAGTAAATAAGGAGATAAACTCTTCTCTTTGTAGTATTTCTCTTTGTTAAATAGGAAGATAAACTCGCCTCTTTGTAGTATTTCTCTTTCGTAAATATGAAGATAAACTTCCCGCTTTGTAATATTTCTCTTTTGTAAATAGGAAGATACCCTCTCCGCTTTGTAGTATTTCTCTTTCGTAAATATGAATATAAACTCCCCTCTTTGTAGTATTTTTCTTTCGTAAATAGGAAGATAAACTTCCCGCTTTGTAGTATTTCTCTTTCGTGAAAAGGAAGATAAACTCCCCGCTTTGTAGTATTTCTCCTTCGTAAATAGGAAGATAAACTCCCCTCTTTGTACTATTTCTCTTTCGTAAATAGGAAGATAAACTCCTCGCTTTGTAGTATTTCTCTTTCGTAAATAGGAAGATAAACTTCCCGCTTTGTAGTATTTCTCTTTCGTAAATAGGAAGATAAACTTCCCTCTTTGTAGTATTTCTCTTTCGTGAAAAGGAAGATAAACTCCCCGCTTTGTAGTATTTCCCTTTCATAAATAGGAAGATAAACTCCCCTCGTTGTACTATTTCTCTTTCGTAAATAGGAAGATAAACTCCCCGCTTTGTAGTATTTCTCTTTCGTAAATAGGAAGATAAACTTCCCGCTTTGTAGTATTTCTCTTTCGTAAATAGGAAGATAAACTCCCCTCTTTGTAGTATTTCTCCCTCGTAAATAGGAAGATAAACTCCCCTCTTTGTAGTATTTCTCCTTCGTGAATAGGAAGATAAACTCCCCTCTTTGTAGTATTTTTCTTTCGTAAATAGGAAGATAAACTCCTCACTTTGTAGTATCTCTCTTTAATAAATAGGAAGATAAACTCTCCTCTTTGTAGTATTTCTCTTTTGTAAATAGGAAGATAAACTCGCCTCTTTCTAGTATTTCTCTTTCGTAAATAGGAAGATAAACTCCCCTCTTTGTAGTATTTATCTTTCGTAAATAGGAAGATAAACTCCCCTCTTTGTAGTATTTCTCTTTCGTAAATAGGAAGATAAACTTCCCGCTTTGTATTATTTCTCTTTCGTAAATAGGAAGGTAACCTCCCCGCTTTGTACTATTTCTCTTTCCTAAATAGGAATATAAACTCCCCGCTTTGTAGTATTTCTCTTTCGTAAATAGGAAGATAAACTTCCCCTTTGTAGTATTTCTCTTTCGTAAATAGGAAGATAAACTCCCCTCTTGGTAGTATTTCTCCTTCGTAAATAGGAAGATAAACTTCCCTCTTTGTAGTATTTCTCTTTCGTGAAAAGGAAGATAAACTCCCCGCTTTGTAGTATTTCCCTTTCATAAATAGGAAGATAAACTCCCCTCGTTGTACTATTTCTCTTTCGTAAATAGGAAGATAAACTCCCCACTTTGTAGTATTTCTCTTTCGTAAATAGGAAGATAAACTTCCCTCTTTGTAGTATTTCTCTTTCGTAAATAGGAAGATAAACTCCCCTCTTTGTAGTATTTCTCCTTCGTAAATAGGAAGATAAACTCCCCTCTTTGTAGTATTTCTCCTTCGTAAATAGGAAGATAAACTCCCCTCTTTGTAGTATTTTTCTTTCGTGAAATAGGAAGATAAACTCCTTACTTTGTAGTATTTCTCTTTCGTAAATATGAAGATAAACTCGCCTCTTTGTAGTATTTCTCTTTTGTAAATAGGAATATAAACTCGCCTCTTTGTAGTATTTCTCTTTCGTAAATAGGAAGATAAACTCCCCTCTTTGTAGTATTTCTCTTTCGTAAATAGGAAGATAAACTCCCCTCTTTGTAGTATTTCTCTTTCGTAAATAGGAATATAAACTCCCCGCTTTGTAGTATTTCTCTTTCGTAAATAGGAAGATAAACTTCCCCTTTGTAGTATTTCTCTTTCGTAAATAGGAAGATAAACTTCCCTCTTTGTAGTATTTCTCCTTCGTAAATAGGAAGATAAACTCCCCTCTTTGTAGTATTTCTCCTTCGTAAATAGGAAGATAAACTCCCCACTTTGTAGTATTTTTCTTTTGTAAATAGGAAGATAAACTCCTCACTTTGTAGTATCTCTCTTTAATAAATAGGAAGATAAACTCTCCTCTTTGTAGTATTTCTCTTTTGTAAATAGGAAGATAAACTCGCCTCTTTGTAGTATTTCTCTTTCGTAAATAGGAAGATAAACTCCCCTCTTTGTAGTATTTCTCTTTCGTAAATAGGAAGATAAACTCCCCTCTTTGTAGTATTTCTCTTTCGTAAATAGGAAGATAAACTTCCCGCTTTGTATTATTTCTCTTTCGTAAATAGGAAGGTAACCTCCACGCTTTGTACTATTTCTCTTTCCTAAATCGGAATATAAACTCCCCGCTTTGCAGTATTTCTCCTTCGTAAATAGGAAGATAAACTCTCCGCTTTGTAGTATTTCTCTTTCGTAAATAGGAAGATAAACTCCCTACTTTGTAGTATTTCTCTTTCGTAAATAGGAAGATAAACTTCCCTCTTTGTAGTATTTCTCTTTCGTGAAAAGGAAGATAAACTCCCCGCTTTGTAGTATTTCCCTTTCATAAATAGGAAGATAAACTCCCCTCGTTGTACTATTTCTCTTTCGTAAATAGGAAGATAAACTCCCCGCTTTGTAGTATTTCTCTTTCGTAAATAGGAAGATAAACTTCCCTCTTTGTAGTATTTCTCTTTCGTAAATAGGAAGATAAACTCCCCTCTTTGTAGTATTTCTCCTTCGTAAATAGGAAGATAAACTCCCCTCTTTGTAGTATTTCTCCTTCGTAAATAGGAAGATAAACTCCCCTCTTTGTAGTATTTTTCTTTCGTGAAATAGGAAGATAAACTCCTCACTTTGGAGTATTTCTCTTTCGTAAATATGAAGATAAACTCGCCTCTTTGTAGTATTTCTCTTTTGTAAATAGGAAGATAAACTCGACTCTTTGTAGTATTTCTCTTTCGTAAATAGGAAGATAAACTCCCCTCTTTGTAGTATTTATCTTTCGTAAATAGGAAGATAAACTCCCCTCTTTGTAGTATTTCTCTTTCGTAAATAGGAATATAAACTCCCCGCTTTGTAGTATTTCTCTTTCGTAAATAGGAAGATAAACATCCCCTTTGTAGTATTTCTCTTTCGTAAATAGGAAGATAAACTCCCCTCTTTGTAGTATTTCTCCTTCGTAAATAGGAAGATAAACTCCCCTCTTTGTAGTATTTCTCCTTCGTAAATAGGAAGATAAACTCCCCTCTTTGTAGTATTTTTCTTTCGTAAATAGGAAGATAAACTCCTCACTTTGTAGTATCTCTCTTTAATAAATAGGAAGATAAACTGCCCGCTTTGTAGTATTTCTCTTTCGTAAATAGGAAGATAAACTTCCCTCTTTGTAGTATTTCTCTTTCGTGAAAAGGAAGATAAACTCCCCGCTTTGTAGTATTTCCCTTTCATAAATAGGAAGATAAACTCCCCTCGTTGTACTATTTCTCTTTCGTAAATAGGAAGATAAACTCCCCGCTTTGTAGTATTTCTTTTTTGTAAATAGGAAGATAAACTCCCCGCTTTGTAGTATTTCTCTTTCGTAAAAAGGAAGATAAACTTCCCACTTTGTAGTATTTCTCTTTTGTAAATAGAAAGATAAACTCCCCTCTTTTTAGTATTTTTCTTTCGTAAATAGGAAGATAAACTCCTCGCTTTGTAGTATTTCTCCTTCGTAAATAGAAAGATAAACTCCCCTCTTTGTAGTATTTCTCTTTGGTAAATAGGAAGATAAACTCCCTTCTTTGTAGTATTTCTCTTTCGTAAATAGGAAGATAACCTCTGCACTTTGTAGTATTTCTCTTTCGTAAATATGAATATAAACTCCCCTCTTTGTAGTATTTTTCTTTCGTAAATAGGAAGATAAACTTCCCGCTTTGTAGTATTTCTCTTTCGTGAAAAGGAAGATAAACTACCCGCTTTGTAGTATTTCTCTTTCGTGAAAAGGAAGATAAACTCCCGGCTTTGTAGTATTTCTCCTTCGTAAATAGGAAGATAAACTCCCCGCTTTGTAGTATTTCTCTTTTGTAAATAGGAAGATAAACTTCCCGCTTTGTAGTATTTCTCTTTCGTAAATAGGAAGATAAACTCCCCTCTTTGTAATATTTCTCCTTCGTAAATAGGAAGATAAACTCCTCTCTTTGTAGTATTTCTCCTTCGTAAATAGGAAGATAAACTCCCCTCTTTGTAGTATTTTTCTTTCGTAAATAGAAAGATAAACTTCCCGCTTTGTAGTATTTCTCTTTCGTAAATAGGAATATAAACTCCCCGCTTTGTAGTATTTCTCTTTCGTAAATACGAAGATAAACTCCCCACTTTGTAGTATCTCTCTTTAGTAAATAGGAAGATAAACTCTCCCTTTTTGTAGTATTTCTCTTTTGTAAATAGGAAGATAAACTCGCCTCTTTGTAGTATTTCTCTTTCGTAAATATGAAGATAAACTTCCCGCTTTGTAATATTTCTCTTTCGTAAATATGAAGATAAACCCCCCTCTTTGTAGTATTTCTCTTTCGTAAATATGAAGATAAACTCCCCACTTTGTAGTATTTCTCTTTTCTTAAATAGGAATATAAACTCCCCGCTTTGTAGTATTTCTCTTTCGTAAATAGGAAGATAACCTATCTGCTTTGTAGTATTTCTCTTTCGTAAATAGGAATATAAACTCCCCACTTTGTAGTATTTTTCTTTCGTAAATAGGAAGATAAACTTCCCGCTTTGTAGTATTTCTCTTTCGTGAAAAGGAAGATAAACTCCCCGCTTTGTAGTATTTCTCCTTCGTAAATAGGAAGATAAACTCCCCTCTTTGTACTATTTCTCTTTCGTAAATAGGAAGATAAACTCCCCGCTTTGTAGTATTTCTCTTTCGTTAATAGGAAGATAAACTTCCCGCTTTGCAGTATTTCTCTTTCGTAAATAGGAAGATAAACTCTCCTCTTTGTAGTATTTCTCCTTCGTAAATAGGAAGATAAACTCCCCTCTTTGTAGTATTTCTCCTTCGTAAATAGGAAGATAAACTCCCCTCTTTGTAGTATTTTTCTTTCGTAAATAGGAAGATAAACTTCCCGCTTTGTAGTATCTCTCTTTAGTAAATAAGGAGATAAACTCTTCTCTTTGTAGTATTTCTCTTTGTTAAATAGGAAGATAAACTCGCCTCTTTGTAGTATTTCTCTTTCGTAAATATGAAGATAAACTTCCCGCTTTGTAATATTTCTCTTTTGTAAATAGGAAGATACCCTCTCCGCTTTGTAGTATTTCTCTTTCGTAAATATGAATATAAACTCCCCTCTTTGTAGTATTTTTCTTTCGTAAATAGGAGTATAAACTTCCCGCTTTGTAGTATTTCTCTTTCGTGAAAAGGAAGATAAACTCCCCGCTTTGTAGTATTTCTCTTTCGTAAATAGGAAGATAAACTCCCCTCTTTGTACTATTTCTCTTTCGTAAATAGGAAGATAAACTCCTCGCTTTGTAGTATTTCTCTTTCGTAAATAGGAAGATAAACTTCCCGCTTTGTAGTATTTCTCTTTCGTAAATAGGAAGATAAACTTCCCTCTTTGTAGTATTTCTCTTTCGTGAAAAGGAAGATAAACTCCCCGCTTTGTAGTATTTCCCTTTCATAAATAGGAAGATAAACTCCCCTCGTTGTACTATTTCTCTTTCGTAAATAGGGAGATAAACTCCCCGCTTTGTAGTATTTCTCTTTCGTAAATAGGAAGATAAACTTTCCGCTTTGTAGTATTTCTCTTTCGTAAATAGGAAGATAAACTCCCCTCTTTGTAGTATTTCTCCCTCGTAAATAGGAAGATAAACTCCCCTCTTTGTAGTATTTCTCCTTCGTGAATAGGAAGATAAACTCCCCTCTTTGTAGTATTTTTCTTTCGTAAATAGGAAGATAAACTCCTCACTTTGTAGTATCTCTCTTTAATAAATAGGAAGATAAACTCTCCTCTTTGTAGTATTTCTCTTTTGTAAATAGGAAGATAAACTCGCCTCTTTCTAGTATTTCTCTTTCGTAAATAGGAAGATAAACTCCCCTCTTTGTAGTATTTATCTTTCGTAAATAGGAAGATAAACTCCCCTCTTTGTAGTATTTCTCTTTCGTAAATAGGAAGATAAACTTCCCACTTTGTATTATTTCTCTTTCGTAAATAGGAAGGTAACCTCCCCGCTTTGTAGTATTTCTCTTTCGTAAATAGGAAGATAAACTTCCCACTTTGTAGTATTTCTCTTTTGTAAATAGAAAGATAAACTCCCCTCTTTTTAGTATTTTTCTTTCGTAAATAGGAAGATAAACTCCTCGCTTTGTAGTATTTCTCCTTCGTAAATAGAAAGATAAACTCCCCTCTTTGTAGTATTTCTCTTTGGTAAATAGGAAGATAAACTCCCTTCTTTGTAGTATTTCTCTTTCGTAAATAGGAAGATAACCTCTGCACTTTGTAGTATTTCTCTTTCGTAAATATGAATATAAACTCCCCTCTTTGTAGTATTTTTCTTTCGTAAATAGGAAGATAAACTTCCCGCTTTGTAGTATTTCTCTTTCGTGAAAAGGAAGATAAACTACCCGCTTTGTAGTATTTCTCTTTCGTGAAAAGGAAGATAAACTCCCCTCTTTGTAGTATTTCTCCTTCGTAAATAGGAAGATAAACTCCCCTCTTTGTAGTATTTTTCTTTCGTGAAATAGGAAGATAAACTCCTCACTTTGTAGTATTTCTCTTTCGTAAATATGAAGATAAACTCGCCTCTTTGTAGTATTTCTCTTTTGTAAATAGGAAGATAAACTCGCCTCTTTGTAGTATTTCTCTTTCGTAAATAGGAAGATAAACTCCCCTCTTTGTAGTATTTCTCTTTCGTAAATAGGAAGATAAACTCCCCTCTTTGTAGTATTTCTCTTTCGTAAATAGGAATATAAACTCCCCGCTTTGTAGTATTTCTCTTTCGTAAATAGGAAGATAAACTTCCCCTTTGTAGTATTTCTCTTTCGTAAATAGGGAGATAAACTTCCCTCTTTGTAGTATTTCTCCTTCGTAAATAGGAAGATAAACTCCCCTCTTTGTAGTATTTCTCCTTCGTAAATAGGAAGATAAACTCCCCACTTTGTAGTATTTTTCTTTCGTAAATAGGAAGATAAACTCCTCACTTTGTAGTATCTCTCTTTAATAAATAGGAAGATAAACTCTCCTCTTTGTAGTATTTCTCTTTTGTAAATAGGAAGATAAACTCGCCTCTTTCTAGTATTTCTCTTTCGTAAATAGGAAGATAAACTCCCCTCTTTGTAGTATTTCTCTTTTGTAAATAGGAAGATAAACTCCCCTCTTTGTAGTATTTCTCTTTCGTAAATAGGAAGATAAACTTCCCGCTTTGTAGTATATCTCTTTCGTGAAAAGGAAGATAAACTCCCCGCTTTGTAGTATTTCTCCTTCGTAAATAGGAAGATAAACTCCCCTCTTTGTACTATTTCTCTTTCGTAAATAGGAAGATAAACTCCCCGCTTTGTAGTACTTCTCTTTCGTTAATAGGAAGATAAACTTCCCGCTTTGCAGTATTTCTCTTTCGTAAATAGGAAGATAAACTCTCCTCTTTGTAGTATTTCTCCTTCGTAAATAGGAAGATAAACTCCCCTCTTTGTAGTATTTCTCCTTCGTAAATAGGAAAATAAACTCCCCTCTTTGTAGTATTTTTCTTTCGTAAATAGGAAGATAAACTTCCCGCTTTGTAGTATCTCTCTTTAGTAAATAAGGAGATAAACTCTTCTCTTTGTAGTATTTCTCTTTGTTAAATAGGAAGATAAACTCGCCTCTTTGTAGTATTTCTCTTTCGTAAATATGAAGATAAACTTCCCGCTTTGTAATATTTCTCTTTTGTAAATAGGAAGATACCCTCTCCGCTTTGTAGTATTTCTCTTTCGTAAATATGAATATAAACTCCCCTCTTTGTAGTATTTTTCTTTCGTAAATAGGAAGATAAACTTCCCGCTTTGTGGTATTTCTCTTTCGTAAAAAGGAAGATAAACTCCCTGCTTTGTAGTATTTCTCCTTCGTAAATAGGAAGATAAACTCCCCTCTTTGTACTATTTCTCTTTCGTAAATAGGAAGATAAACTCCTCGCTTTGTAGTATTTCTCTTTCGTAAATAGGAAGATAAACTTCCCGCTTTGTAGTATTTCTCTTTCGTAAATAGGAAGATAAACTTCCCTCTTTGTAGTATTTCTCTTTCGTGAAAAGGAAGATAAACTCCCCGCTTTGTAGTATTTCCCTTTCATAAATAGGAAGATAAACTCCCCTCGTTGTACTATTTCTCTTTCGTAAATAGGAAGATAAACTCCCCGCTTTGTAGTATTTCTCTTTCGTAAATAGGAAGATAAACTTCCCGCTTTGTATTATTTCTCTTTCGTAAATAGGAAGATAAACTCCCCTCTTTGTAGTATTTCGCCCTCGTAAATAGGAAGATAAACTCCTCTCTTTGTAGTATTTCCCCTTCGTGAATAGGAAGATAAACTCCCCTCTTTGTAGTATTTTTCTTTCGTAAATAGGAAGATAAACTCCTCACTTTGTAGTATCTCTCTTTAATAAATAGGAAGATAAACTCTCCTCTTTGTAGTATTTCTCTTTTGTAAATAGGAAGATAATCTCGCCTCTTTCTAGTATTTCTCTTTCGTAAATAGGAAGATAAACTCCCCTCTTTGTAGTATTTATCTTTCGTAAATAGGAAGATAAACTCCCCTCTTTGTAGTATTTCTCTTTCGTAAATAGGAAGATAAACTTCCCGCTTTGTATTATTTCTCTTTCGTAAATAGGAAGGTAACCTCCCCGCTTTGTACTATTTCTCTTTCCTAAATAGGAATATAAACTCCCCGCTTTGTAGTATTTCTCTTTCGGAAATAGGAAGATAAACTTCCCCTTTGTAGTATTTCTCTTTCGTAAATAGGAAGATAAACTCCCCTCTTTGTAGTATTTCTCCTTCGTAAATAGGAAGATAAACTTCCCTCTTTGTAGTATTTCTCTTTCGTGAAAAGGAAGATAAACTCCCCGCTTTGTAGTATTTCCCTTTCATAAATAGGAAGATAAACTCCCCTCGTTGTACTATTTCTCTTTCGTAAATAGGAAGATAAACTCCCCGCTTTGTAGTATTTCTCTTTCGTAAATAGGAAGATAAACTTCCCACTTTGTAGTATTTCTCTTTTGTAAATAGAAAGATAAACTCCCCTCTTTTTAGTATTTTTCTTTCGTAAATAGGAAGATAAACTCCTCGCTTTGTAGTATTTCTCCTTCGTAAATAGAAAGGTAAACTCCCCTCTTTGTAGTATTTCTCTTTGGTAAATAGGAAGATAAACTCCCCTCTTTGTAGTATTTCTCTTTCGTAAATAGGAAGATAACCTCTGCACTTTGTAGTATTTCTCTTTCGTAAATATGAATATAAACTCCCCTCTTTGTAGTATTTTTCTTTCGTAAATAGGAAGATAAACTTCCCGCTTTGTAGTATTTCTCTTTCGTGAAAAGGAAGATAAACTCCCCGCTTTGGAGTATTTCTCTTTCGTGAAAAGGAAGATAAACTCCCGGCTTTGTAGTATTTCTCCTTCGTAAATTGGAAGATAAACTCCCCGCTTTGTAGTATTTCTCTTTCGTAAATAGGAAGATAAACTTCCCGCTTTGTAGTATTTCTCTTTCGTAAATAGGAAGATAAACTCCCCTCTTTGTAATATTTCTCCTTCGTAAATAGGAAGATAAACTCCTCTCTTTGTAGTATTTCTCCTTCGTAAATAGGAAGATAAACTCCCCACTTTGTAGTATTTTTCTTTCGTAAATAGAAAGATAAACTTCCCGCTTTGTAGTATTTCTCTTTCGTAAATAGGAATATAAACTCCCCGCTTTGTAGTATTTCTCTTTCGTAAATACGAAGATAAACTCCCCACTTTGTAGTATCTCTCTTTAGTAAATAGGAAGATAAACTCTCCCTTTTTGTAGTATTTCTCTTTTGTAAATAGGAAGATAAACTCGCCTCTTTGTAGTATTTCTCTTTCGTAAATATGAAGATAAACTTCCCGCTTTGTAATATTTCTCTTTCGTAAATAGGAAGATAAACTCCCCTCTTTGTAGTATTTCTCTTTCGTAAATATGAAGATAAACTCCCCACTTTGTAGTATTTCTCTTTTCTTAAATAGGAATATAAACTCCCCGCTTTGTAGTATCTCTCTTTCGTAAATAGGAAGATAACCTATCTGCTTTGTAGTATTTCTCTTTCGTAAATAGGAATATAAACTCCCCACTTTGTAGTATTTTTCTTTCGTAAATAGGAAGATAAACTTCCCGCTTTGTAGTATTTCTCTTTCGTGAAAAGGAAGATAAACTCCCCGCTTTGTAGTATTTCTCCTTCGTAAATAGGAAGATAAACTCCCCTCTTTGTACTATTTCTCTTTCGTAAATAGGAAGATAAACTCCCCGCTTTGTAGTATTTCTCTTTCGTTAATAGGAAGATAAACTTCCCGCTTTGCAGTATTTCTCTTTCGTAAATAGGAAGATAAACTCTCCTCTTTGTAGTATTTCTCCTTCGTAAATAGGAAGATAAACTCCCCTCTTTGTAGTATTTCTCCTTCGTAAATAGGAAGATAAACTCCCCTCTTTGTAGTATTTTTCTTGCGTAAATAGGAAGATAAACTTCCCGCTTTGTAGTATCTCTCTTTAGTAAATAAGGAGATAAACTCTTCTCTTTGTAGTATTTCTCTTTGTTAAATAGGAAGATAAACTCGCCTCTTTGTAGTATTTCTCTTTCGTAAATATGAAGATAAACTTCCCGCTTTGTAATATTTCTCTTTTGTAAATAGGAAGATACCCTCTCCGCTTTGTAGTATTTCTCTTTCGTAAATATGAATATAAACTCCCCTCTTTGTAGTATTTTTCTTTCGTAAATAGGAAGATAAACTTCCCGCTTTGTAGTATTTCTCTTTCGTGAAAAGGAAGATAAACTCCCCGCTTTGTAGTATTTCTCCTTCGTAAATAGGAAGATAAACTCCCCTCTTTGTACTATTTCTCTTTCGTAAATAGGAAGATAAACTCCTCGCTTTGTAGTATTTCTCTTTCGTAAATAGGAAGATAAACTTCCCGCTTTGTAGTATTTCTCTTTCGTAAATAGGAAGATAAACTTCCCTCTTTGTAGTATTTCTCTTTCGTGAAAAGGAAGATAAACTCCCCGCTTTGTAGTATTTCCCTTTCATAAATAGGAAGATAAACTCCCCTCGTTGTACTATTTCTCTTTCGTAAATAGGAAGATAAACTCCCCGCTTTGTAGTATTTCTCTTTCGTAAATAGGAAGATAAACTTCCCGCTTTGTAGTATTTCTCTTTCGTAAATAGGAAGATAAACTCCCCTCTTTGTAGTATTTCTCCCTCGTAAATAGGAAGATAAACTCCCCTCTTTGTAGTATTTCTCCTTCGTGAATAGGAAGATAAACTCCCCTCTTTGTAGTATTTTTCTTTCGTAAATAGGAAGATAAACTCCTCACTTTGTAGTATCTCTCTTTAATAAATAGGAAGATAAACTCTCCTCTTTGTAGTATTTCTCTTTTGTAAATAGGAAGATAAACTCGCCTCTTTCTAGTATTTCTCTTTCGTAAATAGGAAGATAAACTCCCCTCTTTGTAGTATTTATCTTTCGTAAATAGGAAGATAAACTCCCCTCTTTGTAGTATTTCTCTTTCGTAAATAGGAAGATAAACTTCCCGCTTTGTATTATTTCTCTTTCGTAAATAGGAAGGTAACCTCCCCGCTTTGTACTATTTCTCTTTCCTAAATAGGAATATAAACTCCCCGCTTTGTAGTATTTCTCTTTCGTAAATAGGAAGATAAACTTCCCCTTTGTAGTATTTCTCTTTCGTAAATAGGAAGATAAACTCCCCTCTTTGTAGTATTTCTCCTTCGTAAATAGGAAGATAAACTTCCCTCTTTGTAGTATTTCTCTTTCGTGAAAAGGAAGATAAACTCCCCGCTTTGTAGTATTTCCCTTTCATAAATAGGAAGATAAACTCCCCTCGTTGTACTATTTCTCTTTCGTAAATAGGAAGATAAACTCCCCACTTTGTAGTATTTCTCTTTCGTAAATAGGAAGATAAACTTCCCTCTTTGTAGTATTTCTCTTTCGTAAATAGGAAGATAAACTCCCCTCTTTGTAGTATTTCTCCTTCGTAAATAGGAAGATAAACTCCCCTCTTTGTAGTATTTCTCCTTCGTAAATAGGAAGATAAACTCCCCTCTTTGTAGTATTTTTCTTTCGTGAAATAGGAAGATAAACTCCTTACTTTGTAGTATTTCTCTTTCGTAAATATGAAGATAAACTCGCCTCTTTGTAGTATTTCACTTTTGTAAATAGGAATATAAACTCGCCTCTTTGTAGTATTTCTCTTTCGTAAATAGGAAGATAAACTCCCCTCTTTGTAGTATTTCTCTTTCGTAAATAGGAAGATAAACTCCCCTCTTTGTAGTATTTCTCTTTCGTAAATAGGAATATAAACTCCCCGCATTGTAGTATTTCTCTTTCGTAAATAGGAAGATAAACTTCCCCTTTGTAGTATTTCTCTTTCGTAAATAGGAAGATAAACTTCCCTCTTTGTAGTATTTCTCCTTCGTAAAGAAGGAAGATAAACTCCCCTCTTTGTAGTATTTCTCCTTCGTAAATAGGAAGATAAACTCCCCACTTTGTAGTATTTTTCTTTTGTAAATAGGAAGATAAACTCCTCACTTTGTAGTATCTCTCTTTAATAAATAGGAAGATAAACTCTCCTCTTTGTAGTATTTCTCTTTTGTAAATAGGAAGATAAACTCGCCTCTTTGTAGTATTTCTCTTTCGTAAATAGGAAGATAAACTCCCCTCTTTGTAGTATTTCTCTTTCGTAAATAGGAAGATAAACTCCCCTCTTTGTAGTATTTCTCTTTCGTAAATAGGAAGATAAACTTCCCGCTTTGTATTATTTCTCTTTCGTAAATAGGAAGGTAACCTCCACGCTTTGTACTATTTCTCTTTCCTAAATCGGAATATAAACTCCCCGCTTTGCAGTATTTCTCCTTCGTAAATAGGAAGATAAACTCTCCGCTTTGTAGTATTTCTCTTTCGTAAATAGGAAGATAAACTCCCTACTTTGTAGTATTTCTCTTTCGTAAATAGGAAGATAAACTTCCCTCTTTGTAGTATTTCTCTTTCGTGAAAAGGAAGATAAACTCCCCGCTTTGTAGTATTTCCCTTTCATAAATAGGAAGATAAACTCCCCTCGTTGTACTATTTCTCTTTCGTAAATAGGAAGATAAACTCCCCGCTTTGTAGTATTTCTCTTTCGTAAATAGGAAGATAAACTTCCCTCTTTGTAGTATTTCTCTTTCGTAAATAGGAAGATAAACTCCCCTCTTTGTAGTATTTCTCCTTCGTAAATAGGAAGATAAACTCCCCTCTTTGTAGTATTTCTCCTTCGTAAATAGGAAGATAAACTCCCCTCTTTGTAGTATTTTTCTTTCGTGAAATAGGAAGATAAACTCCTCACTTTGGAGTATTTCTCTTTCGTAAATATGAAGATAAACTCGCCTCTTTGTAGTATTTCTCTTTTGTAAATAGGAAGATAAACTCGACTCTTTGTAGTATTTCTCTTTCGTAAATAGGAAGATAAACTCCCCTCTTTGTAGTATTTATCTTTCGTAAATAGGAAGATAAACTCCCCTCTTTGTAGTATTTCTCTTTCGTAAATAGGAATATAAACTCCCCGCTTTGTAGTATTTCTCTTTCGTAAATAGGAAGATAAACTTCCCCTTTGTAGTATTTCTCTTTCGTAAATAGGAAGATAAACTCCCCTCTTTGTAGTATTTCTCCTTCGTAAATAGGAAGATAAACTCCCCTCTTTGTAGTATTTCTCCTTCGTAAATAGGAAGATAAACTCCCCTCTTTGTAGTATTTTTCTTTCGTAAATAGGAAGATAAACTCCTCACTTTGTAGTATCTCTCTTTAATAAATAGGAAGATAAACTCTCCTCTTTGTAGTATTTCTCTTTTGTAAATAGGAAGATAAACTCGCCTCTTTGTAGTATTTCTCTTTCGTAAATAGGAAGATAAACTCCCCTCTTTGTAGTATTTCTCTTTCGTAAATAGGAAGATAAACTCCCCTCTTTGTAGTATTTCTCTTTCGTAAATAGGAAGATAAACTTCCCGCTTTGTATTATTTCTCTTTCGTAAATAGGAAGGTAACCTCCCCGCTTTGTACTATTTCTCTTTCCTAAATCGGAATATAAACTCCCCGCTTTGCAGTATTTCTCCTTCGTAAATAGGAAGATAAACTCTCCGCTTTGTAGTATTTCTCTTTCGTAAATAGGAAGATAAACTCCCCACTTTGTAGTATTTCTCTTTCGTAAATAGGAAGATAAACTCTCCTCTTTGTAGTATTTCTTTTTCGTAAATAGGAAAATAAACTCCCCTCTTTGTAGTATTTCTCTTTCGTAAATAGGAATATAAACTCCCCGCTTTGTAGTATTTCTCTTTCGTAAATACGAATATAAACTCCCCGCTTTGTAGTATTTCTCTTTCGTAAATAGGAAGATAACCTATCCGCTTTGTAGTATTTCTCTTTCGTAAATAGGAATATAAACTCCCCTCTTTGTAGTATTTCTCTTTCGTAAATATGAAGATAAACTTCCCGCTTTGTAATATTTCTCTTTCGTAAATAGGAAGATACCCTTCCCGCTTTGTACTATTTCTCTTTAGTAAATAGGAAGATAAACTCCCCTCTTTGTAGTATTTCTCTTTCGTAAATAGGAAGATAAACTCCCCTCTTTGTAGTATTTCTCTTCCGTAAATAGGAAGATAAACTCCCCGCTTTGTAATATTTCTTTTTCGTAAATAAGAAGTAAATTGATGAAATTGGGTGAAGTGAAAATGGGTGGATATTGCCCGGGGGCCCGAAAAAGCTACTAAGGCAAGGGCGCAAGGGACGGGAGGAAGTTGAGATTTAAATATAGTCCTTGTTATTCTCGATCTATTTATAGTATAGTTTATATTATTCTATCAGGGGTTTGAAAAGTCCGAGTGAATAACAACAGTTCGTAATCATGTGTCTGCAACATAAAGCCATGTAGATCATTCCCTACTACTTAAATGTACACAAGAATGTGTTCATGACAACAGATAATAAGGACAAGATGGCCACACAAAAGTCGTTTGTGAGGTGGTTTCTTTTACGAGCTTAAACTCGGATCCCATAAAAGAAGTACAAAATACCTAACATACCATCTGGTGGCAATCAACTTAGGGAGTACTATCAAATGACGGATAGACAGTCTTAAACTGGAAATGGATCATTTTGAAGATGCAACCCCTCTCTTGCGGGACTACGGAAAGCATTAATGGTGATGAAGTGAACTTTTGTATTGAATTAAACCCAATTCAAACGTATTAAAACATTATATACTAGTAATTACAACGAGTGGAAAACTACCTGCATCTAACTCCTTCTGTATCCCATCAAATAAGGAATCTACTCATGTTCAAATCCATCCAGCCAAATGGCCGCACTTTTGGGGGCACCTGATTTGGCTTCCTTTTTTTCCATTAATGTATTGAATGCCTCATCTGTGATACCCCTAAAATTGCTATTAATATTTCCTCGAGGGGCGTTCTTTATGTGACACTCTTGGTTCATCCTCGTCTGAAGTGGGGATCGACTCTATGAGTATAGGACTTGCTCAGTGGAATTAGTCAATTCTTTTCTATTGGGTAAAATAGAAAGTATTGACAAGGTTCGAGAGCGCGCAAAACAAAGATAAATGAAAAAGGAACGCTAATAAAAGTAATGGAAAGAGGGGAAAAAAATATGTCTAAGCTAGAGATTTTTAAGCAGTGAGGAAAATGATAGGGGTGATAGGAAGGGGGTGGGAACTTTACAGATTGTATAAAATCTACTAGATATCCGCTTTATTAAATATCATATATTGAATAAAAATTCTTCCATTTATAATTTGTCTTATTTGAAATGTACCGTTTGAGTCAGGCCGTCTTGAAATGTAAGGTGGGAAAGGCATTCAGATATATGAGGAGACATCGTGAAATAAAAGGTTGGGAATCACTGCTCTAAGTATTATGACAGCTCTACCTAGAGTAAGAAAAAATCAGGGGGGGGGGGTTCTCTGCATATGATGGAATTCAATGCAACTAAATGTGAATATTTTCAAGCTGAGTCCATACTTTATTTTCAACTGCCACTTTGCATACCATTTCCATACCGTCTGTAGTAAATATGAGATTATTCGCTAACTGAACTCTATCTCATCTTTTATTACCCGTTTACACATATGTCCATTACCTTGTCACAAACTTCAGGTCTTTTCAGTAGATTTTATTTTAATTTGGAATCTCTCAAGAGTCTTCTTATTAAAGCTGTTGAATTTGAGCCAAAGAGATCATTATTTTAACAGATTCACCTATTCCAATTCTCTGATTCTTCTTAGTACGAAACTTTATAATAATACTTGCAAACTTAAATTCGAAGGCTATAAAACTTCTCCCTACCAAATTTAATCACTATAATGAGCGATTCAGAAAGTAAACCCTAACAAAAGTTCACTCATTTAAATTCAATGATTTTTTTCTCTTTAAGCTTGATATTAAGAAGAATTATGATATATAAAACAGGACACTCCCAATTCGGACCAGACTTGCTGCATAATAAAATAAGAGAGAATCCGATCATATGATGTAAAACTATAGTCCGCTCTCATAAAAAATAAGCGATTAAAATCCGAGGTTCCGAAAGGGTCACCATTCGGTCCTTATAAGTTTCATGAGAGTGACTCACAAAGGTGCCCTCAATGTCGGTGTATACACTATCCGACGCACTGTTAGAACACCCTTAATTAAGAGGACCTGTGACATACTAACGAGATATATAATATTTTATATCGAGATTATCATGTGAATGAAGGTCAATGAGACGTCTCCGCCATCTGGTATAAGCTTACGGTCAACGTTATTGATATAAAATTTTATAAAAAATTCATCAAAGAAAATCGCAGGAGGAAAGGATAAGGAGAAATTAGTGAGAAATAAGACCAAGATAGAGAAGGTAAAGATGAGAATAAATACCAAAAGAAATCCTCATCAAAACCCAGATGTTCAGAATGTATGATCTCATCCGAGCATCTCAACAAACAGGTATACTAAAGCACAGAGAAAACTACATAGATTTGATTTTTTTTAAACGCTGTCAACATAGACCACTGATAACAAAAATATGAAATGTTTTAAAATAGTCAAAATCAGAGTAAATATTTAATATATAAATGTAGTGCCAATCCCAGACCTGCAAGGTCACAAGGAATCTCAGATTTCTTCTGACTCGCCGTGGCAAGGGTAAAAACGATTCACATTCTAATGACTGTATTAAAAATAATAACTTTCTCCTTCTTGCGGAAATTGACAATAGCAGTAATGAGAACCCTGATACGAAATGTGATTCGGCTAAAATCTCCTGAGTTAAACTCTACATAATGTTTTTTTTAAAAGCATAGAATTGACTCTTTGGTCACTGAACTCACTACAAATGACCAATGAGGGTTGAGGTACATTACTTAAACGAATTTGGGAGTGATAAGTCAAGGAAGAGGTGTGTCGTCGTTTAGTGAACTCAGACCAAAGTAGAGATTGACATCAGACTCGAACATTCTTGAGAAATCATTGCGGGTTTAATTAGTGATATCTGTTTATCTGAAATAGGACGTGAAGCGGCGATGTGACCTTTGGAGTAAGGACCTGAGTATCGCTTATGTGCTGCATTCTTTTGCTTGCTCTTTTAGAAAAATGAAAGAAAGTTTGAGGAGTCAAAAATGGAGAAGGTTGCCACTTATATTATATAGCTTTTCACGCAAGCCTCGGACCTTTTGGGTTTGGTGCACGTTCTCCTATCTTTTTGTAAAGCTAAATTTCTAAATATTTTTTTCTCCAAGATCTATTTAAATAGAATTACATAAATTAAATTTAAAATAAAAATACAAGGCTTTCTTACATACCTGACAATTACTGTCATCTGAGCAGATAAGACTATTGTTCATATAACTAATTTTTGTGAAATTGACACACTGAACACTTACTTACATCCTTTTAGCTCTAAACTTTAAGGCTTTTACTAACTCTTCTGAGCGATGATTTTGGACTTGAAACTTCCTTGAACTCTCTCTCAAATTCAGAAGGAGGTTTCCCTGATTTTGTGGTGAAGCGCGAATGATAGATGTCTTTTCTTGATATTGCAAAACGTTTTCTGCTATTTATCTTCCTTGATACAAAGCTCTTGGTCTCTTGATATCATTTTATAGTGTTTTGGACAGCATATTTTGAACATTTTATTTGTTTTATCAATTTCTACTTGAGAAGAAGTTGGATTTGTGCTATGTGCTTTTGTAAGTTCTTTATTTTTAGTCATATTACACAATAGTTAAAAATATAAGCTGAAACATAAGAAATATTGGGTAAATTCGGATTTCAGAATTTTTTTCATTAACTGCATACCATTTAGTAAAATACTAATAATTCAAACATTAAAAATGTTTTCAAATATATTAGTAAAAATGCACATTATTATCATACATATTTATGAATAATATGATAAATTATGAAAAGTTTCATTAAATATGGTAAATTTATAAATCTATGGGGAGTTCTTTATATATATATATATATATATATATATATATATATATATATATATATATATATATATATATATATATATATGATGAAAATTAATGCAATATCGCAAGAAAAGATGAGGAATTAAACCACATTCTCCGAAGACAATTTAATTCAGAACAGTTTCGGTGTATCTCACACCCTTTTTCAACTGACACTGGATAGAAAATATAAGAAAAGTGCATAAAAGCATAACACAAGGTCAGGTCGTGAAAGATCCTCTCTTTTTTCCCCAATCCCCTACTTGTGGCTAATCTGGGGGGGGGGTTCAGGCCTAAACATATTGAAGTGCTGACATTTTACTATTTTGTTTATTTGCTTTCTTATTACAGGATTAAAAGACAATTGACCCTCAGATAGATTTGAATTAGGAACTGACGATATCAAGCTCGATTCTACGATTTTTCTCTTAACATAGTTAGCCGATTTAAATACCATTTTACTTCTATTGAAATCGATCGAATGATTCAAGTCTCTAACATGGCAAAATATTCCCCTGCTTTCGCTGCCCACTCTAATATCTCTTTCGTGTTCGTACAATCTCTTGTCTAGATTTCTCCCCGTTTCCCCTATATAAACTTTAAGGCAATCGTTGTATGGTATTGCATATACTCCTATGTTATGATGTTCTTTGGGTTTCCGGGCAATCATCAATTGGTTTAAGGAATTATTATATTTAAAGGCTAGATTAATACCCGCTTTTCCAAATATGTCCTTTAAACTATTTAATTTATTATTAAATGGCAATGTTATACATTTGTTGAAGTCGTTAGTGCGGGAAGGCTTATTACCATAGAATGTTTTCCTAGCTGCAAAATGGGCAGACGATATGAACCAATCGGGGTAATACAAATTAGAAAAAATGGTCCTGATAATGACAATTTCTTCTTCTAAATAGGAAGGATGACATATTTTGTATGCTCTAAGGAAAAGGTTATAAATTACCGATTTTTTAACAGTATAATCGTGAAACGAAAAATAATGTATATAGGCATTCGAGTGGGTTGGTTTCCTATACACGTCAAGTTTTAATTCATGGTGATCTTTATTAATGAGGACATCTAAAAAGGGTAATCTATTATCATATTCCCATTCATATTTAAATTTGATGGAGACATGCAAATTATTCAAATTATTAAAAAAGGTATCAAAATCATGGCCATTAGGCCATACAAAAAATACATCGTCAATGTAGGGGGAGAAATTGTGAGAAGGAGTTCAATCTCAAAATTTTCCATGAAGAGACATGCCAATATCGGAGATAAACTATTTTCCATGCTAAGGCCAAATATAGACAAATATTTGGCCTTAGCATGGGAAATAGTTTATCTCCGATATTGGCATGTCTCTTCATGGAATATTTTGAGATTGAACTCCTTCAATCTCAATAGAAGTAAAATGGTATTTAAATCGGCTAACTATTTTAAGAGAAGAATCGTAGAATCGAGCTTGATATCGTCAGTTCCTAATTTAAATCTATCTGAGTGTCAATTTTCTTTTAATCCTGTAATAAGAAAGCAAATATACAAAATAGTAAAATGTCAGCCCTTCAATATGTTTAGGCCTACCCCCACCCCCCCAGATTAGCCACAAGTAGGGGATTGGGGAAAAAGAGGGGATCTTTCACGACCTGACCTTGTGCTATGCTTGTATGCACTTTTCTTATATTTTCTATCCAGTGTCAGTTGAAAAAGGTGTGAGATACACCGAAACTGTTCTGAATTAAATTGTCTTCGGAGAATGTGGTTTAATTCCTCATAATGAATTCAATGTCCCGCAGGAAAAATGAAAAGTTGTTTCTAAGTACTACTTTCGAACTTTATTAAGTGCCTTATCAAGGATAACTACAAAAGATAATATTATATTAGAGGTATATATTTAGTACGTAATAATTGTAATAGTTTGGGGGGGGGGAGTTTATTCAGTTGAGTGTTCTGGTTGTCTAAGTAAATATTATGGACAAACAGGTAAACAACTTTCTGTTCGCATAAATCAATATAAATATAATGTCCGAAGAGGGAAAAATAACAGTGCTTTCCTTGTCCATATGTCAGATAAGGACCATCTAATTAACTGGAACTCGGCAAAATTTATTTATCGTTCCAATGACCATATAAAAAGGAATATCATTGAATTTGCTTTTATAAGCCAATTTGATAATTTTAACCTTTCTCCCGGCTTATATAGAATAGATGCTATAATTAAAAGATTAATACTTAAAGAAATTAGTTATGTCTTTCGTTCTTAGTTTTTTATATAAATTCTTTAGTTATGTGGCCCTTATTTTATTTTTATTTTTTATTATTATTTTTTAATTGTCACTGCTCTGTTTTGTACATTGTATTTTCCCCTCTTTTGCTCATCGCGTCTTATAATCTCCCTCGTTAGGCTATCTCCATTTCTTTGAATCTGTTACCCTTTCCGTCGGCTTAGTTTGACCTTACTACCTGCTTCTTGTAATTCTTAATGTGTTTTTTTACCTTTCCCCTTCCGTCTTCCTCATTGGTGATTTCTTGTTTTTGAGGCGGTCTTTCATATTTTTCTTTCGTATATATACCTCTAATATAATATTATTTCTTGTACTTATCCTTGATAAGGAACTTAATAAAGTTCAAAAGTACTTGGAAACACCTTTTCATTTTTTCCTGCGGGACATTGCATTCATATATATATTAATCCATTAAACCACATTAAAAGAGAAAACGGAATCATTTTTCCTTGCAGTAATATTTTTATTACCTTTTTCGAAGAATCCGTGCAGGGAAGCGATTCGAACCAGGCACACTGAGGCAGCGAGCACCGCTTTGATCACAGTTAAAAGTATGCCGTTAGTACACTCGTTCTACTTTGAGAGATATATACATTCATATATATATATATATATATATATATATATATATATATATATATATATATATATATATATACAATGAGATAAAGCAAATTTAGGGCACATTTAAATATGGTATTTAATATATATTCCACCCTTTAAAAGTAAATAGTAATCCTACTACTAAAGTATTTTCATGTGTTAACGAAAGAAAATGAAAATATTTGATACTGACGAAGATAAAATATTTTATTGGTGAAAAGACAAACTTCGGGTGAAAAATAAGTACTTATACATCGATGGAAAATATTTTTAAATTATCTTATATACATAATTTGGGGGTAGAGAATGTTTGACACAAAGATCTAGATTGATCCGACAGCTCACATCGATTGTTTAGTTAACTGATTATTTTTGCATAACTTCATGTTGCATCTACCGGCCATATTGCATCATTTTGCCAGCATGATTAAAAATAAAGTGCTCCGAATAATTTGAAAAGCAAGATAATTGAGCACTACAGAAAAGTTAATAACTATAGAAGTATTTTACACCATTACGTGTGCCTCTTAGTACTATAGATTGGATGGCTTAAAAATGAAAGACCTCCACAGCAAACCTTCCTCGCTCTTGAGCTCCGAAAAAAATATATTAATTATCTCGTCGACGGATGCTGAGAACGTTACCGAAGAACCATATGATAACTAAAGTACTACTGGAAGACGACCTGCGTACTGCTGCGTCATCAATTACGAAAAAAACAAGTAATGAGTTCAATAGACAAACTCTCCGATTTCGATCACCCCGTAAGACCCCCTTTTCTGAAGAAAGCTTACTTGTTAGGACGATGGCAATTTGCTTAGGAGAATTAAACAAGCAAAATCAACTTTGGATAAATGTGTTTTGGTCTGATCAGACAAAAATTAAACTCTTTGGCCGTAACGTAGCTCGCTATGTTTGGCAATGTGATAAAACTACCTATGATAGGAGGAACTACATCCCTAGAATCAAGCTTGTAGGTCGCAGCATTATGCTAGGGAGGTTTTTCTTTTAATGGGATTGGTGCTCTACATATAATTGATAGAAAAATATTGGCAGGAACTTAACACTAACTGTGGAAAGGTTGGGTATGCCAGATAATTAGATGTTCCAGCAAAAAGCAGCCCGTGCATATTCAAGGAACTAGTCTACAAGAGGAAACCTTTATACCTTGCCTAATTGAAAGCTATATGTAAAGATGAGTTGGCAAATATTCCAGCACAGTGTTGCCAAGAGTTAATTAAGTCTTATAGGAAACGCCTGAACAGTTAGAGCAAACAATAGTGGTACAACGAAATACTAGGTTCTCTCTATCTAATGTCCGAATATTTATTATTGCCACCCATATATTTGTTTTATTTGGAAATGTCAGATGCATTTGAAGACTCTTTATTGTCTCTTAGATGTAATAATGAACTGTTAAATACTAATATAGGTGAATGATACATACAAATCATAATTGGAAATAATTGAATTAAAACTTTTTCGAGCGTCCAAATATTTTTTTTACAACACACTCTCTCTCCATATATATATATATATATATATATATATATATATATATATATATATATATATATATATATATATATATATATATATATATGCGCACAAAAAAATCTTAAATAAGTTAAAATGGGATGACGCCCCGATAATTACTGGGATTGACTGTCAACGCCTGAGTGCAACAAGGAGGCAACCCGCGAAGCGAACACGGTCCAATCTTCATTTCTTACGTGAATTTAGCTTAGTCAGAACATTTTATGACCACCATGACTGTCCCCTAGGTCAAGTTGCACAATGAATGGTTTTGAAATTTTCATTAAGTGCTTTGTATTTCTGTGAAAAAGATATTTAGTAAAAGGAGGATTAGAATCCACCCACGAAGAACAACCGCTTCAAATGAACGAAAAATATTAAAGGTTAAATAGAGAAATAAACACGAATAAAGTAATAATTACGAGACGGAAAATTATTTTTTCAATATTATATTTTAAAAAATATTCGGGAAGGAATATAGAAATCATTTCTGAATATTCAGGGCGAGCGGGTAACCCATCCTTGGGAAATCGTTCAAAATATCATCAAAATACAATTTTTTAGAAACCATTTTAAAGAGAAGTTCCTCAGAGCGATGCTAAGCATCCCCAGAATTTTTTTTGTACCCTTAAAAGATCGGATCTAGTCAACAATACCCACCCCCCACTTGTGTTCACTTGCAAATTACGGCACTTCCATGACGTTTGTTTATTTTATTTTGAATTTTCTTGTTTCTTGTGTATAATAATACCTATGTAATAATAATTTTAATGGACTCCCAATTATAAGGAGTTTTTTCTTTCAAAAGAAAACTTTCACTCTTCTGTGTGAAGTGTTGTTGACAAAAGTTCAGGTCACCAAAGGTCAAGAGGAAAACGTGGTATGTGTGTGTGCGTGCGCGCGCGTGTGTGTGTGTATGTGTGTGTGTGTGGCAGTTGGCAACGGTGCTTTTGATTGATGAAGATGACTATATAGAAAGTTGACTAGCAGCAAACTTTCTGTTTTTTGTGGTGATTAAGTGTACGTGATAATATACATTATTTGAAAGCATGGTTCCATTAATAACGTTATCCATCCCTTTACACCCGTGAAAAAGGTCCTTTTACCGGATAATAATATTCAAATAATGATCAAAATGACATTCGTTACAAACCTTTGTGCATCAGCGGCCGGTCCTTGTGAGAGAAAGTTTAGAAAGGGCAGTTCTACCCTGCTTTGGTACCAATCACCTGGTCCGCGTAAGGGAAGTTTGAATATAAACTCATAAGGGCCCATCAATACTATGCGGTCCACGCAAGGCCAGCCTCGTTGTTTATTGTCTTACTTGAGTTACGAAGCTCAAAGAAGGAATCAGATTCACATTGTCAACAGCGTTTCATATCTTAAAAAATTGTCTTTGTTCACCCCTCAATCTATGTTTGGCTGTAACTGAAAATTAAGCACCTATAACCTGCCCTCTCTGTCGCAATCCGGAACCATCTTGTTTCCGTAAAGTCTCTTCATCTTTTCGCGGTTAAGGACCCCAAAGTTGCAACTCATATTCCAAGTGTGGCGTTTCGATGGAGTTGTATGGTGGAAAACGATATCCTTAGAGTTCTATAAGCAAAATCTATGAATTTGTTGACACTTTTTCACGCCTCCACACATCTTTTTCAGTATCCACCTTGCGTAAGAATATTTCTTACACGGTTGTATTTATCTTTTTGTTTCTTGGTGCAATAATTAAGACATTACATTTACCTATCTTGAGTCCGAGCTACAATTTAACTGACCACCGCTATTTTGTTGATTACGTTTTGAGTTTTATCTCAGTCAAAAACTCTAACAACTTTTGCTCCCAGATTTATATCATGAGATTGTACCCCAAATTCATAATTTATTCATTAACATACATAAAAAATAGAAATGTTCCAAGTACAGATCCTTGTGGAACTTCACTAGATGTTCCTTCACTCATCGATTGAAATTGATTGTCAAAATAGAAAGGTACCCAAATTTATTTAGGGGTGTTGGTGGATATATATTCTAAGACTGCCTCAAACAGATATTTTAAGATGAGAGATAAATTTCATACCACTGATAAGTAGAGACTTCTTACAAGAATCTTTATATTTTCTCTTCATGCGGCACCACTACTAGGCGGACATTAAATGCCCGGTCAAGAACATTTATTTTTCTGCAATGCACTCAAACTTAATATACTACTGTGAAAATGATCTCAAATTAGAAAAGCGAATCACATAAGCGTCATTTTACTGAGATATTTTCCCACACCTGTATGTAAAAGTAGGAAGAATAGGAGAGGAAGAATACCCATACCTTTCTCCCGCATGGGAAGCCACGCACCCGAAAATTTTGTTCCTGCGAGCGGAACCGCTCCAGGCATCCCAGTTATTTCACGTCAATGTGTGAACCAAACGGAATGCGAAATGTGAGGTGAATAAGTGATGAGAAAAAAAAGGAGAGGTAGTAAATGTGTTGGAAAAAGCGACATTTTAGATGCTTTCACTATGTGACAAAAATGAAAGAAAAAAGTTTGTTTTAGAGTGAGGTGAAATGAAGAGTACAATCAGGTATGAACCATGTTGGGAGAAGTAAAGAGGGTGTGGCAGTACTGTTGATGAGGGGTGGCATGATGCAATAGTTGAATATGAATATGTGAACTCGAAAGTTATGCGAGAGAAGTTGAGATCTGCGAGGATGAATCTGTGAGTAGTTGTAGTGTATGGGACCAGCAATGATAGAAGTGAATTACATAGAGTTAAATAGATAAACAGGTCACAACAGACCTTGTGGTCCATAAGGTGACCTGGGATAAAGATTATGGGTAGGATAGATAGTACCTCTTAGATTAGTCGAAACACAGGAAAAATCGTGAAGTAAAATTTATTTAGGGAAGATGTAAGGTAGGAGAAATTTGGTGAACTTGGCACCTGAAGGTTAGGTAGTGAGTTATTCGCTAGAAAACGCTGTTGGTCGGGAATTAGATTCAAAGTATTATCTATACGACGTTTGAAAGTGTCTGCGGTGTTGCAGTCTATTACTACGAGGAAGCCCATTCCATAAGTTGACGATGCGGTTAAAGAAGAAATTCTTAGATTCGTGCGAGTTAAAATGTTTACCTATGATTTTACAACCGTTTCCTCTCGTGTAGTTTGACTGGTCGATAGTGAAATATTTGTTGCAATCCATATTATCTATGACTTCGATAACTTTGAAGACCTGAATTAGGTCCCCTCTTAATCTACGCTGAGTTAACGGAAATAGATTTAGTTCTCTAAGTCGCTCTTCGCATGTTTTGTTCTTTAAACTTGATATCATTTTAGTAAGCCTTCGTTGGAATCGTTCTAATTTTGCTATATCTTTCTGGTAGTTAGAGCACCAGGCTTGAACGCAATATTCCATCACGGGATGGACCAAGGAATTATAGAGAGTAAAGATTGTATTTTGGGACTTATAGTCGAACGCTCTACCAATGAATCCAATTATTTTATTTGCTTTTTAAGGACTTCTGAATATTTCTGACTGGGTTTTAGGTCGTTCGTTATTGTTACTCCTAGATCCATCTCTCTGTCTACGCTTAAGAGTAATTTACTTTGCTGTTACGGCATCCGATATGGAGCACTTTACATTTATCCAGGTTAAAAGGTATTTGCCACGTTTGCGCCCAGTTCGACAATTGTCGAGATTGTTTTGCATTTCATTAATCTGTGCGTTTAGTGAGTACTGATGTGGCCATTTTTGTGTCGTCAGCAAACTTCGATATTATACCTGAAAAGCCTTGTCTGAGTCGTTAATGTATACTAGGAATAGAACTGGTCCCGGAACAGATCCATGAGGTACCCCGCTAGTTACGTCTGTCCAACTTGATGATTTTCCATTTATAACTACGCGTTGCCTACGATTGCTGCGCCAGCTATCTATCCACCTCACTATGGCGTCTTGAACTCCGGCGCTTTTAATTTAGTTAGTAAACATTTGTGGGTTACTTTATTTCAGGCCTTTTTAAAGTAGAGGTAAATTATGTCGACTGTTTTACTCTCGTCATATTCATTAAGAATGTCATTTAAGAAGTCTAATAGATTCGTTAGGCAAGAGCGTTTATTACGAAAGCCGTGTTGGGTGTCTCTAAGTAGCTTCTATTCTTCCGAGGGGTTAACGAGTCCGTCGCGCATAAGTGCTTCTAATAAGTTGCCAAGGACCGAGTTTAAACTAATTGGGCGATAATTACTAGATAGAGATTTACTGCCTTTTGTAAATATTGCTGAGGAGGAGAGACGTCCTGGAATGACATCGTACGAGCATAGAATGAGATTAGGAAAATGGTGATAGTTGATGGGTGTAGAAGATATGGAAGGACGGATAGACTAGAGGATAAAAGATAAGATAACTGGTGGGTTTTGGGATCCTGAATTAAACGGTGTTGGAGATAGAACTATGGCAGCGTTAAAAGTTTTCCTTGTGATTAAAAAGTGATTTGAATATTAAATTGTTAAACTCTCCAAAGCGTAATTAAGAGCTTAACTCAATGCCGATATTAATTACATAACATCTGACCAACCAAATTTCTTAATTATACCACCAAACTTTCATATATATATATATATATATATATATATATATATATATATATATATATATATATATATATATATATATATATACTACATACCGAAACTAGTGTCGTAAATTAAACTTTTAGCTCCTATCCAGTGGTTTCACTATCATATACCATAACTCACCATTAAGTTCTTTTACTATATATATATATATATATATATATATATATATATATATATATATATATATATATATATATATATATATATATATATATCCAACACACTGCAAGAAAGAGAAGAAAACAGAATAATTTTTCTTCGGAAATAATTATTTCCTATTTGGAAAAAATCCGAGCAGGGTGGGATTCGAAACGCCCTCGCCGAGTGGTCTAAGGGGTGGTTTAATTGAGATCAAAGCGGTTGTCGCTGCCTCACTGCGCACGATTCGAATCCCACCCCGGCTCGTATTTTTTTTCAAGTAGGAAATAATTATTTCCGAAGAAAAATTATTCTGTTTTCTTCTCTTTCTTGCAGTGTGCTGGATTTATTTCATCATTCTCTCGCGCTCATGAGAGAGATATGTAGATACACCCACAAAGGAAAAGTAAAAAACGATTACGAGCACTTTTGTCTTTATTCTTAAAGACCTTTTCAAGTAATGAACAGGAGGCTGGACATACATGGCCTTAAATAGTGGAAGGGGAGATTAGATTATCCACATCTGAACCTTAATTAGGGAGTACAAAACCGTGAAACAACTTTAGTTGAGATTTTATGTATGTAGTGATAATGGGGTCTAACGTGAACAAACTAGGGCTAAGATAAGCTCTGTTGGGTATGTTTCCTATACCCTATCAAAATGGTTAGCCTCTCTACTAAGCCCTTTGGTTGGGATTATTTCCAACTCACATATTATCAATAATAATATGCAACTCATTAGTAAACTTAATGAGCTCCCCTACCCTGATAATTTTAACCTGGTTAGTTTTGATGTTTGTTTCCTCTTTACTAAAGTTCCCGTACCCGATTTCTTGAATTTGCTTGAAGAACACCTCAATGCAGTTGCTTTTCCTATACCCGCTTCTACCCTCATTAAACTCATTGTTCTTTGCATCAACAATTGCAAATTTACCTTTAATGGACAATTTTATTGCCAAATCTTTGGAATGGCAATGAAGAATTGTTTGTCCCCTGTACTCGCAAACCTATACATGGAATTCTTCTAGTCTAGAATACTTCCCCAAATTAATAAAACCCTCATAGCCTGGATGCGATATGCTGATGACATCCATTGCCTTTGGGCTAATAATTTAAATATTGATACAATTCTTATTAAAATTAACACCTTAGTGCTCTCGATAAATTTAGGTACTTTAGAAGTTGAAAAAGATCGCACACTCCCTTTCCTAGATATTCTAATTCATCGGACAAACCATTGTTTTAAATATGAAATACGAGTATATAAAAAACGTACAACCATAGGCTCTTTTATACACTTTTATTCTAACCACCATAATAACATCAAACAAAGTGTTTTCTCATCTATGTTTTTGCGTGCCCTTAGAATTGTCTCGCCAGAATACCTAGACAAAGAAGTAGATAGAATATATAAAATAGGGATAAATTTGTGCTACCCTTTGTACTTGCGCGACAATTGTTATAAACCGCCAAGCGTTTCTATTATCCCTAAGTTTCAGGCCAAAAACCTATTAGTTTTACCCTATAACTATATTTTCATTAAATTACCTTGTTTACTTAGGCCTCTGAACATAAATAGTATTTTTAAGTACAAGACTACAATTTATCGCATCCTTGTCAAAAATTCACCCCACTCGACCTTGCATTGTTTATTCCATAGGCTGCAACAACTGCCAAAAATGTTATTATGGACAAACCGGGAAAGAACTAGATGTCCGGGTTAAGCAACAGCAAGCGAATGTACGTAATCACAGTGAACAATCTGCGCTTTTTCTACATATTTACATTTTTAACCATAGCATTAACTGGAACAGTGCAAAACCAGTCATAAAATGCAGTAATTCTATCTCGATAAATAATTTAGAATGTATCTCCATTAACGCGCTCCCAAATTTCAATCTTAACCAGGGTTTGTTCACGCTAGACCCCATTATCACTACATACATAAAATCTCAAATAAAGTTGTTTCCGGATTTTGTACCCCCCTAATTAAGGTTCAGAGGTGGGTAGTCTAATCTCCCTTTCCAATATTTAAGGCAATGTATGTCCAACCTCCTGTTCATACACAAAACAAAAACCAAAATCTGGGTGTAAAATACCCGGAAAAGAAGATGAAAATCTTCAACAAGGCACGTAGAGAGTAAAAACACCTACTACTACAAAGGTTTGAATGCCCAGCGCATTAACCGATAATATATTTATATATTGTCACAAAAAATATAACCAAAACGCAAAGAAAGCCAGAGATACCCTTTCATACTTCTTTTCATTTTCACTTTCCTATTATTTTCTCCTATTTCCCCACTATTTCTCCTACTAAAACCCTCTTCTACTATATTCCCCACTTTATATGTCCAATGTCCTCCTGTTCATTCCTTGTAAAAGTATTTAAGAATAAAGACGAAAGTGCTCGGAATCGTTTTTCACTTTTCCCTTGTGAGTGTGTATATATATATATATATATATATATATATATATATATATATATATATATATATATATATATATATATATATATATATATATATATATATATATATATATATATATACGAGGGGTGGTTAATAAGTGTTATATTATTTTTCAATATAACTACCCTCGACTTCAATGCACTTGTGCCACTTGTCCCTGAGGCTTCGAAATCCCAACAACCAGAAATCTCCCGACTGCTGTTCAATCCACTCCTGGACGGCGAGCTGGACATCTTCACCGTCCCCAAACCGGCGTCCACGCAGTGCAGCCTTGAGCTGGCGGAATAAAAAGTAGTCGCTAGGAGTCAGATCTGGATTGTAGGGAGATGGTTGAGCTCCTCGAATCCGCACTCGCCCAGGGCAGCTTGTGCAACTCTGGCCTTGTGGACTTTGACGACGTTGAAGTCGATCATGGGGCGTGAGGTATCTAGGGACCCAACGGGCAAAGACCTTGGTCATGGCCAAATTGTCGTGGATGATGTTCATATCACTTCCATGTGATATTCCAAGTTCTCGGTCGATTTCTTCGATTTTCACCCGTCGATTTTCGAGGATCCTCCTCTCCACACGGGCCACATTGTCCTCGTTGGTTACGTCTGACGGGCGTCATCTTCAAGGGACTCACGACCATGGCGGAACTCCCTATTCCAGCGAGCAATGGTTGCATAGGAAGGGGCGGTGTCGGTGTACACTGCAACCATGCGTTCATGGATCTCTTTTGCATTCTTGCCTTCCTTGATCTAAAGTTTGATCACAGCGCGTTGCTCAACCTTCTCCGTTGTTGAAAAATTTGTGACTCACGATCTGCGATCAGCTACTGCTTCTTAAATAGACGAGGCACGAGCGTGCGGCTGCAGGTCCTGACTTGTCATAACTTGTCCTAACACCCCCACAAACAGCCATCCCCCTTCCTCTGTTTTGCCCTACCGATTGATTCGCAAAACTTATTGACCGCCCCTCGTAGATATATATATATATATATATATATATATATATATATATATATATATATATATATATATATATATATATATATATATATATATATATATATATATATATATATATATATATATATGTTTGTGCGTGTGTGTGTGCGTGTTGTTTTTTTTTCTCTCTCTCTCTTTACTCGAATATATGATATTAAAGATTCCTATTAAGTGTATTCTTTGTATTTGATCATTATAATTTAGTGTTTATTAATATATTTAATGTAAATGTAATTCTTCCAAAAATGCCAAAGATGTACATACACAGAGGCTGTACGAAAAGTCCAAATAGTCTAAATGTTCTTGGACTTAGACGTGGACTTTAAAAGTTGGTGAAATGAGAGAGAGATATATATATATTTTATTGTGAGAGAGTAAAGTGGTGAAATTGGCCGAGGTTAAAGAATAGAGATGGTGTGGGAGACATAATATATAGGTCCCTGGTGAAAAGGTTGTTCTGTTGTTTTTGAATTTTATGTTTTGTGTGTTATTTTTTAATTTTTATTTATTTATTTTTTATAAACTATAAATTTATAGTTTATTCTAATTAAATTAAGCTAGTTGATTCAATTGAATAGCTTTGGATTTTGATTCGATTAGATTTGATTTGATTGGAGGCACTCAAGCTTTTATTTAGAGAGGGGTTTTTTTTTATTCCCGCTCTTGGTTTTATAAAACTTTTCGAAAAGGTCTTAGTGAGTGAATAATTTTTTAACTTTTTAGGTTTACTAATTCGGAATATAATGAATTGTGATAGTCTTTTGGTTAATTTCTAAAGGAAACCTGAGCATTACACTAGTCGTTTGTTGTGATTTGTCAATTTTGTCATGTGTATTTTGGAGTCAAGTCGCTGTGAGTCTGTGCCTGACTACTTTTAAAAGGTCTTTTTTGTCGAGCGACCTCGATGTCTCGATGTGTACGAGAGAAGTCCGCGGATAGGTGGGTGCCAATGGCTCGCCAGATCTTCTTAGCTCTCTCGTAGAGCGCCACGTTGATCCAACCGAGTCGTGGAGCCTCTGGCATTTGTGTTCTCTTCTTCGGGTGTTTGTGATGATAAGCACCGCTTTGTTCTGGATTCTTTGTTGTTTCGCAATGTGGGTCTCGGCACTCGCGTTCAGCGTCACGTGGGGGGAGGGGGAACAGGAGCCTCGAGCCGATGCACGCATTGAATATCTTGAGTTTATTTCAGGGATTTAAGGCACGGAACCTATAAAATTCCCTCAAATCTTTTTTGCTATTCGCGACTGTTCGTTCGATATGTCTCTTGTATCCCCCTGTGGTGATTTTGAGCCCCAGAACCGTCCCTTCCGTGCAGTAAGGGATTCACTCCCCGTCTACACGTATATCGTTGAAGGTCTGGTGAAACATAGGAATTATTTTGTATTTGGGGGCATTGGTTGATATCTTTCATCTCCTCTCGAAAGAGGTGATGTTAGCTATCTCCCTAGCAGCATTCTACGCCATAAATTCCCTGTGAACATAAGTTGTGGTACAAATTTGCGATATATCGTCCGCGAAATGTACGTATATCGTACCCTCGGAGAGAGGTTGTAGTAGGTTACGTGTATAAATGTTGTATAAAAGGGGACTGAGAGAGCCCCCTTGAGGGCCCCCTGCTTCGAGTTCGAATTCGGGGCCTTTATGTTCTTTGATTTGTAAGTATGCTCTCCTCTTCATTATGTAGTCGCACAAAATCCTCTCAAGAATGGGGTTGAGGCCTACTTGAAGGATCATAACATGTAAGCCTTTCTTCCAAACCTTGTCAAAAGCTTTTTTGACATCGCAGAGCACCAGGTTGGCATGCCTTTTGTCTGCCTTGATCTTCACAAGCCTTTCGGTTACGACGGCTAGTGCCGTGTCAGTCCATCTTTTCCTTATGAAGCCGTGTTGCTGCTTATTATGCAAGTTGGCTTCATCGAGAAAAGAGTTGACTCTGTTAGCTAATAATGTCTCGACGACTTTGCCATCAAATTCTAAGAGAGATATTGGTCAAAGCTGGCAGGGCAGTCCGGGGGCTTCCCTGCTTTAGGGATGAAAATCATCTTGGCCAATTTCCACTCGTCGGGAAAATTGCCCGTGTTCAGAGCAGCGTTCATAATGTCCATAAGCCTAACTCGATCTGGCGAGGTCGGCGTATGGGGGTGAACGGGGGGACGATAACCTCCTTGTTTAAACATTGGCGTCCGGTAGCTGTTGATAAGACTCCAAGCCTCGAATCGAAGATGCACGTGGGCCTCCTCGAGGTTTTAACTAATATGGGATAGGAGTTGAATTTAACACAGATTCAACTCGTTCTATCACACCGTTGGTTATTCGATTCAGCGATAGCGGCTTTGGCGACTTTGGTGTAGGTAGTGTTGGCCTTTATCTCTTCATTCTCTCTTTTTTCTGAGTTTGTTTCTGTATTTCTTGTGTTTTGACTGGACTATTGACTATATAAGAAAACCTTAGCCATATTTAACGATTCAAAGAAATTTCTTAAGATTACTGATGGCTCTTTTAACGTAGTTATTAAATTGAAAGATAAATATAATTTATTTTTGTGAAAACTTAAACAAAACAACTTATTAGAAAAAGGTATCTTTTATGGTCTCCATATAATACATAAACTTGTATTACCAATTAGACCAGTTATGTCCGCCACTTGCGATCTTATCACGAAGGGTTTATTTAACACAAAAAACATCATAGAAGGATTAACAAAATAAAATTTCACGATTTGTTGAAATTAGCAGTAGGAGACTATTTTCTGCTATAACAATAACTTATTAAAATATATAAGCAAATGGAAATGGGAGGAATAGCCGTGGGTTCACCGTTAGGTCTTACATTTGCCAACACTTTTTTGTGTTATCACGAAAAACGTTGGGTGAAATAATGCCCAAATTAATTTTTTTTTTTTCCTAAACGATATGTTGATGATTGTTTCCTTTTATTCAAGGAGCAATGTCATGTAAAACAATTAGCAAATTGTTTAAGCAGTCAACATCCAAATTTAAAATTCACTTTTGAACGAAAGTCCACTGGAAAATATCCTTTTTGGATGTACAGATTACCCACCTGCAGCAATCAATTTTCAGCATCAGTACATGGCAAACCTACGACAACACTACTTGGAACAAAATTCTTTAGTCAAACAAGATTTGCTAAAATTTGCCTTTATTCCATCCGTAGTTTGGCAAATTTAATCAATTTCCATCACAAGATCTCTGGATTTAACACCGTACAATTTCTCCTTATGGGACCATCTAAAAACTAATGTGTATTCTACTCCCCCTAAAACATAAACCAGTTAAATTACTTAGGAAATTTAAGAGTTGGTGAAAAGAGTTGTGCAATCAATGCAATCAAAGGCGTAAGTGTGCTTGGAAAGAAATAAACATGTGGAAGGAAACGGTATTTATGAAAAAGAATCAACATTTCTATTACCCATATTTAGATGTGTTTCATAATTAATGGAAAGATAATTATATTAATTTTTAACTTTGGATTTCACTTCCTTGCGGAAAACCTTTTTTTCGCCTCCGCCAAAACCTTCTGTGTATCAATATCGTAAATGGAAATTAAATGAATTTTTCACAATCGAAAAATAAGTAGCCAAAAGATGCATTTGATCCAGACTGCTTGCTCCCAACTGTTAATCATGGAGGAGGCTTTGTGATGATCTGGGGGCCGTATCTTGGAAACCCGCCAGCCCAAGTGTCTTCCTTCATGGTAGAATCATCAGTCAGGACTATTTGAGCATTTTAGCTGATCAGATCCATCCTATGGTACAAGAATTGTTTCCGGATGGAAATGTCATCTTTCAGTATGATAATGCTCCTATTCATACTGCTAAGGTTGCAGCTGAATGGCACGAGGAAAATTCCAGTGAAGGAGAACAACCTATCTGGCCACCGCAATCCCCAGATCTCAACATCATTGAACATTTATGGTGCAGTTTAGAAAAACATGTTAGGATTCGATATCCCCAACCATCATCATTGAAAGAACTGGAGACTGCTTTAGCTGATGAATGGAGGAAAATGTCTCTGGAAACAAGTCAAACTTTGTACGAGTCGATCCCACGCAGAATTCAATCTGTAATTACTGCCAAAGGTGGTCCCATACCTTATTAAAATAAAGTTTTCGAAAATTATATGGTGTTTCCATTATTTTGTCCAACCCCTGTATATATATATATATATATATATATATATATATATATATATATATATATATATATATATATATATATATATATATATCGAGAGAAGATGATTTATGGTTGACAGGGTGACTAGTTCCATAGTAAGAAGAGATTCAGGTTTATGAAGGTGCTTACCAAAAAAAATCGTATATGGCTTTATAAATACTTGACTTAAAATAACTTTATTTGGAACTTGATTTAAGCGAGTGATTGATAAATTTGAGACAGTAGAAGATGAGGGAGCAGATTTTGAGTGAGTCAGATATCTGTCCATGACGGGATTTGAAGTTAAGCAAACTGATGTGTGAAGTTAGTCGAATTGAATATACGAGCAATTGAATGACTGACTGATGAATAAGTGATAATGAGTTACTGAATAATGAATATAGTGACTTACTAGATAATAATCATTGTTTTACAATGAAACAAAGTTTATATCTGTTTAAGAAAGTGGACGTGACCAGCTTTCAACAATAGGGTTTCTCCGGGTGAGGGGTTGTTTGAAGGTGGATGAGTGATTATTTGTGTGTGTTCGCCTGAGCGTGAGGGACGGATAGATAGAGAGCAGAAATTAGGTGTACTCATTTTCAAAGAATTTATGTGGGGAACAATTGCTAATAAATCCAGAGGTAGTTTGGGAAAACTCGTTTATGAGGATATTATGTCGATTCAGTTGGGGTTAATAAATAAATAGAAGAAAATGATCAAATGGCAGTGTCGTGTGGCCGAGCTGTTGTGATTTTGGAGGAAGATGTTTGACCGAAGTGAGACAGGAAAATCTTTATGGTCAGGCGGTAGATTTGTGCCTGGGAAAATCCCGTACAGTAAGGTTTGTGTATATGATCGTGTACATGAATTATTTACTCAAGCTATAGAATCACCCAGATTCTGAATAAATGAATGTATTTACATTTTTAACGTTGCACATTATTGAATAATACATATTAAATGGAAAGATTCATAAAAGAAATAAAAGTTACAACAATTAAGGACATTTGAATAAAAATAATGACATAATTCACTCGGATTAATGCAAGTGAGTGAAAAAAATATATATATATTGATATATATATATATATATATATATATATATATATATATATATATATATATAAAATAATAATAATAATAACGATAGTACATTGACATGGTAAATGGAATAATAAAAGTATGATTGAAGTAAGATAGTATCTTTTTGTTCCAAGTATCTCAGCCGGATGAAAATAAAATGAATATTGGGTTTGGAAACGAAATGTTTAAAAGTATAAATTGAACATATGTGCATAATAAAAATATAATATAACTCATATGGAAGGTAAATGAATGAATGCAATTTAAATCATTTGTGTGTAAATTAACTCGCCAGTTAAAAAATAATGCAAGGATATAAAAATAAATGACAGTAGTTTTTTGTGGACTAAATATTGAAATTGCCAGATTTGAAACATTGAATATCAATAATGTAAAAATCATGATTATAAATAGATATACAGGATAATGAAATCAAATATTTATAGTGTGAATGCTAATTATGATGATATGGTTGACTTATTTAAATCATTTCACTGGATTTAAAATCATGAATCGAATTGTTATAAACAAAGTACACATTATAATGGACATATGCACCAAAGAAACTTTAAAATCGTTTGTCGTCGTAAATTTAATGTCTCACACGTCAAATGATCACAACATTTAAAACGTACTTGAATTGCTTAAAACTATTGATAAATGGTGAAGGAGGTCAGTTTGCTCATAGTGTAGATTTCAGTGTGTACGTGGTGGTATGAAGCGAATAGTGTTACTTTTTAAATTCCATCTAAGGGAGCGTGTTCGACATTTGGGAGGAAGGGCGTCTTGGTCTAGCACTGAAAGACTAGAGGTACCATTTGTGGTAGAATTTGTGGGGGAAATAAAATGTGCCTGATTGAGATTGCGAATGTGTGCATTCAAAGGGCCATTTGGTCTTTGTTGATGTCTCTTTAAAAGCTTATATGGGCCCTTGTATGGTGCTGAAAAACTGGGGCGGATCTGTATGGCTTTAAGGAAAACATGAGTTGAAGTGTCAAACTCATTCGGAATAAACGTATCTTGTTTCAAAAGAGGCATCGAAGTTATTGGGGTAAGTGAGTTCATGGCTCTGATGTTGTTGTATTTTTTAGTCGCGTGCGAGTCTAGTTGGGAACGACTCTACATCTCACTATGTCGTCGGTCGGTCGGTCCCCGTTTTGCTTTTTTTTCAGTTTTGTAATAACATCATAACTATTCGGCCGATTCTAACAAAATTTGAAAACCTTATGTTGTTTTACATTATCTTTCGAATGCTCTAATTACCAAAGTCCTCCCAAGGTTAGCTCGGGAATTATTTTGTTTTGTCAATAACATCATAACTATTCAGCAGATTCTAACAAAATTTTAAATGCTTATGTTCTTCTACATTCTCTTTCGAACGTTATAATTGCTAAAGTCCTCCCAAGGTTAGCTCGGGAATTATTTTGTTTTGGCAATAACATTATAACTATTCGGCCGTTACTCTGCTAGACTAGATTAGACTAAGGTTTTCAAATTTTGATCTTGTATGGCGCGGAGTCTGGTTTGTTTAGAATCAGCCCCGTGCGGGTCAACCTTTCCCGATGCTGCTCGATTCGATTATGGTCGAACCCATCTAAGATGAATCGCAAGATTCACAACTATATTTATAAATGACAGAGGAGCGGCAAGGGAATGGAATTCGGTCCTTATAGCTGAAATATGATCCAATATTGGGCCCATTTTTTTACATGAATTTTGGGTCGAATTATATGGATAAAATTTATTTAGAGTCTTCTTAATTTCATTTACAAAGTCGTTTGATTTTTACCAACGTATGGGAGACTAGAGAAGATGGATAATTTCTGTACAGTATTTTTCTGTTGGCCTTTTTGGATAGAGAGCATTCAGAAACTTTTTAATATGTTTTTCCACTAATTCTAGGCTCAATGAATAAGAGTTTTTATGGAGGATAACTTAAGGTTTTCTCGCAAGAAACTAAAGAAGCTTGTGCCTAAACCTGTAAATGTAAGCTTCCTATAGACTAAAGTTTCAAACTTTGTTCCTGAATGTTTAATATCTATGTATATCCGAAAATGGAAGTTACTATTTCTCTCGGCTCCATTGTATAATTTATATTTTTATGTCTAGAGTTCAAGTATTTAAAGAGTTGTTCCGCCTGTTGTCGTGTTTTCATTAATACAAATGTATCATCGACATAACTTTTGTAATAGATAGGTTAATATTTAGTAGGACAGTTATTGAGCCAAAGTTGTTCATAATGGCATAAGAAGATGTTCGCCAAAGTTGGCCCAAGAGGTAGGCCCATCCTCCTTCCTTTTTGGACGTAAAATTCTTTATTAAATATAAAATACGAATTTAAGACAGCCAATTCCAAAAATGACTTAAATAGGGTTTTTTGTAATACCTATTACTTTTTTACAAGAATTAAAAAGAGAATTTATAAAAATTGGGATTGTTTCATACAGCGGAATATTTGGGAATAGGTTTTTGACGTCATAACTCATCATTATGACGTAAGCAGCGTCCGAACGTGTGCACAGGTGTTCTACAAATTTTCGGGAATTAGCTAGTACTAGGAATTTTGATATACCATAACAGGGTATATTACATGCGTAAAAAATGGGGGGAGTGTAACTCCTTCTTTATGGGTTTTAGGTTTTCCATATAGTATGCCAGGAACAGAGCCTGATACGTGTAACTTGTTATATATTTCGTTAGATATATATTTACCCGTCTTAATTTGGATAAGAATCTATTGATACGAGCTTCTATATGAATCAAAGTTTGAATAATGGGATCTTTTACTTTTTGAAATTTACTTTTGTTTGAAAGTGTGGCCATCATTTTGTTGGTGTATTCTTCTTCATTTTGTTAGTGTTGTTTAATTCTCGCATATAGGCTTTTTGTTCAAAAAGCCTAGATGCGAGAATTAAAAAACATAATTATTGTTGTCGACTTGGCAAACTTCGAAAGCACTGTTTATCCATCAATTTACTTTGAACCATGAAATAGATTGGTCTAATGCGAAATCAATTATCTTTGTGCCCAATTTTATTGAAAGAAATTTAATGAAATCAGCCATAATCAAATTCTCCCATAAAATTAATTTCGGTAAACATGTAGATTATCGGCCCGGCCTAGGAAAAATTGTTTTGTGTAAATATTATCGTTCACCCGTGTTTGAATCTTCGTTCGCGTTATCTTTCACCCGTGTTTGAATATTCATGCGCGTTTGAGTTATGTTCGAATGCTAGTTGCCGCCATTTTGGGGGGGGAAATTTCGCAATTAAACCCACCGAAAATGCTGTTTACGTAGGCCATTTTATTTACCAAATTGCCCGAAAAAAAAACGAAACACTTTGTTTCCCGTACTTAATTGCATTGGTTATCATTCCGAAATAGCGGAGAGGGAAGCCTATTTATTTTGCGCGCCTGCGTCGTATTCGAAATCTAACTGACGCCATCTTTCTTATCCAAAAATAAAGAACGATAAGCGCTGTTAACTTACTTTATTTCGGGGGGTACACTTCAGAAATAGCGATGAGGAAGGCGTGGAATCGTTCTTTAATTCCCGTTTTGGTCAACGGGAAGCGCTTGCAGAAGATGGCGGTTGCAAGATAGGCGTCGAATTGAGCGGTTTTTCTCCCGTATTTGGGAATTGAACCTCTCGCATCTCGCCAGACGCGTTCAATATTCTGGGGTCACCTCTAATTGCCGGCCACAGATTTCGCATTCACTTTTAGCTCGCACTAAATTATGCACCTCCAAAAGGTTGTTTAATTTATCTCTAGCAGAAACTAGGCTTAATAATTCCGCAATAGACGACGGACAAACTTGAAAATTCGATTGCATTTTGAAACTGCGGTGAAGACGTGCGATTGAGAATTTTCAAACTGCGTAAAAGGGGAATGTTTGACACCCAAACTGCTAAAAAACAAGTAGTTCCGTGAAATGATCTAGCTAATTACATTTAATTGTATAAAACAAGGTAATAAAAAGAGTAAAATGGTGAAAAATATATTGAAAAATAAAAATGACTCCGAATGGGGATAATAAAAAGCTATTAAGTATGAAAAAAAATTGAAATTAAGCATTTCTGACGTCATACCCCCCACCCCCTATTATAATTTGCAAAACGATTAAAGACGCTGACATGATGTAGTTAAAGCATTCCCCTCTGTAAACGGCAGAACATTATAACAATTAGGATTATATACTGGGGGGGCTGTGCCCCCCAGACCCCCCCCCCAATTTAATGAAACTCAGGATCATCGTAGTGTGCCCCCCCCCCTTTTGCTTACCCCCACACGAGCCGTCCCCTTAAAAATGAAATCGAGCATTTCTGACGTCATACCCCCCACCCCCCACCCCCTATTATAATTTGCAAAACGATTAAAGACGCTGACATGCTGTAGTTAAAGCATTCACCTCTGTAAACGTCAGAACATTATAACAATTAGGATTATATACTGGGGGGCTGTGCCCCCCAGACCCCCCCAAATTTAATGAAACTCAGGATCATCGTAGTGTGGTCCCCCCCTGGTGCTTACCCCAACACGAGCCGTCCCCTTAAATGTACTCCAAAAACGTGAAACATTTTGGAACACGTACGAAAAAACTACGGTTTATCGGCCGGGATCGGCCGGGATCGGCCGGGCCGATAATCTACATATTTACCTTAATTTCAATTTAAGTGAGGGTCTATTTAAATTAGATAATTGTATCACGGATAATATTGGTTTGCAATATAAATTTAATTTGTTGAATTGATTAATATATTGTAATTCCGCGGGTGGGCTATTCATTTGTTCGTCCGTTGGTTTCCCCCCGCCTCCTCCTAAACGATTGTTTTTGTTCGTCGGTACGTTTGAATGACCTCACATTTCTCTGTTTATTGACTATTTCTTTATTTCATTGTACTTTTGCCCCTGTTGATGTAAACACGAAAGCGCTTGGGCTTATTCTGTGTTTATTTTCCTTTGGGATGATTCTAAACAAACCAGACGCCTCGCCCATACGAGATCACATCAAAGTATGCAAGACTGAAATTAATATGGATAATTTAAAAATACTTAGTCATATCCCCCATCCCGACGAACTCCCGATATTTCGAATCACTTTACATCCTAAAACTTAAACCTAATCCTCCTTAACTCTATAATTTAACTTGATGAATTTTTGAAATTTTTGAAAATGTTTTTTTTGCTTAGTGGACAAGTAACCTTTCATGTTTTTGAGTTTAAGTTTATTTGAAACTTTTATTCGCAGGGCTGTTTTTTGTATGTTTCAAGCTTTTATCAAAGTTCTTTCTAAGAGTTCAGGCAAAATAAATATAATTATCGAATGATTTGGAATGAAAAACATACAAATCGTGAAGTTCAAAAAATGTATTAAAATTAGGGTTTTGGCGCTTTTTTACTATCATTTTGTATATAAAACAAATTTAGATGAAAAAAGAGATCTGACGAAGGTTTCTCTATATATCAAACCGGGTGAAGTAACTTAAAAAAAGGTTCAGGGTGTCTATGTTGAAAAATGTGTTTGGAAAATTCTCAACTATATATAAATCTTCAAAGAATAAAGACAATATAATAAAAGGTGAAATAACTTTAAAATAATGTTTCAGGGTATCTATGTTGAAAAAGGTGTTCAGGGTGTTAAAATAAAGAGTCTATAAAGGGGATTAAAAAAAGCGGTTTAGAATAGGAAATAGGCCGTAGGCCACACGCCGAGGGAGTGCCTTATTTATTTCCATTTGAGTCAAGTCTTTAGAACATTTGTACTTATTTGACCTTGGTTTTTAGATCCTGATCTCTGGGATAAAATCTCTCTTTAAGATTCTCTCCCTCATTAATTGCCTAGCTGGTATTTTAATTCTCTTGTCAACCTTTAGTCTTTTGAATTTACCTGTTTTAATGATCTTATTTTGTATTTATCTTCGCTGCTCCTAAGGTTTCCATTTCATATTATTTCATTTTGTTGATTGGTTTTTTGCTTTTTTGTAGGCGTTCCCTCTCCTCTGTATCATCTTTATAAATATTACAATTTTCAATACTTCTGTTATTCCTTGATAAAGAACTCGATATAAAGTTCGAAAGTATTTGGAATCCTCGTATTATTTTTCCTTGTGGGCTTTGTTGCATATATATATATATATATATATATATATATATATATATATATATATATATATATATATATATATATATATATATATATGTGTGTGTGTGTGTGTGTGTGTGTGTGTATTTGATGTTTTAAGAATAAGGAACAATTAGATGAAAACTATATAAAATTAAAGGAGAAAAGGTGCGGATGAGCGTTTGGGGAAAATAAAACACCGGGGGTGTTGTTCACGGTCCGAAGGCGCAAACGACAATGTGGGTTGGGATATTAAAAGTCGTGAATTCCTAGAGAAGAGTACAGGATAGTTAAGAAATGTTGTGTATGGTGTGCGTGTGTTGATGAAATAATAATAATAATAATAAAAAAACGGTTTATTTAGGATACAAACAGTCATTTCTACTGACAAAATACAATATTCAAAAGGTATTATACAGCGAATAGGAAGAGTATTTACAAGGTTAGCGTAATGATAGTATTTACAGATAATTTACAGACAGTATGCTTACGTACAATACATGTATTTAATTACGTTTATTTTCCTCATTTATATATTTCAAAATTGTTGGGATTGCGCTTTTCTGGTGCCTGTTAGTACGTGATCTGATGAGGACGAGGAGGTTGAGAGCTGGTAATTAGGGTCAGAATTTTGAATATGGTTAGCAAAGGTACAGTCATCTACATATTAACAACGGTCTAGAATATTGATAAGACCATCATTAATTAGTACCAGGAACAACAGAGGGCCAACTGTGGTGCCCTGTGGAATACCAAATGTAAGGGGCAAGATAGTGGACGTTGCTCCCCGTAGCCGAACAGCTTGTCGGCGGTTGGAGATAAAATCAGCCAGCCAAGCCACCAGACACTCACGCAATCAAATGGTTGTTGTCTTGGTGATCACGGTCGTATGGTCCACCAGGTCGAATGCTTTCCTCAGGTCTATGAGTGTGGCCAAAACAGAGGTTTTGCGTGCTTCCAGGCCTCCGCATATGTGATCTAGGAGGCTGACCAGGTATTGTGTGGTTGAGGTAGCACGGATGTTTTCGTACTGCCGTGGGTCGATTTGGAGGCGAGGTCCGTGTAAGTACAACCTGTCACAAAGCTCTCGCAGATCAAGCTTGGAATGGGCGTGATTGACACAGGGTGGGTCTCATCCAGGGTGGTGGGGGAAGGCTTCTTATGTATGGCAATTACGTAGGATGTCTTCCAGTCACTGGGTGCTTTGCACTGTTAAAGAGAGGCATTAATAATGGAAGTAAGAGGCACGGAGAACTCGGAGGCAAATTCCTTTAAAAGAGGCATAGGGAGGTCAGTGGGAGTTGTAGCGCATTTGTTTTTTAATTTCTTAATTTTATGCTAAAACTGGAACTCTTGTAAAGTAGGTGCTGTGGTTTGCATGGGGAGGAAAGGGGGTAGTAAAGACGGGTCGAGAGGGGGGAGTTGCTGGAAGATGGTGGCGAAGTGGTTGTTTACCTCGTTCGCGGCGTCAAGGGGGGAAGGAGGTGGCTAATGCAAGGTGGGGTACGGGAGGCTTTGTTCAGCCCGCACAAGTTCTTTATTTGATTGAACCATTTGCTACTGTCAGATTCTTTTAGGTGTTGAAGTTTGCTTGGGTAGCAGTTGCGTTTTGCATATTTAATCTCATTTATTATTTTGTTACGGATAGGTTTGTAGAGGGATGAGTTGTTGAGGTGGGCTCGGTTTCTTTGCTGCATTAACCTTTTTATCCTGTTGCTTATCCATGGAAGGTCATTGAGGTGTTGCCGGAGAGTTTGCTCAGGAAAAAAGTGGTGATAGGCTGTCGTGATCGTGGACAAGTAGTTATTCCATTTAGTGTCAACATCGGTTACGGTAAGAACTTCGGTCCAGGGGTGGTGAACAATCCAGTCACCAAAGGCTAGAATGGAGGACTGTCGGAGTGTGCGGTAGGTCAATGTTGTGGCACTTCGAACAGGAGATAGTGTGGCCTTGGGCCCCACATCATGGAGACGTGGGTGCTACGCCCAAACGGTGCGAAGGGTTGAGGGGGGTTGTAGTATTCATCAGCGTCAGTCAAGATTTGGTCGATAATGTTGTTACCATGTGTGGGGAAATTGACTACCTGTTGGAGGTTAGTCTCTCTCTGTAGTTCTGCTACCTTTATTTCATTGAAATCTCCACAAATAATAACTTTTGAGCTTGGTTATTGAATTTTGAGGAGGTCAGTAGTTTGGGTGAGATGATGCAGTAGTTCAGGTTTGGTGGGGGCTTTGGGTGGGAAGTAACACCCACCACACAGACCAAGAGGGACGCAGCATGGCGAGAAGGTTGCGTTGGCGTCACCCTCACCCACAACATCTCTAGGTCACGGGGCAGATAAACTTGGATGGGTGATGGATGTAGCGAGTCGTGTGTAAACATGACTACCCCACCGCCCCGTCTGGTAGTGCGGAGATTGTGGAACAATTGGTAGTTATTAATGTTAATTACGTCAGACTCAACTTGCCAGGCTTCTGTGATCGCTACTATGCCTGGATGCTGAGTGTTAATGACTGTTGTCATCTCGTCCATTTTATTACTTAGAGATGTCACATTTGATATTAGTAATGTTGGGAAGTTATAGCGTACTATCTGCACTTCAAAGTGGCATGGAGACCTGAATGGTTTAGATTGCCTCTTACATGGGAATAACCTAATTTTGTGGTTGGGAATTTTCCTTTGGATTAGCTTACCACGTTTGCATCCGCGTGCGTGGAATAGTTGCAGGTTTTTTATTGTCAGTATTGTAGCACTGTTGGGGTAACCGCATCCTTTTTTCAAAAGAAACAGTTGTTTGGTTGAGTAGGCGATGCGGGGAGCAGGTGATGAATTTGAATCCAGGTGACGGTTAATTGTTGTCGGGAAGCACACAGTACAGTTTCTTTTTTTGAATTATTTTCCGAATTCGTTACAGGTTGCACTTGAATTTATTCGTGTTATTTGTTCTAAGGGTATCGATTTAGCTTACTATCAAAATGCAACGGTCATTGACGGAAAAGAGTTAACAGGCTAGCTCTGGCGGCCATGAGGAGCGCCAACATCAGTCCGCACATATGGAGATGATACGGTGAGTATGATGATGAATTGTGCCATGTTGCCTGGCAAATGCTTTCGTTTTTTAATTTACTTTGCTTTTTTTGTGGGCATGTTTTTTGGGGGGAGGGGGTATTTTAAGCCTACGAGCCTTTGTTATCGCTTTTTTGTTGGGGATTATTTTTGCTTTTTTGCATTTTTGCACGTTTTTTTTAGTTATGTATATATTTTATCCATTTATCCTTCTTTATTCTTCAGGTTTCTCTTCTTTATTTCTTGTTCATAATCTCATCAGTGTGTCAATTTTGGTTTGTCCCATTTCAGTTGTCTGTTTCAGTTGTCGATATCGGTGGTCTTATTCAGTTGTCTGTCATTTCATTATTTATATATTGGGTTTATGTTTATCATCGCATTTTTTTTCTACTTCCCTCAACTCGTTATTATTTGACGGATTTCGTTGTCAGGTACAGTTATTTTGTTTATTTCTTCCTGAGAGAAGCGTTTCGCTTATTTTTACCCACCGGTCTTTGGCGCTTTTGTGTAGTACATTATTTATTGGTTCGAGTCCGGTTCTCTGGTGTAGATCTTCTGATGTTATTCGAGCTTGTCTTCTCTTGTTTTCTATAGATCTTGTGGCCCAGTTTTGTATTTTCTGGGACTTTTTTATTTGCGTTTTGCTCAGCGTACAACGAGGGCTGTGTATAGTTTTCTCTTATTCTTGTTTGAAAGGTTACGGAATCTTTGCAGCGTTGTTGGTGTCGCTTTTGCTTCTGTCACGTTTTTTGTCTCAGATCGGAGGTATATCCAGTTTTGGTTAGTTTGAGTCCGAGGACTCTCCCTTCCGTCCTATATTGGTACACTTCTCCATCGACTCTAAGAGCAGCTGTTTTTCTGCAGTTTATCAGTATCAAATGGAACTTGTTTATGTTTGTTTTGATTTTATTATTTTTTCGAAGTCGTTTAGATTCTTAATCTCTCTAGCTGTCTTCCAGACAATATCTTTTGGGGCGTTTTTCTGTTGCTGGTGATGATTTGTGTGATGTCATCTGCTAGTTAGATGTACATCGCACTCTCGTCTGTTGGTTGAGGTAGGTCATAGATATATATTGTGTACTTAGTTGGGGAGAGACACCCTCCTTGAGGGACACCAGCCTGTAATTCAAATGCCTCTCCCAATTTGCCGTTTATGTGCAAAATAGCTTTTCTTCCTTCCAGGTAGTGGCATAATATTTTAAGGCTACTGATTTTAGCTTTTAGGCCGTGTATCCACACCTTGTAGAAAGCTTTGGCAACATCGCGGAGTATGACGTCCACTCTGTTGCCTCGCGCTGTTTCGGTGGCGATTTTTTCTGTAATAATTCCCAGCGCAGTTTCCGTGCCTCGCTTGATCGTGAACCCATGTTGTTATGGGTTAGAGGTTGTTGGTTTAGACGTATTTCTTTAGCCTCTCGTTTAAGATCTTTACGAGGAGTTGGCCGAGAAACTCCAGTAGCGAGATGGGGCGGTAGATTTCGATTTAGTGCTTCGGTAGGAAGATCATCTTTGCCCTTTTGAAGGCCTGGGGAAATACCCAGTATTCAAACAAGCATTACAAATCTTCAGAAGTGATTCGTGCACGTTGTTAGGTGCGTTAATCAGATGTGCCTTGGTTATGCCGCTTATACCTGGTGCCTTTTGCTTAAATGACTTGACAGCTGTCAAGTATTCCTCCATTGTGAAGTGCATTCCTTCTTCCGAGTGGGCGTGTCACTCCTCGTCAACTCGTACGTATGGCGTGATGTTATCTTGTTTTTGTAATGTTTGTATGACTTTTTTTTCATAATCCCTGTTGTAGTCAAGGTTTTATTCTGGAGAAATTGAGAATATTTGTCTCCAGTGCCTTTGAGAGTGTTCTTGCAGTTCCTCGTTTTTTACTTTAATTTTTTATTTTTTTTGCCTGTTGCTCGTAATCATCTGTATTGTGCCGGGAATGTCTTTGGATCTACTTCTATGTCAATTTTTTCGATAATATTGTTCCAAACCGGATTTTATTTGTCTTTTATTAATATTCCTACTTGCCTTCTGATTGTTTTTAGTTCGCAGTACCTTTCCCTTGTGTTACCCAGTTCTTACCTAGTCTTTTGAATTTTTCTATTTTTTCTTTTATCTCATTGTCCCATCGCGGTGCAGGAAGAGTTCTATGTTCTATTGTTGGCGTGTACATTTTATCAGCTTCCGTTATTTTTGCGGTTATTCTTTGTAGTTCTGCTTCTATACTTCGTTGGCTTCTAGGTTGTTTAGGGTTCTGATTTCTATGGAGCTTAGGTATTCTTTGTATTTGGCTCGGTCGGTTTTACTATAATTTTCTTTGCGGGATCTTTATTTGGATGAGAGAGGTGGGTATGTTTGTGACTATGCCTGAGATGGTTGGATGGGGTTGCGGGTCCAGGTGCAGTATGAATATTGAGGTTAAAATTGGGGTTGATGAGAACGATATATGGTATGGTAGAATCTATGTTGATTAGAAATGTTAGAAAATCTGGTCCTTCTCTGTGGACCAGGATTCTTTGCATCATTAATTGCAGACTTCTACCTGTACCGTTCGTATGGGCTGTGTATCTTGCTTCCCTTTATCTGGTGTTAAGATCTCCGATCAGTATGGTTGAAGCTGGTCGGCGAAAAGTTTAATGAAGTTGGGGATGGAAAGGTACGGGCGCCTCGGGGGTTGGTATGCTCCAGCTACTACAAGATCGCCTGTAGTCATTTTAATCTTTATTGCAAGGTGGGATTTTTCTAGGTCTTTTACTACGGTGTAATAGATCCCAGTTTTCACTCCGATCATTCTCGTCTGGGTATGGTTTGTAGTTATAATCTTTTAATTTGGTATTTTTATTGTCTCAGTTTCCGTGTTGATTCCGTGTTCGGTTAATACTACAATGTCCGGATCTTCTTTTCTTATTATATTTGACTAAATAATCCGTTTGTCCATCCAGCCGTTCACGTTGAGCGTAAATATTTTTAATTTTTGCTGATACGTGAATATGTTGGATTTAGTTCTTGCTTTCTTTTCCTGTATTTATTTTACCGGTTCTTATTGGGGAGCGGGCGCGAAGAGATCAGTTTTTCTTAAAGTGGTCGTTTGATATGTTGTAGCATGATTCAGGGACGATTAATCATTTCCTGCTTGAGTGAATTATGGACTTTTGTTTAATCTATGCCTGCATCGTAATCCCATTTGTTCTTGATTCTCTGTTCAGTGGGTTTCATGTTAATATTGTATATTTTACTTAGGGGTGGGTTCTCGGAGAACCGCATTTTCTTTAGACCATTCTTTTCAAGCATTGTATTTAGCTCCGTCAGGTACGATCCAGGCTTTACAATATTCACGAAGTGCGCGTACATTATGCTGAGAATGAGGTCTGGTCGCATATTTCCCCCTATGTTCACGGTTGTTGTTTGTGATGCAGGTGTTCTTGTCGTTCCTTCTGCTGTTGCGGCGGCGTAGGTCGTGTTTTTTTTTCTTTCCTATTCTTCGGATATTTCGATTTTTTCTTTATCAATCGTTTCTTCATTGGGCACGACATTGCTAGAGTTCTGTGTCCATTTCCGCAGCTTAGGCACTTTTTCTCGGAGTTTTTACACTCCTCCCAGCGGTGATCTTTGCTTGCACATTAAGAACGAGCTTTTCCTTTGTATTGACATTCTTTTGTCGTGTTTTGGTCCAAGGCGTAGCAGGTAAAACACGCATGGACAGAGACGAACGTTTCTCTTTTAATCTGGTCCGGGGAGATCTTCAGGTAGAAGACAAGTAGGCCGTGTTCTACGTCCTTCTTTGCCATTTCGGTGGTTTGAAAGATTACTTTGGAAACGTGTGTGTGTTCTTCTCCGTTCTGATTTTTTAACTTTACAACGGCCTCGACGGTAGACCAATCTCGTTCTTTCTCCAATCATTTTTAATTTCCGTGGCTTAGTGGGCTCTGACCCATGGGTTGAGACGTCGGCAGATTACGGATCTCTCCGATTTGACGCTTCGGGGTGTGCGGGGTTGCGAGTCTGATTTTAACCAGTTTGTTTGTTGCGTCTTCCCTTAGAAGTCTTTCTCTGTGTTACAGAGTGCAACGTATCCATTATATTGGTCCTTCAGCCTGAGTAAAATTACACCGATTTTCCCGTGGATGGTTTGCAGGAGTTTTTCTCTCCTGGGTTTTTCGTTTCCAAGGATGTACGAAGAGACACCCTCTTCGCACCCTCGTGATCATCCATGGTTGCTTGTGGGGAGCCTTCTTTTTGATGGTGCGTCCCTCGTCTTCGTACCTGTTTTTTTTCGCCTGGGTATATGAAATTTAGTTTGTTATGATATGAGAATGAGAATGAAAATCCCTCTGCCCTAATAATCTTTAGCCCAGCCGGTGTAACTGTCTGGGTGAAAATGATGGATAAATGGAATTATGGACCCAGGGAGGCCCTCCAGAAGGATGACTCATGGTGGACTTGATGAAGAGTAGTGATTGAATCAACTACCAACACCCGGGATATGTCCACTTCTGGGGTTTGGCTATCAAGGCTGCTTTCGGCTTCCATAGAGACGTTTTTGTGTCCCTCTATGATCCTGGCGGTGCCCGAAAGAATAGTGATGACTTTTCCCCAAAGGTTGCAGCTTGTCTCTTATCTGGGGTGCCTATGGCGGAGAGTTCTACAGTGTGCTAATTCACAAACCTGCTTTCCACACCGCCTCGAATTATTTTCCTTGTCACAAGACGAGCATAGTTCGACTAGGTTATGAATGGTAATGCACACGGCTACGCCTTAGAAGGCAGGAACGGGGGGAGGTGATGAGTTTAGGTGTCGCTAATATTAATTATATCAGCTTGAGGAAAAAAATCTCTTTTTATGTCCCCTGTAGGTGAAAGAAGGATGGTGCTGGAGAAAGGTTGAGTTCGTCAATACGGCTCCTAGTAGCGAAAACTGCCCTTGTACTTTGCTGATCTTCGTCTTTTTGTTCTATCTCAAAGGCAAGCAGCGTCAACTGCGAAAGAAACGTAAGAGAGTTCTTTGGGTTGCGGGAGCTCAAATTTGGTGCGTGAGAACGGGCCTGGAGCGAGCAGTCGACGATGTGGGTCCCGGTTCCCGGTGGCTTTATATACCCTCAAGGTATGGCCACCAGTACCGGGCCAGATGAAGTTTCGATTCCGTGTGGAATCGTTTGGGAACCCACATCGGCAGCGTTGTTAGCGCTTCGGACGTAGCGGATGTTGAGAGACGAGCGGCGAAATTTCTAGGAAACCTCGTGAAGAATAGGGCCGCTAAAATGGTAAAGAATTCCACAAGATTATCTTCCCGCAATGAGTGTTTTGAATACTCGGAATGCAATCCCAAAGCATCCTCGCCTTTGAGAAGATTAGCAAAGTTAGCCACAAGATTAGTGACTCAAAATGGATGGAGTGCTGGGGGATTTTAAGGCAGATGGTATCAATCACAAGGAAGACGAATCCCCCATCCCTGTGGTGGAGGCATCTCAATAGACGGTTAGGTACAAGGCCTTGTGTCTTCACCAGCCCCTCCAGCGCTTATCGATAAGAGGAAGGAGGGAATGGAAGCGCTTGTCTTGGAGGTGGTGACAGTTGTTGTAATGGCAGAGTTGTATCTAAAATAAGGGGAGCTGAAGAATTGGCACGATAAAGTTGATGAGGCCCACAAATCTCTGCCAAAACTTGCAGTAAAGAGATGGGGCGTCCCAGAATCTGATCACCCTGCGAAGTTTGTTCCGCATGACAAGAGTAAGGGCTGTGGAGTCCTGATCCAGGTAAAGGTGAACTCCTAAATATTCAATTTTGGAATAGGGTATGAAGATAAACTTTTTCATAAGAGTTGAAGGGAGCTACTGAAGAAGCAAGTCAGAGGATCGAGTATGCCATTTAGGTCGCTCACTAGCAGCCCGTCGGCTAAATAAGTGAAGGCCTGGACGTTGTTTGATCTGGACTAGAAGTTAGTGATGCTTTCCAAACAGGTTTACACCAGAAAAAGGGGGGTCTGGATAGCCCATGGGGAGTCTTTTGAACTGTTAACATTTCTGATTTTCATCCCGTACTGGTGCCTCGCCTTTGGGTATAGAGGCAAATGATGAAAACCATTCCTCAGTTCAATCTTGATCACCAGGTTCCCTAGTTTCTTATTCCGGAGGATCTTTGCAATGTTTGGAAGCTTGAAAATCGCTGGTGTGAAGTTAGGAGTAAGAGCGGACACGTCGTAGACCACTCGCAACCATCTGGCTTAGGTACTCCAAAAAGGTGATGTGCTCTCGTATCTCAATCCGCTTCTTCTAATACATCTTTCTTGACCAATAGTTCGACGGCCACCAAGAGTTATGGGGCTGTTGACTGGAAGTGGCAGTAGCTTCTAGGCGGGAAGAACTTAATTCCTTTGCCCTGGGTGCTCTTCAAAATATTGTTGACGACTGAGACCATCGTTTGGTAATTTTAAGGCGGCTGTATCATTTGTTAATTTTTGGCTGGAGCGTGTCTATTACCGGACCTGCTTGTTTCTCGGCTCCATTGTCATTATTGTTGCTGTTGTGTTGTTCTGGTTGTTATTGTCGTTGTAGTTATCACGGTTGTTGTTGTCGTTATTGTTGCCGGTATCCTTAATTCCTATTTCTCTTATATCGGGAGGCCCACTAAGGAAGTCCATCCTTTGACTCGAAGAGGTTGAAATACTTTCGTCACCTGAGTCTTCTGGGTCGTTAATATTTATTACTGTAGGAAAGGCTCAACGATAGTGAGTTCGGGTTGAGCCACGTAGTGAACCGGAGAGAGCGCCGTATCTATGATGTGAAGTCCACAAAGTGTGGCGGCCATGGATTCGAAGTAGGATTTCCCGCGACGTCATATAACAGAGATGGGATCTATTTCAAAGGATCCGAAGTCGTCCATGTTGACGTCGATGACTTCTCGCCCACTACACTTGAGAGGAGGCTATATGGGCATATCTCATGGCGCACATGGATCGTATCCCTTTTGTAGACGAACGGGAAAAGAATAACACGTATAGACACGGATGCACACATAACTGCTAATAATATGCGCATATGCGCCTATATCCATTTAGATATACACGTACGCATGCACAAGCATATACGCGTATTTAAAAAAGTAATAATAATATAACGCTCATACGTACACCCATATAGATACACACAAAATATAGTACAATTAGTAATAATAATATTAATATATAGTTCTTCATTAAACTTCAATAACTCTTGAATCTTCAAGAAAACTTGTTTTTTTTTATATTATCTTTAATTTATCCTATTCCCTCAGCTTTGGTAAATTAAAGATAATATAAAAAAACACGATTTATTGAAACCTAAAGTGTTATCGAATTTCAATTTAGAGCTACATAATAGATAAACTGATACACTTTTGCTCAATAATAATATTACATAGGCTTTCAATTTTACAATTATTCTTTACATACATAAACGTGCACTCACACACGAGCTTCATGTCCCTCACCTCCTTCCACCCCTTAATTCTTTCTTTATCTCTCTCTTTATTATCTTTATTATTTTATTCTTCCTATTCAATCTCTTTTATTTGAGCTGTTATATTATACATACGTACATAAGCGCACACGCCCAAAGGAGCATTCTTACATGATGACGTCATCACACCTTTCCTGCCATCTCCTCGCCCGCTGAGACATTCGGGGCTGCCCGCGGGCGGGCTCCTGCCTTTTCGAGGAGAGAGGGATTAGTGATTACTTTTGTGTTGACTGCCAACTGGATTCGCATTCGCCTCACTCCTCGCTCCTTTTATGTATTATTTATAATTTATGCATTACTTTGTTTATCTAGGAATCATTTATGTACTCTTACAGTTTCCCCTCTGTTCCTCATTTCCGCTATCTACTGGGGGCCTATGCCCACCGCGAGTTGACCATGCGTGGAACCCTTTAATTCTCAGTCCCCCTTCTAGAAATTGAGTAACCCTCCTGAGTTGTGACTTTGAGAGGTGGCATCACACTTCTTTGACGGGGGAAGGGGGGCAAACTGGAGGTTAGGTTGGCTATGCCTGGTCAGTCAGTCGATCTGTCGGAAGACTTTCCCCCTTATAAGCTTAAGGAGTCAATTTGGCAACTATGATCCTGGCACGCCATTGGTCCTGCGATGCCACCTGGGCCTCTCGTGGTTGCTAGAGTATACCAGGTGTGGCATCACTGGGGCCGCTAAGAGATGAGCTCTTTCCTCACCGGCACAGGGCCTCTCTATTTAGAGCCCCGTGGTGGGTGGTGAGTCCGCCTGGTGGGGTTATTATTTTTACTTAGTTTATGGGTAAATCTTCTCTTCAATCCCTGTCGCAGAAGTTTCCGACTTCTGATCCTCGTGCTTCTGAATCTTGTCCCAGTTATTACCATTTTCTCGCCTTAGATCCGTTTTTGGTCTTTCGAACTAAATCTGATATTCCCTTATCTAAACTTAATATTTTTGACCTCATTGCTTATTTTTAAGAAGGTTGCGCGAACCGCGCCGCATGTGGTCTCGTAACGATAAGGCCTCGGTAGTAGAGGTCGCCTCTCACCCCCAACATGATTCTTTCCAAGACCTTTACACTTTAGCTCGCTCTCAGATTAGTCTCATCTCGCTCAACCTTCAACTCAGGGAACGGTGTTATCCGTTCTAACGAATTTATGGACTATGACGTTAAGACGCTTCAGTCAAAGGTGGCTAGGCAGCGGATCATTAACATCCATAGACAAGAGAGAACCGTTAGCGGGATTAAGGTGAATACACAACGATGTTCCTAACGTTTGGTCGTCGGGATCTCCCATGATATATTAAAGCGGGCTACTTACGGATATCAGTCAGACCCTATATATCCAATCCGAGGCGCTGCTTCAACTTTCATATATTTAGTAATGTGAGCACGCGCATGCGTGGATTGTGTGCAGGCCTGCCGTGATCATTCCCGGGACCATCCTCCCCGCTGTATCATCTACGGAGAGTCATATATTGCATCTTCTTCGAAATATCATCTATTTCTCTTTGAAAAATAAGGATTAGCTCCACGTAATTCTGCTAAGGTGTATATGCGGGAGCCCCGTTGACTGGGCTGAGAGAAATTAATTTCCCACGACGTCATGTTTTCCGATGATGTCCTATGTATGGCAGCGGACTGTCGTCTCGCCCACTCACTTATCCCTAAACTACCTCATCTGTTCTGCTGTATCACCTTTATCCCAACTCTTCCCCTCCCTCTCTCTAAGGAAGCTAACTTTCAAGAAGGGCAGGCAATCTCTATCTGTAGAATCTCTTCAAGTATCCACCTCCATTTAGGTCCACTCAATCTGTTCCTATTTTTCCCTTACCCTTGTTCCTTAGACACCTCCTGTAACTGTAACTTCCGACCTCCTCTCTGGCGAGGTTGTTTACCTTTGCCCGAAGTGGCCGCCACTACCTGAGAGTAACGATGCCTCCAAGTTTCTTTTATCCTTAACACTTCCCTCGAGTCACGACCTTGCCCACCTTTCATTCTTGTTGTTCCTGTTCCTTTGAAACCTTCCGTAACTACGACTTCCATCCTTGATTAGAACGTGGGATGTACACTATCCATCATGAGTGGGGGTCCTTCCCACCTCGGGTGTAACAATGCTCCCAAGTTCCTCTCTCCACCCTTTCCCCAGGTCACGATCCACTGACTTTGGTTTCTCCTAACAAACTTAGTTCTCGCAATAATAGCATCCGAACATCTAAATCGGGGTTACCTCGCTGTTCTGTGGCTCCTTCTATAACGTCCATGCCGGGCTCCTCTCGTATGGCACATGCTCGTGAGAACTCCTCCGCCCCCCGTACTATTTCAACAGTGGTCTCTCATCGGTCTGAGGGATGACAGCAATCCTTCAATGGAACTGCCAGGAGGTTCTTCCCAAATGGGAGGAATTCTCCCTTTTAGTATCTGACCTAGCAACTTTTGTTTATGATTGCAGGAAATCAAACTTGGGAATCGCCCTTTACCCAAATTAAGTTAATTCACCGTTTTTGACTTCTAACACATTCGCTGGGTGTTTCGCTACTGGGCTCTAACCACTTTTGCACGCCTTTATCTCTGTAGTCCCATCCCGTATTGATCTTATGAATAGAATTTATACTTTTTGCTCGATTTATATGCTCCTAGATAAGCCACCCTTCAAGGACTTAGTTTTTAGATCTTTTATCTCAACTTTCTACTCGGTTTCTAGTTTTAGGTGACTTTAATGACAGAGCACCCGGTATGGGGTGATAGAGTGATCAACCGTCAAGGCCGTCTCCTTGAACCTCTAATCAACTAACTACACTTAAACTGATTCTTTCATTTGTGCGGATTTATCTATTGGTTACACGGGCATTTTCCCTGATTTCAAGTGACCTGTTTTAGATGGCATGCATGGCAGCGACAAATTTACACTGTCTTGAAACACGAGACCCTTTGCTCGTCTCCTTCATATCTTTCCCTTTGGAATGTTGCACGGGAACACCGGTCAAAGTCCCATGAGGTGTCCTTCACTAATAAACGAATCGAATATTTTGAAGAGTGCGGCTGCTAAATCCGCAAGTCCTCGCACTCGGCCCGCCGGGAAGGACATTAGTCGGGTGGCAGCGGCCTTTAAAAAGATCCATGCCCAGTTCCGTCGGAACCCAACTCCACAGAACCGTATTGGGAGAAATCGAACTAGAGCCATCTGCCTGTGAACTTTACGTCAGTCACAAATTGACTTATGGAAGGGCATCATACGTGTTTTCCTTATTTTTCGTTACCTCTTCAGTTCAGCTCTGGAAGAGATATAACAAAATTAGGGGTCAGATTCCATCCCACTGCGTGGAGAACGGTGATGATAATGCCCTTTCTGAAACCAGAGAGCGACGGCTATCTCCTTCCCATTATATGTTCATAGCCCTTACTAGCTAGCTGTCTCAGTAATTTGTTAGAGAAAATGGTAAATGCTCGCTTGCAGTTGTTTCTGGAATAACATGATTTCCTAAGTCCATACCAGAGTGGCTTCCATAAGAAACAGCGTACAACAGACCTTTTTATCCGTATGGAGGGTATTCCCCGTTAGGGATTTGCTCATGGCTGCCATGTAAAGCGTGTCTTGGATATCTAGAAAGCTTATGACACCACTAAGCGCGATGAGGTTCTCCGCTATTGCATAAATGTGGATTGAGAGGACTTTTATTAGTTTTTATCCGGAGTTTTTTACCTACTCGAATGTTCGAGTTAAGGTTGGTAACAATTATTCTGATCTCTATGTCCAGGAGGAGGGTGTTCTTCAGGGCAGTGTATTAAGTGATATTTTATTCGCTATTGTGATAAATAGAATGGTCTACTCTCTGCAGAAAGGGTTATCTGCAACTTTGTTTGTTGGCGAACTCGCTCTTTATTGCTCCGCCTCAAGACGGCCATTGGAACTCGCTGCCTCCAGTTGACGTTTGATACCATCCACCGCCGGGCAGTTGATAGAGGGTTCCGCCTCTCCACTTCAAAGATGAAGGCAATGCACTTTCATCGGAAGAGGGGCACGGAAGTTAAACCCCTCTGTACTTACAGGGTAACTCCTTTCAATTCGCGTCAGATATATGGTTCCTAGGGGTAATCCTGGATCCTTAACTTACTCGATGTCCTCATTTCTGTAACCTGCGACGGGGCGTCACCGGAAGATGGTCCTACTAACGATTCTCTTCCATAAATCTTGGAGGAGTGATAGGCTCACATTGTGAAGGCTATACACCTTCCTCGTTCATTCCAAGTTGGACTATGGTGAGTGTGTCATTTTCCACCTTCATTACCACCGGCTCCAGGTCTGTCACCGGTATATTTTCCGTAATCAGCAGCTCCCTTGCTCAGAGGTTTACAAAACGTCTTCTCCCTAGGGTCTGTTGCCGCCTATGGCAGGTCTTTATCTGTAGATCGGCCCATGGGACTTTGTTTAATGGAAGACGTTTCCTGTTTAGGTCTATGCAACTCAGTTTTGCCTCACCCGTCCCCCGGGGTAAATCCCACTTGTCATATATTTGCATGCAAAAATCTCTGCTTGATCTGCGCATAGCACGTGCTATGTTCATTGAACATGCGACACCACATACTTCTTCATGTTATCTCTTCACAGAGGGATCACAAATGGGCAATGATGTGGGAGCTGCTGTGGTCTCCCCGGTGTCTATACTCTCGGTGTCATTACCGCCTGCAGCTTCCATTTTTAACGCCCAACTTTATGCAGTTTTATTAATCTTACGCTTTTTATCTTCCTTGCATTTTACGGCCTTTACGGGTTTTATTGACTCGAGGATACGCTCGTATTATACGTTTTTTGCTCTTCAACGTCTGACCATCCTCTTGTCTCCAAAGTACATTGTTGGTTGGTCGTGAATTCTTCCAGATATAAAGTCGAGTTTTGCTGTTTTCCTAGACATGTCGAAGGCCAGGGTAACAAGCCGGCCGATTAGGCGGCTCTACTTGCGGTATCCGGACACCGACTTGCTGCAGTTTGCCTTATCGTGATTTTTATGCCCTTATTAGTGACTACATTCGGTCATTTTAGCAGAATGGGATGGTTGCATCGATAACAAGCTGCATTCCGTTAAACCCTCGATTTTACCGTCGGCGATCAGTTTTCAACCTCGTCGGAGCTCTGAGGTGGTCATTTGTCGCCTGCGAATCGGCTACACAAGCCTAAAAACACATTGCCATTTAAGCAGTAGCGATGGGCCCCACAATGCCCCCCTGTGTGATCCAAATAATAAACATTTCTCCTATAATCTTCCCTCTCTTTAATTTCCTCTTTCTCTTATACGTCTCTTAATTCCTTTCCTTTTACGAATAACAATATGTAACTTAATTTCACATTTTTCTTGTTCCCGGGTTAAAAGGTTTATTTCGCAGTTGTTCGTAACTACGTAAAGTAAATGAAAATCCCTATTGACTCAAAAACTTTATTTTTTAGGTAGAGCAATGAATTTCTAAGATTGTCTTTTTGGAAAATAATACTATGGTGGTCATAGCCGTAGCACCCCCCCCCCTCCCTGTTCTTAATATTTTTATTTTATTAATGAAAATATCAAATTTTCGAATACACATTTTCTGTAAGTATTCCGCAGCATTGGGACTGCTCTGAATAGTACTTGGGACTGCTGAAAATAGTATTTGGGACTGCTGAGAATGGTATTTGGGATTGCTAAGAATAGTATTTGTCGTGCCTGGCACTATTTGTAAATGTATGATATATTGTTATGGGGTCCCCACAATCTTGATTTGGGGGAGGCACTAGACATTGCTACGGCTCTGGTTATGGTAGTATTAATTCCCGAAAAAAAAAAGAGAATATACTCGTATATAAGGCTGTAGGCTTTAATTTTTTGAAAGTATGATAGAAAATTGTCAATCTTATTTTAAAAAAGCATTGGAATTTTGGAGAATAATATTTGTTTTAAGGAAAACTTTTGAAGTTTCAATCATGATCCAGAACTTGCCAGAACACACCCTTGAAAACTTTTAGAACCTTCTGGAATATTCTTGAATATTATTTGAGATTCGCAGATCTACTATCATTTCGGCTCTAGCTACCATAGTGAACGCATCAGATAAGAAATGGCATCAAGAGGTTGCAATCATTCTCCAGATGCATTCTCTTACATCGGCAAAAAGGTTCGGTGCGACAGCATCTATGAGAATGCGTGAAGCTGACAAAGCATACTTTGGCATGCCAGTGGAAGACCAAGACAAACCCTGGTCACCTCATTCTTCTTGTGAACACTCCAAGAAAACTTTGAAGGTGGGAAAATTCTTTATCGTAAGGAGTAAAATATTAAATGTCACAAGTATTTAAGCTATTATGTTTGTTTGTAAGCCAAAATACTATTGGGTTGAGGAATAAGTTCTTGCGGTTTTATCAAATTTATTTATTACCATTAACAATTTTAGAAAAACTCCATTTTTAATTGATAACAATATGCAATTTAATCAATAATGTATTCTCCGTTGTTATTTGTGACTTCTTCCCAACGTTCAACTAGTTTTTCGATGCCTCTGCAATAAAAATCTATGGATTTTGACTCGAAGAATTCGTCTAACCAGGCTCTTAATTCCACATCAGTATTGAAGGAAACGCCGCGCAAATTGTTGGAGAGCGATCGGAACAGATGGAAATCCGATGAAGCCAAGTCGGGCGAATATGGAGGATGCGGCAGGATTTCCTAATTAAGCGTTTGGATGGCATCTTTTGTTATATTGGCAATGTGAGGACGAGCATTGTCGTGTTTCAGAAAGACTCCATTACGTCGATTAGGTCGCTTTTCACGAATAGCTTTGGCGAATCGATACAGTTGTTGAACGTAGAGTTCTGCATTAACAATCTCGTTGTTCGCAAGGAGCTCATAAAGAATGATGCCTTCACAATCCCACCACACACAGAGCATCGTCTTTCGTGGATGAAGTCCTTGCTTTAATCGCGGAAGTGGGGGTTTTTTTTGAGGGGGGGCTAAGCCATTGTTTTCGATGGTTCATGTTGACATAAACACACCACTTTTCGTTGCCGGAGATGATGCGGTGAAGAAATCTGTCCTTATATTCACGAGTAGCCTTGTGACGAGCAAGCAAACCTGCGGCAATCGTGGAACGTTGAAGTTTGTTGCTTTCGCTCAAAGCGTGCGGAACCCATGCACCGTGTTTTTGAACTTTTCCCATCGAATGAAGGTGATTCACTACAGTTTTCTGATCACACGCCAATTGTACAGCCAATTCTCTTGTCGATTGACGAGGATTTTCCTGAAGAAGGTCGTTCAATCGATCTTCATCCAACTTAATGGGGCGACCAGAACGTTCTTCGTCATTAAGATTGAAATGACCGTTTTTGAAACGTGAAGACCACCATTGAGCTGTCCTTTCTGATAAAGCATTTTCTCCGTACACAGCACAAATATCGCGACGAGCTTTGGCTGCGTTTGCATTGTTCCCCTCTCGATTGAAAATGAACAACAACAAGTGTCGAAAATGCGCCTTTCTTTCAACTTAACATTCTATTTTGAGGGTACAGAACAAAAATGAAATTACCCTAACTTTTAAATGAACCGCAATGACTTATTACTCAACTTCAAGACGTAGCCTAAGCAAAAGCCTAATAGTCTACGCTGTTAAGAGACGTAGCCTAACCTTTGCAAATTTTGGTCTCATTATTTATTATTGTTTCTTAATATGTGCACAAATCACGTCAACAAAACTTAAATCAACACGACATTAAAAAAAACGCAAGAACTTATTCCTCAACCTAATAATAAGGTATATTTCCCATCACCAAATTTTGTATGGTACAGATATGTTAATGAAATCATATCGATGTGGCCTTTAAATCAGCTGGCAACTTTTGATAGGTTCTTAAATAATCTTAACAACCTACATCCCACCCACCATAAAATTCAAAGTTGAATGGGAAAATAACAATTGTTTACCTTTGCTCGATGTTAAAATTGTAAGAGTAAATGACCGATCTACCTTTACTGTTTACCAAAAAAAACACCACTTCCAATTCTTACATTCATTTTTACTCATGTCATGATTTTAAGGTCAAAAAAGCCATTGTAATGTCCATGTTTTTGAGACTTTGAGAACTTGAGATCCATGTTTTTTGTCAGATGAATTTACATTCATTACCTGCATATTTATCTTTTTTCCATTACTGAAAAGATTAAATAGTATCCTTTCCCCTAATCATACCACTTTCAAATACCCTTCGACCATTAAAAAATCCTTCCCTACAACTAAACCTACAGATGAAACCAATGAAGCAGGTGTCTATTTAATCCCTTGTAAAGAAATTAACTGCCCCTTATTTTACATAGGCGAGACAGGAAGAAATCTGGAAAAGAGGATCTATGAGCACAGAGGGGATGTCAGGCGGGCAAGCACAGCTTCCAGTATTTTCACACACTCCAGTAATTTCAACCACCCAATAGATTTCCTCCAGGGCAAACTAATTTACTCGTGTAAAGATTTTCGCAAAAAGGAAGGTAGTTGAATCCACCCTTATCAACGAAATCCCGAATTTCAATCGTTCGGATGGGCAATTCAAATGCAGCCCCTACATCAAAAATTTAATCTTGAAAGATATCCTTAATGACCTCAAATTCACGGCCCCTGATTAGGAATTTTAATCTGATCTCTTGTTTCTATATATATTTCATGTATAGTCTGAATGCATCTATCCTTAGTATATGACTGAAGATGGCATGACAAACTCCATGCCGAAACTGGTCTCGGGAATAAAATACTACGCTCCTAAACAGTGGTTTCATTAATATATATATATATATATATCTATATATATATATATATATATATATATATATATATATATATATATATATATATATTAATGAATATCAGAGCCATTTAAGAGTATAGCAGTGCTATTACAACAGATTGTCTACCACAAGTCGATACTTAGTAGGTATTTATCTATGTTACTCCATAACTCAGAGAGGAGTCTTTGTGGCACTTAAATAGTAAAGAAGGTAGGCCTGTGGCACCCAAAATGCAGGCTAGGTAGGCCCAACGAGGAATCCCCACAGATGGGCGCTCGGTGGATCTAGGAAATGCTAAAAATGGGTACTTGTATGAATTAATGAAGCGATATGCCATGTATAATAGATAGTGAACCGAAGAAAATTTGAGAGAAATAATATATATCACATTGTATAGTTATTGAGGAAATGTATAAAGTAAGCGGATCGCCAGAGTTTCACGCAGACACACACATTAACATACACACGCTTGAAACAGCTGCCAGTCAAAAAGGTCTCAATGATAGATAACAGGGACAAGCTGAACAAATACAGGGCAATGTATGCTATGGCAGGTTAAAATTCTCAAAGGACTGCGAAAGTAAGCGATCTCTCTGATACGGAATATGTAAGTTAAATAATTACACATAACTCATGTAGCTCCGCCCGATGGGTGAACCGACAAAACATTCCTGATCGTTGGCTCCGCCCCGAGTCCAGGTCAAGTAAAAAAGGTCACACCCCTTTGAAGACAGGACGCTCATATATAAACACACACACACACACAGGGAAAAAAAGGACATACAAAAATTGAGAGAGAGCAGAATCAGTCAACCCGTCCGTTGATGGCTTGTTGCCCTTGGTAGCGTTACGAATCTGTCCCCTTTTCCCCTCATCTTTGAACCCTACCGCCTTTAGACTCAGCTTTATAGCTTAAAACAGAAGACTACACATAACCGCGAAGAACTCTAAGCGTGTCTGCTTGTTCCCATTTTGGTAGGCCCAAACTGTGAATACAGCCTATTTTTCACCGCCTTCTTTTTCGAAGTCCTTTTCCTTGCGCGCGATTACCGAATCACCTTCGGGAACCCAGCCTAAACGCGTATTCCCCCACGATAAACTTAAGGAGTCAGAATCAATTCGATTGGAGGACAAAAGTAGGCTTACTACTTACAAGCCTTCAATACCCGTCACGTCAACCTCTGTCAGACGTTATCTCTCACGCACGATTGCTATAAACGGGTGTCAATGAGAAGCGCAATAACATCGAGGCCTCTTTAGACCTACCCCTCCCCCCCCATTTCCCCTAATGTTCGATGGTATCATATATTTTTTTGTCCTCGCTAAATTGGACACTCGCCGGAGACAGCACCATATGATGGAGTGCTCTTTTGTGATGACTTGTTATCCAGACGTACGTCATTTTTTGGCTTAATATCCGTCGTATTTTATGGGAGTTCCGTGAACGGTGTCTGTACCGATACTTTGGTGAACGGGATCATTGCTTGTTCTGGTGCTGGATGTAGTTCTTGAGCGCCTGGTGGGGGCATGATAGAGCTCTTGGAGGAGGCGGGACTCCATACTATTTTGATTTTTAAAATTTTAGTTGTGTTGTAGGGTCCCTTCAGGAGACGGGCCTCACTAGTGGCACATGATTCTTTCTTGCTTTTTCTCTGTAGATTTTTAAGTTTTTTCGTTGTTTTTATTCTTGTTTTTAATTATCATAAAGATTGGGAGGTTTTCCTGCCTATGGCGCGATGCTTCTTTGGGGACCACCAGAAGGAATCGCTAAAATTTTTAAAAACACGACAAGTTTAATTAAGCCAGCCTGCGGTAGGATTTACTTCGAGATGTACAAATTTAGTCCCTTGGTTCTGCGTTATCCGTTGCTAACCACTGTCAGAATAGTTACTAACAGGAGAGACTTCCTACACTCTCATCATTCAGATCATAAATGGGTAAAAATATACTTAAACTTGATTACGTAAGTTCCCTTACACATTCTCAACTTGCATTCGTGTCGGAGTCGGTCTCGTTAATTTATGTAATCAGACCACGAGTAAAATGGTCCAGAGCCGGCGCTTGAAATTGCATGACGTTATGCATATATTTTGAAACTTAAAATTTTAAGATTTTTCCTATTTATCACCCAGCTGATCCCATTTCTATTTCCCCTGGCAATCCGAATGTAGTATGAGATTTTTACAAAGGTTTCAAAGAGTAGATTATTATACTCGACTCTAGAAGCTTAACCATTTATCACTACAACTGGGTTGGGGAGAGTATGGAAAGTGACGAGTACCTAGTTGTGCACGTGAGGCGCTGACTGAGATGTGTTTCCGAGAGTTGGCTAATAAATGGCAATTAAGACTCTTTTACCCTTACTCACCCTTACAAATTTCAAATAGCTGTAAATTTTTGGTTGTGTTACATTAAACACCTAGAAACAAAGGTAGCTTCTGAAGAAAATTGCGTAGTTCTGACAACCAATGAAAGTAGTTTAGGGATCGGATTCCAGTAGAAGAAATGAAAAAGAGTATAAAGGAGAGTGGATATCGTGTTCAAGAATAGCGAACCCGTTAAGGTGCTCTATTTTTGACATGGAAACTTTTGGTTTCGCTATTTTTCACGGGGATACCCAAGGCAAAAGTGGCTCAGTGAACCAATCCAGACAATGCAGCCATTACTTCGAAAAAAAACTTTAACAGTGATTGGATTAACTGGATGGAGAAAAGTAGACTTATTAAACGTGAATTAAAATGTGATTCTTGTTCTATATCTATCAATTGGATAAAAGACACTGCCTCTGATGACAATTATGTGGAAGTGACAAGTGAAGGATTGTAGTTAGTACAAACGAAATGTCACATGGAAAGACTCTTTCATCTGAGATATTTTCTACAATTTCAGTTCCTTGGTTAGTTTTAACCGTATTTGTTCATATCCACACTAAATGAAGATGTTACTGGAGAATTATACAATTTTAACATACAAATCAATCAGTAATTTAATGAATCACATAAAATAGATTTCATATAGAGGAAGCGTCGATGAGGCTAACGGGACTCTACGCATACGCGTAATTCCGAAATTCCAATTAGAGGCAGTTTTTCTAAAGCCAAATTACACCTGTGTGGTAGAAGTTTGAAGCCTTTGCTACTTACACGATAAAATAATTTTCAGATTTCACTCCAAATGTCATTTTGCTGAAAATTACCTGCACGATGTTGTAGCGAGGAAGGTGACTCTGAAACCAAAAATAAGGGCTTTGCCACCATTTGATACGGCTCAGTTAAGAGGCTCTGATAAAGAATGGAGGAAGGATGATCAACTAAATGATACGTGATTGATCTCCCAAAGATCGAAATACTCTTGGATTAATTCAATATTTACACACAATAAAGTGAAACTATGGATATGAGAAAGAGAGAAATTAATCAGTGCAAAATTGAAGATTGCAACAAAATAAAGCTTGTCCTTTTCGAGGAACGAAATAAAAGTAATGCAATGAATAATACTGAATTAGTAATGAATCGTACGAGCCACAGTGAACAGGAATAATAGGAAGGGGCTGATAATTAATTGACTGCAATGTCCCCAAATATTTATAGAATTGAAATTGAGAGATGACGCTATCACTGACCTCCATTAAGTTGGTGATATGTCCTTGAATACAGAACGAACAAGGTCAAATAATACAGCAAACAGAACGAAGAGATCGCCAGGAAAGAAAGCAGAAGCGTTATAGCGAAGATATTCCGATGGTAGCAGACATTTGGCCGAAAATCGAGGCAAGACTTTACCATGTAAAAAGGTCGCCTGGCGACGCATCAATGATCTCTTATGGGCGAAGGTAATGGCAAGTATTTTTGTTCTATTGAAGTCGAGGAACGAGAACGAGACATATGTCGAGATAGTTTAAATGATGTTACGATTTCAGCTAATTTTGGCGTGTGATTACTGTGTTATACAGGGGGTCCGAAAGTCTTGTTACCCCCTGTAAATATTGTTTTAATTTTCTATTTTTTAATGAGTGACACGAACTTCTACAGTTTGGAAGAGAGGCTAATTGCAAGTGATTGGGCACACGAGCGTGTGCAATCGGGCAAGAGCATAGAAACGCGATCGATGTGTGATAGTGTTAATGAAGCTGAATACACCAAAACCAGTACATTTGTTTGATATTATTATATTTTTCCTCTATTGTTTATATTACTTTTCAGTAGCGGGTGACAAGACTTTCTGACCACCCTGTATTACGACAAAAGACTGACAAACTGTTGCCCTGCGACGCTTCTTCGTTGCCTTTCTAAAAATTCCTCAGCGTCTGATGTTTATTCCTTAATTATGAGAAAAAAATATCGAAAGCTGGGCAAAGATAATCATTAATCCGTTAAAAATGTAAGGGAAGTTAACGCTTAAGCCTTAACGTTTTATTATTATTTTATTACTAATTTTTTTTAAAAAAACCGCCTGAAAACTGCTAAAACTAAAAAATATTAAAAAAGGCCCAAATTATAAAGAACAAAAAAATGAGAACACAGAAAACTTTAATGAAATACAATATTAGTATTAATTTAATACTGATACTACTAATATTGTGTTTCATTAAATATTTCTGTTTTCTCATTTTTTTGTCCTTTATTATTTTGTCATTTTGGAGGGATTTGAGAGCAAAAAAATAGAAGACTTTTTTGCATTGTTTTCAACACTGCGACGACACCACAGCATTCACTCCCGTTTCGTATCTTCACAAGTCTATTCTCATACATTCCACTTTCATGTCCACTCACCCTAAATATCCTCGATTACAATCGCAATTACATTTTTGTTAACATCATATATCCATATTTTTCCTTCACCCCCTCGTAAGGGGGCGATAGGTATAGGAGGGGCAACCATACTCCAGCTAGCATCTGGAGGATTGTGCGGCCTCCAAACCATAACACCCCCATTTGCGTGCCCTCCAGACCAAAACACCCCCATTTGCGTGCCCTCCAGACCATAACACCCCCATATACGTGCCCTCCAGACCCAAACACCCCCATTTACGTGCTCTCCTGACCAAAACACCCCCATTTGCTTGCCCTCCAGACCATAACACCCCCATTTGCGTGCCCTCCAGACCCTAAAACCCCCATTTACGTGCCCTCCAGACCATAACACCCCCATTTACGTGCCCTCCAGACCAAAACACCCCCATTTGCTTGCCCTCCACACCAAAACACCCCCATTTGCGAGCCCTCCAGACCATAACACCCCCATTTGCGTGCCCTCCAGACCATAACACCCCCATTTGCGTGCCCTCCAGACATAACACCCCCATTTGCGTGCCCTCCAGACATAACACCCCCATTTGCGTGCCATCCAAGCTCCAATGCACGTAGCAGATGAAGATAATAAAATCGCCTCAATAATTTTGTATTTTATTTCTAATTTGAAAACAAGACACTGATTAATTGTGATGTTGCAATAATGCAGGAATTTATAGGTAAATACATACTATTTATATTAATATTTAGTTTAAAAGGCATTTCCTTCGGCATTAAATTATATTTATGTACAAAAAAGAAAGTTAAAATTATTACTGTTAATATCAATTGTAAATAACAAATACCACTCCTAATTAGCATTTGAAGATGTGAGCCTACTTTTATAAGGTTCCGTACTGCATATGGCATCTTCGTTTAGTAGAGTTAGCTGTAAGTACTACTATTTAATAAGTACTCTTTAATAACTAAAAAAAAAAATAGTAAAAGATTTTAAGCTTTTGCGAGTACTCAACAAGTTTATTGTCACTTAAATATTGAAATTTGATTCCGGTGATTAAGGAGACATAAAATCACCATTGGTGACTGTTCCTTAAGGACTACAACTCTTTAACTGGTGCTTGATATTATACATCACAATTTATAAATAGTATCTACCCATATTCTTAATTTACTATATCTGTTATATCAAAGCTTATTTTTGTAGTATTTGCAGTATACTATCATGGCCAAAGGGTTTGAGATTACTGTATTTTTTTTCATATAAGGAAATTAATATAACCAATCAAACGTTGCATTTTGTTTTAGTGTTTGTATCATAATTTGAAGGTGAAATGTAAAAAAAATAAAATCCAAATCTATTTTATTAATAGATACAGTCAATTGATGCGTGCAGTCAAATATCGACAATGACGTTCCTTGTTCTGCAGGACTGCTTCAATTCAGTTTGGCCTCCTGGGACCACATTTGTGATGATATTTGGACTAATATTATTCCATTTTTGTTCAATAAATGAGAACAAATGCTAACAATTGGATGGCTTCTCTTTGTCAACCGAAAGTTTGATTATCGCCAACAAATTTACTATTGGGTTCAAATCCGAGGCTTTCCAAGGTCAAAATCTCCCAAATTCTATTTAATTTTCAGCAAAGAACTTTGTATTGCTTTTGTATTTGTGACAAGATGCGCCATAATGCTGAAAATACAGTTAACATCCCCAAATTTGTCCTGAACGTTTTTGTAAAAGGTGCCGATGAAGCACGTTTTGGTACCATTTTGAGTTCATGGGAGTGTTCTTGGGCAAAATTGTTAATGCTTCAGTTCCCTTAGATGAGAAGCAGCCCCCAGTCATGGAGAGTTTCCGGAGCTTCACCGCCAGTACGAAACAAGACTCGTGTCAGCGCTCGCCCTTTATCCTCTTAACGCGAGATCTTCCGGAAGCTTCAAACAAGCGGAACAGAGTTTCATAGAGAATATCACTTTACCATAGTCTTCAACAGTCCATTCTTTATATTTCTCAGTAAAGTGGAGCCTATCCGTAAGTTTCTTTTTTTGTGAGATGAGGCTTCTTCGCAGCCCTTCTCAACTTGAGACCTTTGTCGAAAAGTTTCCGCCTCACTGTACGCACAGAAGCGTTCACACCTGCCTCTTTCCAATCGTGAGTAACCTTGGCAACGGAAGCAACCCGATCCTTGAACTGGGACCTTACCAGGAAGCGATCTTAGCGTTCATTTGAAACTATTGGGCGTCCAGAAGACTTCTTCGCAAGCGTGTAACCAGTCTTATTTAAAGGCATTACTGATACTAAAAATGGTACTCCTTGATGCAATACCTTCAGCAACTATCTCCGTGCATTTCATACTACTTTGGTGGAGAGCAACAATGGTTGCACACTATTCTTTGGAAAGAACCATTTCTGGATTCGAAAAAGATTCAAACTATAATTTTTACAAATGAAATTAAAAATTAGATTATCATTACACTACATTATTCATTTGACCCATATTTGTCATTATTTTACCCTTTTGATCGAGTAGCAAAGCTCCAGAGACTGAAACTCACCTCCTACAGGAACAGCACCTGAGCGTGATTTGGGGATTCAGCGAAGGAATGCACCGTTTTCTTTTTATTTTTTAAATTATAACTTTTTAACAAACTTAGAATAATTTCAATACTAGAATATTTTTTCCTAACACGTAAATTTAAAAAAAAAACAAAGGAAAAAATAAAAGTATATATTAGTCTCAAAAATTTGGGCTAGGAGAGTATATAAAAGCTCATAACATTATTAATTACGTTACTATTTAGGAATGTTGCAGTGCAAGTTTGGTATAGACATTTTAAACAGTGAATATCTTTTGGGGTTACGCGATAAGTTCCCTGTATCTTCATAACTGCCGGATGACGAGTTAAAGTCGTTAGGGAAGCGCTTCTTGAGAATTTCGGAGAGCGTCGTTCAACTGATTTTGCCTGCGATTCTTAGGAAAGTCTCGTTCTTGCCTGAAAAGTATTTCAGAGTAAGTGTTTTCGTAATATTTGGTTTTTTTAACAAACTTAAATTTATTATTACCTTTAATGCAATAAATAGGCCTGGGTTACACAAGGATAAACTATAATAAAGGGCTATTTAAGCAGACGCTTAAATCGTAAAGCGGAAGTTTATCGCAAGAACGAAGACAAAATAAAAAGTCAGGTTACATATCTTTTATCACCATCATCTCTTCACCAATACCACCACTACTTTTATTGTAGATTGCATATAGTTTCAAGAGGGTTTCATGAACTCCTGGTCACTAGCACCAAGTAGTTTAGTCGAGCATTCCACCATTCACACATTTTCACTTATTCTTTCATAATTTCTCTACGGCAGTAAAATTTGACCTGTAAGAGCATTTTGGGGCTGATTCACTAGCAGAGCGCCTTTTAACTTCGACAGGGCACGATGAACGAGAGATTGGATGTATAAATTCTTGTACACAAGTCTCACGAGAAGCTTGATTTATTGCAGCAGTTCATACCACCCACCCTCAGAGGCTGTGGAAGCACTCAAATTCTTTCATCGGGTGCCTCTGCTATGTGTACGAATTCATTTTTAGGGGCTGGACTGTATCTTTTCAATCCCTACACTTCGCGTTGATAAACTTTGTTATGACACCTCGAAGTTTTTAAACATTTATTTTTTTTATTTCTTATTTTTTTTAGTTTTCTTCTCTCAACCTTCAATTTCCTCTCCACTGAGTGAGTTGGGTCCGTTGGATAAACACGTTTCTTTTTCTTTCTTTAGACTCTGCTTGTCGGGATACGAATGCGGTGGTCCTCAATTAATATTCTATCAATTTTATCTTTTTCACCTCCTATTTCCCCAGTTCTCCCAGCCCTAGAGCTTTGTGACGGTCTGTATCGTATAATAGTAGCATGAAGTATGGTACATCATACAAGTTAAGGTAAACACTATAATGCAAAATTATGTCCTGAACAAAAATAGTGAAGTTAGTCATAATTTGATAAAGAAAACTTAAATGAATTTTGGGTAAACTATTTTATTTTACTATGATGAAATGTTCTATTGATTCTAGTGTCTCTATTTCCTACTATGTCACCAGTTTACCCAATCCAAAAGTTATGTTTCAGATTTCGGTTAATATTTGTAAAAACCGTAAGAACTCAAAAACACATTTGATCACTCGTATTGTGTCAAGCACATTTGAGCAAACCATATATAAACAAACAAACAAACAAACAAACAAACAACTTTATTGCGGATTTCGGTGATCCATAAAAAAAAAAAAAATAAATAAAATACATTACAATTTTGAAGTATACCACTATCTTACTGCTAGTACTTATTCACCTATTTACATGAACTGTCAATCTACTAATATTTAATATTGCCGGATTAATGAAATGGGTAATATTTATCATGTGAGTAGTAATTTCAGAAAGATACCTACAGTCTGAGTGAAAAATACCAGACACAATTTTATTTGAGCTGCTTTCTAACCTTTTTAAAAAACCAATTACAAGTTTTCTGATTACTTCTTTAGGCGAAGGTATATTTCTACATACATACATCGGACTAGCTCTACAATACTTAGGTTCACCACACAGAATTCTGGGACAATTGTTATAGGCAACAATAAATCTACTATGGGTAGCGTTTGCATAATTCCACCATAGATGAGCTGCGTAAACTGACTCACAATAGGACCTAAACAGTTTAATTTTTACACTTTCAGTACAATGTCCGAAATGTCTTTTAATCATGTTACTTTGCCTATACAGCTTGTTACGCTGGCATTCTATATCTAATGTATCTTTGAGATCATCACTAATTATATGCCCTAAATACTTTATATTGCTCACTATGGGAATTTTATCATTACCTAGCTTAAAATTATCATATTTACAACATTTAAGAAATTTAGACTTAAAAACTAGCACCGCACTTTTAGAACTATTAAATTTGATATCATTTTTTATCCCCAAATCATTACAAACGTTAATTAATTTATTTAGACCACTTGCAGATGGTGCAATTAGTGCAATGTCATCTGCATAAATAAAATGATTCGTTTTTGCATTACCTATTATACAACCTACTTTAATTTTGCCTAATTTAATGGATAAATCATTTATATACATACAGAATAGGTAAGGAGAAAGAATTCCTCCCTGTCGAACACCATTATTTACGGTAAAGAAGTCAGATATGGTATTTGACCATCTTACACACATTTTTTGAGTAGCATACCAGTAACTAATTATTCCTATAATATATGATGGAACCTTAAATTTACTTAACTTATCTATTAGAACTCTGTGATTTACTCTGTCAAAAGCCTTTGACGCATCCAAAAAACAGGAATATATATTGCTATTAAGACTATTATATTTCAATATCATTTCTTTTAATGAGTAAATACATGTATCTGTACCATGATTTTTCTTAAATCCAAACTGGTTGTCCGTTGTTAAGATAAATGATTCTATTCTACTAAGTATGATTCTTTCTAAAATTTTACTACAGATACTAGCTAACGCAATTGGCCTATAATTGGATTTTATAGTTATACTTTGAGCGGTTGATGTTACTATTAATATAATAACAGTTTGAATTTCAATATTTTTTCTCTTCCTTAATTGTGATGACGTCACAGTCAAGATGTATTTTTGCTCCCCCCCAAAAAACGGTACAGTGACGTCAGATTGTGTACATAATTTCGACCGAACTTACTTCGTCATCTTTTTTTTAACCACTTTGCCTCTGTTTTGGATTAAAAAGCTTGAGTTATGACGAGTAGTGGATGTGAATTATATTTCGAACAGGTAAAAACAAAGTTTCCATGTTCCTAATGGTAGAAAGAAATTTTTTCTTGAGTTTATTTATTCAAATCTGCTTTTTATTTTTGGTGGTCGTAAGGCAAAATGCGGCCTAATCGGGACGTTTTGTGATTTCGAGTTGTTTATACTACGAATTAATTTTAAAAAATCGGGGGTGGAGAGTGGATCCCCTAAACCAAAAGGGAGGGGAAAAATGTTAGGTAGGTATTAAAAGGTTTGTATAGTTTCCTAAACTGATAATTTTAAAAATGAAGGTTAGGTTATATTAGCTCAGGTTATTTTTTCTTCAACTATTTTATGTTCTTTGTTCAAATCAGTTCTTCATTTTTAGCGGTCGTAAAGCGAAATGCAGCAAAATCGACTTGTATTCCGAGTTCGACCAAATCGGTGTAAAACTGTTTTTCCGCATTTCGCCTTCCACCCGCTAAAATAGAACAGAATTGAACAAAACACAAAAATGTTACAGGTAGAAGTAATAAATTGAACAAAAAAGTGATTATAGTAAAGTAAAAAATGACCCAGATTTAAAAAAAAATTTAACTAAAATTTCTAAATTTAATTAAAATTATATTCAATAAGCTAAGAAACAATGTAATGATCCTTTATATTCTTTTTATATCGTTAATATTTAAGAAAAATAAGCGAAAATCAGTCATTTGATAAAAAAAAACTAGAATTTATATTTTGGATGCAAATTGGCGATCAAGATAAAGAATGGGCACTGCATAATATGTTGTACTACATGTCGTAAGCATTGTCCAAATGGTTTAATGAAAAATTAAAGAATTAAAAAAAAATAAAGTGCCGATGGTATTGTGTGACCCGAAAGAACATATCACTCACTGTTCTTTCTGCTTAATGGACACTCAGAGTAAGTATTTGATGTTGTAGTTAACCTGAATAATCTAAACATAACGATTATTTTTTTTTAGAAAAAATAACGCAATTGAATATAATCAATAAACATACGTATACATTTGTTTTAATTCCGGGTAAACCTTCCAAGTGCCTGTCATTTATGGTCTATCTCAATATTCTCTCTGCCACCCGCCCAGTACCTCATTCATCCGAAATACCAATCCCAAAACCACTGGACGAAATATTACGTTTTTATTCAGAAGATTCTGCAGATGAACATGCGCAGGGTCTTATATAAGGCCCCAGAGAGAGATTCCTTACCAAATCCCATGACTCAACCTGAGCTAAATATGATTTGATTTGTGATTTCGGTTTGACAAAACAACTGAATGAGCTTTAAGTGTTGCGGCTTATGGGAAAAAATATTGGCTATAAATGTTTGGGTGTAATTATAACTAGGGAACTCAAGTTCTCGAAACAGTGCATTGAGGCGGAGAAGAAAGCCCAAAGGATGCTAGGCTACATAAAGCGACAGTTTGGATATCGGAACAAGGAGATAGTACTCTGTTTCTACAACTCTCTTGTCCGACCGAATTTGGAATACGCCGTACAATTTTGGAGTCCTTCGTTACGAAAGGACATGGCGAGATTGGAACGTGTGCAAGCCAGGGCAAACAAACTGATTCCCTCTATCAGACACAAAAGTTACGAAGATGGGTTACGGGAATTAGATTTGTTCTCGTTGGAGACCCGGAGGCTGCGTGGTCAGCTTATCGAAATGTTTAAAATACTTCGAAGCTTCGCTAATGTGGACTACATGGATATTTTCCAGCTAAGCGAGAACAAAACCAGAAATCATGGCTACAAACTTGAGCTGAAGCGTTACCACCGCGATCTGTGTGTGAAAATTTCCACATATAGCATCTGTGGTACTTGGAACGCACTTCCAGTGGAAGTTGTCATCAGCAATTCTGTTGAACAGTTCAAGTCGAGACTAGACAAAGTCTTGAAAAATAGCCGTTTGGGCACATAACCGTTGTGCGAGTGTTCCTCGAGGGTGTCAATTGACACTCGAGAACTAGGCCTGCTCAGCTGTTAGGCCAAAGGTACCCTCTTTGAATGGACCGTAAGGTCTACTAGGGTATTTAGTTTCCTTGTGACTCTTTGTGACTCTCTCTCTCTCTCTCTCTCTCTCTCTCTCTCTCTCTCTCTCTCTCTCTCTCTCTCTCTCTCTCTCTCTCTCTCTCTCTCTCTCTCTCTCTCTCTCATATCTAAATTTGTAGATGACACGAAAATAGGTAACTCAGTATTATGTGAAGAGGACAGGGCTAGCCTGCAAGCTGATATAAATAAAATTACCGAATGGTCTGAGAAAGGGCAAATGCCATTTAATATCGACAAATGCCAAATCCTTCAGTGCGGAACAAAAAACAAAAAATACAACTATACAATGCAAGGCGGCTCAATAAACACAACCTCGCAGGTTAAAGATTTAGGAGTAATAATTAAAGAAAACTTAAAAACATCAAACCAATGCGCAGCTGCTGCAAACAAAGCTAACACAGCACTAGGATTTATAAAAAGAAACTTTACTTATAAAAGCGAGGAGATAATTATGCCACTATATAAAAGTATTGTCAGGCCCCATCTTGAATACGCTGTACAGTTCTGGGCCCCTTACTTAATAAAAGACATAGATAAATTAGAAGCTGTACAACACAGAGCGACAAAACTTATCCCGTCAGTACGTAACAAACCTTACCACGAGAGGCTAAAAAAACTCAACCTATTTTCCGTCAGAAAACGAAGACTAAGGGGGCAGCTTATAGAGTGCTTCAAAATACTTAAAGGATTTAACAACGTTAATGCCAATAACTTGTTCACACTGACAGGGGAGTGTCCCACCCGTGGACATGATTCAAAACTTCAGGGTAAAAGAGCCACTATGGATGTAATAAAAAACTTCTTCACTTACTCGATTATTAATGATTGGAATAATTTGCCAAACGAGGTAGTGGACAGCAGCACTATAGATTCATTTAAAATGAGATTAGACAAACACTTAACAAATATTAGAATTGTTTAGCATAAGCTACAAAATAAAATAATATTACAAAAATATAACTCTTTCAGGTGTATGTAAGTGGTTTTCATATTCATTTCATTTAATTACTATTCAATGCAAATTTCCTTCAGGTACTGTCTTCTTACACCTGCAAGGTACTTTTCCCAAATTATTTCATGTACGGCTTTTGCCGGAGGGAGTGGAAGGTGGGGAGAGCCTAAAACTTTTCTATCCTTTACTTCTACTATTCTATGTGTAAGTGGCAGTAGATTTAAGGCCAGATCACCTTAGTCTGGGCCGTAAGGCCCGTGTGATATGTGTATCTATGTAACTCTCTCTCTCTAGACTCTGTTTAAAAGAAAATACATACTATTAGAAAGCTGTAGTTATATACATTATTAATCTTTATGAATTATATACAGTATAGACTTTCTCCAGTGATTGTAGGGAGAGAAAATAAATACTGCTTTTATCCAGCTTTGCTGCCCCCCCCTTTCCTTTAAAACTTTATTTATTGTTTGAATAATGTTTATTTTTATTTTAAAATCGTAATTGCAGTTTCGCTGTTGGATGAAAATTAAACCACCTTGTTTATGAGACTAGATGGAGAAAATAAAAAGGTTTATACTTACTCGGAATCGGTATCATCATCATCTGTGTCATTATTTCCCCACCACCACTTTCGCTTCTTTTTCTCTAGTTCTAATTCTGGTTCTGGCGGCCCTTTGCCTTCCCTGTAAATGATTGGTCCACAGCAGAAGTACTTGTAACGACCACCATCTTTCTTGTTGCAACAGTAATCGCCATCGTGTCTACAGCAGAACATGAGAAACGCCAACACCAGAATACAAGCAGCCAAAATTCCCCATAATTGAATCTGGAAAAATGAAATCCACTTTAAAATTGATACATTGTGTCAGTCCGTTTACCAATTTGAAATAAGATTTGTGGCTTTAAATATACTCTGCCCCTATATATCCCTATTAAAGAAATGTCTTTGAAGAGTCGTGTGCTCATTTGCACTGCGACTTATCGAAAACCTCATTCTATTGGGTTGAGGAACAAGTTCTTGAGGTTTTATCAAATTTATCATTACCAGTAACAATTTTAGAAAAACTTCACTTTTAATTTATAGCAATATGCAATTTAATCAATAATGTATTCTCCGTTGTTATTTGTGACTTCTTTTCAAAGTTCAACTAGTTTTTCGATGCCTCTGCAATAAAAATCTATGGATTTTGACTCGAAGAATTCGTCTAACCAGGCTCTTAATTCCACATCAGTATTGAAGGAAACGCCGCGCAAATTGTTGGAGAGCGATCGGAACAGATGGAAATCTGATCGAGCCAAGTCTCGAGAATATGGAGGATGCGGCAGGATTTCCCAATTAAGCGTTTGGATGGCGTCTTTTGTCATATTGGAAATGTGAGGACGAGCATTGTCGTGTTGCAGAAGGACTCCATAACGTCGATGAGGTCGCTTTTCACGAATAGCTTCGGCGAGTCGATACATTTGTTGAACGTAGAGTTCTGCATTGACAATCTCGTTGTTCGTAAGGAGCTCATAAATAATGATGCCTTCACAATCCCAGCACACACACAGCATCGTCTTTCGTGGATGAAATCCTTGTTTAATCGCGGAAGTGGTTTTTTATTGGGGCTAAGCCATTGTTTTTGATGGTTCATGTTGACATAAACACACCACTTTTCGTCGCCAGTGATGATACAGTGGAGAAATCTGTCCTTATATCCACGAGTAGCCTTGTGACGAGCAAGAAAACCTGCGGCAATCATGGAGCGTTGAAGTTTGTTGCTTTCGCTCAAAGCGTGAGGAACCCATGCACTGAGATTTCGAACTTTCCCCATCGAATGAAGGTGATTCACTACAGTTTTTGGATCACACGTCAATTGTACAGCCAATTCTCTTGTCGATTGACGAGGATTTTCCTGAAGAAGGTCGTTCAATCGATCTTCATCCAACTTAATGGGGCGACCAGAACGTTCTTCGTCATTAAGATTAAAATGACCGTTTTTGAAACGTGAAAACCACCATTGAGCTGTCCTTTCTGATAAAGCATTTTCTCCGTACACAGCACAAATATCGCGACGAGCTTTGGCTGCGTTTGCATTGTTCCCGTCTCGATTGAAAATGAATAACAACAAGTATCGAAATTGCGCCTTTCTTTCAACTTAACATTCCATTTTGAGGGTACAGAACAAAAGTAAATTACCCCAACTTTTAAATGAACCGCAATGACTTATTACTTAACTTCAAGACGTAGCCTAAGCAAAAGCCTAATAGTCTACGCTGTTAAGAGACGTAGCCTAACCTTTGCAAATTTTGGTCTCATTATTTATTATTGTTTCTTAATATGTGCACAAATCACGTCAACAAAACTTAAATCAACACGACATTAAAAAAAACACAAGAACTTATTCCTCAACCTAATACGAATGCGTTAGATGGGGAAATCATAAAATTTTACAGGATAGTAGGTGGGAATCTTGTTTCGAAGACTTCCCCATTGTTTGGTACAAGTACATTGATGAAGTCATTTTTCTGTGGCCTAATTTAAAAGATGTACATCGTTTTCTTACTAAACTGAATTCACTCGTTTCGTCTATTAAATTTATCCATGAGGTTGAAAATATTAGAGCCATTCTCTTCCCAAATCTTCTCATTCATAAAACTCCGCCTGGTTTTAAATTTTCCGTTTATTTCATACCTACAAATTCATAGGTGAGAGAAGACTGTGTGATAGAAGGATAGCATGAGAAGGTTTGGGGTGTTTTTTATGTGTGTGTGTGTGTGATAGAGAGAGAGAGAGAGAGTTGATGGAGAGGAGGATGAAGTGTTGATTTGAGGTAGAGTGTCGTTTTTCAGGTTACTTGGCTTATCTCTATCTTGTTAGTTTTATTTGTGTTCCTTTGATTCGTCTAAGTTTATTTTTTGGCCACTTCTATTTCCTTGCTTTGATCTTTCTTTTTATCTAGTTTATAGTTTATCATTTATGTACCTTTTCAGGTAACGTTTCTTCTAATTTATTTTGTCATAATGTGGGTTTCTTTTTATCTAGTTTATGGTTTATCATTTATGTACCTTTTCAAGTAACGTTTCTTCTATTTTTTTGTCTTATTGCGAGTTTTTATTTTCATATTATTACTAGGTAAGGCATTCATGCCTTTTTCTTGAGTTTGGCTTTGATTTTATGTCCGTTTCGTTATCATCTTGTGTTACGTTAGATTTGGCTTTCTTCTTGTAGCAGGCGCTGTCTGCTGCTGGGAAATGATTTACGAACTTGATTCCTTAGTGGTATAATCAGTTCTCTACTCGTTTCTGGATGTTTATTTTCTATTTTCGAGTAAATATTTCTGGCCCATTTTTCTAGTTTTTTATTGATTGAATCAATATTGGCCCTTTCTATTATTTCCTGAATTCTTCTCCTTTCTATTGTTCTTGTGTTTGTAATTAAGTGTGCCACCTTGTTTTGAATTCTTTGTAATTTCTTTTGTGGGGGTCGAATCAAGTAAACATTCGTATGGAAAATTTAAACGGTTCACACAAAATCTTCGGGGAACGTTTATCATTTTACGTTTGACTTTACCTCCTTTTGCAAATACAATGTACGAGAGAAATAATCATAACACGAAAATTTTAACAGTCATTCAGAAATGAAATGAAATAAAAAGAGAGGTGAGAGACAAAGAAAAGTTCTTCCGACCCCCCCCCCCCTGCCGCCCTCTTAGCCCTCATGGAGCTGCTAAACGGGGAGGGGGGGGGAGGCTCAGTACTCCTTCATAGACCCCCATAGTCACACTGTCTAGAGCCAAAGTAGGCTCCAAGTACTGTGAGTACGGCGGTCAGGAGTGAGAGAGAGAGAGAGGAAGAAGAAAGTTTTAGGATAGGACAACGAAAAAAATAGTAGTAGACAAAAGTGGATTTACTTAGTCATGGGACCTACAGCTTAACGTGAAATCCGAACCACGATGTGTCGCTTGTCTCTAACTATAACTTTGCAGTTTATCGTGACCCCTGTCCCACGTATCTACTGTGAGTCCCGTGTGCGAATGTGATAGTAAAAAGGAATAGATGTTGAAGGCTAAAGGAAGTAAAAGGTTTGCAAAGAGATGCTAGTTGCCTGGAGGTCAGGCTTATCTATGTCCATTATAGGTAGTTTTAGCTAGTGTGATAAAGTTAGAAAATTTGTATTTGCGTGAGTATTCCGCATTGCTGTTATTTTTTTTATTTATTTATTTTATTTTATTTTTTTATATGTATCTATTTTTAATATGTCTAAGTAGTATTTATGAGGCGTTCAAACCATTATAATAAATATACTTACTAAAAACTGGTGTATGTTTCTATCTCTCTATCTATTCTTTCATTTTCCTATCCTAGTTATAATTGACTATATGCTATTCTCTGGTGTTACTTCGGTTATTTAATTACTCTATGTGTAGAGTCACATTCACAGAGCCAGGTCACGGCGGGGCAGGGATGTGGAGGGTTTAGCACGTCATATCACTATAATGAGCCAGGGAAATAAATGAATTTTTATGCAGGGGGGATGGGGCTTTTCTGCCTGTCCTAAAGTTCTTCTTTTATTTCTTGGCATGAGTGCTCTCCTACCTAGGACTCGATTTTTCGGCAGAGGACACTTCTGTTAGCCGTGATTTGTGGGGGTACTCTTGCCTCCAAATCCAACTTGCTTAGCGTAATGCTCCCAGCAGATGATAGTAGCTGCTCTACCTCTTTATTTTCTGGTCAAATAACTGTGAATCCAGATGGTGTGTCAATACATTTGATTAGTGGTATTTCCAGATCAGTAAATATGCATTGCACTACTTCTTGTGGTGATCTTTTCGTTCCGTTAGGTATGAGTTTAAGGGAAAGCCTTTTGAAGTCCGGTGGGTCCATCTTGCCTGGGAGTCGTCCCCTTCCAAAAAGAGGGGTTCTTCAGTAGATCTTCAGTTGTGGAGACTTTAGCCAGTCTCTACTAGTGGGAGAAGACCCTCTATCTGTCCTAGGTCTATCTCGCCTACCTTCCAATTTTCGCACTCTCCTTGGTCAATCCTACCTATCTGGGTCTAGCCCTAACAGCGGTCTACAGTTGGGTTCTGGCTCATGGCCAAGAATCGGCCCCCCTTTTCTGGCCTCCTATGAGGGTCTCCTGTAGTAGTTCACTATACCTTACTACCAACTGCAACTCAGACCTTGCCGGTGACCAAGTTATATAGTGCTAGTGAGAAGTAAGCTTGAGGTAAAAAGTATGAATAAAGAGCCAAGAATTTAGAATAAAGAAGAGCAACCCCTTCGGCGGGGGGGAGGGGCACTTCGCTCAGGAGAAACAGGAGGAATCTCCAATCAACCCCAGGAGCACATATATTTCTTCTAAGAAGTTTTCTTGAGAAAGGCATTTTTCAGTCCTTCCTAGAACTTTTCCTCCTTTACCTGTTCGCAGCGAGAGAGCAAGCATACATACAGACTGAGTAAATCTATCGTCGGAACTTTTTTTTTTAGCGGGAGAAAAGGTACTTCTCGCGGTTACTCCTCCCCTCTGTAACCGTCCCACGATCGGGAAGGTAGAGAAGAAGATGAGGCCCGCGGACGACTTGCTCCTGGAGAAACTCCCCACACTCCTGACTCTCAGTTCAAGTGAACCGATAGTGAAGTGCTTAATGGGAAGTCCGAAACAAGCTTTAGAAGAGGGTTTATAGTGGGAGACGGGACGTTTTGAGTTAAAGGAGGACAGCCTGGTGAGGAGGCATATTGAGCAACCTTGGTAGTCAAAGGTGAAAAAGGGTGGAATACCCTTGCACGAAAGACAAGGGGGACCTGCTGATTAACGTGGATTCCGAACCACCTTCATGCATTTACTCATCATTCTTACTTCCTTTCTCACACTATTAGCACCTATGTTCCTCATACAGAAGCGGGAGGACTGCCTAATCTCTGTTCCCTTATTCTCTTCATCTTTCATTCATATGTTTATTGTAGCATTCATGCCGTTTTGAGTTTTCTGAGCTCTGATCTTTCTTTATGTATTATGTTACTTGTTTTTATTTTCCTTACTTTGTTTCACTTTCTCTTGTTGTTATCACTTTTTTAGCTATTTCACTTTAGTTTCACTTTGTTCACTTGGTTTACTATTAACTTTCACTTCACTATCATTTTTCTTAAACTTTTTAATATAGTTCACTTATTACACTTTTAGTTCATTTTGTTTGTATTATTTCTGTTTACACTTTTGATCTGTGTTGTCTTCTTAGTTGGTTGTTCCTTCCTATTATAGTTGTTTAAATTCGGTTGTCTTATTAGGGTATCAATCTGGGGTATTGGTCGGTTATTTCGTTGGTTGGGTTTTTATATAGTCGGCTAAATATCTTTATCGTTATTCTTGTTTCTTCTCTCTTTTTGAATTTCTACCTAAGTAAACATGGGTACCATCTCGATTCTCAGCTGTTGTCTACCGCTGGGAAATCGAGTGTTAAAGGAGACTCCAGCTCTGGTGTTTGTGTGTTCTGCAAATATCGGAGGTAGATCGTCTATTTTCCTCCATATTTTCTCCGCTCTGTTCCTGATATTGATGTTGAGCGTTTCTAATTCTGCTTCTTGGTTCAGATCCTGGAGTCTTCTCCTCTCTCTCCTACGGGTGTGGGTGATTAGGTAGAGAACTTTATTTTGTATTCTCTGGAGTTCCAATTCTTTGGTCCTTCTTTCACCTTTGATAGGGGTTGGCGGGTATAGTAGTGCCTCTCTTCCTAGTGCAAGATAGATTTTTCTTTTATTTTTCATGCCTAACCCTCTTAGATTGTACAGTAGTTTAAGTATCGCAATCGCTTTCTTCTTCCTCTCTGTTATATGTTGTTTGTAGCCTCTTTTTGTTATTCTGAGTCCTAGCACTTTGCCCTCACTATGATATCTGTAGTTTTGATCTTCAACTACAATTTCAGCTCTTTTGTTCCTGGAGATTAGGATTATTGTAAATTTCCTCCTGTTCGTCCTTATCTTCCAATCTCTTTCGTAGTTGTTTATGTTGCTAATTTCTAAATCTGTTGTCCTTGTCTGAAAGCGTACGTTCCTGTAGGGAGTGACGACGAGTTGGCTTATGTCGTCCGCTAACTGTATATTTAGGCAACCAGGCATTATTGGTGGTGGCAGGTCTGCTGTGTATATTGAATACAGCGTGGGGTTGAGACAGCCCCCCTGCGGGAGTCCAGCTTCCAATTCGAATTCTGGTCCTGAATAACCATTGATCTTCACATATGCTGTTCTGTCTGTGACATAATCGCAGAGAATTCTCTCCAGATTGCTATTTATCTGGAGATTTAAGATCTTATATTGCATTCCTCTGACTCAGACTTTGTCGGATGGTGTTCTACATCTCTCAGTACTAAATCGATGTAGTTATTCTCTGCTTTGGCCTTTGGTATTTTCTCTGTTTTTATGCCAAGTGCCATTGTGGTGTCTCTGCCTCTTCTTAATCCGAACTGATAATCATTATAAAGGTTATTTTCTTCAAGATATTCTTTTAGTCTTCCGTTAAGGATTTTCTCAAAGACTTTGCCCATGAAGTTCAATGGCGATATTGGTCGGTAACTGCTGAGGTGGTTTGGTGGTTTTCCTGGCTTTGGGACGAATATCATCTCAGCTAGTTATAGCTATAAGGGAAGTAACCGGTGTTTAAGCCTCCGTTAAAATATTCTTTAATGTTCGGATGATTATGTTAGGTGCCTTGGTAGGATTAATTCTGGATATTCCTGAGGGAACTGGCGCTTTCTGCTTGAATGATTGTATTACGCCTTTGATCTCTTCCGTTGTTATGTAGGCCCCTGTACCCAGAATTTACTCCCTTTCTAACTCTACACTTGGTGCTGGCTTGATCTTGTTTATGTTTTCTCGCAAGACTGTGTGGACCATTTCGTCTATCTCTGGATTGAAGTCTTCGTCCTCCTCTGGTGTTATGGAGAACACTGATATCCAGTGATACGAAAAAGTTCTTCGGTGGTACTTTCTTCCTGGATCTTTTCTCCCCGTTCATTCTTGATTGTTATTTTTTCTCTTGGGGGTCTTCTTTTAAGTCTATTTATTAGTCTACAGTTCTCTTTTGGTCTTCTTTCTTCGTCTATTTTCTCTATTAGGCTATCACATATGTGACTTTTCTGTTCTTCTATGAGATGCCTCAGTTCTTCTCTCCTTCTTCTGATTTCTTCGTATCGTTCTCTATTTGGTACAGTATTCCTCTTAGTTGCCTATTCTTTCTCTTCATTTCCCCTGTCCATCGAGGATGTGGAAGAGTACGGTATCTTGTCTTTGGTATATATCTTTCCTCCGCCTCAATGATCGTTTTAGTTAATCTTGAGTTCTCCTCATTAATATATTCCAGGTTGGCGTCACTGAGACCCTTTGGGACGAGGTTACTAAGATCTTGTGTGTAGCTACCCAGTTTGCTCTCTTGTAATCCTTCCTCGCCTGTACCGGTACCTGTATTGGGTATTGCTTCATGAGCTAATGTGTTCCAACATGGTCGCTACACGCAAAGGTAACTGGTTTCACGTGGATGTTGTATGGCGCATTGAAGCTACTTAGCACGACGTCTGGTTTTGTAGCTGCATTGCCTGTGACATATGTTGGAAAGTCTGGCCCTATTCTCTTGAAAATGTTTCTTTCCACATCATTTCTAAGTTAGCTCCTCTGTTGTTTCTGGAGTGGTATCCATTTGCACTACACCTGGCATTGAGGTCTCCCATAGAGATGGTTGGGAAACCTGTGCCAAAGATTTTTAAATAGGTTGTGCAGGGAAAGGAAATTTTTTATTGGTACTTGGTATCCCGTGGCTACTATTATTGGCGTTAATTCCGTTTCAATTTTTACGGCCAAGTATGCCTCATCAAATTATTAACTTCTTTGAACTTCAGCCCTCTTTTTACTGCTATGGCCGCCCCGTCATGACGTACGCCTGAAGGGTTCGCATTTATGACGGTGTAATCGAACAATTTCATTGTTTTTTTTCGTCTGGATTCACTCTGTGTTCTGATATTAATATTATGTCTGGATTGATCTCTCTGAAGTTATTTCCTAATGTTGATGTTTTACCATTCCATCCTTGAGTGTTGATTTGCAGAATGCTGAGCTTTCTTCTCCTTTCTGGTTCCATTGTTTATTAAGTTTGGTCGTCTATATATCTTGGACTTCTGGTGGCTCGATCTCTTGTTTGGTTCTGCTTCGTTGCCTTTAAACCTACCATTCACAATACTTTGAAATTTAGAATGGCAGAGAGTAACGCAGTAGCCAGGGTAGATTTGAATTTTATCTTCCATTAAGAGTCTTTGTACTTCTTCCTCGTCTTCTTCTCCTGTCTTTCCTTTGAGTGCCCATTTGCATTTTCCTTCTTTAATTGCCTTAATGATGTTTTCCTGTCTCTTGCCTCTCGGGAGGAAGGGGGGGGGGAGCATTCATCGCTGTAGACTTTATGTTTTATTTCCTGTGCTTCTATGCGTACAATTTTGTTTCCTTCATTGCTTTGCACTGAGATGTTTGAAATTGCGTTCTCTTCAGTAGTATCTTCCTCGTTGCTAGTTGGTGCCGACGCTGAAGCGACGTTGGTTTTAAGGATCTCAGATGAGGAAGGAGGGGGTTGTCAGAGAACCACATCTCCTTCATTCCATTTTTTTCTATCATTGTATTGAGTGTCGTAGCGGAGGTGCTTACTTTTCCAATATTCATCACATAGGCATAGAATATGCATGTGAGCACTTCTGTCGATGCTCCTGGTGGCACATTTAGATGGGTATGTGCTTCCTGCATTTGCTTCACAGTTGCTTTAGCCACTCATGTGTATGTTGCATCTTTTCTATTTTCTTCTTCGTTTCTCGCTTCTCTTTCCTTTTGTTCTATTATCTCCTTCTTTGGGAGGCAAGCCATTACCATAGTCCTATGTGGCCCATGACAGTTCACGCATTTCTTAGTACTTTCCTTGCACTGTCTCCATTCGTGGTTCTTCTGTCCGCACTCAGAACATACTGTATCTTTCTCAGTGCAGTCACGCGTCAAGTGGTCCTCCACCTTATGTGTATGTTGCATCTTTTCTATTTTCTTCTTCGTTTCTCGCTTCTCTTTCCTTTTGTTCTATTATCTCCTTCTTTGGGAGGCATGCCATTACCATAGTCCTATGTGGCCCATGACAGTTCACGCATTTCTTAGTACTTTCCTTGCACTGTCTCCATTCGTGGTTCTTCTGTCCGCACTCAGAACATACTGTATCTTTCTCAGTGCAGTCACGCGTCAAGTGGTCCTCCACCTTATAGCAGCGGAAGCACATTTGAATATTAACATGTTTCTCGCGCTCTGTGTTCTCTGGTGGAATACTCATGTTAAACCTGAGCAGTACTCGTTGAAATATCTTTCCTGCCATATTTGTTGTAGCACACACAATTTTGAAGACATGTGTGTGGTGGCCAAATTTAATTATTTGGTTTATTTTTATGCCTTCATGATTTTTTTTTCTATTTCTTCTTTCATTTCCTCTTTGTCATGAGAACCCACCCAAACGTCGACTTTCCTGCATATAATGCTTCTGTTTGCAGTTATCTGGGGCGGTATTTTGGGCGTTAGTCCTATTCCCTTTAGTGTCTCTATTCCTTCCTGGGACACTAATTTTCCTACTTCTTTTTCCTTGCTTGCGATTACCACGTAGCCATTTGGGATGTCGATAATTTTGACGAGGGCTACTTTTATCTGTCCAAATAATGTCTCGCAGAGTTTTCCTTTGTCCGGTTTGATCTCTTGGTCAATTGTCCATAGAGGTACTCGTAGGCATTCCAGGCTGCCTCCTTTCCCTAGAAGGGGATTTTTCCCTATCCTTTTGCTAGTCAAGCGCCTGGGCGCTCTTTTCTTCATTCCTTCCTCCAGAGGCCTATGTTTGTTTTCTTCCTTCCTCTAAATCTGCAAAAATGGATAGTGAAAAACGTTCCCTTTCACCTAGCAGCCTATGGTTCCCTATTTACCTACTTATTTTAGCGCTTCACGACGACCCTACCTAAATAGGCCTAAACTAAGAGGCACCTCCACAGAATTTTGGGCTTGTGGTCTTAAGGACCCCCTTCTTCGCGCCCCCTATTGGGGCTTCCTTCTGGGGTTCACTATACCCTACCTTAAGTGGCTCTGGGCGCAGCGATGGTCGCGTTATGTCGCTTTTAGTCGGCGAAGTAAGTGGAAGTCAAAGCGTGGAATAAGGAGGAATTAAGGATGAATTACCCCTTTAGGGTAAGCACCTCGCTCACTGGAAACAGGAGGAATCTCCAATCAGTTCAGAAGGCGCATATATTTCTTTTTTCTTGAAGTTAACTCTGATGAAAAGTGAACTTTTCCTTAAGCGCACTCACGAGCGAGATAGCTCATAACCTTGTTTTTTAACATCAAATAAACTTACACTCAAAAGTTAAATTTTAAGTATTTCAACTTTTAAAACATTTTAAAACTTTTTTAAAACCTTTATTTTAAACCTTCTCGGTAAATCATTGTCGGTAAGTTGTATATCTCGGTGAAATATTGTCGGTAAATCTTCCGGATTCGCTAATTTCTTGATATTTCTCTTTAATATTTTTCGCTTTCCTCTTCATCTCCTTAGTCCACTTTGGGTGGGGTAAGGGCTTGTATTTTGTCGTTGGGATGGCCTATTCGTCGGCTTTAATAATACTGTTGATCATATTGTCTATTATTTTGCCAAGCTCTTCCCGGTTCTTCCCGTCCAGGTCCTGTTGGAACTATTCTTCTAGCATCGTTACATATTTTGTCCAGTCCGCCTTCTTGTATAATTTTCTAGTGCTTATGGAACCATAATTGGGCTCTGGTTTGTGGTTACCATGATTCCTATGTGGTCACTACAAGAGATGGAGACTGGTTCCATATAAATGTTGTATGGGAATCTTGCGGTTATCATTACTATGTCCAGCCGAGTAGAGGCTCTGCCGGTTATATAAGTCGGGAAGTCGGGGCCGACTCTTTGAAGTATATTTCTTTCCATTAAAAGTTCCAGGTTGCGACCGGCGTTGTTCTTCGTATTGTAACCTGAATCGTGTAATTGAGCCTCCAGATCCCCCAGTAAGATGGTAGGGTTGTTTTTGTTGAACATCTCCATCACTGAGTGGACTGAGATGTATGAGCGACGGGGTGGTTGGTAGGCCGCCGCTACCGTGAGCAGGGTATACGTATACTCCATTTCTATTGTCGCTGCGATGTAGGCCTCGTCTACCTCGCTTACCTGAGTGTAGTGGATGTTTCCCTTTATTGTGATGGTTGCGCCATCGTACCTCTCTCCAGTCGGGTTCTTTTTTTATTATGTTATATTTGGTCATTTTCATGCATTCGTTGTTTATTCATCCATGTTCTGAAGTGCAGATTATGTCTGCATCCAGACGTGTGAAGATATTACCGTATTGGATGCTTTATTTTTCCATCCATCTGTATTGATGTGTAGTATCTTAATATTTATGCTGTCTATTGTTTTAATTTTGTTCCTTTGTTTTTTCTTTTTTGTATCTTTTGTTCGATAGTTTGTCAAATGTTTCTTTCTTTAATAGTTTAATGTCGTTCGGGTAGAATCAGATGCGATCTTCCAAAATCAGCTTTTCAATTGAGCCTTTCTCATGTTTCGTTACGTACGTCCATTTAAATGTGCCCTTTTCCAGTGCTTTCCTTATGTCGGCTGGTCTGGCCCCTTTTGGCAGGGGCGAGGCTTCATGTACAAAGATACGTAATTTGAAATCTTTAGCTTCGTATCTGCATCCTTCTTCCTTTTCTGCTTCTGATGAGGTTTGTGAATCTGTGATTTCTCCCTTATTTTGTCTTTTATTTGCCTTTGTAGGGGGTCTTCCTTTTCTTTCTTTTTTTTGTTTCTTTGTCTGAGCTGTCTGTTTCTTTCTCCTCTTCTGTTGTTTCTTTGGTCTCTTCTTCTTTTTCTTCTAATGTGTCGCCTACTTCCAGCATGTCCTTGGAGGGTTTTGCCGGCCGTGATTCCGTATATCAGTGCCGATTGGGGGTTGGGCGGAAACCACCTTTTCCTTATACCATTCTTTTCGAGGAGCAGGTTCAGTGTCTGCGAATGTTCCTGGCTGTGTTATGTTGTGTACATGCGCAAACATTATACCCGCCAAGATTTCTAGACCCGTTCCTTTATTGACATTTATACTTATTTTTTTTGTTTTTCTGTTTGTTTGGGTTCCTTTACTGCTGTTTTAGCAACATTTGCGTATGTTTGATTTGGCTTCTTTTCATATTCTTGTCTCTCTTATTGTTCCTTTCTTATTATTAATTCTCTTCCTTTGGGGCAATTAACAGCCATAGTCCTGTGTGTACCCTGGCAGTGTAGGTACTTTTTGGTTGTTTCCGTGCATTCTCGGAAGTAGTGGCCATCTTTCCCGCATTCGGAACACATTTTTCTGTCTTTGTGGGTACAGTTTTGGGTCACGTGTTGTTCTAGTGCATTACACTGGAAACACGTCTGTACGTTTATGAATTCATCTATTATGTTCTCCGGTGGCATTCTCATTCCGAATGCCAGAAAAACATTCTGCAGCACTCTGTTGGCCATGTCTGTTGATGAGCACTCTACTTTGAAGACGTGAGTTTGTTGGCCGAATTTTATTACTGCCGTTATATTTAGGTGCGGGTTTTTTCGTTCCAGTTCCGTTTTGAATTCCTCTCTCGTGTGAGACCCCACGTACAGGACTACTTTTCTGCATACAAGTGATTGATTGGCCAGCAGTTGTGGTGGTATTTAGGCGCTAGTCGGATGTTCCATAGTATTCCAATACCTTCCGGTGCTACTAGCCGTTCCACATCTTCTTTTTTTACGGCATAATGCTATGTACCCGTTCGGTACATCGATTAGCTTTCTAATGGTTATTTTAGGTTCTGTATACAAGGCTCTTATCAAAACCCCTCTCTCGAGCTTTGGCTTCCCAGGCTCGGTTCTTAATGGTAATCTTCGATCCTCCATGGTTAGTTTGTATGTACGCTATCTGGATCTTCCCGACCCGTGGGCCCAGTCTCCGCTAATTTGGCTGTCAAGGATGAGGATGATGATGAATGAGTGGATGGACCCAGGTGGGCTTCACTCGAGGGGTGAAAAGTGACGGACTTTTTGCTGGCTAGCGCGGAATCAACCATCGCTTGCTGGGGGTGTTGCCTTTCGATGGAATTAAAAACCGCTGTTGCTTCCTACCATACACTGAGATGGTTGTATATACCTCAGTGGTCTTGGAGGCCCCCTCAGGTGAAGTGGTTAGACTCCCCTGCAGAGGTTGCAACCCAGCCCATTGTCCGAGGGCTCCTCTGGTACGCCTATCTGGCAGTGGGCTAATCCACAAACCTCCCTCCTCCCGTACCCTCAATTATACAAATGCTACGGCTTTGTATAGTTGGGACGAGGTTGTGGTGACAGCTGTCATCAGCTGGGGCACTAGGCAACGGGGCGGGGGGGGGGGCATTAGCCACTCATGATGGATTGACTAACTGTGGTTGCAAACGTATTTTTATCTTTTTAGGTACCTCCCGGAAAGAAGGATTTTAGGTGTGGGAGAGGAAAAGATGGAGGAGACTATAGATGAAAATGAAAATGAAATTATGAAATTGAGTTGGAGGGAGTCTTCTTTCTTCAGATCTTCTTGAGCGGGCGAATTGTTGCTCAATTTCTTCCAAAGTGAAGGGGTAAATTCTAGGCGTTGAAATGGAATAGGTACAAGTGAATAATTTCGTACCTAATCTTCTAATTCAAAGACGAAAATTCTCTTAGGTGGAAATAGGGAAAATATTTGGGGCGTTTGCTTTGCCAAGCGTGAATTATTCCGAGGGAAGGCGATCCAAGCAGTGAATTCACTTACCAATTCTAGTTTTTATTTTCATATTTATTCTGCACATATTCATAAAGTTAAACGCTCTGTTTTTTCTTCCACGTTTCTACGTGCTTTACGTGTTGTGAGCCCGGAATATATGGAACTTAAATCCCTAATACCTTTCGAATCTGTCATAAATTGTGTTACCCACATCATTTTCATTTAAATTTTTTCAACTCTGCAAAAAAGACCTTCTAAAACCAGAACAAATATAGGGGCGTTTATACAGTCCAACGTTTTGGTTTCCCAAGGAAATACTATAGGCAAACAGACAAGCAACTTTCTTTGTCTTAATCAAGATTAATAAAGTGTAAAACGAGGAGAATATATCAGTTGAGTCATAAGTAACAGCGCATCTCAAACTTCCAGTGTTTTAACCTCAACCATAAATTACCTGTTTATAAAGAGCGTTCATCGCTCATTCTTACATCATCATAATTTAAATTAAAATATCATGCCCTAAAATCCATGAACTAAAAGTATATATTCGCCATGTGATGTTGTGGGAGTTTAAGAATAACAAAAACGCTTCAGAAACAGCAAAGAAAGTTTGTAGTGTTTATGGCCAAGGTCTTCATTACTGATCGCCAAGTCTGAAATTGGTTTTCAAATTTCGTTCCGGGAATCAATCATTAACAGATGAACCAAGACCAGGGCGATCATCAGGTTTCGATTAAGATGTTTTAAGAGACCTGGTAGAATGCAAACTTATACTGTCAATAGCTGCAACGTGTGCATGAAAATCTTTTATTTTTTCAATGTGTGCATGAAAATTTGTAATAAAAAGCCCTGAACTCGTCAACAGGAGACACGTTGTACTTTTTAATGATAACGCAAGACCACAACCAGCGAGAATCAGGCAGAAAAAACTATTGGACTAAGGCTGGTCTGTTCTACCCCATCTCCCATATTCACCAGACCTTGCACCAAGTGATTTTCATGTTTCTTGTTCACTACAAAATCCTTTGAATATTAAAACAAATATCTAAAGACCAGGAAATATGTTCGTGGACAACTTCAACTCAAAACCTTAGAAGAATCAACAAGCTACCTGTTAAATAGCAAGAGGTGGTTGACAAAAATGACAAATATGCTATTTATTAAAATTATCTAATAATATATATTTCACAAAAACGGAAATTACTTATGACAACATGATAATAATGCCCTTTTGTCCGTGTCTAATAATGACCACTCAAGCAATTATAATTCAGATACATTTATATACCATTCTAATGAATTCCTTATAAATAATATTTTTAAATGTTCTTTCATCGGCCACTTTTGTAATTTTAATATTTCCCCCGGACTTTTTAAATTGATCCTGTTATAAAAAAACTAGTTCTTAAAAAAATTAATTTGCACAGCAATTCATAGCTTTGTTTTCATTTTTTTGGTTAAATGTACGAGGGGCGGTCAATAAGTTTTGCAATTCGGATATAAGAAAACGAGATATGAGGAAAAGTGTTTTATTATTTTTCAATATAACTACCCTCGACTTCAATGCACTTGAGCCACTTGTCCCTGAGGCTTCGAATTCCTGACAACCAGACATCTCCCGACTGCTCTTCAATCCACTCCTGGACGGCGAGCTGGACATCTTCATCGTCCCCAAACCGGCGTCCACGCAGTGCAACCTTGAGCTGGCTGAATAAAAATTAGTCGCTTGGAGGCCAGATCTGGACTGTAGGGAGATGGTTGAGCTGCTCAAATCCGCACTCGCGCAGGGCAGCTTGTGCAACTCTGGCCTTGTGGACTTTGACGACGTTGAAGTCGATCATGGGGCGTGAGGTTTCTAGGGACCCAACGGGCAGAGACCTTGGTCATGGACAAATTGTCGTGGATGATGTTAATAACACTTCCATGTTATATTCCAAGTTCTCGGTCGATTTCTTCGACCTTCACACGTCGATTTTCGAGGATCCTCCTATCCACACGGGCCACATTGTCCTCGTTGGTCACGTCTGATGGGCGTCATCTTCAAGGTATTCACGAACATGGTGGAACTCCATATTTCAGCGAGCAATGGTTGCATAGGGAAGGGCGGTGTCGGTGTACACTGCAACCATGCGTTCATGGATCCCTTTTGCATTCTTGTCTTCCTTGGTCAAAATTTGATCAGTGCGCGGTGCTCAACCTTCTCAATTGTTGAAAACTTTGTGACTGGCGATCTGCGATCAGCTACTGCTTCTTAAATAGACGAGGCAGGAGCGTGCGGCTGCAGGTCCTGACTTGTCATAACTTCTCCTAACACCCTCACAAACAGCCATCCCCCTTCCTCTGTTTTGCCCTACCGATTCGCAAAACTTATTGACTGCCCCTCGTATCAGGCTTATTAGTTATTTTATTTTTATAGTTTTACTTTTCATTTTATTTCTATTTTTTCTTTTCCTATTCTCTCTTCTTTGCCCCATCCTTTCTTACCCTAGCTTTCTCCCTTAGGCTATATTTTCTTCCTCAATCTATTTATTGCGTCTGGCTATGATCTTTATCTCTGCTTATTTTTGGTTTGACCTCGATACGTGTAGCTGATTCCTTTGTATGTCTTTATCTCGTTTAATCCATCTTCTCCATCGGTAATTTTTTGTTTAAGAGGTGGTGCTAAAACTTGGGGTTTAGTTATATACTTGTGATATATATTCTTTTTTATTTTTGTTTTCCTAGAAAAGGAAATGAATAAGGATCGAAACCTCATATATATATATATATATATATATATATATATATATATATATATATATATATATATATATATATATATATATATATATATATATATATATATATATATATATATGAAGATTTTTTTAAAAATCATAGTATATTTTGCCTTTATTAATTTTCTTTGGAGACTTTCCATTTTTTTTATAATCTTTTTTAGTTCATCTTGTAGTTGGTAAACAACTTCTCCTACTTTCATCTCTTTTTTAATTGAAATGTGTTTGGTAAAAAGTAAACTTGACTTTAATTGCTGAGCTTTCGATCTATGTGATCATCTTCAGAGTGTCTTTCCTCCTTTATCGGTGAAGAATGGTGGAGTCAGAATGAAAAGAAATTATGATGATGATGCAACAGGTGGGGAAATGCGTTATAGGTATGGATAGGGGTTAAAAATATTTTAGTTTGCCCTGGTGTAGAGGGCATCTCAAGCTTTATCCTTTTTCTTCTTCCTTTTTTCTTCCTCTTTCGATGGTGTCAGTTTGTTGCTGACTTTTCGGATGGTCACTCTGGTGACCTTTTAATTCCTTCGTATTTTTTCATTTATTTTCCTTATTTTTATTTATTTAGTTATTTTTATCTCACTTTTTTGAAAAAATATATATAAATATACTATATCCTCCGTCATTAGGCATTCAAGCCTTTCAAATATATATCTGCTAACTCGTTAGCTTTCATTCCTATTTTTAATTCGGTTTTAGTTTTCATTCTTGTTTCACCTGTTTGTGGGTACTTTGCCTCTTTTTAGTATCTTATTTTTTTGTTTATTTATCGATTCATTTATTTGTTTAGTTATTTACTTATTATTTTATTTATTTTGTCTTGATTGGGTTGAGCACTTCGCCTCTTTTTAATTATTTTATTTCTTTTGTTTTCGTTTGATGTTAATTTGGGGGCCTTTCACCTCTTTTAATTTATTTATTTGCTTTGTATTTATTTTCATTTGGGCACTTCGCCTCTTTTGTTTTTTCTTGTCTCTCTTTATGGTAATTCTTCTTTGGTAAGTAGGATCATTTAGTTTCGGTTAGGTGTATATCTGGGATTGGTCTTCTCGAGAGCACAGTCTTCCACTTGGGAATAGGGCTCTCCTGGTGACACGTCTAATTAGGGGTTATGGTCTATCCAGATTTGCGTCAATAAGTGAGAGTATCCCGTCGTCTACCTTTCCCAAGGACTTTCTTCTTAGCCTTTGAAGGACCATATTCAGTAGCTTTAGTCCTGCTCTTGCGTGCAGTTCTGTCTGCCGAATACGGTCCTTTCTCTGCGCACAAGCTATCAGAAGGGTAGCTTTGTTCTGGACTCTCTGCATTTGTCTGAGAGAGGTTGATCTAGCTGTCTGCATTACCACTGCCGGGTACACCAGTGTTGAGCGCACCAGGGCAGTGTACAGCTTTTTTGATGCTGTTGGTGCTGAGGTTTTTGAAACTGTACAGTTTTCCAAGCTCTCTTTTGGCTAGGGAGATTTGGTTGTTGATGTGCGTCTTATACCCTGTTGAGGTGATGCGCAGACCCAGGACTTTACCCTCGTCAGAATACGGGTAGAATTTATCTTCGACTATGACGTCATCGCGTTTCCGGTGGTTCACTGGAAGGATCTGGAAACTTTTGGCGGTTGGTCTTAATTTTCCACCCCTTTTCGAATCGATTGATGTTTTCGATTTCGGTAGGTGTCTTCCTTGATTGAACCCCAGCGTTCTTATAGGAACTAGGGATGATCTGAGTAACGTCGTCTGCAAACTGAAGGTACATCACATCATCTACGACTGGAGCAGATAAGTCTAATGTGACACAAGGTACAAAAGTGGTCTCAGACAGTTACCTTGTGGAACATCCGCTTGTAATATAGAAATCAGATGTCATCGGCATTCGGCCTACAAAATAGACGAAAAAAACATCAAAGAGATTGTTAACCGTAACATCGAAGTTAAGAAGCAAACGGAAAAGATTCAGATGATTATGATTATATATTATAAAACGACAAAAGTTACCACTCTCATTATGAAAAACAATATCTGACAAAATTCCTCGATCCTGAAGTCTACGAACATAGTTTACGTTTACAACCGTGCCTGACCGAATGAAGACTGCAGCTTCAAAATAACTCAAAATATGTTGGTATGACTACCATCACAATTTCAAGGCGTTTGAAAATGAACCTGCAACATGGAGCCCCCCCCCCCCCCCAATCATATGGAGACTGTGCATGACATCAGCTTAACCAGGGACATATTGGTTAATAACACAACGAGCTAAAGAAAAGAAGGAAGTAAAGCTAGAGTGAACACCTTAGAAGGCATCATAACTAACGAAAAAAGGCCAGCTATCAACATCCAGACTACGGGCTGGAATCGAATATTAAAGTTGTTCTAATATTCCGCTTACACAGGATTAGCCCGTTCCATTGAAATAACGTTTAAGCGAGGAGGAATAGATATCCCCTAAAATCCGTTTTCTTTTCATTCTGACTCCACCATTCTTCATCGATAAAGGAGGAAAGACACTCTGAAGATGATCAAATAGATCGAAAGCTCAGCAATTAAAGTCAAGTTTACTTTTTACCAAACACATTTCAATTAAAAAAGAGATAAACGTAAGAGAAGTTGTTTACCAACTACAAGATAAACTAAAAGAGATAATGAGAAAAATGGAAAGTCTCCAAAGAAAATTAATAAAGGCGAAATATACTATCGTCTTTAACAAAATCTGCATACAAGAAGGTCTTCTACCCATTTTACTAAATATATATATATATATATATATATATATATATATATATATATATATATATATATATATATATATACAGGGTGTTCACAAAATCTGGGTACATAGGAATTTTAATATTTTATTTATTTATGTTATTTTCCCTCCCCAGCTCGAATGATGGCTCTGTCTAAAGAAGAAAGAATCGAGTTGGTACTCTTTAATGGACGAGAAGGATGGTCTTATCGCAAAATTGCCGTTGAATTTAACCTTCGACACCCTGATCGGCAACATATTTATTTTACTGCCGTCGGGAAATTGGTCACGAAGTTTAAAGAAACAGGCAGTGTCTTGGGCAAACCCCGTTCCGGGCGACCAAAGACTTCAGACGAAACGAAAGAGGTTGTCATGGCCAAGATTGCTGCTAACCCAAAGAAATCACTTCGTCGGACATCCATGGAGTTAGGTGTTCCAAGGTCAACTATCCAAAAAATCCTGGTAGAGCAGAAGTTCCATCCGTACAAATTACAGATATTGCATCACTTAAATGAAGACGACCCTGATAGACGAATGCAGATGTGCGAATGGTTTTCAGATAAATTGGATGAAAATATCAATTTCACTAAAGACCTTTTGTTGTTCAGTGATGAAGCTTTGTTTTATGTTAATGGTGAAGTCAGCAGACAGAATCTTCAATACTGGTCTCAAGACAATCCACATTGGATGGATCCATCCAAACAGCAAGGCTGCCAAAAGGTGATGGTGTGGTGTGGTTTGTGGAAAGCTCATGTGCTAGGACCCTTCTTCTTTGATGAACATGTAACCAGTGAGACTTATCTAAACATGTTGAGAGACAAATTAATGCCTCAAATTGAGCGCCTAGGCGAGGGACTGGTTTCAGCAGGATGGAGCCCCTGCCCATTTTGCTACAAATGTTAGAGATTGGCTGAATGGCACTTTTCCTCACTGGATTGGAAGAAGAGGTCATGTGGAGTGGTCTCCTTGTTCACCAGACTTTTCTCCTCTTGATTTCTTTTTCTGGGGTATGTTAAAAGAGAAAGTTTACTCAATGAAGATTGCAAATCTAAACCACTTGAGGAAACGCATTATCAGTCAGTGTGCTGAAATCGACGGCAATGTACACCTATTCAATCGAGTTCACCAGAATTTAGCAAGACGCATCAAATTATGCATTACAAATAATGGAAATCATATTGAAAATATAATTTCTTAACATTATAATTAAATAAAATTGTTTTGTTCTAAAGGTATGTATTTATCCCATATGTACCCAGACTTTGTGGACACCCTGTATATGTATAAGTTTCCTACTTGGCCAGCTCTACGAAAGTTCCTAAAATGCTCTTGGCATTTTCCCCGTTTAAATGCTTACTCGTTTCGCGTACGACACTCATGTACTCTATATACAACATTCCGATTCTGTTTACACTATACGATTTGTGTTTGTTGTACTCAACCAATCACAACCCTTGTTTGAGGCATTTTAAATTAACCGATCAGTGTCGAGATCCCTTTTTTCTTTGTATCGCTTCATCACCAAAGTCACTTGTGTTTACTCCACCCACCAGATAAGGTCAGTTATCAATAACGTTCTATATTCAAAGTTATTCGAAGGTGCAAATGTTCAAAATGTAATTTCCTTTTCTTTTATTTTTTATTTTCAGTCCCACGGGAGGTTATAACCCGCGTATGTATATCCTTGTGGAAATACCCTGTTATCTTACCATTCATATTCATACATCGCGTATTCATACCCGCGTGTCTATATTCAATCAATAATACACTCATTCAAATCATCTAAATATCTTTCATTTGTATTCAATTGCTATTCTCAACCCGTGTATTTCCAATCTTCTCCTTTGCTTTCTGCCCAAGCAATCGCATCCATACAAAATATATATTTATACAAGCCGCTGTTCTCTTCCTTAACTGGAAGAGCTTGGTTACACAGGCACCCCTGCGGGGTCTGGCCTACAGCCTTATTTGCTAATCTTAACTGCCTTTTTTAATCCCCTTTAGAGACTCTTTATTTTAACACCTTCTTATTCTTCTTCTTCTTCTTCTTTTTCTTCTTCTTCTTCTTCTTCTTCTTCTTCTTCTTCTTCTTCTTCTTCTTCTTCTTCTTCTTATAAAGGAATTATTAGAAATAACTTTGCTAAAAAAATTAAATATACTTAGGTTACAACCGAACTAAATGAAAAAATCTTATTCAAACCTTCAAAAAATCTTGTTCATAAAATATAGGGTTATGGATAAATTATTAAATTGTTAAGTTTAAATAATACAGTCTAAAAACTTTCGAATTTATTTAATTCTCAGACGTATTTTCCTGTTTTGCCTCAGTTAACGCTTTTAATCTGGACGCCCGCTCGTTGTCCTTTTTGGAATTGAACCTCTTGTAACGAAACTCGTTTACGTTAAACTCAATCCCTTCAAATCCATTCAATCGTTAAAATTAAAGTAGGTTAATGATTGAGTTATCGGGGATCCTCGTAGATCAAGGAATGATTGGCGTCGACTAAATAATGGGTTGAGGAATAAGTTCTTGAGGTTTTATTAAATTTATTTATTACCATTAACAATTTTAGAAAAACTTCACTTTTAATTGATAACAATATGCAATTTAATCAATAATGTATTCTCCGTTGTTATTTACGACCTCTTCCCAACGTTTAACTAGTTTTTCGATGCCTCTGCAATAAAAATCTATGGATTTTGACTCGAAGAATTCGTCTAACCAGGCTCTTAATTCCACATCAGTATTGAAGGAAACGCCGCGCAAATTGTTGGAGAGCGATCGGAACAGATGGAAATCCGATGGACCCAAGTCTAGCGAATATGGAGGATACGACAGGATTTCCCAATTAAGCGTTTGGATGGTGTCTTTTGTCATATTGGAAATGTGAGGACGTGCCTTGTCTTGTTGCAGAAGGACTCCATAACGTCGATGAGGTCGCTTTTCACGAATAGCTTCGGCGAGTCGATACATTTGTTGAACGTAGAGTTCTGCATTGACAATCTCGTTGTTCTTAAGGAGCTCACAAAGAATGATGCCTTCACAATCCCACCACACACAGAGCATCGTCTTTCGTGGATGAAGTCTTTGCTTTAATCGCGGAAGTGGTTTTTTATTGGGGCTGAGCCATTGTTTTTGATGGTTCATGTTGACATAAACACACCACTTTTCGTCGCCAGTGATGATGCGGTGAAGAAATCTGTCCTTATATCCACGAGTAGCCTTGTAACGAGCAAACAAACCTGCGACAATCGTGGAGCGTTGAAGTTTATTGCTTTCGCTCAAAGCGTGAGGAACCCATGCACTGAGATTTCGAACTTTCCCCATCGAATGAAGGTGATTCACTACAGTTTTCTGATCACACGCAAACTGTACAGCCAATTCTCTAGTCGATGACGAGGATTTTCATGAAGAAGGTCGTTCAATCGATCTTCATCCAACTTAATGGGGCGACCAGAACGTTCTCCGTCATTAAGATTGAAATGACTATTTTTTAAACGTGAAAACCACCATTGAGCTGTCCTTTCTGATAAAACATTTTCTTCGTACACAGCACAAATATGGCGACGAGCTTTGACTGCGTTTGCATTGTTCCCGTCTCGATTGAAAATGAACAACAACAAGTGTCGAAAATGCGCCTTTCTTTCAACTTGACATTCCATTTTGAGGGTACAGAACAAAAGTAAATTAACACAACTTTTAAATAAACCGCAATGACTTATTACTCAACTTCAAGACGTAGCCTAAGCAAAAGCCTAATAGTCTACGCTGTTAAGAGACGTAGCCTAACCTTTGCAAATTTTGGTCTCCTTATTTATTATTGTTTCTTAATATGTGCACAAATTACGTCAACAAAACTTAAATCAACACGACATTAAAAAAAACGCAAGAACTTATTCCTCAACCTAATAACTAACTCTAGGCATACTTATTAATCCCCAATTACTTTATTGGGGCAATTATCCTCAATCAGGACGTCGTCCTGTAGCTCATTGTGGATAAAATTCCAGTACCTGTCTTTGGACAACTTCCTGACATTACTGACGAAGATTCCTCTAGTTTTGAAGAAAATTAAGAAAAAGTGGTTTTTGATGATGATGCCGCACATCCTTTTTTTCCCCCCAAAAGGAACTAAATGATCTAGGTCGCGATCTCAGCTTGTCAAAGTCCACTGTCTAACTGTTGGCTTCCAGGTTGAAGGGGGGAAAACTTCTCTCTGACAGTGTTCGCATCACCTTTCGTCAGGACATGAAAGAGATGGAGACTAGGTTTCAGGAACTTTGGGATGCAGTCATAATGGCTGATTACTGTTGGACTCTGAAGAGAGACATCCCGACCGCTGAACATTCTAGGAGTTCGAAGAAACGGAAAGTCATGCCGTAAATTCTCGACACTATCCAATCTTTGTAACATTTAATTAATAAATAGTGTTATAAAATGATGTTTTTTATCTTATTAATCTACTAGGCGATGGCTTCGCTACTAAGATTAAAATTTAAAATCTAAAAAAAGGCAGCCATGATTAAATTTGTATAAATTTTCTGAATTTCGCCAATTATAATAATTTTTACTAGGAACTCTAAACTAAATTTTTCCCCTTTCAAAATATCACTTTGTTAAAATATCGAGTTATAGAGAAGAATAGAAGAAGATATATAAAAATAAATTTTCTGAACTTCACCATTTGTAATTCTTTGGGTTTTAAAAAAATCACAAAATTTCGATACTAACGGCCGTATGCTAAGACAAATGCGAAATGCACTTTTATGAGATTTAGCCTAGCTTCACAATTATTTATAAATTTATTATATGCAAAAGGCTAAAATGTAAAATATATTTTAAAAAAAAAGTTATTTTGCTCAAATGTGCATTTCACATTTTTTTTAGCATACGGCCGTTATATTTATTTCTGAACTTCACCATTTTGTTTTTTGATATTATAAAAGAATTATTAGAAATAACTTTGATAAAAAAACATGTCATAACTAAACTAAGATGAAATTATTATTTATTCAAATACTAAAAAAAAATCCCATTCTTAAATTATAGAGTTAGTTAGGGAAGTGATGATGATGATGATGATGATGCTGATGATGATGATGAAGTGATGATTTGGGATGAGAAATATTGACAAAAATCAACTAAAAATGTCACAAAAAACGTAATCGATTTAGTTATAAGATTGGATTTTTAAAAAAATTGACTTAGCACAAAAACTTGATATGATTGGAGGAAACGGATGTTATTTTTAGATTCAGCGATGCTAAATTTTCCTAAATTATTTGAAAATTTTAGACGACTTACTAAATCTTTCTTTTTTGTAACTCAATTAACGTTTCAAAAATGTTAATTGGAACCTTCAAACCATTTCCTTATATAGAGGCTGTATATTTGGTATAGTTTACATATTGAAAGTAAAATTGTCTACCCAACTTCAGGGGAGGGGTGCTCATGGTAAAATGTCTTCTTTCAAAATAGCTGAATAGTCATCTTTCCTCATGGCTCTATTGATTAAAAAAAAAGGAATCTCATAAAATTATGCTTTCTCCACCATGATTTACGGTTGCTACGTTTCATAATACTTTATTCCAAAACTTTATATCACGGTAAACGTGCTCTTTTGTAAACGTGAACCTTTTCACAACATGAGTTTTAGTAAAGGGTAGTTTCTATCTCACTGGATAGTTTTTAAGGTCATTTTCGTGTAGGAATTACTTCTTTAGTCTTTTAAATGTTAACTGCAGCAATAGCTTTGTTTCTTAATAGGGAGTGTGTATATGCCGTTGCACACTAGGTCTAGTGTATTTCCATGTATGCGAGTGCGGGATGTGACAGTGAAGTTTAAAATGTCAAGAAGTCACAGGGAGGAGAGAGTATGCTGGGAGATGTGAACATCTTCCAAAATAGAGAAGTAAGGCTGCAAGGGGATTAGAGAAGCCAGGTTAAGAAATTTCTCCAGTTTATTGAGGACTGTATCAGTGGGATGATTTGGGGTGACAATATACGATGGTGAATGTAAGAATGGATTTCAGAGGGAAGGTTGCAAGTAGAGTTTCGGAAGGGTTTAAAGATTCGATTTGAATTAGAGAGGTAGGGAGATATAGGGCAATTATTGCCCCAGCCCCGCGTTCCCGTGCGTCTAGCAACGCGAATGGAAAAATAACCACGGAAAAGACACAGTACCGCGGGTAATTGTATTTCCCTCGTGTAAACACTTTTCTACCATGCCGAAATTTGCAAAATTTTTAGATGAGATAAAGCCACACATGAATTGGTTTGCCCTCACACCAAATGGAGACAATTAAAAAAATCCAGCAGTGAGCTGGAATGGTCATTGGTGTCATCGTGCGTGTTTTGTAGGCGGTTAGGAGCAATGTTTCGACGGGTAATTTGAGGTGTGTTTACGAGTCAGGTAGAAATTCCTTCACCTAGAAAGAGATAACCCACGTATTTTCTGTAGAAAGAGAGAAAAAAAACGACGAGTGCTGGTGGATGGCTTCAAAATACATAGATCCGTGGCTCTCCATCTTTTTTAGTCCATTTCCCCCTTCATTTCCCCCCCAAAAAAACACCCCGCCATAAAAAAGTAAAAAAATGTATATAAAGAGAAAACTTTTGCTCTATTGTTCATTACAAAGTTGACAATCATAATTACCTTATATTTTGAGAGATTTTTATGATATACTTCTTAAAAGTTCAATTAATGTATTTTCATATCAAAATCGAAAGTATTTGAATCAGTAATTGTATTTTTGCATATAAAAATCGAAAGTATTTGTATTTGACCGCACAAAAATGGCATCACATCTCAATGAGAAGGGTGACATTGTATATTTTCAAGCAGTTGACGACTCCGAGATTGTGTCACTGACAATGAACAGCTCATGTCGGGGTCCACATCTAGTCGGTTCCGGCTCTTATTTTTGATTTGGAGAAGGGTGCAGAAACTAGACTCAAATAAATAGGTAGTTGAAGAGAGCAAGAGTAGGTGAAGTGCACTCCCACTAACCTTTGGATATGACGGATACATTGAACACCAGAATACATTCAGATTTTCTTCATAGAAAGCTTTGGCATGAGAATCATTTTTTTTAAATCAAGTAATTCATCCTGAACATCATTGAGAATAGTCATAGGTGGGCGTTATCGCGATAACGATATCGGGTTATCGGTTATCCGATTTTTTCCGCGTTATCGATTCAGCGGTATCGCCGATACTTTTGGTTCCAAACTAGCGATAATCAATAATTTCAGTTTTTAGTTCCAGTTTAGCACAGGGGCGAGCCGCGCGTGCCTTGGAGCCAGAAATAGGTACGTCTGAGCTGGGAACCAAACGTATACTGAACGGAGTGCGGGGCGGCCGGTCTTGACGTCTTCTCAAAACGTTCGCTCAGCTTCAGTTTGTCACCAGCTGTCGGACGAGAGGTCACGAGGTATTGCTTCTGCGCGCTACCGGTTTTACGCGTTCTTTGATGATTTTTGTCCTATGTTCCCGTGCTTCTTCCGTTCTAATTTTTTGTGCACGTATATATGAATGCATGTACTATTCGGTGCTATTCTTTCATATCGGTTTATTAACGTTTTGAACACTGAACCTGGTCGCCAGCGCCGACATACGATAGATGAGAGGCACATGCCTGGAGCCTTCAAGAAAGCATACAGGAGCGCCATTGCCAAGGCCCAGGAGCTGTAGAACAAGCAGGGTAAGCCATAAATTGTTTAAATAAAAAAAGAAAAATAATTCAGCAATAATTCAAATAATGGAAAACTATTTTTTCAGGAACAAGTACAGTGTTTGCGGATAGACTGTACAAGGCGATAAACAGGTGGCTCACTGTCCCTACCAAAGCAAGATAGAACAGCCTCTATATCAGCCTGGTTGTCCTCAACAAAGTGCTGGAAGAGAGGAAAGACCAGCTGCACAGGTATATGAACCAGGAGAGGAATCTGACAGTGTTTGTCCAGAAAGACATTGACTTCATGTTAGAATATGCTAAAGTAAATAAACTAAATATAAGTTGGGCGTTATCGCGATACTTTATTGCTTTTTACTTTTTAGCTTATGGTTCTATTTTTAAAATAGTTAATTAAATAATAAATACTATTTGTTTATTTCAATTATCAGGTAAGGCACCTGTCGCCAACGTCCTGGACCACATCCAGGGGGAGAAGAATGCTACCTGGGCTGCCTGATCTCCACCCTCATTGTGACCAAGAAGAAACTGGTCAACTTGATGACACAGCGGCAACCTCCGGTTCTGCGAGCCCCTGGGCAACACCCTCCTCGCTGCCATGGAGAGGAGGTTCGCCGCCACCTTTGAGGATGAGGAGTGTCTTCTGGCCACTGCCTTCCACCCCAAGTTTCGCCTCAAGTGGATGGGGGCTTTTGAGGATAGAATGGTCAAGAGGTCAGCGGTCAAGTCCCTGATGTAGAGGAAAGTGGAGGAGATCTTGTGGCGTGTTGACCTGGAGACCGCCGCCAGCAGCAGCAGCGAGGACATGGAGACGGAGAACTACTACGCCTGCATTTGTGATGAGGAGGATGATACTAGGGGTCATCATGGGTTAACTAGGTCCAAGGCTGCTCAAATTGTAAATGTGTGGCTGCAGGCCAAAGGGACAGACAGTCTGGCAGACTTAGTCTTCAACAGTGAGAAGGTCCTCATTGACCTCTTCTTGGGGTACAACACGACGATGCCGAGCAGCGCCGCGGTGAAGCGCTTGTTTTTCCTTGGCAAGGACATCATCAGGGTTAAGAGGAGCTCCCTGTCTGATGAAAACTTCAACATGCTCATATTTAAGAAGGGGAACATGCTGCAGAACCTGGTTTAGACTGTGGCTGCGCAAATTTAGTTATTTTCCTTAAACTAGTACTTTTCATTAGTGAAGAGACAGGATAAACATTGAATTTGAAGTTTTTCTCAAATTTTTCTAAGTTTTCTAAGATAAAGATAAAAATAAAGATTTGGATTTATCGATTTTTTTATTTAAAATATCAATATCGTTATCGCTAGTATCGGAATTTTGTATTTATCGATTATCACCTTATCGGGCGATAAAATTATCGTCTGTTATCACCGATAAGGTTATCGTTATCGATTTATCTGTTATCGTGATCCATTTTTTCGTTATCGCACCCACCACTGCGAATAGTAGTAATATCAAGCGTGCCAGTGAATGGATTCCTCACGAACTTCCCTTCTTCCTCTTCTAATTCTGAGATGTACATTCAAGTTCACTTTCCAAGGATCCCAGATGATGAGTAATTTCAGGTTTAAGTAATGGGTTAAGCAGACGAACTTCTTCATTTCTTGTCAAAAACAGTTGAAATGTCCTTAAACATGGCAACATTGACGGCACTTACTTTCATTCGCCAATTCTGGAGCTTGGAGAGAAATCTACTAAGACAATTCATCAAGTGAAATACTTTTCTTTCTTCGCCCTGTAGCTTGAAATTTAACCTATTTAGCTGCTTAAATATATCTGCTAATTATGAAAGACGTGGTTCCCACAAATTTCATTGAATTGACTCAAGAGCTCAGCTTTCCCTTGCATTTCCAGGAACAATTTAACTTCCCTTCGAAGTTCAAACACTCGATTCACCATTGCCCTTTGAAAGTCAGCGCACTTTGGAGTAAAAAAGAAGAACTTCATTCTAAGAATCCATGTCTCTACAAAGATCCCAGAAAAGGCAAGGCTTCAGATCTCCAGCTTTCACAAAATTGACTCATTTGACCACTACTTCCAGGATCTTGCAAAGTTCATCAGGGAGGGTTTTCGACGCTAATGCAAGACGATGGATCAACAATCTATGATGATTAAATTTTGCCATTCACCATTCAGTCATGTGTTTCTTAAATTGTACCATTAATTATGTAACTGTTAAAATTTTATTGTCGATGACGATGTAAGCAATTAAAAAGGAAAAATTTCTTCCCCCAAGACCGAATGAGTGATTGATGAACGTGTTTTTTTAAAATTCAGATTCCTAACATTATTTAGAAATGTATAGTTTCCAACAGCTCACCATGGCCCCCTGGTTGAGAATCGCTGACTTAGATGCTTTATTCTATGGGAAGTTGATGGGGTGATTTTGTTTCGTTATATCTGAGGTATACGGGACTATTTCTGAGCCGCATTTGCAAAACAAAGAGGACCAGGGTGGATCATTCTAGATTAACGAAAGGTGGGTCGAAGGATGGATAGGATTTGAAATGCATAATAAAATGGATGCTTTTGAATTCTGCTTCACTGATAGGGAAATTTGTTTACTATGAGAAAGCAAAAAAAATAGCATGGCTTTCATGCAATTGTGATGCACATAACTAAAAAGGGGTAAAAATCTAACAAATTCGAATTGTCGTAACCAAAAGCAGCTGCGTCGAGTGAGCAATTTGGGTAGATAAAATTTCGTTTTATTCGAACAGCTGTAGAGGAATTTGGTTTTTATTGGACGTGCTGATCGGGAATTTTGTTTCCATTGGACGTGCTGATCGGGAATTTTGTTTCCATTGGACGTGTTGACCGGGAATTTTGTTTCCATTGGACGTGTTGACCGGGAATTTTGTTTCCATTGGACGTGTTGACCGGGAATTTTGTTTCCATTGGACGTGTTGACCGGGAATTTTGTTTCCATTGGACGTGTTGACCGGGGATTTTGTTTCTATTGGACGTGCTGACCGCGAATTTTGTTTCCATTGGACGTGTTGACCGGGAATTTTGTTTCCATTGGACGTGTTGACCGGGAATTTTGTTTCTATTGGACGTGCTGATCGGGAATTTTGTTTCCATTGGACGTGTTGACCGGGAATTTTGTTTCCATTGGACGTGTTGACCGGGAATTTTGTTTCCATTGGACGTGTTGACCGGGAATTTTGTTTCCATTGGACGTGTTGACCGGGAATTTTGTTTCTATTGGACGTGCTGACCGCGAATTTTGTTTCCATTGGACGTGTTGACCGGGAATTTTGTTTCCATTGGACGTGTTGACCGGGAATTTTGTTTCTATTGGACGTGCTGATCGGGAATTTTGTTTCCATTGGACGTGTTGACCGGGAATTTTGTTTCCATTGGACGTGTTGACCGGGAATTTTGTTTCCATTGGACGTGTTGACCGGGAATTTTGTTTCTATTGGACGTGCTGACCGCGAATTTTGTTTCAAAAGGACGTACTTTCGGCGAATTTTGTTTCTATTTGAACATTCTTTCTGGAAATTATGTTTCTATTTGACGTAATATTTGGAAACTGTTGTATAATATTGTTTCTAACTAACGTGCTGTCGGGGAATTTGGTTTTTATTGACATACTCTGATCGAATTTTGTTTCTATTTGACGAATTATGATATAATTTTGTTTCTATTTGACGTAGTGTGATAGAATTTTGTTTCTAGTGGACGAACGCTGAGTGAATTTGGTTTCTATTGGAATTACGGGGAATTTTGTTTCTATTGGACGTGCTGTGGGAGAATTTTGTTTTAAGACTGAGAATTGCGTTGTAATAATTCGATGCATGACTGAAAACACTCGTAGTAGGCTAGAACGCAATAATTATTCGATAGATACTCCCATTAATGGACTCCCTCAGTCATAATACATATAAAGCCCTTTTATTGATTTGGGGCGAGAGACACCATGACAGAAAGTTTGTTTATATTATATTTTGCTACCATTTATCCATCACATCCTTTCACAAAAGAGGGGGAGTCGGCACGCATCAACGCTACCAAGAACTTTCCAGCCCCTTCCACTCCTTTATAGCCATCTTCCTTCCAAATGGTTCTTTGGTTGTTCACTAAATCTGTATTACCACTCGTTTCACTTTTCCTTCCACCTCTTTATATACATTCATCCGCATCACCCTAAATTCCCTTCTGTAGTGTTAGGTATTAGCAGGTACGGCACCCTTTTTCTCTCTAGTACAGGTTTCACATCATCAATCCATCTTTCAGCAGTTCCACTTTTTTCTAGTTTTAGCACACACGCATAGAATCCATACATTATCCTCTAAAACTTCCTTAAAGTTGTTACACATTTGTTCTATCCCCATGTTCTACTTACTTCCTGTCTACTACTCTCAGACATTCTCATCTATTCTTCCCTGTCTCTCTTTCTCTGACCCAGCAACTATTCACTTTTGATTCTCCCTTCCTCAAGTCTTCTCATTCGTACCACAACCAACTTAACCTTACACAGCACAATCATGTCGGATAGTCACATACCCATACCTCTTAGAGTATTATATTAAAGATATTGCGCAGCATATTCTTTCTCGCTAGCAACATATCAATCATACTATTAAACCCCCTCTTACAATTTACCTTCTCTCATCATGTTACCATTCATATCTCCAACAACCATCAATCGATGCTTATTTTTAATTTCCCCTAACACATGCGTCCCAAGTCATTCCAAAACCTCCATTTATCAGCCTTATTTCTATCGTTACATGATCCATACAATACAACCTCGCATAGGTTAATCCATCCAAATCCCAAATTTACTCACATAATTCTCGAGCTTGCTCCTTAGTACCAAGCCATGCATCATACCATCCCTCACTCAGAGGCACTGTAACAAACTCTTTAGTTCTATCATGTTTTACCATTGATCGCACTCCATTCCCTCCAACCCACACTAGCTCTTCATTCCCCTTCATGTTTGCCTCAGAGTGTGCAAGCGCCCGTAATCTTTGTTCTTCAAGCACCTTTAGTATCACGCCTTTCTTTCCCTCAGCACATATTATTATTCGAACTAACCTCCCTACTTTGTACCCCGCAAGGGGGGAACAGATGTAACTTGGGCCAACACGCAGCAACTATCATCTGTAAGATTGCTTGATATCCATCTCCAATGCCTGCAGATGTGTGGCTCCATATTTTCCATACATTTTCACTTTCTCTATCTTTACCACTTTCTTACAGATCTTACAATCTTTAAGTGGATTATGCATTCGTTGATTTTTCGCTTAAAATATAAAAATATTAGTATTTTAAATTTTATAGAATATAGTCGATAGATACCTGTTCCATGCTAGCAGTTTCGAGTGGCTTCTCCCTGCAGCAAGTAGGTAATCCTTCTTCATAGCAGCATCTCTCGTCGAGGCTACACCTGAAGATGTTATTGGGATCATCTCTGGGACCGAATTTATCAATTAAACATTCAAGCATTTGTTTGGCATTGACTGAAATAAGAAGAAAATGGTTGTTATGATAGTTGCACAAGCGGCTATAACCCGTGTTTACAATAGAAATATATCATTCATTTGTGTATTATTTAAATTAGTCTCGAGAAAGTCATTTTTTTTTTAATATTTCCGTGAGACAACTTCACGCGATACATATTTCAAATTATTCAGCGTCCATTTTGACTATGCTTTAATGCATAAGAATAGAAGTCTAGTATCTAACAGCAATTGATTTTTATTTATTATCAAAATTTATATGTTCATCATTCTCATTTGTAGTTCCCTTTTTGCATCGTTAGCGAAAGAACCTATTTTGATTACCAATAGGAAAATGATTCCCTAAAACAATGATTTAATATGCCTTCATTGTTATAGTTTCTGTAATGACGGTTTCCAACGCCAAATACTTGTTAGCAAGATTTTCCGACAGAATCTTGATCACCACACCAGTACTAAAATAATGTATTGATCGTTGTTCGTAACATAGTAACGTTACAAATACGCATCGACCTTAAAACCTCTGTTTCGCTTATTACCAAGTAACGGATATGTGACTTCAATCCAACATCTTTCCTAAATCACTCTCCCCGACCAGTTTCTTTTTTCAAACAAAAGACTAATTAATGCGATTCACTCCATCCCAGTAAACAATCATGGGATAGATAAGGTCTACTTTATGAAACTATATATAATAAAATGTCGCCTAAAAGCAGAAAATTTCTCTAATAAAGAATAGGAAATAAGCGACATGGAACGAAAGAACAGGCAATTGAATAAGATTAGCGAAAGAAGAATTCATGTGTATCAAATGTTCATATACTAATTTTTGATAAAAAAAAATATTCGAAAGAATTATGTAAATTATCTGAAATTCAAATATGTATCCACTCGAATTTAGGAAAAGGGGCTAAAAATAACCAAGTAGAATCTTCCTCTCTGCGACTAGAGGAAGAAGCTAGTAAATGGTATTAACTCTAAAGGTAACTCTTAAAACAGCCTATACTTCCAAATCTAAGACTCTACAATACAGTTGGATTTTTAGAACATATCGGTGTTTTCATCTATTTGTTTAAAACAGAAAAATACATATATATCTTACAATTTCAACTTTTATTAAATTAAACCCAACTCGCTGTCATAAGATAAGATTTCGCTTTTATTTAACTTATCTATTATTGGTTCGTTTCAAAACAATGGTTTAAATTAGTAGTTAATTTTCTTGCTCACTAATTTCATAACTTATTAATTCTTTGCACTACCTTCTTACAAAGTGGAACTGTCAAAATTATAACTACCTAACCAACTTTTTTTTTCTATTTTCATCCTCTTTTTAATTGGAGCAATAATGGAAAGTTCACTGACAACAACTTCAGAAGCGAAGCATACCTAAACTCTCCCCCTTTTCAGATCTTTGCGAACTATTTCAAGGATCACCAACAAATAGCTTATGTATTTTAGTTTCCTGAACACACTTGCTTATTAATTTTCCTACTTATAAAATTAATCAGAGTACTCACCAGAAGTAAGAGAATTGTATACCAAGGCTCTGAAGATAATACCATATAAACAACCAGTCATCTGTAGAAAAGGAAATAAAAAAATATAATTCCATCGCAAATCAAACATCAACCTCGTCTATTGCTGATTAATTTGATATGGCAATGCTAACAATAATTCGTGGTAGACCTAAATTTACCTTGATAATAAACATGATAAAGAAATGTGTCCTACACTTCAACGAGAAAAGACTAATACTGTTTTGTTATTACTAAGGGTGTACCTTGTTAACGTTGCTATGTTTCACTACAAAACAGTTCTTCACTACCATGGTGATACGAACCAACTATTAGAAATAAGAAAAATAGTGAGGGTTAGAAGTAAAACCGAAATGCGATGATTCTTTTAAGCGAGAAGTGGGTTACCTCATATAACCTATCAAATAAAGAAATTAAAGTTGTTTTTAAAAACTAATTAAAATCACTTTTTTATAAAAAAACATGTTTAGTAAAGTAGTTTCCGCCATTATTAACGATGTTCTCCCTTCCTCTATCGCTAAACTAATCAGTGGTTACCTTTCGTGAATAATTCATTATTTTGTAGTGATTTGAATTGACGGTAATCACTTGGTTCAAGGTCCGATGAATATGAAAGATGAAAAAGATCTTCCCAACCTATATTTTTCTTATTGGGTCAAACGTGCACCTTATGGGAGTGCATGAAAGAGGAGGGCAATTTTTAGGTTGACCAGTGAAGCAATTTTTGTTCAAGAGCTTTATTTAAACGTTGCAATTGTTGAACGTTTGGGTCTGCAGTAACTTTGCCTATTATTGAGGACCTCATAATGAATAACTCCTTTCACATCCCACGAAATGCAAAGCATTGCCTTATACTGTTGAGGACCACGTCTAGAATTAGGATTGGATTTATGTTTACCATAAAATAATTGTTATTTTGCGCTTAATATTGCAGTAGAGAACCCACTTTTCATCTCCTTTAACAATGCTGGCCAGAAATGTCTCACGGACATTTCAAGCACGAAAAAACTTCTATACCATCTCCATACTGCGAAGGGACGACTTTAAAAAATGTATTAGTCCCCCATATGCTCCAGCTAGTATTTTGTTCGCCTTATATATACCAAGTTTCTTGCTTGGCTTTTTCATTACTCAGTTGAAAATGGCATCAATTATAACTTTGCCGAAACTAGTTCTGTTCTTGTAAATAACTTTGGTTTGAAATATTGTGGTTATTATTATTTTCTCTGTCACTCTCTCACCCTACTTGTCACTCAGTCATCCAACCCCACTATGCTTACACAATCACTAGAACTTATCGCTTCTGGTGAAAACATTTGAGACAGATACCCCCTGCAAAGCGTGACCAATACAAGTCCATAAACATTTCCATTGAGATGCCCCACAAAGAGACACAACAGGAAACTTTTATTCCACCTCTGGACACGCACACAGCGATAAACCTTCGTCGGAAGTGTCCACATAAACATCATCTTGTATCATAACGTCATTAAGCTTCGCCAATCAATTCATCGGAGATTTTAACTCCACCTCCTTGTCTTAACTTATATAAAACAGAAGTTAGATCTTTATAAATAATCTTTTCATCATCACAGTGTCCGAATATACTCGCGTGTATTCATTAAAGTATCGACTGATTTCTACCATACTCCCATTCATGCTCCTGCACAACTTCCATCCAGACTCATTCATTTTAATACTTTGATTGATTCAATATTCAAAAACTCGTAGAATTCGTCTGGTCAATAACGTAATTGATTTATAAAGTGGTGTTAAATTACTTATAAAAGTGGTCCTATTTTATTATTGTTATTAAAGTGTTTTTGCGGAGATTTAATTTCTCTCGATCTATGTGTGAAAGGGGAAAGTTGGATTAATTTATAGCAGATATGCTGTAAAGCAAAAGAAGAGAGAGTGGGAAGGGAGTTACTGTCACAAAAGCTACACAACTTCAGCTCACTCAGTACAGGCAGTAGCCTCCTCTATCTAAAAGTAGTGACCCCAGAGTGTCCCCAAATTTTCCATGCTGAATTCACCCGGAGTCACACTCGAATTTTCCACACAGAATTCACCGGAATGACAATCGACTTCCCTCGAACAGGAAACAAATTGCAACAATTCGACGGAGTTACATTGCAACAACGATGGACGACCACAACACATCCATTATGGTATGCACAACCTGAGCTATTTCCTTGCCCCAGTCTCATTCTACATAGGCTAATTCATGGTTCACCCAAATCCAGTTACTCTTTTCCTTGGAGAGAGTAACAAGTTGCACTCCAAATCTCAAGTCACTGATGCGAGTACTGTTATGGGGAAAAGGGGCATATTTATATTTTTATTTAATTATCAATATTATTCTTCATCTGTGATTTTCTATATTCGAATCTATATATTTCTTCTAGCACGAAGTTGCCCCTTGAAATATAGTCTATTATTTATCTGATTCTTGTTATTCTTCTTGGCGGAGATTCCTTCTTCATTAAGTTGGCTGGGTTAATTCTTGATCTTCGATTTTATTTTTCTTGATGTATCTTCATATTAATTTGTTTTTATCTTGATGTGATGATTCCTTCCAAATCTCTTGATCAGGTGATGTTTTCTTCTTAATTCTTGATGACAGGATGAGTTCTTCTTGCTTCTTGATGAGTTGAGACGAGTTAGCCCTTGAAGTCGTTTTCTTTCCGTTTTCCTTGACATCGGTTTTCTCTTGAGTCGATTTCTTGAGTTGTCCATAAGGCGTTTTCCGTTTTCTTCTGGGATCTTCTCCGTAAAATTTGTGGACTGTGGGATCGATCTCGGGTCTTTTGAACCCAGAGGCCAGCACTCTGCCGTCACGCTAAGGCAAAGTCCGTTCTGAGTTGATAATTTAATAGGCTATTTATATTCTCGCTTTTGGAAGGAAGTTTTTCTCTTATACATCTTCGCACCCCTACACTGCCACCCGCAGTAATTGATGGAATTTCGTTCCTTCTAAAAGACCACACCAATTTGAGCTATTTTAGCAGCTGCCCAAATAATGTGCATTTCTACAAAAATAATATGAAACATGCAAATACTCTTAAAATATTACGTAATTAAATGTAAGAAAGGTCTCACGCACAAGCCAAAATGGATCACAATAATTCAAAGCCGTTGTTTTCCTCCGAGATGGAAAGAGTATCACGTGATGCCTCCAAGCAAATAGTAATTGAGAGTTTCAAGGACAAGAGAAGTGTCTTTTTGAAAGGTTGAAGCGAGAGACTCCCAGCTAGAATATAGTGTGTGTTAATTTCATAGAAACAAGTTCGTAGCTAAAATTTTGTCCAAATTGCAACTGTACGGATTATTTTAATGGTAAATAAATAATTTCCTTTCTCTTATACTTACAGTTTCCCTAAACCACCGTGATTCCTTAATCTATTAATATATATATATATATATATACGAGGGGCGGTCAATAAGTTTTGAAATTCGGATACGAGATTTGAGGAAAAGTGTTTTATTATTTTCAATATAACTACCCTCGACTTCAATGCACTTGCGCCACTTGTCCCTGAGGCTTTGAATTCCCGACAACCAGAAATCTCCCGACTGTTGTTCAATCCACTCCTGGACAGCGAGCTGGACATCTTCATCGTCCCTAAACCGGCGTCCACGCAGTGCAGCCTTGAGCTGGTGGAATAAAAAGTAGTCGCTAGGGGCTAGATCTGGACTCTAGGGGGGATGATTGAGCTCTTCGAATCTGCACTCGCGCAGGGCAGCTCGTGCAACTCTGGCCTTGTGGACTTTGACGACGTTGAAGTCGATCATGAGGCGTGAGGTTTCTAGGGACCCAACGGTCATGGCCAAATTGTCATGGATGATGTTGATAACACTTCCATGTTATATTCCATGTTCTCGCTCGATTTCTTCGACCTTCGCCCGTCGATTTTCGAGAATCCTCCTCTCCACACGGGCCACATTGTCCTCGTTGGTCAGTCTGACGGGCGTCCTGGACGGGGTTCATCTTCAAGGGACTCACGACCATGGTGGAACTCCCTATTCCAGCGAGCAATGGTTGCATAGGAAGGGGAGTTGTCGGTGGACATGAAAACCATGCGTTCATGGATCTCTTTTGCACTCTTGCCTTCCTTGGTCAAACATTTGATCACTGCGCGGGGGTCAACGTTCTCCATTGTTGAAAAATTTGTGACTGATGATCTACGATCAGCTACTGCTTCTTAAATAGACGAGGCAGGAGCGTGCGGCTGCAGGTCCTGACTTGTCATAACTTGTCCTAATACCCACACAAATGTTCCTTTAGTCCACCATTGTACCCATTCCTACATCCTTTCCCATAGCTATTTATAGGACGATTCGTAGAAATTATATTCTATATACATATATTCCAATATATTGCGTTCAACCTTGGTTTTAGTATAAATATAATTATTAACTCACTATTTTCCTAGTTTTTTTTGTATACCTTTTGCTCATTAACCCTTGTTTTGTAAATTAGTATTATTCATATTATTCAATATTCCCTTTTTTTTGTTTTGCTTGTGATAAATAAATTGACTTTTTATAAAAAAAAGAGTGGTTTAAGGCTCTCGCTAACGTTAGGCTGTCCAGCCACGCGGGATGCGCGTTCGAAACTCGTTTCGCTACTTTTCTATTTTATTTTTCTTTGCCCCCTTTACTACACAAAGCAATCTAAACTATCAAACTCTCCGAGCCTCATCCTTCCCCTGAGGATTTCCTAAGGAAATTGAAGGACACACTAAGGGATAGTTTGTGCCCGAATTTTCTTCGTGAATCTTTCATTTTGCGCCTTCCCTCTCACATTTAAGAAACCATTAAAATTCTAACCCCGGCGGCCCCACTGGAGCAACTCGCTACGGTTTCTCCACGAGTCCTCAATCACAGCTTTCAGATAAGGGTGACTTCCATCGCAAAGGCTTTCACAACATTTCCGCGAGCAGATAGAGGAAGCACTTGACCCCCATCAAGGAAGAGCTCGCAACTCTCTCGCGAATGCTTGCCACTCACGAGAAATCGAGACACTACTTCATGGGACGCTCATCATCCCGTTCGCACAACTCTCCCGCGGGATTGCGCAACCCTCCTACTGAGTCATGCTACTCACCTACTATTCAGGAATGGTATATGCTGATACCACTGTCAATAAAACACTTACTCGAAAACACTACATTTTAGTTCTCACCCACTACAAGGCAATCATTGACACAGCTAAGTCTCTCGCAACCAAACACTTGCGTGCATTTGAATTCATTAGTAGATACCTTAATGATATTCGTCACATAGTCGTAAGAGATAATCCTAGTTATGTTCTCTCCCGAGTACACATCAACGATTACAACAAGCAATCCATGCAACACATTGTATCAACACCATCATCTTCATAAATCACAAGGAAAAAATCCAATCCTTTCCTGTTATTCTATCAACTCATTTATTCTTTCTTTTACTATTATCGACTATGAAGCTCTAACCAAATCTTAATAGACCGATTTTCAAATAAAAAATCTACAGGAGAACGCCCTCACCTCGCTCCAATTTCATAAACCTTCCCTGCCCTCTTCTTCACATTCTACGTTCATTTGTGATGTTCCAATATTTTTTATTTTCGAGTTGTATATACTACAAGTTGATTAATAAAATGGAGGTTGACCACAAAGGGGGATGTGGAGCAGTTGTCGACTGGAAGTCGATATGTTCAAAAGTTTGTGAATTTTGGTTTAGCAACCAACTCATATTGGTGGAAATGGGATTATTGTCGAGATAGATGAAAGCAAGTTTGAATAATCTAAATATATTAGAGGTAAGGAAGTTACGAGTGTTTGGGCCTTTGGGGGTATTGGACAAGTATCGGAAAATATTTTTTTTTGCCTTAACTGGACCGTTCGGCAGATACATTAATACCCTTTAATACTATAATACATTTTGCCCGGTCCAGTAATACTGACCGACAAGTGGAAGGCCAACCATTCATTTAGTGATAATGATATAATCACTTAACAGTTAATTATTTTTTTTTAATTTCGTTGACCTTCAAAGTAGAGCCCACACTAAAGCTTTTGAGAGATTGTGGAAGAATGTCAAATCTTGGGTACTGCGCGAAGGTAATAAGAAGGAACGTTATAATAAATAGTTTTGCAGATATTTATAAATATTTTTTTTAAGCTATAGCAGTTATATCCCCTAGTAAATTAAAGGTAAGCTTCTCGCCTGATTAATTATGAAAAATTTATTTGTTTGGTTAGGTAAGGTAAGGTTAGGTTAAATAAGGCTGGGATAGCTAGGTAAAAGTAAAAAAAAAAATAATGGTATATTTGATGGTTTTTGCTTAAATCTAACCTCGTTGGGTTTTATTACAAGAACAGAAGTCTGGCTAAATTAGTACTTCAATTATTTAGACATATGCATTTACCAACACAAAAAATTAAGGTCAGATTTCAATAAAATACATCAAATATACCATTAAAATGTATTTTTTACTTTCAAACATGAGTTGTAACTATCAAATAATTACTAAGAAGCTTTATTGTTATGTAAATATTTATACGAACTTTTCGCCTTTTGCACAAACTTGAAAATTTGTATTTAAATTTTTTGCACACAATCTCAGCACAAACAATGTAATACGTACATGCAGTATATATATATATATATATATATATATATATATATATATATATATATATATATATCTGCCTCCTCTATAATTTCGACCCCCCACCACATATGTAGCTTCGATCACCATGTTTTCACCCCCCCACTGTACCCCACCACCACGCACTCTGCTGAATAAGAAGCCACCTTAGATTAGAAAAAACCCTCCTCTGAAGGCACTCTCCCTTGCATTAGTGCAATCAACCCCTTTTTCCGGTTCCTCCAGCTCACTAAGTAATCGTCTCCAGCTTATGTTTTCATTCGTTCTAAGAATGATACTAACGAAGCCTGTCCGACCTTCTTCTACCTCCAAGGAAAGATTGGCTCAGATCTAAGAAAAATGCCCATGTATCACCTTAGTATGTCTTAATTGGATTTTACATTTTGAATGTCTCCTAGCACATGCACAGTAAAATAAAATTCGAAAAAGAGACTCATTTTGTAATAATAATTGTAAATTTATTTTGGCTCCTTTGGGATTTGTCCTATTTATACCTAGGACAATGTTGTAAATTGTAGTTTAGCTTAGAATTTTCTAAAGTCTAACCACATATTAGTTTGATATCGGACCTTTCGAAAACCAACTGAATTTGTCAAAGAAGTTCAGCTAAAGTGAAAGTAAAACTTGAGGAGAAAGCGCTCCTGTTCGCTCCTTACAAATTGGTCGGAAACTCATTAGTCAATGTAAAGTTCCTACTGCTTGACCGCTTCACGTGACCACAACTAAGACACACTTCAAGAAGGCACCCTCAGGTGATGCCCCCGTTTGCATCTCCAAGAACGGTTGCGCTAACCAGTGCTGAACTCCTAGCACTTTAAAAATTTACCAAGAAATTAATGGCCCATTTGCGTTGGTGACCAGAACTCCTGCCCGTTTAACACAACCACTCCACACTCTGCTGCTCAAAATTAAAAAGAACTCTTTCTTATTTTGTCTTTAGAGAGAGGCGTGCCAATCATTTTATCTCATCCAAGAGGCTTATTACATCTGGGGTTTTTTTGTACATCCCTCCCCTTGTGCCCATACAAGTGTCGCATGCAACATTGCAATGATGTATGAGTCTTGGCAATCTCAAGTTTTCTTCTCTCGCTCTCTTTCTTATTCTCAAAAGAGGCATTCCAGTATTTGGAAAGGTGCGGGTTTTTTATCCTCACTGGCCATAAAACATTGGTTAGTGCACTCAATGCACGTTGCAATTATTCAGTACATTTCGCAGTTGATTCTCGTCATTTGGATTTCATTCTTCAACTCGCGAGTGGCATTTACTATGTTGATGGTTCTTCAAACATCGTACAGAATGCGCTTTCTCGCATCTCCTCTATTTCTGGCACAAAATATTCTCACCTCTCACACTAGCGCCAACACAAGATCAGGAGATGCAGACTCATTTTTTCACCTGAATCTTCTCAACTTGTTCGAGAAATCGAACTCACAGGAAGTCCATCCGGGCACATCCTAGTCACATCCCGCTTCTGTTTCTTACAGTAGGCATATTTTTGACCAACTTCACAATCTTTCTCATCTGGGTATTCGAGCTCCTCAAAACCTCATCGCACATCGTTTTTTGTGGCAAGGTATGAACGTCGGCGTGGCTAGATAGACCCGCTCCTGCTTGTCTTGCTTGTCTACCATGGTTCAACGCCACACAAAACACATATGGGCCCTTTTCCTCTTCCATCGTTGCGTTTCGACTCCATTCACCTTGATCTGGTTGGTCTTCTACTCTATTACCAATGTTGTAATTATCTTCTGACCATAATAGATCGTCTTACTAGTTGACCAGAGGCTCTGCCTTTTCCAGACATTCGAGCTTCCACTGTTACTCGAGAGTTCATTGTTGGTTGGATTTCGTGATTTGGTCTACCTTCAACAATCATGACCGATCGCGGATGGCAATTCGAATCGCATCAGTGAGATGCGATTATGTCACGTCAGTTATTGGCTCATTTTGCGTAAGTACCACAAACTACCATGGTTGGATTAACGGCGCCATTGAACGCGTCCATCACGTGAGTGGACAAGTAGGGATGCACCGATATATCGGTATCGGCAATATCGATTGTTGAGCCGATATATCGGTATCGGTTAAGCAAATATCGGCCGATAACCGATTTCTAACATTAGACCATTTTTAACTTCAAAACCACTCAAGTTCAATGTTCATTACTTTATAGAGAAGAGGGTTTAGTGTTCGTCAATAAATTACTGATTTTTCAATGATTACCCGCAAGTCCTCAAATCCCAGTGGGTTTTATTATACTTGGGCTTGCTGTATATTCCGCATGTTTTATGATTTCATTACCATATTCCTCTGTTCCTTATTGAGTGATTTTCAATTATAATTTAGTATTATTCATATTTCTCATTTTAATCTTAAGGGAGAAAATTATGTGTGATATGTTGATATTAATTATTATATAGTATGAAAAGTCAGTATTAATTAGAAATTTAGATTAATTGAAAGTTAAATGGCATTACCACTAAACAATTCTTAATAATAAAGTACTTGATATTTAAAGATATTTAAATTTGAAATTAAAATTTAGTATTAGAAATCAAATAATTTGAGGTCATAATGAGAGAAGAGCAGTTGTTCTTCATTTTCGGGCGTCAATCTACTTTGTAGGGAAATCGATATCTACCATAATAACAGATGCCTCGTTCGGGTACCACAACGTCCTTACGCTAGGAGGTGTAACCCGATTACTTACCCGTCCCCTTTCTCCCCTCGACTCGCCGGCCACCAGAACACCTCCTTGAACCAAGAGAAGTACGAATCAACAGATTTCTGTGCCTGCGAGCATAACAATACGAAGGGGAGGAGACCAGGTGAAATAACAATGTTTAAACAGGCACTATTTCCCCTAAGATTTGGGATTTAGTTTCGCATAATAGACGAAATTATAGGAGCTGCGACCAAAAGCCAGAAGATGGCTTAAGGGCTAAGTGAAAGACGCTCGGAGAAGCGCCGTTAGAGGAGCAAGGCTTAATTCATAAGCCCTTACCCCCCCCCCTTCCCCTACCCCCAGTGGGTTGGTGAAGTATATAGGCGGATAACTGAAGAAGAACGCGAAGATCGAGTTAGAGATCGACACGACGAAGTCCGGCGGCAGTACCCGGCAATCAAAGAAAGGAACAGAGAAGAAGTTCATTCTGAGCCAGTTCCTGTTGGTAACACCGAAAAATTAGCCCCTTTTGCATTGAGGATCACTCTCATACATCTCTCGTCAGAGAAACTCCCTATCTCGGTTTGCAACAAAAACTAGAGATAGTCCTCGCCATTGAGGAATACCCAAAGTGACTCCCTCCCCCCTCCCCCCAGTCGTCAAAGGATTCACTTTTTGCTCATCGCTCGTTAGTGCGAAACATCTCAAGATTAATCCGAAGATTGGAAAAAGCATACCTTCACGTCCCGTTGTCTAAATCATCTGACTAAGACAACGTGATGAACGCCATCCATCGCCCTCCCTGAAATCACCTGTAGCTCCAAGTCTGCCTCCTCGCCAGACAAACGGCTTGGCGTCTGCGAACACGCCCACGCACCTAACCGCAAGCCATTTTCCCCTCCACATAAGATCTAAGGCCAAAGTCATTCTTCAGCCGGATTCACGTGTGTTTTTTTAAAGGTAAAGAGATTCAATTATTTTTCTGTGTCAATTAGCATCCAATATTAAAGTGAGCTTGGGGGTCAACCGTTACTTTATATTCATTTGGTTTAAATTAGTAATTCTAACATACACTCGTTTATTCATAGATGTATAGTTTGTTTTTAAGATTTCACTTTTTCATGTTGTAATTAAAGATATATTTTTGCTTAGAAGTGTTTAACTCAATCCTCGAAACGCTGCACATGGCACTAGAAATCCTCAAAGATAAAATAACGTAAAATAATATAGCACTCTTAGAGAAAACGTAATAAAGGAGTTATTAAAGTACGTGACCAACCTACGTACAACCACTCGGCCCTTACAATACCACGACATACTTCTCGTTGACTCGTATATATCTCCTCCTGTGCTGATTAGCCTTTCACTTGCAACTGAAGAGGGTGACGCACAGAGGTAATTTTTTTAGCCAGATTTAGAAGGAAACCTAAACCGAATGTTTCTACGTAGCTCTTTCACCAGTTGAATGGCCATTCTGTGCGTGCCAGTGGAGGAAGACTGAAGTAGGTTGATAACTCTTTCATTCTGAAAAGATATAATTTTTAATTAAATACTTGCAAAATCTGAAAATTGATTTGAATTATATACATTATTTAATTAGAATAAATTATCTAAAATAAATTAAAATGATTAAATATAATCGTAGCATGTAGCTAAGATTTCTTTTAGCTTTGGATGTTACCTACCAAGAAGTATAACTTCAATATACATACATACGGTATATAAGTGATTATATTACTTGCCACAGATATAAGAGAGAAAATATTAAATATTAGTTTTATGCATTTTAAATATAAACTCAGAGACACGGTGTTGTTGTCTTTGACGTTCTTCAGACTGTCCGAATGAGCAGCCCGTTTTTCTCAACGAAAGTCACTTCAAACACTATTATTCCATATATCCCTCAGTGTGTGAATGTTGTGTTGTTGGCATTGGTGGTGTGTGCTGTAAAGTCTTTTAGTGTATGTTTTATTGTGTGTGGTTTTAAACACAGGGTAACAAAGTATTAAGTACATAAAAAGTTATAAATTAATTAGAATTATTCATCTTTAACTCTTACCTTGTTTCACTCAGCTGCTTTAATTTTTTACTCCTGCAGGAACTTTCTGAAATGGTTTGAGGGACTTCAGATATTTTCTTTTCATCGTATAGTTAAAAAAAAAATTGTAGTTTAATTTTCTTGTTCTCGACTATCCTGTTCACTTTCATCTTCTGAGATTGAACTGGGACTGCCATTTTCTTTCTGATTATCTTGCATTACCGGTGTTAAAACTGCGTCACAAATCATAGTTTTCATATTTTCCTTTACTGTTGGTTCAAAATATTTCAGTTTGTATCGTGGGTTAAGAGCCGTTGCAAGAATAAGTTTCTGCATTACGACAATAAAAAGAGATGATCAAAGAAACTGTAGCATTATCGAAACTCATTTCGCGAGTGATAATTTCAAAATTTCTTAAGACTATAACAAGGTTTTCAGCCAATTCCCATTGATATTCCCTTAAGTAGGATTGCTTCTTTGTGGCGCAAAAGAGAATAGTTTCTTTCTTCTGCTTTACTAATCTTTCCACCATGTAAAAATTTGAGTTCCATCTAGTGGAGACTTCTTAAATCAAGCAATGCTTTGGAAGATCTAACTGTTTCTCTAACATTTTAAGAGTTTCTCTATTAGAAGTCGAATAATTAAATTCTCCAATTATGTTCCTTGAAAGAGCCAAAATATCATTAACAGTCTGTTGTTTAAATAATTTATCCTGAATGCAGAGTTGTAATATATGAATAGCAGAGGTTAGGACACTAAATTCATCCAAATCACACATTTTAATAGCAAGTTTCATGTTAGCAGCATTATCATTTATGATCATATGAATCTTTTCATTTTGGTATCTTTAATTTATTTAGTGAGTCTTTAATAAATTTAGCAATTTTGTCTCCTGCGTGTGTTTCTGAAAAATGTGAAACTGTTTTTTAATGTAATCATCTTCAATCCACCGTTCCGTCAAACTTTTGAATGGGTGCAAATTATGATCAGCTGTCCATATGTCTGAAGTTGAAGTCAAATGGTCTACATTTTGTAGGACATTTTCAAATTTTCTGACACGTTTTTCATATATTCCAGGAACAATTGTGTCAGAGAAGTATCTTCTAGATGGAATTTTATATCTTGTTTCTAAATGATTCATCAGCCTCTGAAATCCAAAATTTGCCACAATAGAATATGGCTGTATATTAACACACATTAGTTCTAGAATCAAATTATGAATTTTTAAAGATCTTTTGTCATAAATTTTCCATTGCATATTTTTTTCTAAAATTTGTTGCAAGATGCCTGTTTGAAATGAGCCTGTCTTGTAAACTCTAAATTGTCCTGTTTATCTGCGTCAGATTCTTTGTTGCAAGAAGAGGAAGATTCAGAATATATGTCTGTCTGCTTTCTTGGTTTTGGTGGTGATAGTTTGAAGTGGACCAGATGATAAATAAAATTAAGGCTCAAATTAATGGTTTTAATCAACTTAAAATTTGACACAGAGATCAGCGCATGCTGTTAAAAATAAACAATAATAAAGATAATTACATATTCAATTATTAATAATATATATAACTGTTATAAACGATATATAAAAAGGTTAAGTAATAATAAGAAGTTATATTTACCTTAAACTAAGCTTCACCAGGTTGATCAATTTCCATCATTTCTTGAGAGAACTAAGGTGAACACTTTGGAGAGCATTCAAAAGAAGGCTGACCACTACCAGCAGCTTCCAATCGTTATCAGTTTCCTCCAAAACCAACAGCTGTTTTTGCTGGTTGTTTTAATTGACAATTTGTAACATTACCCAGCACATACGAGTAGTTGACACAAAATAATTCTCCATTCTATTTTTGGATGATTTACTTCCATCCGTTTGCGAATCTGCATCTTTCAAAAAGTTTTATATCTTACTATGTATATTTGGGTGATGGTTCTTTAGGTAGATTTTCAAATTAGATGTAGTCTTTCTTGGGAGGGAGGGGGGGCAGTACATTTTGCCTTACTTGAATTTTCCACAATAATATTAAAATATTCCCTCAAAAAACTAGAATGACTACCTTGTTTAAAAGACTTCACATTTATGGATTGCAATTAACTAGTTATGGCTAAAGATAAAAATAAATTTTAATTAGTTAGATAATAAATCAAATGTTAAGTAAATGAATAAAATAGCCGTAACTAAATCACATGTCAAGATGTAAAATCCCTGATATCTGGAAACAGAAAACAACAAATAGTTTCAAGATAAACTCTTCATCATCATCATCACCATCACTAACTCTATAATTTAAGAAGGGGATTTTTTTGAGTAGTTAAATAATAATTTCATCTTAGTTTGGTTATGACATGTTTTTTTTATCAAAGTTATTTATAATAATTCTTTTAGAATATCAAAAAACAACATGGTGAAGTTCAGAAATAAATATAAGTATCGAAATTTTGTGATTTTTTTAAAACCCAAAGAATTACAAATGGTGAAGTTCAGAAAATTTATTTTTAAATATCTTCTTCTATTCTTCTATAACTCTATATTTTAGCAACGTGATATTTTGAAAGGGGGCAAATTTAGTTTAGAGTTCCTTTTTAAAATTATTATAATTGGCGAAGTTCATTAAATTTATAAAAATTTAATCATGGCTGCTTTTTTTTAGATTTTAAATTTTAATCTAAGGAACGAAGCGCAAGCTCCCCCCGTAGGGGAACGTGGCGAAACCATTGCCTGTTTTTTTTTATATAAATTAGGTATTACAACCCTGAACATGGAATCTTAGCAAAAGAATTAATATCATTAAGTTAGGAAAAAAATTACTTCAATAAAAGATGCATTACATGCCTGCGATTTGTATGATATTTATAATGCTTTAAAAATTGTTCAACTAAGGAAATCAATTACTATATAAATATATATATATATATATATATATATATATATATATATATATATATATATATATATATATATATATATATATATATATGAATGCAATGTCCCGCAGGAAAAATGAAAAAGGTGCTTCTAAGTACTTTCGAACTTTATTCAGTTCATTCTACAAGAGAAAATATTATCATAAGGGTATATATAGGCTAGTAAAAGATAAAGGATCGCCTCTAAGACAAGAAATCACCAAAGAGGAAGTAGGAGAGGGATGGATAAATTCACATTAAGATTTAGCTATAACAGGTAGCAAGATCAAACTGAGAGGCAAGAAAGAGTCAAGAACAGAGCTAAAAGGGCTAAAACGATTAACGGATAAAGCGATAGTCTAAAGAGGGAAATTAGGAGAGACACGAGAATTAAGCAGATACGTAGGGGAGAGGAGCAAGGAGAGAGGAGGGGAAATAAAATAATGTTAATACAAAATCAATGCAATAATTAAATTGACAAATTGGGTGCCCATAAAAATGAAAATTGCCCCCCCCCCTAAAAAAATAATAACATAAGTCAAAACTAATTTCTTTAGGAATGAGTTTTTCATAATAGCATCAATTTTAAAAAGGCCAGAGGAAATGTTAAAGTTATTAAATTGGCTTATACACGAACATTCAACAAGGTTTATTTTAATTGAGTCATTTGATCGAAAAATAAATTTTGTTGAATTCAAATTAATTAAGTGGTTATTTTCGGACATATACACAAAAAACGCAATATTATTTTCAGCTCTCTTTCTCTCTCTCTCTCTCTCTCTCTCTCTCTCTCTCTCTCTCTCTCTCTCTCTCTCTCTCTCTCTCGCTCTCTCTCTATCAGGAAGTTAGAAATAATTCAAAAAAGGTAAGGAGAGTAGATAACCCCCCAACAACCACTCTGACGAACAGGTTCGCTGCTATAGATGAGGCAAGCTCCTTAAGGGTAAAGTCGCATAACGGAGAAAAGCAGGTTAGGAAATCCAACAGCAATGAAGGTAACACCTATGTCTTGTCTGACTCACTTTTAAGGGGTCAGGGTGTAGCATTTGTCATGGAAAGGAAGAACAGAATGGTCAAGGTAATACCAGGTGGTACTTTAGACATAATTACTGAAGACCTTAAGAAAGCAAAAGTCCCCAGGAGTTCATGCTTACTAGTTAACGTGGGTAGTAACGATGCATATGACGGTGGTAAAGCCAAAAGTAGGGAAATACTAGCCAAGTATAACAAGCTAATAAAAGAAATGAGATCCAAAACAAATAAATGCATAGTTAATGGAATACTGCCACGTATGAGAGCCAACAATCACTACAGTAACATCAGAGCTCTAGGAATCAATGAATCTCTAAAAGAAATGTGTGAGAAAGAACATGTGTTATATAACGACACATGGAGTAGCTTCCATAATAAGCCTTGGCTAACAAACATGAATGGTATTCATTTGTCACAAGCAGGAGTACAGTTAATGAGTAAATTACTAAACAACGCTGTATATAATATACATAAGAGATGCCAGAGTCAAACAAATCACCCTCCCACACCTGCCACAGAACGGGTTTTCCCTGCCTCACCTGACCAAAGGCACAGGGTAGGGACCCCCTCAACCCTAGCTAACCCAACCCAGATGTCCAATACGCCCTCCTAAGCCACACCTCCAAACCCATTTAATTTCCATGTAACTCCTCGCCCTACCGACAACCCATTTAATTTCCATGTCACTCCTCGCCCTGTTGCAAATCCCTTTCATCCTCGTGGCTACGCTCAAGCAGCTGCCTCCCCTCCCTGATCACCCCCAGCCCCGACCCCCACCCCCACCCACAGACAGGGAAACTAATGAATAATCTCACCTCCTCATCTTCAAAAGAAATCAGTAAAATCAAAATAATAACTTTTAATGCACGTAGCCTTAGAAAACATATTAAAGAACTTAAGGTTGACATCATAGCCATAACTGAGACCTATCTACAATTTGGTATAAAAGACTTAATATGCGAATACATGCTAAATTATTTTACAAAAATAGGGCCTATGGAAGGCTTGGAGGAGGAGTGGGACTATATATAAGATCAGAATTAAAAGTAACTGAGGTAAAACTTACAAATAATGAAGTGGAGCTGATCTGTGTTAAACTACATTTACGAGATTTTAAAATAAACATAAGCACTGTTTACCGTCGCCCAAATACTCCTGTTAATGAGGACCTGGAAATATATAGAATCTTACAAGAAACATTACACAAGGAACAAACGCTATTACTGGGAGATTTTAATTTACCTAATATCTGCTGGGACTTGAATATAGGGACTAGCCAACAAGAAAAATTAATGACAAATTTCATCGATACTAATTATTTATACCAATGCGTAAGGGAGCCAACCAGAGGAAATAATATACTAGACCTAGTTATTGCATCCCAGGAAAATTTAATATCAACTCTGGCCGTAGCGGAACATATAGGTACATGTGACCATAAACTAATCCGCTTTGATCTAAATGCCAGGTATTCAACTACCAATAACTATTCAAAAGTACCAGACTACAGTAAAGCTAACTTAGAGGGCCTCAGAGAAGCCCTGGGAAATATTCACGAGCAGCTGATAGAAATAGAAGATGTAAATCAACTTTGGAATAAATTTAAAGAACTATTTTTCATAGCCCAAGAAAACCATGTTCCTCTTAAGACAAGGAATAGTAACGCGAATAGAGGCAAGCCGCCGTGGTTTAATAATGACATCAAACGAGCAATTAGAAATAGGAACCGTCTCCACACATTATTAAAACACAATAGAAGCTATCAAGTTAAGCAACAATATAACACTAGCAGAAGAAAGGTTAAAACGCTCATAAGATCAAAGAAACGTCAATACGAAATCGAGATAGCGAAAGCAAGCACCACTAATCCCAAACACTTCTATACTTATATCAATAGAAATAGGCAAATGAGAAGCGGGATTGGCCCCTTGAAAAACCAGTTGGGTGAAATTATTTCAGATGATATGGGCATGGCTAATATCTTAAATGAGTTTTTTAGTTCAGTCTTCACCTTGGGATATACTAATAACGATAACAACGAGTCTATACAGGCCAGACACCCATCACTAAGGAGCCTGGAAGTAAATCCGCAACTAGTAATTGATAAATTAAAGAAAATGAACTCGTACAAGACTCCTGGTCCTGATAAATTTTACCCGAAAATCTTAAAACATGTCCATAATGAGTTAGCAGAGTCACTTGCTCTCATTTTTAACAAATCTCTCGAGCATGGGGTCGTCCCTGATGATTGTAGGAAAGCTAACGTCACACCTATCTTTAAGAAGGGATGTAAAAACCAGGCCAGTAATTACAGACCCATTAGCTTGACCTCAATAGTTGGAAAGTTGCTCGAAACAATCATTAGAGACAAGCTAGTAGAGTTCCTCGAAAACAATAACCTTATACGAGATAGCCAGCATGGTTTTAGGTCTAAGAGATCGTGCGTAACAAACCTAATTGACTTTTACCATAACCTTTTCAACCTATATAACGATACTAAATCATTAGATATAATTTACCTAGATTTCAAAAAGGCATTTGACAAAATTCCCCATCAGAAACTCATGAACAAAATGCGTACGCTAGGAATTAACGGTAATATATACGAATGGATTAGTAGCTGGTTAAAAAACAGGAAGCAGAGAGTGATAATAAATGGCGTGGAATCGGACTGGGTATCTGTTACCAGCGGTGTTCCCCAGGAATCAGTCCTGGGGCCTATTTTATTTACTATATAAATCAATGACATAGACGTTGGAATAAATAATATCATATCTAAATTTGCAGATGACACAAAAAATAGGTAACTCAGTATTATGCGAAGAGGACAGGGCTAGCCTGCAAGCTCATAGAAATAAAATTACCGAATGGTCTGAGAAATGACAAATGCCATTTAATATCGACAAATGCCAAATCCTTCAGTGCGGAACAAAAAACAAAAAATACAAATATACAATGCAAGGCGGCTTAATAAACACAACCCCGCAGGTTAAAGATTTAGGAGTAATAATTAAAGAAAACTTAAAAACATCAAACCAATGCGCAGCTGCTGCAAACAAAGCTAACACAGCACTAGGATTTATAAAAAGAAACTTTACTTATAAAAGCGAGGAGATAATTATGCCATTATATAAAAGTATTGTCAGGCCCCATCTCGAATACGCTGTACAGTTCTGGGCCCCTTACTTAATAAAAGACATAGATAAATTAGAAGCTGTACAATACAGAGCGACAAAACTTATCCCGTCAGTACGTAACAAACCTTACCACGAGAGGCTAAAAAAACTCAATCTATTTTCCGTCAGAAAACGACGACTAAGGGGGCAGCTTATAGAGTGCTTCAAAATACTTAAAGGATTTAACAACGTTAATGCCAATAACTTGTTCACACTGACAGGGGAGTGTCCCACCCGTGGACATGATTCAAAATTTCAGGGTAAAAGAGCCACTATGGATGTAAAAAAAAAATTCTTCACTTACTCAATTACACTGGTCTGCGTCAAAAATGTACCTTAGGTTTTCTATAGTGTTTCTTAATAAAATTGACCTCCTAAATCTGAATCTGTCATCCGTTTTTCTCTATCACCTCCAGTTTTTGCAATACAGAAGGTAATAATAATTTTATAGTTTATACACCTCCTATATTACATCAAATTTCAATAGTTTTTGCACTGCTCTATTCGCAGTAAATTTTGTGTACATTTTAAGTAATTATGCAAATAGGTTTATATTTTGCAGGTTAAAAATTGCTTAGCATTATAATAATAAGAATAATAATAATAGTGGTTGAGTTAAAAATGAACAGAAAATGTAAGAATAGCTCCGACAGATTTTGCTATGTTTGCGGCAAAGTGACTTTTCCCGAGCAGCAAAGTACAATCCCTCCTGTAATTAAATCTTTGTATCATGAATATTTTGGAGTAAGGCTAAGAGATCAAGATAAAAGTTTCGCACCACATATCTGCTGCAAGGGATGCTACATAAGTTTAAGACGCTGGAGTCAGGGCGAACAGAAGTCCCTCTCTTTTGGTGTTCCCATGGTGTGGAGAGATGGCAAGGATTACACTACGGACTGCTATTTTTGCATGACAAATCTTAAAGGTGAGCATTGTATCAAGTATTTAAGCTTTCTGTATTATACTGGCTCCTGAAAATGTCATTATTATGCAAAGACTTAGCATAAAATTAACAACTAACATAGTTCACTTCAGCATGAACATATCCTTTACTAAACATTTATGTACTATCTGCAACTCCAAATCAATTTCTTTATGTAATATGCAATTATATTTTCCACAGGTATAAATAAGAAGAATAAACATAGTGTGGCATATCTGGATGTTCCTTCTGCCATCAAACCCCTGCCCCATGGCCCAGGAATTCCTATACCTTCTTCCCCTGAACATATAGAGGTACATGAAGAGATTAATATGAAAGTTGACCAAGATTATGACACATCTGAGTCTTATCAGATTTCCACACATGATATGGTCGCAAGACCATTCACTCAAGTTCAGTTAAATGACCTGACCAGGGATCTGGGGGTTTCAAAGGCAAATACACAACTTCTTAGCTCTCGACTTCGTGAAAGTAATCTTCTCGCTTAAGAAACAACATTTAGAGGGGTACAAAAATAGAGAAAAAGAGTTTCGAAGCTATTTTTTTACAGCATTTTTCGAGCTCTTTAGTATACTGCGCCAATATTAAAGGACTTGTTGAGGCCCTTGGAATTCCCTACAATCCATTAGAATGGAGACTGTTCATAGATTCCTCCAGTAGAAGTTTGAAAGCTGTGTTACTGAATATTGGTAACAAGATAGCTTCCGTTACTATAGACCATTACATCCACTTACTGAAAGCTATGAAAATATGAAAAAATTGCTGGATGCAATAAATTACTCTAGCTATAAGTGGAGGATATGTGGTGACTTAAAGGTTAGATAATTTTACACTTGGCATTTCTAAGCTTTTTGATATTGACATTTTCATTTTCAATTGTTAATACTTGTATACACCTTTTGGTCAACTTACATTTTACAAGAATGCAAATCTGGAAATCAGAGTCATTTTTTAGTTATATTTTTTGTTGAAGTGTGTCCCTATAGGTTAATGCATCCTATTGGGTTAATGGGGAACTTATCCTAATTGAGATGGTATACAACACAACTCAATAAATCAAAATAAGATGTACATATATCCAATTAGTTCCAATATGATGATTTAATGAATCGGCATACAGGATTTTTCAGTACATATTCATATTCTTATTGTTTTAAGAAATATTACTTTAAATTTTTTTTTAGAAATATTACACTGAATTTACATACCGTGCTAATTTTTTTCAGGTAGTGTCTCTTAGGCTTGGGACGCAAACAGGCTACACGAAGCATCCCTGTTTTTTATGTTTATGGGACAGTCGTGTAGATAGTATGCACTATGAGAAGAAGGTTTGGCCTCCACGAGAAGCATTTAGAATTAGATCAAACAATGTGATAGCTGAACCTTTAGTGCCTCCTCAAAAAATACTCCTCCCTCCACTGCATATAAAGCTTGGCATAATGAAAAATTATGTCAAAACCCTTAATAAAGTAGGCCAAGCTTTTAAATTTCTTCTTCAAAAATTTCCACAAATCAGTGACGCTAAGCTCCATGGGGGAATTTTTGATGGACTTCAAATCAGGAACTTGATCAGCAATTTGATGCATCAATGAAGGACATAGAAAAAGATGCCTGGAAAGCTTTTAAAGCTCTAGTTAACAATTTTCTAGGCAATAAAAGAAGCCTTGAAGAATATGTTGCCCTGGTCAATCAGCTCTTAACAAGTCTCAAACATTTGGGAGCTCGAATGTCTATAAAGATACACTTTTTACAGTCTCATCTGGATTATTTTCCCGACAACTGCGTGGATTACAGTAAAGAACAGGGGCAAAGATTCCACCAGGACATAAAAACAATGGAATCCAGGTACCAGTGTAAATGGAACGGAAACATGCTTGCTGACTACTGTTGGTGTTTGAAGCGTGATGTACCAGATGACAGGCACAAACGAAAATCGTCAAGGGCACCTGTTCTTCGAAATTATAATTATTTTCTTTATTAGGTTGCATTCTTTTATTTTTTGTTTATTAAAAGAATTATAGTTTACATACGTGTATTCCTGTTTATATGATATAACAGTAATAATGCATTATTAGATAGAGAAAGTTTTTTTCTAAAAAAAAATCAGAAAAAATGAGGTAATCTCAATGAAAATGGTGTATGCTGTACTGAGAAAATCTGACCTGATTGAACAAATATACATTCATTTTTGAGCTCAGGAGGTTGGATTCATTAAGAAACCACAAAGAAATCCTGGGGAACATAAAATTTTTTTTCAAACGCAGGCCTGTGTTATTAATGATTGGAATAATTTGCCAAACGAGGCAGTGGACAGCAGAACTATAGACTCATTTAAAATGAGATTAGACAAACACTTAACAAATATTGGAATTGTTTAGCATAAGCTACAAAATAAAATAATATTACAAAAAATATAACTCTTTCAGGTGTATGTAAGTGGTTTTGATATTCATTTCATTTAATTACTATTCAATGCAAATTTCCTTCAGGTACTGTCTTCTTACACCTGCAAGGTACTTTTCCAAAATTATTTCATGTACGGCTTTTGCCGGAGGTAGTGGAGGGTGGAGAGAGCCTAAAACTTTTCTATCCTTTACTTCTACTATTCTATGTGTAAGTGGCAGTAGATTTAAGGCCAGATCACCTTAGTCTAGGCCGTAAGGCCCGTGTGATCTGTGTATCTATGTAACTCTATGTAACTCTCTCAATCACCACCTTGCCGTCGGTGAAGAAGCTTGCGCGATCTGCTTGATTTCAGCTAGCTAAGCTGGGGGATTTTTAGTCCAGCCGGGTCACCTATGCCAGTAAGGTACCTTTAGTAGGATCCAGACAAAGAGTTGTCAAACTTCTCTACTACTTCTTTGATACATTTCCTAGCATCTCCCTATTAGCTTTATCGATTCTGTTAGCGTTAAGTTTCATGACCGTTCCTCAACTGTTTAAAAAAAAAAAATTATATTGGCCGAACGACCGAAAACCTCCTGAAAATAGGCGGATGTGTCTTGTGCGAGAGGAAATCACAAAAAAAAACTTTTATGCATATGGTCGGAAGGTAAGGTAATTAAGATTGCGAAGAAAAATGGTCCTTAGTTTCACAAACTAACATGCGGGAAATGCAAAGTCTACAGATGTAGCGAAAACTTCGGTGGCAGGAGTTGCAAGGAGAAATATAGAGAAGAAAGAGGAACCTGACGAGTCTCTTCTGAAAGGGAAAACTCTGTCCCCTACAGCTAAATGTGCGAGGATCATCCTTATTGGTGATTCTCAAGCATGGGACTCGCAACCACTTCTAGCGGCCCGCCTTCGCACCAATGTGAAGGTGAGCTGCCTGCCTGGACAGTCAAACGCCCAAATTAGAGTAGAGGCAGAGAAATCTGAGATTTCTGAGAGCTCGGTCGTTGCCCTGATGGTAAGTGGCAACGACTTTTATCTGAAAGGAGGTAGGATAGGCCCTACACCTTAGATTCTTGAGACGGTGATGGGAGCTGTGGACGACTGTGGGTTGATAACCCGCAGTCGTGTTGTAGTCGGAATGCTCCCGAGAAGAGGTCCAATCCGGACCGCTCACTCGACGAACGTCTCTTTGACCTGACGCCTGGCAGATCTTTGCACGGCTGAGGCGGTCTTTTTTGTGGACTCTTACCGCACCTTTTATAGTAGGAACGATCTCGACCAAAGTGACAGGGTGCACCTTTTATTTAAATGAAAGGCTGTTTCTCTGTAACATGATCCAGGATGTCGTAGAGCGGACCCAAAGAAGTGTCAGGCCCAGAGTGAAGGTGGAGGTTCGCCAGGTACGCCCGTGTCGCTCCTGAAAAGACCTACTTAGAGGTCGCTAGAAAGGGTGCCACCACGCCACCAACAGGAAATAGAGAGACGAATAAGACGGGAAAAGGAAGAGCGTAGGGAGTCATACATTCGGGGGCTCCCTGAAAGTTTTTTGTTTAATCAGAGGCCAATCAGGAACAAATTTCTTGAACTTCGTGGCCTGGTAGCAACGGAAGAACCTGAGATGGTGGCCATAACAAAGTCGTGGGTAAAAACATCGAACCGAGATTTTGAGGGTAAATTCACGATTCCCGGTTACCAACTCTTCCTAAAAGACAGGGTAGACAGAGCGGGTGGCGGTGTAATGTTGTATGTTAAGGATACATTAAAAACGACGAACTGCAACATTATATCCGACCACTAGCTACTAGGTGTAGACCTAGAGATAGGTCCTGCCAGATACAGGACCCTACTGCTTTATAGACCCCCTGCCCAATTCGTTGAGAAAGACAGGGTTCTGTACCAGCTGTTGGGTGAACTTGTTGAAGACAGAGTGTGTATCGTCATGAGAGACTTCAACACCCAAGTTGACTGGGAAACCAGAGAGCCCAGTAGCGAGAACGCACTGCTCCAGGAGTTTGCGAACGACGAGTTCCTGACTCAATGGGTGAGAGAGTCGACGAGAGGCAATAATATTCTCGACTTGGTTTTCATCTCTGAGGATGACATCGTTGAGGGGCTCTCTGTAGGCGAGGAACTTGGTGGCAGTGACCACTGACTAGTTAGATTTGTAGTCAAGGTCCCCAAGGTAGAGTCTGCGACTTGTGAATCGGGGAACCTTGATTTAAGAAGAGCAGACTTTTCAAGTCTTCGTTTCATGCTGGACTGGCTGATGTGAGGCTGGAATGGGGTGAGAATGTTGAATACTCGTGGAATAGTTTCAGAACTACGCTCATGAGTCTTCAATCACGATTTCTCCCTTTAAAAAGCCTTCGTCGGTCTTCTGTTCAACCAAAGTGGTTTAATCTATAAATCGGTTACCTGCTGAGGGAGAAGAGAACTGTGTACCGGCCTTCAAAGATTTCTAGTGACTTCGATGAGTACCGTAGGCTATCTAGGAGAGTGAAGTCCAGCAAAAGGGCGGCAAAGCGTGGGGGGAACTCCGAGTGGCGAGAATTTACAAAGAGAATCCCAAGGAGTTCTTTGGTTATGTAAACAGCCGTAAACCAATCTGCTGCAGGATTGGCCCTTTGGTGAATGAGAAGGGTGCATTAAAGCACTCAGATGCAGAAAATGCAACCCTTCTGAACGACTACTTCTCTTCAGTGTTCACTGAAGAGTGTGATCCCATCCCCCAGCCCGTGGACTCTTACTTGGGTGAGAAGCTGGAGGAAATAGACTTAACCCAAAGCGAAGTAGAAAAAAAATAATGAGCTAAAGACGAATAAGTCCCCTAGCCTGGACGGGTTTCTACCTAAAGTGTTAAAATAAGTGCGTGATGATGTGTCACAACATCTGGGCACACTCTTCAACATGTCAATCCGGACTGGATGCGTTCCTAGAGACTGGCGTGAGGCGTAGGTGACTCCTATCTTCAAGAAATGAGACTCTAGCCAACCGTCGAACTACCCACCTATTAGTTTAACTTCGATAGTTGGTAAACTCATGGAAAGCATCATGATTGACAAAATAACGTCATATTTAGAGTCAAACTTGCTACTGAGGAGTTCCCAGCACGGGTTCCGAAGGCAACGGTCATGCCTGACGAATCCTGTTGAATTCTTCCACTTCGTTTTCAGTGAGCACGATCGGGATAAGGCGGTGGATGTTATCTACTTAGACTTTCAGAAAGCTTTTGACAAGGTACCACAACACCTCCTTCTTCTGAAAGTGCATGCACTGGGCATAGACGAAAACGTAGCAGGTTGGATAGAGAAATGACTAAGCGGCAGACGGCAACGGGTGGTGTTGAATGGACAGGCTTCTCAGTGGGTGCCCATTATTAGCGGTGTTCCTCAAGGTTCTGTCCTGGGACCACTACTGTTCATCATCTATGTTAATGACATAAATTTTGACATGGTTGCGAAGATTTCTAAATTTGCCGATGATACTAAGCTTGGTATGAATGTTGCAAAGGAAGGAAATACTGCCCGCCTACAAGAAGATCTTCGGAAGTTTGGAGACTGGTCGGCCATTGGCAAATGCCTTTAAACGTGAACAAATGCAAAGTGATGCATATCAGCCACCGAAACTCCCAATCGCAGTATATCCTTAAGGGCACTGCTCTTGAATGCACTGATACTGAGAAGAACTTGGGTGTAACTATCACTAGTGACCTCAAGTTCTCGAAGCAGTGTATTTAGGCGGAGAAGAATGCCCAAAGGATGTTAAGCTACATAAAGCGACAATTTTGGTATCGGAACAAGGAGATTGTACTTTGTTTGTACAACTCCCTTGTCCGGCCGCACTTGGAGTATGCCGTACAATTTTGGAGTTCTTCGTCAGAAAGGACATTACGAGATTGGAACGTGTGCAAGCCAGGGTAACCAAACTGATTCCCTCTATCAGACATAAGAGTTATGAAGATAGGTTGCAGGAATTAAATTTGTTGTCGTTGGAGACCCAGAGGCTTCGTGGTCAGCTTATCGAAGTGTTTAAAATGCTTCGAGGCTTTGACAATGTAGACTACAGCGATATTTTCCAGCTTATCGAGAACAGAACCAGAAACTACGGCTACAAACTTGAGCTGAAGCGTTACTACCGTGATCTGTGTGAGAATATATTTACATACAGCATCTGTGGTCCATGGAACGCAGTTCCAGTGAAAGTTGTCAACAGCAATTCTGTAGAGCAGTTCAAGTCAGTCGCGTCTTGAAAAGTAACCATTTGGGCACATATCCGTTGTGCGAGTGTTCATGAGGGCGTCAATTCACACTTTCGAAGACTGCAACTGTTACGCCAAAGGTACCTTCTTTGAATGGACCATAAGGTCTACTAGGGTACTTTCTCTCCTTATATATATATATATATATATATATATATATATATATATATATATATATATATATACAATTGCACAGCACAAACTATCTCTATGACTGCTGAGTGAATAATGAAGATAAATGTGATTCTGAGTGTTGTGCAAAACAAACTTCTTCCAACCTGTTAAAACCTGTTTTAACATGTAGATTTACCTTGAAGAGTATATTAGATATATCAGTATGAAAATGTATCAGTCAGGAAAAATTACTCAATAAATGACTACTCTGGTATCAGGAATATTTTTGAATCTAAAGCAGTGTAATCGATAAATCGGTATTGGCCCAAATTGGATATCGGTGGATCCCTATGGACAAGCTGCCTTTGATCTTACTGGGATTCGTTCATCCATAAAGAAAGATTTCTCTTGGTCTGCTGAATAATCAGTTTATTCCACACACCTACTCGTACGTCTTTTCCGTCAATTCTTTTCTTCTTCTGACCGATCTATTCCCTCTTCCCTAGATCCAGCATCCTAAATCACAATTTAGTACGGGCGATGGCTAAACTGCGTCCAATCACCCCTAGAGTGGCTGCTAATCGTGTTGATTTTATTGCGAACAAAATGGCATCCTTTTATCATATTTGTGTCCGTTGTTACTCAGCACGCTCACCGTTAATGCCGATATATGACGGACTACTCCTTATCATTTACAGTAAACCAACATACTTTGTCCTACAGCATGTCACCAAGCAGGATACGTTTCTCTGGCCCACTTGAGACCTGAATTATCGATGCTGCTCGATGTTGCCTCCTCTTCTTTCGCAGGAAGTTTCGTCGCAAAAAGTAGACACTCAAGAGAATGTTCAGCCTCAAGATGTTCCGGCCGTAGCAAACGTCAGTTCGGAAGAACAAGACAAGCGAACCACCTTCAGTCATACCATCTTTGCACGTGCGAGTGCCTCGTCTTTTTCAAATGGCACTGCCAACAATTTGCGTCCCCAATCTGGTCGTTAGCTACAAGCAAAATTACTCGTTCTGGCCGGCTTGTTCGCGCGTTTGCTCATTTCCTGGACTGAATTTAATGTATAAATTTTTTCGGTATTTTGTATATTAATATTTATTAATACGCGCAATTCATCTCAGGGGGGAATATTGTAATGGATTCCACTCCATCGTAAAATATCTTATTAAAGATTTAAACACTTTTGTCAACTCCATATAAACATTATATATCTCATTTAAATAATTTCCCTATTCATTTTAAGAATCTATGTCTTTCCTTATAATCTGGAAACATTTTTCCTCATTGGCGTCCCTTTTAAAGAAAATGAATCCCACTCGTGCCCGAGTCCGGCTTCAAAAAGACCACTTTAGCATCAGCCCATACTGCAATGTATATATTCCTAACATTACTTACATATAACAACATTAATACCCTTCACACATACCCAGGTTATCCGAATATCCTAGCCAGATAGCCCACAATTAGTTAGAACTCGCCTAACATTCTCACACATTCATTTCATTACGTATCTCAACCCTTACCTAATCAAAATATTTATATTATTCCCTGTCCAGTTACCCTTATTAAGCTCATCCAAAGTCAATCTCATTTAAGTTACAATTTGCTTATAGCAACTTAATTATTAGCATCTAAAATCACCTCCCATTTCGTAATCCAATGCACAAGTTCATAGATTAATATATATATATATATATATATATATATATATATATATATATATATATATATATATATATATATATATATATATATATATATATATATATATATATATATATATATATATATATATATATATATATATATATATATATATATATATATATATATATATATAAAGAAATAAAGATCGAATACAAGTTCTGCGAGTGATAACAACCACCACAGGGCTTTCGCCATATTTATTTTCTGCCTTTCAAAACAATTTTGAAGACAGAAAAAATGATGCATAAACCCTAAATTGCAGACTATATAACAATATAGTACAAGAGAAAGAGAAATTTGACGCGAATGAGCAATGAAACAAGAAACAGGAGTTTTTTCGAGGTAAGAGAAAGGGACATTAGAAGAACACTAGGATCAAAGACAGCAAAGGGAAGCACAATGAAGGCAATCCATACTGAGAAGAATAACGCCAGGGAGAAAAAGTTTCAAATTCCCGGCTGGGACTCGAACCCGGGTCTGTTGATTGCCGGTCAGATGCTTTACCGTTAAGCTACCAGCCACAGTGACTACTTCGCCCAAAGCGTTATCCTATCAAACCCGGGCGAACGGATCCAAGCACTGACATCAGTGCATCCCATTGGTGGGATTCAAATTGGCTACCACGGTCAGTCATGATCGTGGAAAGAACGACAAAACGAGCAAACCATCCTGAGACGAAAGCCTGAAAGATGGTGGAGGTTCTGATGTCTGGGATAGGCACTGCCTCTGGCCAACGAGTAAAACGATCGCTCATGGTGAAAAGATAATTGCAGCCACGGGAGTAAGGAAGAGGACCTACTAGATTGACGTTAACGGAGTCAAAACGTGACGAAAGAAGAGGAAAAGGGACCAGAGGTGTTTTCATGTGACGATGGACCTTGGCACGCTGACATACCAGGCATGAACGAGTCCATTTTGCAACATCTACATTCATACCTGGTCATACGAAGCGTTGTGTGAAGAGCTTGCGTGTTGCCTTGATGTCAGGATGTGAAAGACTGTGAATTTGGTCGAAAATATGTGGACGGTAAGCGAGAAGACAAAGACAGTCAGGCAATGAATAGTCGACCAGGATGCGCCTGGAAGGACTGTCTTGTAACTCGACCTCACGAAAAACGATTTAAGAAGAGTGACGCAGTGTTTGCGGGTCTTGTTCCTAGGGTAGCGCTATAGTCGCATGATCGGTGGGGGCCATGTGAAAAAGTTGGTGCCGGAAATCGTGAAAATGCGAGAAAGCGCGTCTGGTATGACGTTCGTCATCTGCAGGATAAAGTCGAAATGACGACATTCAACTGAAGTGTGCACCAAAGATGTGGAAGGGAGACGAGCAAGCACCGACACAAGGCTTACGGTCAGTAAAAATAGTGAAGTCAGGCCCCTCCGAATATGGTTGGAAGTGACGGATTAAGAGGTATATACCAAGTAGCTCACGTGAGAACGTATTATACCTCTTTTGATAGTTAGAAAGAGATAGAGAGAAGAAATGAAGAGGTTACCATAGGTCACCAATCTTCTGCTGCAAAGTTGCACCTACGTAAGTTGAGGATGTGTCTGAGGCAACGCTGATGGGGGCTCCTGGAGAAGGATAATCCAATTCCATTACGCGGGCAATAGCTTCTTTGGTGCGAGAAAATGAATGCACGCCTCATTAGACCACTCGAGAGGAGAGTTATTTTTGGTCTTAGTCAGCATGGAGTTGATAGGTTGCATGACCTGAGCACAATTTGGAATGAATCTGTGGTAGAAGTTGACCATGCCACAGAAACGTCTGAGTTGGGGCGTGATGTGGGTTGAGAAAAATTGCGCATCACGGTAACTTTGACTTCGAGTAGGCTAATCATGACACTCGAAGCATGGTGTTGCAAGTAGAAGAGTTGCGAGAGACCAAAACGACACTTGGAAGTATTAAGTACGATACCGTACTCTTGAAGGCGAGAAAAGATTTGGCGAAGGTGAGAAAGTTGTTCAGTGGGCGAGGAAGATGCCATTAGAAGGTCATCAATGTACCAAAGACAAAGGGAAGACCTCTCAGAACTTGGTCCATGAAACGCTGGCAAGTCTGGCCCGAATTTCGCAAACCATAGGTCATTTTGATCATTTCAAAAGAGCCAAACGGACTGGTGTTGCTTAACTTTGAAATATCGTCTGGTTGCATAGGGATCTGGTTGAAAGCACGAATCTGTTCCAAGCAAGAAAAGATTGTACAGCCGGAGAGAGATGAGGTGAACATAACTATGTACGGCAATTTATAGCAGTCAGGGGTTGTTATCGCATTTAACGTTCTGTAATCCCCAACAGCTCTGAATTACCCCCACGTGGATTTGGGAACAGTATCGAGTGTGGAGACCCAAGGTGGAGAGGAAGGCCTCTTGGGATCCATCACGCATTTCAGAAAGTCTATCTGAGGCTATACAAGGAGGTAGGCAGAATACAGGTCCCCCTTACGTCTCTATCTGGTACACCTTATTATATTTAAATGGGCCTATCGTTCGTAGGTGGCAGGATAAGGTCAGAGAACTCCTGCAGAAGGCGCCGAAGTGGGGGCTCAGTGGGTGGGAGACGAATAGAAAGGAATGAACTCTGTGAAGGTGAGTACGAATCTGAAACAATGAGTAGTGTTTTGCGATCGATAAGCTTACGGTAACGAGAATCGACCAGGAGGTCGTGAGCCGAAAGAAAATCGAAACCCAATATTGGACAATCTACGTCGGCCATGACGAAGGTCCATCGAAAAACTCGACGTAAACCGAGTGAGACTTGAAGGTTAAGCCTTCTATAAGTCCCAATTTTGGTCGAATTAGCTTCCATCAGAACTAAATCTGAGGGTGCACAAGCTTTATCGTCATTAAAAGTTGGTATAACACTGAATTCTGCACCAGTGTCCACCAGGAATGATAAACAAGAAAGTGGGTCAAAAATGCGAAAGGGAGGACCTACCTGAGTAAGTGATGTGAGAGCAGGGAAAGTAGACCATTTTGTCTTATGCCTTTCTAGTTTAAAGAAAGAGAATTTGAGGTGGAAATTGAAGATTCGAAAATTGAAGAGTTTGGTTTATATAAGTGATGTGAGGAGATTGGAGAGTTGAGATTAGGTGAAGGAGGAGGTACCGGTTGTAAATATGTGCACCGTTGTAACCATTTTACAGCTTGTGCACGATATTTGTTATGGTACCAGCATCATTGAGTTGATTGGGTGAGAGCTACATTATGCTTTGAGAGAATACTAGGCGAAGTATGGAGAAAAACATAACTGTGATTACAAGGCTGTGTACAGCGTACAATGTTGTTACCATACCTTTGATGGTACCAGCAGAGACCCTTTTGTTGTGCAAGGTTATGGTGAGAATAGATGGAAAAAGATTGTGAAAGGTGAGGAGAGGGTCAAAAAGGTCAGCTTGCGTGCCTTTGCCCTAATAAGGTCCTGTAAATGATTTAAGAAGCTGATAGGACTACTATCTCTTATCTCTTGAGTATTTAGAAGCTCCCTGAGGTCCTCAAATGGGACTTCCCAAATTCATTTCCGAAAGCCTCCCTCAATTCGTGACATGCTTCCAACGTTTTCCCATTGAATAAAAGTTTCCTAAAATTAAATGAATATTCTTATAGGGGAACCTTTTGGGCGATGTAATCTTTCTTTTTTTCTTCTGGTATGGCTTGATGGCAAAGAATTAGCTCACAAACCTCCAATCAAGTCGAAGGGGGTTGATGAATCGAAGTTTGGAAGTGTGAGGAAAGCGTGTAGGGCTTTAAATGGACCTTGTTGAGTTTCAGATGACATTTCATTGTTGTAGCTGCTTGGTCAAACACCGTTGTTTCAACCAATGTTGTTTGATTTACCACTGTGACCTCTTTATGTTGTATGTAATGTTTGTTAATGAGAATTACAGAAAACAGTAGAACGTATGAATTGTATTGAAGTGCGTGAAAGAATGGCATTTAAATTCAGGTACGTTTGTGTGTGCGCAAATTAGTCACGAAACAGAAAGGTGAAAAATTACACAGAAAAAAATATTCACTTGTTGTATTTAAGGATATTATTTAATTTAAAATGATAAGAATTGTAACAATTGGAAGAAGGATGCAATCGATAAAACGTAATACGAAAAGGAAAGGAAAAAACTTAAATGGCTGTAAGGAGTTTGGAAAGCTATATATATACATTTAAATTTTAATATTTATCGAGTGATAAATTTTCAATCTTCGATTTCCACCTCAAATTCTCTTTCTTTAAACTAGAAAGGCATACGAGAAAAGGGTCTACATACGAGTGGCGGTCAATAAGTTTTGCAATTCGGATATAAGGAAACGAGATATGAGGAAAAGTGTTTTATTATTTTTCACTATAACTTCCCTCGACTTCAATGCACTTGGGCCACTTGTTCCTGAGGCTTCGAATTCCCGACAACCAGACATCTCCCGACTGCTCTTCAATCCACTCCGAGACGGCGAGCTGGACATCTTTATCGTCCCCAAACCGGCGTCCACACAGTGCAGCCTTGAGCTGGCGGAATAGAAAGTAGTCGCTAGGGGCCAGATCTGGACTGTAGGGGGGATGGTTGAGCTCCTCGAATCTGCACTCGCGCAGGGCAGCTTGTGAAACTCTGGCCTTGTGGACTTTGACGACGTTGAAGTCGATCATGGGGCGTGAGGTTTCTAGGGAGCCAACGGGCAGAGACCTTGGGCATGGCCAAATTGTCGTGGATGATGTTCATAACACCACCATGTGATATTCCAAGTTCTCGGTCGATTTCTTCGACCTTCACCCGTCGATTTTCGAGGATCCTTCTCTCCACACGGGCCACATTATTCTCTTTGGTCACGTCTGACGGGCGACCTGGACGGGGGTCATCTTCAAGGCACTCACGACCATGGCAGAACTCCCTATTCCAGCCAGCAATGGTTACATAGGAAGGGGCGGTGTCGGTGTACACTGCAACCATGCGTTCATGGATCTCTTTTGCATTCTTGCCTTCCTTGGTCAAAAGTTTGATCACTGCGCGTTGCTCAACCTTCTCCATTGTGGAAAAATTTGTGACTGACGATCTGCGATCAGCTACTGCTTCTTAAATATAAGAGGCAGGAGCGTGCTGCTGCAGGTCCTGACTTGTCATAACTTGTCCTAACACCCCCACAAACAGCCATCTCCTTCCTCTGTTTTGCCCTACCGATTAGCAAAACTTATTGGCCGCCCCTCGTACCCTGCTCTCACATAACTTACTCAGGTAGGTCCTCCCTTTCGCATTTTTGACCTACTTTCTTGTTTCTCATTCCTGGTGGACACTGGTGCAGAATTCAGTGTTATACCAACTTTTAATGGCGACAAAGATTGTGTTCCTTTAGATTTAGTTCTGATGGGAGCTGATTCGACCAATATTAGGACCTGTGGAAGGCGCAACCTTCAAGTCCCACTCGGTTTCCGTCGAGTTTTTCGATGGACCTTCGTCATGGCAGAGGTAGAAATTAATATTGGGTTTCGATTTTCTTTCGGCTCACGACCTCTTGGTTGATTTTCGACACCGTAAGCTTATCGATCGCAAAGCATTACTCATTGTTTCAGTTTCGTTCTCACCTTAACAGAGTTCCATCCTTTCTATTCGTCTCCCGACCACCTGGCCCCCATTCCAGCGCCTTCTGCAGGAGTTCCCTGACTTTACCCTTTCACCTTCGGAGGATAGGGTCATCAAACATAATGTGGTGCACCGGATAGAGACGTGAGGAGGACATGTATTCTCCCGACCTTGTCGTCTAGCCCCAGACAGAATTTCTGCAATGCGTGATGAATTCCAATTCATGATGGATGTTGGCATTTATAGGCCTTCATCTTCACCTTGGGCCTTCCCACTCGATATTGTTCCCAATTCCACGACGAAGAATTCAGAGCCGTTGGGGATTATAGAGGCTTAAATGCGATAACAACCTCTGACCGCAATTCATTGCCGTACATAGCAAATTTCTTCTCATCACTCTGTACAATCTTTTCTCGCCTGAAACTGGTTCGTGCTTTCAACCAGATCCCTATACACGACGATATTTAAAAGACTAGCATCACCACTGTTTAGCTCTTTTGAAATTATCAAAAAGAACTCTCCTCTCGAGTGGTCTAATGAGGCGTGCATTCATTTTCTCGCACCAAAGAGGCTATCGCCTGCGCTGTGAAATTGGCTCACTATTCTCCAGGAGCCCCTATCAGCGTTGCCTCAGGCACACCTCAACTCACCTAGGTGCAACCTTGCAGCAGAAGATTGGTGACCTATGGTAACCTCTTGATTTGTTCTCTCGATCTCTCTCTGACTATGAAAAGAGGTATAGTACGTTCTCACGTGAGCTACTTGGTATATACCTCTTAATCCGTCACTTCTGTCCATATTCGGAAGGGCGTGACTTCACTATTTTTTCTGACCATAAGCTTGTGTCGGTGCTTGCTCGTCTCCCTTCCACGTCTTCGGTGCACACTTTAGTTGAATGTCGTCATTTCGACTTTATCCTGCAGACGACGAGCGATATTCACTATGATTCTGGCTCTTCAAACGTCGTACTGGACGCGCTTTCTCACATTTCCGCGATTTTGGGCACGCAACTATCTCACACGGTGCCCACCGATCATGCGACTATAGCACTAGTCCAGGAACAGGACAAGACACACAAACACTGCGTTACTCTTCTCAACTCGTTGTTCGCTAGGTCGAATTACCAGACAGTCTATGGAGGAGCATCCTGGTCCACTATACATTGCCTGACTGTCTTCGTGCTCCCATTCCTCTCGCTTACCGTTCTCATATTTTCGATCAAATTCACGGTCTTTCGCATCCTGGCATCAATGCAACACGCTAGCTCGTCGCACAACGAATGCTTCGTATGCCCAGATATGGATGCCAATGTTGACAAATGGATTCGCTCATGCCTGGCATGTCAGCGTGCCAAGGTCCATCAGCACACGAAAACTCTTCCCGTCTCTTTTCCTTTCCCCCTCAACACGTTTTGACTCTGTTCACGTCGATCTATTAGGCCCTCTTCCTTACTCCCGTGGAAATCTATTTATTCCATTTCCAAGTTACTAAGTTCGAGCAAATCAAACTTATTTAGTTAACGATCTTGGAAGTGAATTATATGAGGGATTTGGATGAACTGGAAGGTATAATCTAGTTCTCGAAATTGAAAAAATCTCTCTGAAAGTATGGTTTGGGCATTCTTTATTATGAACGAATATTTGTTAAGTATAGTTTCTTTGCTTCCAGATCGTTGTAAAATATTTCTAGTTTTCTTCTAAAAATTTAATATGCCCAAAAAGTGATGGGACAACACATCGGCAACTTTGTAATTTTCTATTTAAGTTATTGTAATAAAGTGTGAAATCAGCAAAAAAATGTAAGTCATTCAACAAATTAATATCAGTGAGCTCTAGAAATTCATGTCCTTTTTTCGGATAAGAAAAGTCTTATTACTTCTAATAACTGCACATATCATTTCAGCACCTCACCACAGCTTAACCATCTCACATTGTTGAACAAAAGTAAGCCCAAAACCGACTATCAACTTCATTGAGTAGATTTGTGAATTGGCGTTTCTTAAGTGTATGAGCAGATATATAATTCATAATTTTTTTTTACCACCATCATGACATTTTCTAATGGTTTTAAGGTGGTTTTTGAGCACACAGATTCTTAATGCAAAATGCAGTGAAATGCAATTAAATTGTGGGTTACTTATGTTCCAGGAATTGCACAAATCCACTATTTTTCTTAATTCAATGCCCATTTCACTCAATACCTTTATCAATTCATCTATAATATCCTGACCTCTAGTTTTTTCTAAAAGTGTCATGAATTTAATCAGTTCTTCCTTTATTATGTTTCTGAAGGGAATCTTACAATAACTCCAAAACTAACAAGTGATGTGATGTCTGTACTTTCATCTCCCCAAATTGAAAACATGCCAGCCATACCAATTATTCTCTCTTTCACTGTATTTCGAGCAAATTGTAACTCATTAATTCTATTTGGGATTTCGTCTTTATTTTGAAAGTATTCAAACAAATTATCTGAGCACTTTAAAAAGGCTTATTTTAAATAATTATCACCAGAAAGTGGGTTACTATGCTTAACAATACTAAAAGATACCTGAAAACTGGCTGCAGAAATATTGTTCTTATTTTTTTTTATTTAAACAGCCCTTTGAAATTATTACATTGTTGTTCCTGTTGATTTACTTCTCCTGACAAATTTCCTTCATTTTTTTTATCTTTCATTGAATATAGATTTTTATGATTGCTTTCAAAATGGCACTTAATATTATATGAGCGCGCAGTCATTGACTCCTTGCAAATGCACCAAAGTGCTTTTTTGTAATGCTTAATATCACCGTAATTTTTACTAGATTCTTCATGAAGTAGCCGCCTTTTATTTCCACTGCATTATTGGCTAATTTTCCTTTTCTTTGTAGTCATTCTAATGGGTTATAATTTACACATGCACAAAAATTATCACAAACTAAATAGGCCATATCACAAAGAGACGAATAGACATTAACACTAAACATTTGTACTATCACATTGCAAGGTGAAACAGGAATGACAATGAAGCCTCACAGCTGAGTGTCATATAAATCCTATGAAGGCTTGAAATGGGCACGCAAATAATTATGCGCAAGCATTTAATCTAAAAAATGTAACATTTTGTCATATAAATGATAATAATATATAACATTTTGCCAGATAAATAATAATATACAACATTTGGTCATGCAATTGTTCAAACATAAGGTTTGTAAATCCATCTCATAACGTGTGAGTATAAATTTGTTATAGAACCCAATTTACGTATTACCATTTGTGATCCTTTTAAATATTATTTCAAATATCTCTTACTTAACTTTTACATATCCTTTTGAATATTTTTTTTTAATATATTTTACATACCCTTTTAATTATCTTTTAATTACCTTTCTAATTATCTTTTACATAAACTTTAAATATCATTCAAAAATTCGCATTTAATCCTTCCTATATCTCACATCACTCCCTCGTTTATACCAATTTTGTATATTGTATCATATCCAATCATTTTTTTCTCTCTGTGTTATTATCTTTTGATTCTTAAATACAATTTATTTTCGTATATCGTATTCGATCCCTCGTGTGTTCACCTCAGGCTGTCCGGTTTAGGCCTAATCTCCCAATTCAACATTCATTCAAACAAAAATTTGCGTGTTTTGGGAAATATATATATATATATATATATATATATATATATATATATATATATATATATATATATATATATATATATATATAAATGCAATGTCGGGCAGGAAATATGAAAAGGTACTTCCAAGTACTTCTGAACTTTATTTAGTTCATTCTCAAGGATAACTAGAAGAGAAAATAATATAATAAGGGTATATATAAGCTAGTAGAAGATAAAGGACCGCCTCTAAGACAAGGAATCACCAATGAGGAAGTAGGAGAGGGATGGGTAAATTCAGATTAAGATTTAGCTATAACAGGTAGCAAGGTCTAAAATATATAATCTAAAAAATATTATACATTTTCTCAGATAAATAATAATATACAACATCTGATCATGTAAACAATAATATATGCTGTTTTTATAAAGGGCAACAGGCAAAGGGAATTTTCAAACGCATACGTGCTCACACACATACACACGCATATACACTTACACACCTCTCGCGATATATGTCCAGACCTTTATCAACAAATTTTGGGAGACGCCACAGCTGTACACACAAACGTCAAAGCAGGTGCAGTCATTGACACCGAGCTGAAGACAGGACAGATGCGAACATTTATTTACTATCAAAGGGCTTCGAAACACAAAATCTTATATATATATATATATATATATATATATATATATATATATATATATATATATATATATATATATATATGGTCTTTCAATAAGGTCGCTCGATATTTAAATGTAAATAAAACAAGTTGTGTGTAATATATGCACACAATTTATTTTAAATTCAAAAGTACATTTTATGGCATTAAGTGTGGAATATGACGTCGTTCAAATATCCACCGTGGCTTCGCTTAGTGGAACGTATTCGGGAGGCCCAATTTTCGATAACTTTGTCGCATAAATCTGGCTGAATTTTATGGATGGTGTTCGTTATGTTGATTTTGAGGACATCAACTGTTTGCTTATTATCCGCATAGACCTGAGATTTAAGGTAGCCTCAAAGAAAGTAGTCTAATGGCGTTAAATCGCATGATCTCGGTGGCCAGTTGACGTCGCCGTCGCGCGAGATGACGCTGCCCTGAAATCGCTGGTGCAAAATGTCTATCGTGGCGTGCGCAGTGTGGCACGTAGCGCCGTCCTTTTGGAACTACATGTCGTCAGTATCCATATCAGGCATATAATCCAGTTGAGGCCACAAGAAATTGCTTATCAACGATCTGTAGATCTCCCCGTTGACGGTTATGGCAATCCCATCTTCTTTCCCCCCAAAAAAATATGGACCAATGATTCTGTTAGACGAAAATCCGCACCAAACAGTGACTTTGTTGGGATACAATTGGTGCTGGTGTATCTCCTGTGGATTGTTTTCGTCCCAAATCCGACAGTTTTGCTTGTTCACAAATCCATTAATCCAAAAATGGGCCTCGTCGCTGGAGATGATTTTTTGATAACAACATTTGATAATTTCCACACGCTGTTCAACGCTATAACCTTCCATCAGGACTTGCCAAGTACTACTGAACAGTTCACAGCGAGGTTGCCAGATGTCTCTTAAAGAACATGACCACTATCGCTTGACAAAGCTCGAGCGTCCTTGTTGAAAGACCCTATATATATATATATATATATATATATATATATATATATATATATATATATATATATATATATATATATATATATATATTCTGGAGTAAGAATCCAATAGCAAATAGAATGACAGTATTCATTCGTTATTTCTTCTGACTACGTTTCGAGCAAAGACAAGCTCATCTTCTGGCCTGATCAAATGAACAAAAATTAGCTTTAAATAGCAGAACAATTAACATTAAGTTTAATTATGACTGGAAAGTACAATTATATATGAATATACATTTATATACACATTTACATTTTATAGTGATAAATCATAAATAGTTTATTATTTAAACAATGATTGAGAAATTATGACTATAGGTTAACAAATTGAAATCTTACCAGTCACACAAGTTGTAGAAACGCGACTAAAGCAATAGAGAGCATATAAGACACAGAGAGGAAAGGCGGATACATCATTGTTGAGAGAGGCTCTAAGGGTCTTAATATGAATGGATTCAATTATTCATAGGCCTATATCATCATTGGAAGAATCTATAATTTTAAAATCATTAATGCTGGCATCGGTTTTGCCATGGATATTATGATCCCGAACGGGGGAGCATTCCTTGCGGGTAAGGAGATTACCTTTTCTGTTACTTATGCCAAGGTGAGAACAAGCTCGAGCGTGTAACGAGCGCAGTGTACTACCGACATAATTGCCTCTACGACACCGAAGACATGTAAATAAATATACTACACCACCGCGCAGGAGCAAGTCCTTTACATTAAATAGTGAACCTATTACTAAATTATTCGAAAAAATGATTCTAAAGTTGATTTGTCCAAAATGATATTTGAGGATTTTTTGTATTTGTTTGCGGAATTGGTGATTAGGAGGGCCTAAATCCGAGAATGAAAGATATCGTTTGTCCTTGGGAACGTTATATGAAGGTAATTTTGGAGAGAAAATATTGCCTCAAAAATGTGTGAAGGATAAGAATTGTTTGTGAAATAGGTGCAGAGGAAGTCTAATTCTTTATCAAGATTAAAATATAAATATTATAAGTATTGGCACGGTGAAGAAGAGTTTTAAAGGAATTTAATTTAAAGACTTTGTCACAGGCACTAAAAAAATTGAAACCTAACCCAGAGAAAGTAGGTTTACGATATACCGAAGTAGTGAGCTTGTTTTCAGATTTATTAGTTAACACATCAAGAAATGGGAGGGCATTATTGATTTCGTATTCAACGGTATACTTGATATTGGGATGTGTCAAATATTGCTAAGGAGTCGTCTACAAATCTGCGACAAAATGAGGGTTGTATATATGATGAGGAAGTATTAAAAGTCTTTTCTTCTAAATGAGTCATAAATATATCAGCGGCTGCTGGAGCTATAGGGTAACCCATTCCTAAACCATCAGTCTATTTGTAAATATTATGATTGAACAAAAAATATGTCTTTGAAAATAATTCAAGAGTTTGTTTAAGAAGAGGACGAATGAAGCCATGAAACTTTTCCGAAGCAGCAAAAGACCTATTGAAAATTATATCAATGACTTTATTTAAGGGTATGTTCGTGAAAAGTGAAGAAACATCAAAACTAACAAGGATATTAGAGGGAACAAGGAAGAGATGTTTCAATTCATCAACAAGCGTGAAACTGTTTGCAATGCTGTATTGGTTAGTGGTAAACGGGCTTAGGAGCTGACCGAGATATTTAGCCAGTTTATAGGTAGTGAGAGAGTAATCAGCCAGTATGGGGCGTAAAGGAATTCAAACTTTATGTACTTTAGGGAGATCATACAGAAAACTAATGCTCGAACCAGTTGAAGGTGGTTGTAAGTTGATATGTCTAAGATGCCCGAAGATTTGAGCTTCAAAAGGAAACGATTGACTTTATCCTCCCGACATGAAATTAATTTATCTAGAAGCTCCGAAGATGATCGAATAAGATCGAAAGCTCAGCAATCTAGTTTGTTTCTATCAAACACATTCATTTAAAAGAGAAATGAATATAGGACAAGCGATCTAGCATCTACAAGAGTGAAGAATAGAATGATGCCAAAGGAAATTAACTAAGGCGAAATACACCATTGTCTTCAACAAAATTAAGGTTCGCATCTTTCCTGTCTTCAGCTCGGTGCCAATGACTGCACCGGCTTTGACGTTTGTTTGTACAGCTGTGGCGTTTTCCAGAATATGGTGATAAGGGTCTGGACATATATCGCGAGAGGTGTGTAAGTGTATATGCGTCTGTATGTGTGTGAGCGCGTATACGTGTGAAAATTCGTTTTGCCTATTGCACTTTATAAAAACAGTATATATTATTGTTTACATGATCAGATGTTGTATATTATTATTTATCTGAGAAAATGTTATACATTTTAGATTACTTGCATGTGCATGATTATGTGCGTGCCTATTTCAAACCTTTATAGGATTTATATGACACTCATCTGAGAGGTTTTAATGTCAACCCTATTTTACTTTGCAATGTGGCACTACATGTTAAACGCTTGGCACTACAGAAATTAAACGGAGAATCTCAAGATTGCTGACACCTTTGAAATTTATGTTTTGCAGTCAATTATAATAAAAAAATGAAATAAGAAAATAAATATAACGTTGTGGTTTGTGTACGCAAAGCCGCATGCATAAAAGGGATAAAAGAATACAAATATGGCGCACGCACACAAGCAAACTAATTTTTTTTGTTCGCATTAAAGAGCAGTAGCTCTCACCCCCAAACGCTCCAAAGCACCTTCATTTTTTTTTAATTTCTAAGAGGTCGAGTGCCTGATGATGAATTGGGTTAAGAAATCAAGCTACTAGTAGTATAATTTCATTCTGGTGCCAGAATATATATGCTGTTAAAAGCAGTTGTTTTGGGGCACTCAACCCGATGCAGAACAATACTATAGTTCAAAATAACTCTAAGTCTATGTAATAATGCACATTAAAAGTAAAAATTTACCTCTCATTCCTAAAAATGTATAATACATTGTAAAGACTCCAAAAGTCAAAGGAACTCAAATGCAATGTAAAGATGGACATTTCTTAAAAGTATATAAAAATATCTTAAGATTCGTTATAACTTGTAACACTCCGTGTCTCGGAGGGGAGCTTTTCTGTAGTGCGGCAGTGGCACTACTAGTGCCACATTTCAATACGAAACAGGATTGACAATGAAGCATCACAGATGAGTGTCATATAAATCCTATGAAAGCTTGAAATGGGCACGCACATAATTATGCGCAAGCAAGTAGTCTAAAATATATAACATTTTGTCATATAAATAATAATATATAACATTTTCTCAGATAATAATAATATACAACATTTTATCATGCAAAAAATAATATATACTGCTCTTGTAAAGGACTATAGGTAAATCGAATTTTCAAACGCATACGCGCTCAGACAGTAACACACTCACACGCATATACACTTACACGCCTCTGGCGATTTCTGGACAGACCTTTTCACCAAGGTTCTGGGAAAAGCCACAGATTTACAAACAAACGTCAAAGCAGGTGCAGTCATTGACACCGAGCTGAAGACAGGAAAGATGCGAAACTTCATTTACTATCAAAGAGCTGTGAAACTCTAAATCTTATTCTTAAAATTTGAAATAAAGATATTCTCGATCGCCGTGCACACACAAATAAACATATAGTCAAGTAAACTCCACCCAAACTGAATGCGTTTTCCTCTCCAGCATGTGGGTATATAACCAAATATTCTATACACTACATAGTTAAAAGCATGAATACCCATCCCAATGTAAATAGCCTATATGTTTTCCTCTCCAATATCTGGATATTTAAACCAAATAACCTATACTCTGACTAGTTAAAAGAGAATATTCACCTCAATATGTTTCTTTAAATTTAAAGGCGAATTTATATATATAGTCACATCGGCAATTTTCGGCAAATGCAACAAACATTACAGCTTCACTGAGTTTCTCGCATTCTTTTTGTACTTGAAAAATGATTCCAAGTATAGCCATGGGTAGGAATCGCCACAATTTTTATTTTCAATGGTAGTAGTAGAACTCATGATCGTCAGGTAATGGCGCAGCAGCATGCCAAGAGTCTAAGACAATGATGAATAATTTAATAAACTGACGTGCTCTCTCAGGTGGGAAAGCGAGAGAGACAAACAAATTTTCTATCGGGTATGAAAGGATGCATGTGATTGGTCCTCCAAAGATGTGTAGCGGTCTATACCCCTACAAGTGGAAATATTTAATCATAACAGTATATATATATATATATATATATATATATATATATATATATATTATTTCAAGAAGGGTTGGTAACCCTGACTTGTTTCGTGAGATTGTTACTCTCGCTCTCCTGAGCCTCTTAAAATTCACATGAGGTTCATTCGTGTTCCTCGGTGCTTCAGTAAACAGGTCCGTAATATTTGAATAGTAATTTTTAGCTAAATATGTCCCCAAAGAATCTCGTTTAAATGCGTGATTCTTCTCTCATTTACAGACCATTCCAACTCCATTATAATCTATTTACGTATCCAATTTAATCCATATAATCTATTTGTACATATAATCTATTTATCACACTAATAATCTATTTACTAATTACCAAGCAAATTACCAATTACCTTTTATAAATTATTAATCTATATAACTAATTAATAATTACCACCATTTAAATTTACCAAATTGTAATCTATTTATCCAATATAATCTATTTAGCATACCATTTAACGAGAATCCCATTTACTATTTAATATTTACCTAATCCATTTAATTATACAATCTATTTGCTCATATAATCTATTCATCAATCCATATAAATATTTATCATACATTTATAATATTTATTCATTTAACATTCAACTATAATCTAATTAATATTTGTCAATCTAATTATCAATCATCATATGTGTACTCGAATTCTCATTAACTCATGCAAAGTTAATTCACCCGCGTAAAATTTAATCCAATCATAAACTGTATAATTTCACTTTTTAATCATAACTGTTCATTCCATAATATATATTTTTCGTAACTCTTTGTTCTCAATTCACGTATTCCCACGACGTCGCCGATTTAGGCCTAACGAAATTTCGTCTGCTGGTATTCAGACTTTGCGTAGCAATTTTCATTCCCTTGAATAACAAAAATATAGGTTTGGGGGTTTATTGTGACCTGGGCTATCTAGTGTATTGGCGCATATACACCTAACAACCTATACATGAATGAGTGCTTATGATTGGTTTAAACCAGAGTACACGCTTGTGATTGGTCATCGTCTGACTTTTGGTTATATGTGTCCGATTGGCCAAAATTAACTCAGAAGTAACGAATACTTACCTATATGCGTTTCAAAAGTAATTAAGTAAAAGTAACAAGAAAAAGTACTCAAGTAGAAGTGAAGGGACTCAAAATAGTGAGTATTTTTAGTAAGTAAAAAATATAACAAAGTTGCTTAAGTACAGTATTTAAGTAATTGTACTTTGTTACGTCACAAATCTAATATACAGATCTGGGTATACCCCAGAGGACAGTCAGGTTGTCAATTAATGACCGTTGAAATTGATTAAAACATTAGTAGGCCTGCCTCAAATACCCGACATAAGTTCAATCAAATTCTTTGCGCTTAAGCCTACCGATTTCTCCGCCCAATAAAGGGTCTTTGAATCCGCCTTCCGAGATTCTTTTTTCCTGCGGGTAATCCAACCGGTCCTCTTACCCAGCCTACTTCACTAAAATCAAGTGAAAGGATAATCTCCCCCAAAATTGGAGTCAGCACAAAGTCAGCGCCCGGTAACCGAATACCCCAATAGCCCTACGTCAAGTTAAGCAACGTTGAGCCTTGTTAGTAGTTGGATGGGAAACGCCAAGTCGACCTCAACCAGTGAACATTTAGCCGGCCGTCTTCTGACCACTAACAACTAACTAACCCACGGTAAACTAATAACTTATAGGCCAATTTCCAGCCTATAACTGGTGACATTGGACTTGCCATACATTGACAAATGATAAACTGCAAAGAGAAAATAATCAGATAACAAACATAGGTGTAAAAAATTATTTCACAAATGTTTGTTATTATTTAATTTTAATTGTTTTTTATAACGTTTATCGCCGCAATTGAGAAATATCTCATTTATAAAAAAAAAATCATTTTCCTGAGTTTCCTCCTCGTCTGGTGGGTCGCTTAAAAGTTGGTGGTGGGTCAGTTCGTGACCCGCTGGTCAGTAGTTCACCATCACTGGTCTAGGAGAAAGTTGGATTGTGAGTTCACGAAAACTCTGATGTGAGAGGCTTTATCGTCGTACTTCCCACCCTGTTTCCTTTGCTATGTAATTATTCAAATATAAAGTGAGGAAAATGTTGCTATTGTCAGTTGTGGTAACTGTTATTTCTCGGGGGGGGGGGGGCAGAGTTCTTTTGGTTTACAGTGTCCATTGTTGTTGCGACGGCACTTGTGTCTACTCCTTTTTCCATTTTGACAATCGTGTCCCTCTCGTCGGCTTGCGGGTTTGATAACCTCCTCTTAGAGGAAACTGGAATGTCTTCAATTTCTTGTGCTTCCTTTTTTTTCTTCGTGAAAATTTAGTTTGCGGATATTTGATGACGGCGGGTTCGAAGAGAACCATAGTTTTTTAGTGAATCCGTTTTTGTAAAGCATACTATTCAGCCCGTAGCTAAAATTAGTAGGGATTGGGGGGCTGCATTAGAATGTTTTTAGCACTATTTTAATATTGTGTAAAAGGAAATAAACCTATAAAGAAAAATTTATAGATAAACTTAATAAAATCCCAAACAGAACAAAATCAAACATTTTTTACTTAATAATAGCCTAAATTATTGCAGTTTAATCTTGCTCTATTCATTTAAAAGCGAAATATATTCTTGTTTTAATTTGGGCGAAAAGATTAATTATTTTCTCCTTGATCTCTGCATGACTACTGCGGAATTTTTCCTCCATTGAAAGCACTGCAAGTTCATTTAGTCTTTCAGAATTCATAGGGAAATTTAGAAAAGTTTTTATCCTTTTCAGTGTTGAAGAGCAGCGTTCTGCCTGTGATGTAGTCATGGGAATTGTCAAGAGGATATTGATCAGTTTCGTAATTTCACTAAGCTCATCATCTAGATAATTTTCCAAGATAAATTTCAGCAGCTCAATTAATTAATTAATTAATATAAGAACCGAAAAATATGAATTAAATTCTACACTTTATCACATTAAAAAATATTAACACGTTTTTAAGCACAACACACCCGGAGTCAAAAAGAAACATTACCTTCCACCGGCATACCAGGGTCGGCCCTGCGTGAGCTGCAGTGCTCTCTCTCTCCCGAGCGTGCAACTTCCTATCTCGGACATGTGAGCATGCAGATAACAGCCAAACAACGCGTTGCTGGAACTGTGAAGCGCACATTTCTATACAAGGATTTAAAAAAAAACTAGGGGATTGCTACTAACATTAAGCTAAAGGATTACAGAATGTACAAGTATAAAGAAAGAATTAAAGAAAAAGGACTGATGATATTGAATGTTATTGATAATATCGAGTGGAAATAGGGGGTGCGGCAGTTCCGCAGTACCTATACACGAGCCGCCACTGATTTGCTACATTCATTATATGGGAAGAATGATCAATGTGGTCAATTCTCTATTTCCTCTTTCTATTGAGTCATGGGTATGCAGGCGCGGATCCCAGGGGAACGGGGCTAGGGGGCAGAAGCTCCCCCCCCCCTAAAAAAAACCCAAAAGAAAAATTCAGACTCGTTTATGTAATTATATATATATATATATATATATATATATATATATATATATATATATATATAATGAGCGTTACTTTCAGTATGCAAAGAGATGGTTTTGATGCTCTATGTGCTCTTGGTACGGCTCACGGGGTTAAAGTATTACCCTCCCCGCAGATATCTGACTTAGGGTTCTACAGTGGGCTACGGTGGCCGAAATTGCTTCGTTTACCCGAATTGTTTCGGCAAAAGCGTTGGGGTGGGCAGTTCGCGGTGAGTCAAGAGCGACGATTGATGATAATAATCAATGAATGACGCTTGCTTTCCAATGAACACTAATTAAATTTAGGGGTGTCAGGGAGGGAGGGGTGGTACCCCTGACGTGGTGGATGTCTGGGGATCTTTTGGTCTAGTCCGTCCGATTTGGTCCCCACCCAGCTCTCACCAGTGGCTCCGCGCAGCTGTTTGCAAGCAACAGCAGTCACATCCCAGGCAGCGGCTTCCACTGGCCGGCTAAACATGGTGAGGGTAGCCGACGGGTCTGAAGCCGTCGGTGAGTTAGGGCTTGTTACCTTGGCATGTGAAGACTTGATCCGGCAGACTCCGCAGAAGAAACCTTCATGGTTCAACGGGGAGGAAGGTGGTTACAGGAATGCACTGTGGAGTGCAGAGAGCAAGATTAGATACCCAAGGACAGCTCGTCATCCGCTGCATCCGTATTCATCATCCAGTCCTCTCGACCTGGTCTTCCTAATGGAAATCGATGGACTCGGACGAGAGAGTGAGACTGACGTTGCGCACCTCTTCTTCACTTTAAACAAAGTCATTGCGCAAGTCATCAGTCATGCTCCAAGCCGTGTGACGATGGGCGAGCGACGATGCGACAGTTGTGGGTACACTGGCAGTTATAGCCGCGGACCTGCACATAGGTGGCTTAGGCCACGGGGTCGCTCTTCCTCAACCGGAGCAGCAATTAAGTTCGGCAGCCGTCTCAGCGACTGATCAGCCCTCTTTAGGAATGCACTGCTCACCTCCCGTCATTAGGAAGGGGCTATAAAAGGTGCCCTAAACATTGCCTGCTTCATATCACCTTAGCCAGGGTACAACAGATGGCGGGGACTCTACATCAGCGGTCGACATCAAAAGAAAACGAATGCGAGGATTGTACTTCTCACCATTGGTGCTTGGAATGTACTCATCCTACTAGACAGATGATACAGACAGGCCCCATAGGAGAAAGGCACTGGTTGCAGCTGAACTCGCCAGGTACAACATTGACATCGCAGCCTTAAGTAAGACTCGGCTTGAGGCCGTAGGCAATCTCTGCGAAAGCGGATCTGCTTACACCTTCTTTTAGAATGGACGAGGAACTGAAGACCAATGTGACGCTGTTGTTGATTTTACTAGTTAACAAACTAGCAGAAATCCCAAAGGGAGTGAACGATAGGCTTATGACCATGAAAATCCCGCTTGCATTTGGTCGAAATAACATTACCATTGACAGTATTTACGTCCTAACCATGATCAACTCGGACGACGTGAGGACAAAGTTCTACGAGGACCCTTACTCTGTTATCGCCACTCTCCCTAACGTAGACGAGCTTATTATTCTTCGTGATTTTAACGCACGAGTAGGCTCTGATTACGTCTCTTGGGATGGAGTGTTCGGAAAGTATGGCGTGGGCCGCTGTAACAGCAGTGGATTGCTTTTGCTTCAGACCTGTGACGAGTATGAACTGCTGATTACCAGCACAGTGTTCCGCCGCCCTACCTATAATAGTACTTCATGGATGCCTCCTCGCTCGAAACACTGGCATCTCATCGATTATGTCATTATCAGGAAGAGGGTGGATAGGCAAGATGTGCTTGTGACGAAAACTATGTGCAGTGCCGAATATCGGACCGATCATCGTCTTGTAGTCTCAAAGCAAAACATTTGAATCCAACCCAAAAGACGTATCCGGAGCCTGAAGGCTACAAAACGGTTCAATATCACGAAGCTGAAAAATAGCACCACTAAGCAAACCGTTGTGGAGAAATTAGAAGAAAGCCTGACATCCGCCTTTCTGGATATCCGGAATGTGAAATCAGACTGGACGACCTTCAGCGAGCTGATCTCTAACACAGTTTCTGAGATCCTAGGCCCTGTGACAAGAAAACACAAGGACTGAGTTTGATGATAACTATGATGAGATAAGCAGCTTTTGGATGAAAAAATGTCGTCTCCATCAAGCCTACCCGAATATCCCCAAGTTTTTGCTAAAGAAAGAAGCTTATAACACCACCCGCAGGACTGTTCAGCAGAAACTACGCCAAATGAAGGACAAGTGGCTGAGTGACAAAGCCGACCAGATTCAGGGACACGCTGACAGGCATGATGTGAATAGATTCTATGACGCCTTAAAAGAAGTCTACGGCCCCCTTTCCTCGAGCACATCCCCCTTCATCCTCAGCGGGGAAGGAAATACTCTGATCACTGAGAGGAAGATGATCCTTGAACGCTGGGCTGAGCACTTCGACAGCGTCCTAAACCGCCCTTCCTCTTTAAATGCTGAAGTCATAAACTGTCCCCTCCAAGTCCTGATCAACGAAGCACTGGACGATCCACCAACGCTGCTTAAGACACAGAAGGCAATCCGTCTGCTCTCCAACGGCAGGCTCAGACTCAGACTCCATTCCAGCTGAGATCTACAAGGATGCCGGCACCGCACTGATTGAGAAGCTCTGTCATCTATTCTCACTCTTGTGGAATGAGGAGACGATCTTCCAGGATTTCAAATATGTCCCAATCATTCATATGTACGAGCGGAAGGGAAACTGGCAAGCCTGTGATAACCATCAAGGTATTTCCTTGCTCTTTGTCGCAGGCGAGATATTTGCCAGGATCCTGCTTAAACCGCATCACAGCACACTTTGACCAGGGACTTCTGCCTGAGAGCCAATGTGGATTCCAGAAGAAGCGCGGGGTCATCGACATGGTGTTTGCTGCAAGGCAGCTGCAAGAGAAAGGTCAGGAGCAGAATGCTGACCTGTTCTCCACCTATGTCAATCTCGCCAAAGCCTTCATCTCTCTGGTTCGCTAGCTCCACGATGGCATGCAAGCTAGAGTCCAAGACAACGGCGAAACATCTGCTCCATTTGCCTCTCTAACGGCGGCAAGCAAGGCTGCGTCCTGGCTCCTACACCTTTTAACCTCATGTTCTCTGCGATGCTCACTGATACCTTAAGAGATGGCGATGTTGGTATGGGCTTCAAGTACCCAGCGGATGGCAGGCTGTTTAACCTCAGGAGGCTTCAAGCAAACATTAAATTAATGCCAGACATCATCAGAGACGTTTTGTTTGCTAATTATTGTGCTCTCAACGCTGGATCGGAAGCTGACAAGCAGCTCAGCGTAGATAAGTTCGCCACTGCCTGCAGTAACTTTGGCTTTACCGTCAACACGAAAAAAATTGCAGTTATGCACCAGTCAGCCCCAGGGAAAGCCTACATCGACCCGAACATCGCAGGCAATGATCAGAGACTCGATGTAGTGGACTGGTTCACTTATCTCGGCAGTACACTGTCACGAAATGTCACAATCGACGACGCAGTGAACGTCAGGATTGCGAGAGCCAGTGCAATCTTTGGTAAACTATACGCCAATGTGTGGAACAGAAGAGGCATCAACCTTGAAACCAAGCTGAAGATCTACAAGGCAGTAGTACCCCCACACTACTCTATGCCTGCGAAACGTGGACGGTGTAGCAGTGTCACGGCAAGAAGCTGAACCACTTCCGCACAATATACCTCAGAAATATGATGAATATAAGATGGCAGGACAGGATTCCTGACACAGAGGTGCCGGGCAAGCTGCCCTACCCAGCATATTCACTATCCTGATGCAATCCCAGCTACGTTGGGCCGTACAGGTTGTTCGCATGTCATACCACTGGCTTCCCAAGAGACTCTTCTATGGTGAACTACAACAAGGAAAGAGGTCTCATGGGGGTGAGAAAAAAAACGCTTCAAAGGCACCTTAAAACGTTTGACATCAACCATGACGCCTGGGAGAGGGGAGTCTACAATGGACCGAAGTCATTGGCGCTCTGCTATGCACAGAAGCACCAAGCTGTGTGAGACCCACAGGACTGCTGCAGCCAGTCAGAAGAGGCGGGCCAGAAGGACACAGGCGAGTAGTCTCCCTGACGATGACCCCATTATTACCTGCCCCTACTGCCAACAAACTTTCCGTTTATAGATTGGGCAAGCAGCCATCTGCGAACCCACAAATAGCCGTCATCAATGCCCCCCATCCCCACCAGCTGGATGACAACGATGTGCTTCATCGAAATCGATGGACAATACACAATTAAATTTCTGAGTTATTTTTAAGATAAAATCTTTGTAAATATTGCGCAAGCATTATTTATATACAATTTTCCAATAGCTTTTTTCTTTAGATTTATTCTGTGTTTTTTTTACTTACATTTTCGTTGAATTGATATTATTTAATGATAACATTTATATTTCTATAATTTGAACACTACATGCAAAATAGTCTTTCTTTTTATTATAGATTACGAAGTTCCGCCCAAAATTTTTGTCATGCTCCGCTCCACGCTCTCAATAGGTTGGTATATTTACGTAAAAAAGACCTTAAAAGGGTGACCAGAGCTGGGAAGCATACTCGAGTTGTGGTCAAATGAATGACTTAAATAGTATATCGCAATGAATATGAGAGTTCAGTTTACCTGTTTTGCGACTTGAGCTCAATGCTTAGTTAAGAACTAAGAAAAACGGTAGGAATGGTGATGGAAGAGACTTGGTAGTCACAGTAGAAGAGGTAAGTAAGAAACTTCTTTGGATAGTTCTTTGTTTAAACTAAGCTTTAACGAACTTTAACAAATAAATTTAGCGAAAAACGAATTGACACCCAGCTTGCCGATCCAAAGACTATACTGGTAGAGTTGGTCATACCAGTGCCGATCCAAAGGCTAGACTGGTGTTCAAAGGCGGATGATGAGTGAGGTGACTCGAAAAAGATCTAAGGCCAGTAGAAGTCAGCATCAAGGATTTGTCAACAGATTAGATTTTGCCAGTGGCGGAACAGCAGTTGATCTATAAAAACATCAGGCATGACCATGCAAGAAATGTTAACAACCGGTAAGGGATGAAGATCGATCCCTATATTGTGAGTACTGTTCACATTGGTTGCACATTTCATGTGAGAATATAACTGGTGAGGCCTATGAGGTCTTGATTAGGGCCAATGAGGTTATGAAAGGCCACCACTAGTTTTGTAAGGAATGTGATAACAAAGCAGTGGATGTCTTGAAGTTCAGTTTACCTGTTTTGCAACTTGAGCGCAATGCTTAGTTAAGAACTAAGACAAATGGCAGGGATAGTGATAGAAGAGACTGTCGGTAGTCAGAGGGAAAGAGGTACGTAAGAAACTTGTTAGCTAAGAGAATAAATAATGTGGAAGAGAAACTTGATACAATTGAGAACATGCATTCAGCTAAATTTGTGGACAAAACTAAGCAACTGATAAGGGAAGAACTTTACAAAACTAAACAGAGGGAACTGAACCAGTGCAATATAATTATAAAGGGTCTGGAGGAAACAAAAACATCAACAGGTGGCAGGGGTAATTTGGATGTAGATGATCTCGGGGAGCTGAATAATGACCTGGATAGAATGCACTCTATGTGTATAAATGTCTTAAATTTTGTAAATGTAGAAGTTTAAGAAACTAAGAGAATTCCAGTTACGAAGAATACATATGACAGTACACCTAAAATGGTATTAGCTAAACTTGGTAGGGAAGATCAGAAATATAAAATACTGAGGAAAGCAAGGAATCTCAGGTTGAAGGATGGTTGGAAAAATGTCTATCGAGTCGGATAGGACTAAAGCAGAGAGAGAGAGAGAGAGAGAGAGAGAGAGAGAGAGAGAGAGAGAGAGAGAGAGAGAGAGAGAGAGAGCACGACTACCATCTAAGTGACAAGGAGTAACAAGGAAAGGAAGTACCCTAGGAGACCTTACAGTCCATTCAAAGAGGGTACCTTTGGACTAGCAATCGAGCAGGCACATGGCTGCTCAATTGTTTTGCGTCCCTAAACGGCCCCTTTTCAAGACTTTGTCTAGTCTTGACTTGAACTGGTCAACAGATTCACTGTTGACAACTTCCACTGGAAGTGCGTTCCACTTACCGCAGATACTGTAAGTGAAAAAAAATTCCACACAGATTGCGGTTGTAATGCTTCAGTTCAAGTTTGAAGCCGTGATTGCGCGTTCTGTTCTCACTCAGTGTGAAAATATCCCGGTAGTCAACATTGTCGAACCCTCGAAGTATTTTGAAAACTTCGATGAGCTGACGACGCAGTCTACGGGTTTCCAGCGAGAACAGATCTAATTCCCTTAGTCTATCCTCATAACTTTTATGTCGGATAGAGGGAATCAGCTTGGTTGCCCTGGCTTGTACGCGTTCCAACCTTGCGATATCCTTTCGAATCGAAGGACTCCAAAATTGTACGGCGTACTCTAGGTGCGGTCGAACGAGGGAGTTATACAGACAAAGTACTATCTCCTTGTTACGGTATCCAAACTGGCGCTTTATGTAGCCTAACATCCTTTGGGCTTTCTTCTCTGCCTCGATGCACTGTTTCGAGAACTTGAGGTCGCTAGGGATAGTTACACCCAAGTCCTTCTCAGTGTCACTCGATTCAAGAGCAATGCTCTTAAGGATGTACTGAGATTTGGGGTTTCTGTGGCCGATATGCATTACTTTGCATTTCTCCACGTTGAAAGGCATTCGCCACGTGTCCGACCACTCCCCAATCCTTTGAAGGTCCTCTTGGAGGTGGGCAGTGTTTCCCTCGTATGCCACATTGATACCAAGCTTGGTGTCAGCACAGGGGGAACCAGGATAAAAAAAAACATGATCATTCGAAATGGCAAAATAGTAACAATAAATGTAGAGAACCACATGAGACCCATAGGACCCAAAAGGGGAATAAACTAACAACTGAACAAGATCATTTTGCTAATATGTAAATAGTTCAACTTCTATCTACATATGTTAGGGGCGGGAATTCTGGGGTGTTTATTAAGTGTTTAATGTTCAATGCAAGAAGTTGAATTAAGGGGATGCCACATTTTTTAATTAGTTACTTTTCAAATTCTTTCGTTCAAAATTCGCTTTTTTTGGTTTTGTATATCATTTTATTGCAAATTTCATGCACTTTTTATGGTATAATTATTTTTTAGGAACATGACTAGAACATAGTGAAAATTAAGATAATGCAAAATTGCATACATTCATGGAATTTTTTTCTTAGGTATTTAAAGTTAATTTGTGAAAAACAAACAAAACTACACCATTGATTTTTATATAATTTTATTGAAAATTTTATGCACTTTTTATAGTATATATTTTGTTTTAGCAACATAACTAAAACAGTGAAAATTATGATAATGCAAAATTTTATATATTCGTGGAAATTCTCCGTAGATTTTTAAAGTTGATTTGTGAACAAAACACAAAACTATACTATGCTATTTTTAAATATTTGCTAAAAAAAACAAACCCGGCGCCTAAGAACTGGTTTATATTTTTAGCATCATTCGAATATTTATTTAACTAAATTCCAGGGCATTCAGAACACCCCTACTATCCCCCCCCCCTCGCCCGTCCAACTGAGAACAAACCATTAGACAACCATTAATATATATTTTAATGGAACTAAAGAAAAGTGATTTCAAATGATAAATAAATTATATGTGCATGTTTTGGTCGTGAATTAAGTTCAAATGCTTAATTTTTTATAATTGTATAGCCATTTATATCTCAAAAACGGTGCCGTAGGTTATTATGACTTTAGCAGGAATAAAAAGGCTTTTAATGAGTTTTAATTTCATATATGATAATCTAACGTAGTATAAAGTTGAAAAAATAAATGTGGTATCCCCTTAACGCACCTGATGATTGGAGAAAAGCTAATGTTACGCCAATCTACAAATTATCGACCAATAAGCCTGACTTCACAAGACAGCAAAATCCTAGAATCGTTGATCAAAGAAGGCATAATGACACACCTGTTGCAGCAAAACCTGATTACCAAAATTAGTCATGCCTGACTAATCTCCTAACTTTCCTAACGAAGATACCAGTTATATTGATGAGGGAATGCCAGTGGACGTGATATATTTAGACTTTGCTAAGGCATTCGGCAAGGTCCCACACAGGAGGTTGCATGTCAAGATTAAAGCCCATGGAATAGGTCATCAAATAGCAGACTGGATCAAGGATTGTTTATATAGCATACGAGAAGTTCGGGCGAGCGGCTTAAAAGCTTCATTTGAATGAGTCTTTTTTGAGACTCAGGATGTCCGAGTGGATTCGCTGCTAGCTAACAGTGGTCCAGCGACGCGGGCATCTGTTCGCAACTCGCCTACGCTATTATTTTTTCTTTGCCTCCTTTTCCTACTCCCCTTTATCTACAATGGTGCCCAGACCCGGGAGAGGGAGCGTTAGCACTTGGATAACATTTCCAAACGGGCCCTCTTCATTTCTTCAAAATACGCTCCGCTTCTAAGAGGAGGGTTGTATAGCGTACGCGAATTGCAGGCGAGCGGCTTAAAAGTTTCGTTTGAATGAGTCTTTTTTGAGACTCAGGATGTCCGAGTGGATTCGCCGCTAGCTAACAGTGGTCCAGCGACACGGGAAGCTGTTCGCAACTCGCCTACGCTATTATTTTTTATTTGCCTTCTTTTCCTACTACCCCACAAGGATCGAGGTTCGGTCCCTTGCTGTTCCCCATTTATATAAATGATATTGATAAAAACCTCTCTTGTGAAATGCTCAAATTTGCGGATGACACAAAGTTATTTAATAAAATATTGAGCCAGGAAAGAATAGATAACATTCACATAACCTAAATGTAAATGCCTTCATTTAGGTTACAATAACCCCCAGTATCAGTACACACTGGGAGGACGCCAAGTGGTCGCTGCTACCACAGAGAACGATCTGGGAGTAATCATCAGCAACACCCTGGACAATAGGGACCATATAACTATAATAGTAAAGAAGGTCAACCAAATAGTGAGAAGCATCAGGCGAATGATAGAAGACAAAAGTATGCGAAACATCGTCAGTCTCCCCAAGTCTCTGGTTCGCCCACTACTTAAATATTGTGTCCAAGCTTGGATGCCTTACAATCAACAAGGAGTGAACTTGTTGGAGGGCGTGCAGAGGAGGCTGACCAAGATGATCCCAGTCATATCCAGGTGCCCATATGAAGATAGACTGAGGATAACGGGACTAATGTCTCTCGAAATGCGAAGGCTTAGTAGTGACTTGATTGAAGTCCACAAAATCGTACATGGCATTGAAGGGCTGAAGATTGAAGACTTCTTTATTATGAACAGAGGACCAACTAGGGGACATAACATCAAGATACATAAGCATAGGTGCAGGCTAAACATCAGAAAATACTTCTTTACCCAGTGCATAGTTGACAAGTGAAGCAACCTGCCTGAGGAGGCGGTATTGGCAACAACAACGAACGGTTTTAAGAATAAATTAGAAAAACTATTTAGGCATAGGGGGGTGTGAACTCAAGAGCTAGAGAAGGCTTTTTGCCCCAGTCCTCAACTACATAGTTGGGCGTTATCGCGATAAGGATATCGGGTTATCGGTTATCAGAGATTTTTTTCCGTGTTATTGATTTATCGGTATCGCTGATACTTTTGGTTGCAAACTAGCGATAATCGATAATTTTGGTTTTCGGTTCTAGTTTAGCACAGGGGTGAGCCGTGCGTGCCTTGGAGGCAGAAATAGGTAGGTCCGAGCTGGGAACCAGCTGTCGGACGAGAGGTCACGAGGTGTTTCTCCTGCGCAATACCAGTTTTACGCGTTCTTTGATGATTTTTTCCTTATGTTCACGTGCTTCTTCCGTTCTATATATAGTCAATAATCAATATTGTATTATAATTTTGGATTTATCGATTTATCCGTTATCACCTTATCGGGCGATAAATTTATAGCCAGTTATCGATTATCGCCGATAAGGTTATCGTTATCGATTTCTCGGTTATCGTGATACATTTTTTTTTGTTATCGCGCCCACCTATGCTCAACCATTCGCCTGTGGTGTGATTGCATCACCAGGCGGGGATGGTAAGTCAACTTGTGTGTATTGTTTTTGTTATCAAAGTGGTTATGGCGGGTGGGGGCTTAATTAGCAGATATGAGAGGGGCATTGTAGGCGAGGTGGGCTGTAGCCCTTTCACTACCTTGAACACTATCTGCCTTAAGACGCCTCTTGCAAGGTTGCCTGTGTTGCATCTTGTCCTAATAGCATCTGAGTGGGAAGCCCTCAAGGTAAAGAAAAGGAAACGCAACATGATGGCAACTGCGAAAGATAGTCAAGAATCAGATTAATATGAGTTACTATTTTTATCTCTCCATTTAATTCATTCATGTTACATCGATTACAGATTTACCTGGTGTTTTTCTTCTCGTCAATATACTTTTTTTTAACAAACTTCATTTTGATACCTTTCTCTGAATCCTCTAGTCAAAATAATGAAGCTATTTTTTTTCTCAAAATTATGACCTATTACTAATGAAATTTCTTTTTGATCGCTTCATTTATCGGTCTGATCGTGTCAATAGTAATTTGATTGTTCAAGCGATTCAGTATTTTTACATTATTATGTACCTTATCTTAAAACTTCCTTGCTCGGACAGGAGAGCAGATTTGAAATCGAGGTTACAAGTTTAATCTCGAAGTTAAATACTTTGTTCCACTTCCCTTTGATTCAACTCAACAATCATTCTATTGTTACGTTGCTGTGGCTCGAATTTGTCTGTGTGTTGTATTTCTGTGTCATATAAGCTACAGTTAGTAAAAAAAAAATAAATAAAAATATATATATATATATATATATATACACACACACACACATATATCACAAAACATGAACTGTGCTAGCCGTATTAATACTTTAGTACTCGTTTTATTTTAGTTGTTAGGCCTAATTCGTATATTTAATTTCGGTAGGATAACTCTGAATTGGAATATTTGTTTCTTTTAGCACTCCATAATTGTAATACTAAAGTTTGTGAGTGATATAGAGCATTATTTCTAAAATTCTGGCCTAGTATTTTTATTTGGGTCCCATTATATACTTTTTATATTGGACAAAATATAACCATGATAAAACAAAGTCATATTGAGGCTATTCAAGAAGAATTCAAAGAAATTGAACAAAACAAAGCATGGACCCAAGTTTATGAGGTTAGTATGGTAAATTTCTGCCTTTAATTCTAGATACTTTTGACAGTCTTGAGCTTTTGATCCCTGGTGAAAATTGTTAAAAAGTGTGACAGGATTATTTTTATAAATGATGGGGCATTAGTTCCAAATAGGAAATTGGGTAAACATGTAGACGAACGGCCCGGCCGGGAAAATTATTTTGTGTAAATATTATCGTTCACCTGTCTCTGAATATTCATGCGCGTTTTAGTTTTCTGTCGTTATACCCCACCCCCAACCCCCATTATAATTCGCAAAACGATTTAAGGCGCTGACATGATGTAGTTAAAGCATTCACCTCTGTAAACATCAGAACATAAAAATTAGGAGGATGGGGGACAGTGGAGAGTGGTTAGGAAACATGAAGCTAGGGAGGCTTCTCCTGTTCTTTGTGAGAATAGGGTTGCCTCTGTTGAGTTTGTTAGCCAGGGGGAGAATAGGTGTGTGAGTCAGAGGGACACAGAACCTATTAGCTTGACTAATAGATTCAGTGCCCTAAGAGAGGAAGTAACTGGAAGTGATATGACTGATGGGGGTGGGGGTGGAGGTAGAGTGACTGGTAGTTTGAATGAGAATAGGAGTGGGGATGGAGTTAGGTCTGTGGGGGTTAGGAATAGGAGTCTGACTGAAGTGCTTGTGATGGGTGATTCGCGAGTTAGATATTTAGATAGGAAGTTGAATGCAAGGAGATTGAATGGTTTGAGGGTGTGTTTGCCGGGTGCTGGAGTGAGAGATCTGTCTGATAGGTATGAGGAGCTGGTGTCTGGCTGTGCAAGGGATGCAGTTGTGATTACACATGTAGGAGTGAATGATGTGGGTTTAGATCAGGTAGATCATGTTTGACTAACTTACTAGACTTTCTGGAGTTTGTAACAGATCAAGTAGATAAGGGAGAGAATGTTGATATAATTTACTTAGATTTTAGTAAAGCATTTGATAAGGTACCACATAGGAGACTAGTTCATAAATTAAAAATGATTGGGATATGTGGGGGTGTTTCAAATTGGATAGCTGAGTGGCTGAAAGACAGGAAGCAAAGGGTAGTGCTAAATGGTGTAAAGTCAGAGTGGAGGGATGTTATCAGTGGGGTTCCTCAGAGATCAGTTCTCGGTCCATTATTATTTGTCATCTATATAAACGATCTTGGGGAGGCAGTTAATAATAAAGTGTCAATTTTTGCGGATGATACCAAATTAGCAGCTGTAGTTAAAGATATTGATGATAATTTTAAAGTGCAGGGGAATTTAAATAAATTGTTATCCTGGGCACATAAGTGGCAAATGACTTTCAACCTTGATAAGTGCAAAGTTATTAACATGGGAAAAGATAATAGAGAATTTAACTATGAAATGGATGGGCATTGGCTGAGCTCAGTAGAGGATGAGAAAGATCTAGGAGTAGTTATAGATAAGTCATTAAGGTTTTCTTAGCAGTGTATTGAAGCAAGAAATAGGGCAAATAGAGTGTTGGGTTTTATTAAGAGAAATGTCAGTTACAAAAGTAAGGAGGTTATTCTTAAACTCTATAACTCTTATGTTAGGCCACATCTAGAGTACTGTATACAGGCATGGTCCCCACATTTTAGACACTATATTAACCTTCTTGAGTCAGTGCAACGGAGGGCAACAAAGATTATTCCTTCCCTGAGGCACCTTGAATATATAGATAGACTGAGGGTATTAAATATGTTCTCGTTCGAAAGGAGGTGTGTGAGAGGGGATATGATTGAGCTCTTTAAAATTTTTTCCGGGATAGATAAATTGGATGTTAGCAAGTTTTTGGAGTTAGATGATGGAAATCGGACTAGAGGTCACCACTTGAAAATTAAAAAGCAAGGGTGTAGGTTGGATTTAAGAAAATATTTTTTTACCAATAGAGTGGTAGACTTCTGGAACAAATTGCCGCAGAGGGTAGTAGGTAGTCCAAATCTAAATGTATTTAATAGTAGGTTGGATGAGTTTATGGGAAGGGAAGGTTGTGATGGTTCCTAAGTTTTGTATATATTAATATTGTTTGTATATATCTATAGCTGCATGATTTAGTTCTTGACAAGCCTTGATTGGTGATACCCTTGTTTCTGATGCAATCCTCTGGATGTAGTTTTCCTGGGAGTTTGGGTGCCTTAAAAAAGATGCCGTTTGACTCGGATGACCTATGATGAGCCCCTGTGGCTCTTGTCATCTGTTATATTATATTGTGGGGGACTTTGATTTTGTCTTCCCCTGGTGATGGTGCTTTTTGTGGGTGGGTTTTGATGGAGGCGGATGACCTTTGATAGGCCCTTGTGGCTTTTGTCATCCGTGTAATTATGTTATGTTAGGACCCCCCCTTTCAATTTAATGAAACTCAGGATCATCGTAGTGCGGTCCACGCATTGTGTTTACCCCCCCACGAGCCGTCCCCTATAAATGTACTCCAAAAACGTGAAACATTTTGGAACATGGACGAACTATTACATCTTATCGGCCGGGCTGCTCATCTACATATTTACCGGGAATTGCAGGTGGATATGATTAAGTGTTGAAAATCTTCCACGGGCTCTCTCTAAAGCTTTTCTCCATAATGGGTAGGCTACTTAGACATGACATGATTTATTGTTATTGCATTTTCCACAATCTCTGCTCTATCTATCCTTCTGATATTTTCACTTTATCCCCAGGGGGGCCACTAGAGGTCACATATATATAGTTTAAGTTCAACACTGTCAGTCTGAAGCTCGTAAACGTTTCTTCTCTTTAAGAGTGGTGGCAAGATGGAATTCTCTGCCCTCTGAGATAGTTGATGCTCCCAGCCTTTCAGTGTTTAAATCTAGACTACAACTTTTCTTACACGAGGAACTATACTCCCTGTATCAATCAACTTAAACTCTGTGGACTGGGAAAATATGATAGGTAGGGATAGAACAAGTGGCAGGATAATTTTTTTAATCAATTTTTAATGAGCCAACGAGGGGAGACAATATATTAGATTTAGTACTTTCTAATAGTGATCATTTAGTTCAAGAATTGACTGTTGGGGAAGCATTGGGAAATAGTGACCATCAGATAGTTCGTTTTAACTTGGGTATCATAAGAACATAAGAAAAGAAGGAGACTGCAAAAGACCATTTATGGCCTACACTTGGCAGCTCCTGTTCCAGTCAACACACAAAAGACTTCTTACCAGAGAAAAGTCATCAACATTGTCACCCTTTACAGGAGTTCTTCAGATCTAATCTACAATATACATAAAATGCATCCAGAGGATTATGTCCATTCATGCAACCGCAAAATATAATCTCCCCACTCCTTAGAAAATCTATACATATGTACATAAAAAAAAGTCAGCCCCATCTAGCAGCTTCATCCATATATTTATCTAATCTATTCTTAAAACTAGCCAGAGAGGAGGCTTCTATCACATGTCTAGTGAGCCTATTCCATTCATCTACCACACGATTTGTAAACCAATTCCTCCCAATCTCCTTCCTAAACCTATACTTATCAAGCTTAAACCCATTGCTTTGTGTCCTGTCATGTTCACTAAGTATAAGAACCTTACCCAGATGCCCCTTATTATATCCTTTTACCCATTTAAAGACTTCAATCAATTCCCCTCTGACTCTTCTCCTTTCCAATGTATGTAGATTTAGTTTTCTGAGCCTTTCCCCATAAGGTAAGTTCCTTAGCCCACCAATCATCTTTGTCATCCTTCTCTGCACAGACTCAATCAAATCAATATCCTTCCTAACATAACATAACATAACATAATTACACGGATGACAAAAGCCACAAGGGCCTATCAAAGGTCATCCGCCTCCGTCAAAACCCACCCACAAAAAGCACCATCACCAGGGGAAGACAAAATCAAAGTCCCCCACAATATAATATAACGGATGACAAAAGCCACAAGGGCTCATCATAGGTCATCCGAGTCAAGCGGCCTCTTTTTCAAGGCACCCAAACTCCCAGGAAAACTACATCCAGAGGATTGCATCCAGAAACAAGGGTATCACCAATCAAGGCTTGTCAAGAACTAAATCATGCAGCTATAGATATATACAAACAATATTAATATATACAAAACTTAGGAACCATCACAACCTTCCCTTCCCATAAACTCATCCAACCTACTATTAAATACATTTAGATTTGGACTACCTACTACCCTCTGCGGCAATTTGTTCCAGAAGTCTACCACTCTATTGGTGAAAAAATATTTTCTTAAATCCAACCTACACCCTTGCTTTTTAATTTTCAAGTGGTTACCTCTAGTCCAATTTCCATCATCTAACTCAAAAAACTTGCTAACATCCAATTTATCTATCCCGGAAAAATTTTTAAAGAGCTCAATCATATCCCCTCTCACACACCTCCTTTCGAATGAGAACATATTTAATACCCTCAGTCTATCTTCATATTCAAGGTGCCTCAGGGAAGGAATAATCTTTGTTGCCCTCCGTTGCACTGACTCAAGAAGGTTAATATCGTGTCTAAAATGTGGGGACCATGCCTGTATACAGTACTCTAGATGTGGCCTAACATAAGAGTTATAGAGTTTAAGAATAACCTCCTTACTTTTGTAACTGACATTTCTCTTAATAAAACCCAACACTCTATTTGCCCTATTTCTTGCTTCAATACACTGCTTAGAAAACCTTAATGACTTATCTATTACTATTCCTAGATCTTTCTCATCCTCTACTGAGCTCAGCCAATGCCCATCCATTTCATAGTTAAATTCTCTATTATCTTTTCCCATGTTAATAACTTTGCACTTATCAAGGTTGAAAGTCATTTGCCACTTATGTGCCCAGGATAACAATTTATTTAAATTCCCCTGCACTTTAAAATTATCATCAATATCTTTAACTACAGCTGCTAATTTGGTATCATCCGCAAAAATTGACACTTTATTATTAACTGCCTCCCCAAGATCGTTTATATAGATGACAAATAATAATGGACCGAGAACTGATCCCTGAGGAACCCCACTGATAACATCCCTCCACTCTGACTTTACACCATTTAGCACTACCCTTTGCTTCCTGTCTTTCAGCCACTCAGCTATCCAATTTGAAACACCCCCACATATCCCAATCATTTTTAATTTATGAACTAGTCTCCTATGTGGTACCTTATCAAATGCTTTACTAAAATCTAAGTAAATTATATCTACATTCTCTCCCTTATCTACTTGATCTGTTACAAACTCCAGAAAGTCTAGTAAGTTAGTCAAACATGATCTACCTGATCTAAACCCATGCTGAGCATCGCTGATTAACCCCTCCCTCTCTAGATGTTGGCAAATGCCTTTTTTAACTATTTTCTCAAGAATTTTACAGACTACAGGAGTTAGGCTAACCGGTCTAAAGTTATTTGGATCCTCTTTACTACCCTTCTTGAAAATGGGGACTACATTCGCTCTCTTCCAATCATCGGGTATTTCTCCATATTCCAGTGACCTAGTATATAACTTCTCCAGAGCAATTGAGATACTTTCTACACCTTCTTTAAGTATCCTATAATGAATATTATCAGGGCCAGAGGCCTTGGTAGTATCTAACTCACCTATTAGTCCTTTTATCATCCTCCGATCCACACTAATGTTAGTAAACACCTCTTTCCCTGACCCATGAGTACTATACATAAGACTATTTTGTTTCTCCTTTGTAAATACTGATGCAAAATGACCATTTAGTACCTCAACTATTTCCTCATCAGTTTCTCTCACAACCCCTTCATATTTGATAGGTCCTATTTTAACTCTGCCAGACTTGTTATTAATTTTATAGTAACTAAAGAACTTTCTAGGATCTTATTTAACTCATTCCTAGCCATTCTATAATCACTTAAATTTTGAATATTATTTTGCACCTGTAATTTTTTTATATGCCCTTTTCTTCTCTGAAATTTTTCTAGCTATCTCCTGATTCCACCATAATGGTTTCCTACTTTTGTTCCTAATGGCCTTCATTGGGATACATTGTTCTTGGACTACATTTATTATATGCTTGAAAGTATCCCACATCCCATAAGCATTTTTACCTCTGAATTCTATATCCCAGTCTACCAAATTTAGCAAGCTTCGAAGTTTTACATAATCTCCCTTATGAAAATTTGGAACTTTTTCAGCATTCTCAGTTATTTTACCCTTCTCAATTCCCAAGTTAAAACGAACTATCTGATGGTCACTATTTCCCAATGCTTCCCCAACAGTCAATTCTTGAACTAAATGATCACTGTTAGAAAGTACTAAATCTAATATATTGTCCCCCCTCGTTGGCTCATTAACAAATTGATTCAAAAAATTATCCTCAAAGCATTCTATGAACCTGCCACTTATTCTATCCCTACCTATCATATTTTCCCAGTCCACAGAGTTTAAGTTGAAGTCCCCAATAATAACTGCATCTGTTTCACATCCCTTACTTATTTCCCTTATCATTAGTTCATCTATATCATCAGTCTGCCCAGGTGGCCTGTAAAAAGCTCCCAAATGCACCATTCTATTTTTACTGAACCTAATATCTATCCAAAGTGACTCAACTCCATCCTGCTTTATTGAAGTATTTAAACTTGAAACAATGTTGTTTTTTATATAGATAATTATTCCTCCACCAATCCTACCTGTCCTTTGACTAATGTACATATTATAGCCCTGTAAATCAAATTCACTTATAGTGTCACTAAATTCTATTTCATTAACCCATGATTCAGTAACGCATAATATATCTATATCCTCATTGCTAATATAACTAAATAGCTCATCCTTCTTGTTTCTAAGACTACGAGCATTTGTATAGAAACAATTTAACCCCCCTATCCCTGAAGCACCTCTTGAAACTTGAATGACCTCACCTCTATCACCTTGGAACCTATTTCTGTTATCTGCCGAGTCCATTCTACTTTCAGTACTATAATGTCCTCTCATAATTCCCTGACCACTATTAGTATCTAGTTTCCCGCCCGCAAAGACCTAATAACACAATCATACTCCTCCCACAACACATCTACCCCCCTCCTACTCAAATGCAGTCCATCCATCGCATACATTTCTTTCCTATAATATGGTAACCAAAATTGTACTGCATAGTCTAGATGAGGCCTAACTAGCGCCAGATACAGTTTTAGAATGACTTCAGCGCTCTTATTGCTTACACTCCTCCTAATGAATCCCAATATCCTATTAGCTTTATTCTTAGCATTTAGGCATTGCTTTCTAGGACAAAGGTCTGAACTTACCAAAATACCCAAGTCCCTCTCACAATCGGTCCTCCCTAAAATTCTCCCATTTAATTTATAACTATTCAATGGATTATTTCTACCTATACTAAATACACTACATTTGTCTATGTTAAACTTCATTTGCCATTTCTCGGCCCAATTGGACAGAATGGTCAATTCCTCCTGCATTACAACAGCATCAGAATCAGCCCTAATGGCCCTACCTAGCTTAGTATCATCAGCAAATTTACTCAGGTCACTACTTATACCTATGTCAAGATCATTAATATAAATTAAGAATAGCAAGGGACCCAAAACAGATCCTTGCGGAACTCCATTGCTAACACACCCCCACTCAGATTTAACTCCATCTATACTAACTCTTTGCTGTCTGTCACCAAGCCATGACTGAATCCACCTAAATATACTGCCATCGATCCTGTGTGCTTTAACTTTGCTCAGAAGCCGTAAGTGTGGCACTCGATCAAAAGCCTTACTAAAGTCCAAGTATAAAATATCATAGTTTTCATCATTATCTGCTGCTTCATACACCTTACTATAAAAAGACAGCAAATTAGTGAGACAGGATTTACCCTTACTAAAGCCATGCTGTGATTCCTTTATCAACTTATGCTTATCCAAGTGATCTCTAATATTCCTTGCTATAATAGATTCCATCATTTTCCCTACCACTCATGTCAAACTTACTGGTCTGTAATTAGACATATTTGTTTTATCCCCTTTCTTAAATATAGGTATCACATTGGCTTTCTTCCATGCCACTGGCACAATGCCACTCTCCAATGATTTTCTAAAGATGCATGCTAGGGGCTCACTTAACACATCCTTACATTCTTTCAAAATTCTAGGAAAGAGCTCATCAGGACCGGGTGCTTTACTACTTTTGATTTTATCAATTTCCTTTGTCACTATCTCCTTTGTGATCAAGATATCCTTTAATTTCTCTTCATCATTACCCCGAAAGATCATTGACACCTCAGGTATATTTAGAGTATCCTCCTGTGTAAATACTGAGAGAAAAAAGTCATTTAGCATTCCAGCCATTGAGTCCCTATCACTCACTAATTCTCCATTGGAATCTATAAGTGGGCCTATTTTATCTCTAACCTTATTTTTGTATAATTGATAAAAACTTTTAGGATCTTCCTTTGCCCTATTTGCCACTTTAATTTCATAATTTCTCCTTGCTACTCTAATTAACTTTTTAACATCTCTTGCTAGTTCATTATATCTCTGCCTTAAGTGATCCTCTCCATTTTTTATTTTCCTATAAATGCCCTTTTTAATGCCAATATAATGCTTAATTTTATCTGTCATCCATTTTGGGTCATTATTTTTAGTCCTAATCTCCTTATATGGAATGTTAATCATCTGACCTGTAATTAGTTGCTCAATTATTCTTTTATACTCCTCTTCAATTGTAATCTCTTCCTCCTGGTGATTATTGTCTCCACTAACTGATATCATTGAATCTATTCCTGATTTGATTTCATTGCCTGGTTTCTGTATAACTGCCTCCAGGTAAGTCCTTAGTCCATTATAATTTGCTCTTCTAAAGTCAGGAATTTTAACATTCTTCATGCTACTATCAATACCATTCCATTTCATCTTGAATCTAATTTCACAATGGTCACTATTACCCAAATTTCCTCCAATCTCAGTATCCTTAATAACTTCTTCCCTATTTGTCAGAACTAAATCCAGTATATTATTACCTCTAGTGGGTTCGTTAATAATCTGCCTCAGAAAATTATCTTGGACAACATTCAAAAATTCCTCAGCCTCCTGATCACCCACAAGAGCTTCCCAGTCTATATTTCTGTAATTAAAATCCCCCATTATACACACATGCTTACTTCTACATGCCTGTTCTGGGTCATTCCATCCGAATTCAACAAGGGACATTTAGTCACCATCACCGATCTTGATGAAAATTGGTATACAGGTTGATTTTGATGAGAGAAAAACAATGAGACACTTCCCAGCCTTCAATTTTGAATAGCTCAAAAGTTATAACCTGTCAAAGTTGAGGAAAATTGTCAAATTTCTTGATACCAGCATTGATAAAAAAATTATTTCTCCCTTATTATAGCACATAAAACAATGAATTATGTATTTTTTTTAAGCTTAAGGGTTGCTCTAAACATTTTTAACAACAAAATTCCTTTTTGGTAAAAAAAATTTGTTTGACCTTTAAAAAAAATATATTGGTATCAATAAATTTTTGTGTAATTTTTTTTTTAAATATATATGCCTTTAGACTACAATATAAGATAAATTTCATTCTGGGTTTTTCATTATATCAGGAGTTATGATCAATTTTGTAACCACTGGTATGGCCATTTTTTGCTATCTTCACAAATAAATTTTTTTTATATGCATCTTTGTCATATTAACAGAGTTACGTCATATTCACAGAGTTAGTTATCAATTATTAGATGCCTAAGTATTATATTTGAATGCTTTTAATATATACTCGTGTATTAGAATCATTAATTCTATAGATATGTGTTAAATCCTTCCTACAAGAAAAAATGAACTTTCAGTAATTTTTTATTTAAAATTATAAATATTTTTAAAGCTACCTACCTATGTATTTAATTTATAATTTGCTATGGTCAATGGTGGCAGAGCCACTACTAACAGTTAAGATACCTGCATAACTGCTGGTATCCCCATCGCCTAAGGGGCCACTCCTGATAGCTCAGCAAAAAAGCCACAGGTCCCACCCAACCTCCCAAAATGAATTTATTCTTTTTATAATAATTTAGGAATCAATTTTTTTCTGCATTATTTCTGTTGATTTTAATTGTTCATTTTTAAATAGTTTGTAAGTTCTTCCTGTTGCTGTTACAGGCTCAACAATGCTCAATATGTCATCTAATGGCAATACTAATACATCTGGTTTTCTTGGATATTTAAATGAATTTGATGGTCTTTCTGGTTCTAGGAATGTTATTTTAACAGTCATTTTCTCAACATTGGTATCCAATACACACCCTAAGTACCATTTGTCATCATACTTAGCAGTGACAAATCCTTTTACATCCTCCAATAATATTGCCTCTGTATAGGATATTTTCACTTTCTTGAATTCTGATGCAGATGATATTGTTTTCACTCTTAGTTCATTTTCATTAACTGGCTCAAAACTGTGTAATTTTTGGGTACCAATTATTGCAGAGGCCTGGTCAAATCTTTCTTGCAAATAATTTTTTTCTTCAATGTATTCACTATTTGGGACATATGAAAATTTGATTCCCTTAATATGTCTTTCAGCAAAATCAAAGAGCTGTTGAGGAGTCATTATCTGATCATTATATGCTCTTTGCAGGCTAGCTTTTGCTGCTAGTCTTTTTACTGTGCCCCCTACACCATCGCATGGTCCTTTTCCATGAGATGTAGCAAAGAAATGCCATTCTGCTTCCAATCCAAAATCTCATTTATGGTGACATAAATTAATAAAGTTTTTAAAATTTTTATATTGTGACGCAGCTCCATCAGAAAAATATATAATTTTTGTTATTGGGAATTTGAGTTCTTTTTTTAAAAATTCAATAAGTTTTTTTTAAATAAATGGACTGCAACAGTGTCATGCTTCAAGCAGTTTGAAATCACAACAAAACTTATCTGTTGTGTTTCCCCAGCTTCTTTGTAGTAGGAAAGAAAGGGATGTAATGTAGCTTGGGAGTTATTCCAGTGGTACCCTTGTGCTGCATCCTGAAGAAGGAATGAGTAATTTTCAGCAAAATCGCATACTACTAAGATTTCACCATCTTTTAGTTCTTCTTTTTTAGTTGAACAAAGTTGTGCCTGCTTTTTTGCTATGAAATCATGTTTTTTTAAATTGAGAAGACTTAAGGTAAAAGTGTCTATAAATTCTTCAGTTGTTCTTGAAACAAGCTCTAAAGTTGAGCGATCAGTTGAGAGCCACTGCTTGTAATTTACCTCATCAATCATATTGTCATCCAAAATTTTAGTAACATATAGTTTTAGTTCGTCTATTTTAGAAAAACATTCTGAGCATTCATCAAAATAGCACTCATAAGTTGGAGGGTCACATGTAATGAATGATAGACATGTTTTGTAATCATCTAAATGCAGGTCACTGTCTTTTGTCAACTGTGGTAGCCTTGTACCAATAATCATCAGTTTAACATTTTGATGATGTGTGCAAACACACACACTGTGAGTTCCTGCACCACCAGCTAATACACATTCGTTGGGTCTCAGCTCAGCAAATTTTGAAAAGCCAATCTTAGTGTCTGGGTATTTTGTTTTAAATAAATGATAAATTTCTTTTAAATTTCCCCAAATTAAGTATTTTTGTTCATGAGTTTTCTGTCCATCTTTTCTAACACTCTTGAAATCTTTTTTCCCTGGCATAATTCTGCTTACTTCTTCATTTTTATAAAAGTCTTCTACTACTTTAATTGTTTCTGATGGAAATGTACCTTTTCTTTTGCTTGGCAATGACATTATTCCTTCTTCCATTGCTAGTTTTTTAGCTTGTCTGGCCATGTAATTAGTAACATTAAATTCAGATTTAATTTTGGATAAGCTCCAGCTTTTTGGCAAAACAGTTAAGATTTGCAGCTGCTCAGACCTTTTACTAGTAGTTTGAAATTTCTCCTTCAGTTGATTTATCATTTCTTCACCATCTTTACTTGATTCTGTTCTAGAAGACTCTGGGTCTTGATCCAAGGGTAATGGATATTTTGTTGCAGAGCCTACAGTTCTGAGTTTACTTGAAATGGATTTTTGAATTTTATTCATTTTATCTGAACTATATTTTTTTACTACATCCATTTTAAATTTCTTGACTGGTGACTCTCCAATAGCTATTAATGATTTATTTAATTCAATTAATGCTTCTTGTGATTCTTCCTGTTCAGTAATTGGCTCAATTTCCATTCTTTCTTCTGAAAGGCTTAGATTCATATTTTGAGCTGAAGAACTATCATCATCAGCTATCTTTTTTCTGCAGTTATCACAGATTTTTTGGTCCTTAAAATTTTTTAATTTTGGATATTCTCTTATTAAGTCTTCTGAAATTAGTCTCAGATTTTTCTTTATTAATTTTTTGTGACCTTTGTAAGGATCGCAGCAATACTTGATATTTAATTTGTTAAATAATTTGTTAAAATACAAATAATTGGTAATGCAAATTATTAATTACTTTTTTATCTAAATATTAAACTTTCTGAAAAAAAAAGAAAAAAATTTAAATTAGCTTTCATAGTTTATAAAGTAACACCTAATAGGTAAAATTTATAACATAAAAATAGGTAAAAATTGGCATACCAATGGTTACAAAATTGATCATAACTCCTGATATAATGAAAAACCCAGAATGAAATTTTTCTTATATTGTAGTCTAAAGGCATATATATTTATAAAAAAAATTACACAAAAATTTATTGATACCAATATATTTTTTTAAAGGTCAAAAAAACCTTTTTTACCAAAAATTAATTTTAAGGGTAAAAATGTTTAGAGCAACCCTTAAGCTTTAAAAAAATACATAATTCATTGTTTTATGTGCTATAATAAGGGAGAAATAATTTTTTTTCAAATGCTGGTATCAAGAAATTTGACAATTTTTCTCAACTTTGACAGGTTATAACTTTTGAGCTATTCAAAATTGAGGGCTGGGAAGTGTCTTTGTTTTTCTCTCATCAAAATCAACCTGTATACCAATTTTCATCAAAATCGGTGATGGTGACTTAAAATTTCCACAAAAATTGGTTGATTTCATATGGAATGACCCTTCTATCTCCTGCCACAGAAGATTTGAAGCTTCCTTACTAAGATTTGGTGGTCTGTATAATAATCCTATGACAAGCTTGTTTTTACCTTCCTTTACATTTAGCCATAATGACTGTGTTATCATCTAATTTAATTGTACTGTTTACACAACACTGGAGATTATCTTTAATATAAATAATAACCCCTCCTCCTCTCTTTCTATTCCTATCTGTATGGAACATGTTAAAGCCCTCAATCTCAACCTCAGGTTTAAAGTGATTACCTGCCAAATCAAGCCATGACTCTGTTATCGCAATTATATCAAAATTCTCTTCACTCGCTAACGCTCTTAAGAGATCTATCTTATTCCTTATACTCCGACCATTTGTGTAGTATATTTTTAAGGTTTTTTTATTATTCCCATCTTCATTGCATAGTGCTTTTTTATTCCTAGTTATCTGCTCATTCACTTGTGCATTAGTCCCCCTATAACGCATCAGTATGCCCTCCCCCCTAGCTATTCCTCTATCTCTGCATCCCTTCCATTTCCTACACATGCCCTCTATTCCTGTTATTCCCTTACCTCTAATAGCTTCTAGTTTCCCACCCGTAAGGACCTAATCACACTATCCAACTCCCCCCATAGAACCTCAATACCTGCCCGACTAAGATGGAGCCCATCCATCGCATACAACCTCTTATTCCTGTAAAACCCACCCCAGACATCTACAAACACCAATCCTAACTCCTCACACAGTCCTTTCACAAATTCATTCAAACCAATTGCACGCGACAACCATTCTACCCCCACATCCAATCTCGGAAGCACACCAGAAACAACACCTTTTACCCTGCTTTTACTCATCCTTTCAACTAACCTTTTATACTGCTCACGTAACTCACATGTACCCACCTTCTTTACATCATTCACTCCCACATGCGTAATCACAACTGCATCACTCTCACACCCAGAAACCAGCCTATCATACCTCTCACAAACATCACTTACACCAGCACTCGGCAGACAAACTCTCATTCCCTTCCACTTGCTATCACTCAACTTCCTATCTAAATACCTAATCTGAGAGTCACCCATCACTAGCACCTCAGTCATTCTCCTATTCTGTCTTGGCCTATCATTTCCCTCCCTCCTGCTCTCAGTCACACTACCACCCATCCTGCTTTCATCCACAATCACACCACTTTCACACTCTTCCTCTCTCAGGACATTGAATCTGTTAGTCAAGCTAACAGGTTCTATGTCTTTCCTTTTCAAACACCTAATCTGTCCTAACTTATCTATCCTATCCATTTTCACCCACCATTCATCATCACTCACAACTTCCACACTGTTCCCAGTCCTAGCCCTATCTTCCACCCTCTTAGCACTAATCTCACCCTTCAATCGCACACTTGCATCTCTTCTCACCTCAAACACCAAATCATTCAACCTCTTACATTCCCCACTCAACCTCCTAACCTCCCCTTCCAGAAAACACACACGGCATTCAGTTACATTCACTCTCCTTTCAACTCCACATGCATCACACACCACATACACACTACTTTCAAATGGCATGCTCTCACCATCTATACAAACAGCCATACTCTCAGAAATTTACTAAGGACAAAGTTAACACTCACCAAAAAAATTCTTGCTCAGGATTGCTGCCAGTTATCTTCCCCAAAAGTATTAATCACTAATGTATTTATTACACAGTGATTGATGTATAAAATAAATACAAGAAAAACTACACACCCAAATCAGTATTATATCCCAATCTTACAAGCCTTTATTGGTGATACCCTTGTTTCTGGACGCAATCCTCTGGATGTAGTTTTCCTGGGAGTTTGGGTGCCTTAAAAAAGAGGCTGTTTGACTCGGATGGTAACATAACATAACAAAATTTCATGGATGACAAAAGCCACAAGGGCCTATCAAAGGTCATCCGTATCCATCAAATCCCACCCACATAATGCATCTATAGGAGTTTGTCAGATCATGCATCTACAATATACAATTTAACAATCGATAGGAATGTCCAACCATGCATCTACAATATATAATTCAAAGCCTCCATAGGAGTCTGTCAAAAACAAAATCAAAGTCCCCCAACATATACAATAAAAAGAAACTGCATCCACAGGAATGAGTCAAGAAACATATCCACATACCAAAAAGTAAGAAATTAACCCTCCATCCCCATATAATCATCCAATCTGCCCTTGAAAACATTCAAGTTTGGGCTGTCTACAGTCTCAGGTGGCAAACTATTCCAATAATCCACCACTCTGTTAGGGAAAAAATATTTTCTAACATCCAGTCTGCACCTCTGTTTTTTAATCTTTAAGTGGTGGCCTCTAGTTCTATTACTACCTTCTAACTCAAATGACTTCTTGAAATCCAATTTATCCATCCCAGAAAAGATTTTAAAAAGCTCAATCATATCTCCCCTCACACACCTTTCAAATGAAAACATATTTAATACCCTCAGTCTATCTTCATATTCAAGGTGCTTTAGGGATGGTATTATTTTTGTTGCCCTCCTTTGTACTGACTCTAATAAGTTTATATCATGTCTAAAATGTGGTGACCATGCCTGTATACAGTACTCTAAATGTGGCCTGACATAAGAGTTGTATAGTTTAAGGATGACCTCCTTACTCTTGTAGCTAAGATTTCTTTTAATGTAACCTAGCACCCTATTTGCTCTATTTTTTGCCTCAATACACTGCTTTGAAAATTTCAGTGACCTATCTACTACTACTCCTAAGTCCTTCTCATCTTCAACTGAATTAAGCCAATACCCATCCATCTCATAGCTAAATTCCCTATTATCTCTCCCCATGTTAATAACTTTGCATTTATTAAGGTTAAAAGGGATCTGCCACTTCTGAGCCCAAGCTAACAACTTATTTAAGTCACCCTGCACTTTAAAGCTACCCTCAACCTCTTTGACCTCAGCTGCCAATTTAGTGTCATCAGCAAAAATTGACACTTTGCTATTTACACCTTGCCCAAGATCATTTACATAGATTATAAATAATAAAGGGCCTAAAACTGATCCCTGAGGTATGCCACTAATAACATTCCTCCACTCTGACCTCACTCCATTCAGTACAACTCTCTGTTTCCTATTTTTCAGCCATTCAGTTATCCAATTTAAAACGTTCCCACATATTCCATGCAGCTTTAATTTATGAACTAGTCTTCTATGTGGAACCTTATCAAAAGCTTTGCTGAAATCTAAGTAGATCACATCAACTTTCTCACCCCTATCTAATTCTTTAGTTACATAATCCATAAAATCTAGTAAATTAGTTAAACACGATCTACCTTTTCTAAAACCATGCTAAGCATCATTAATTAACCTGCTACTCTCTAGATGATCAGAAATTCCCTTCTTAACCAACTTCTCAATAATTTTACAGACTATAGAAGTTAAACTTACCGGTCTAAAGTTATTTGGATCCTCTTTGCTTCCCTTTTTAAAAATTGGCACTACATTTGCCAATTTCCAATCATTTGGTATTTCTCCAGACTCTAGTGATCTAATAAATATCTTCTCAAGAGCTACTGCAATACTTTCTACACCTTCTTTGAGTATCCTAGAATGAATGTGTCAGGGCCAGATGCCTTACTAGTATTTAACTGCATTATAAGCCCTTTAATTTCTTCTCTGTCTATATTATTAGAATTTATCACTACTTCCCTTGACCTAGAATTATCATCAATTAATCTAACTGGTTTCTCTTCTGTGAATACTGAAGCAAAATGATCATTAAGGACCTCTACTATTTCCTCATCAGATTCTTTCAAAACCCCTTCATATTTAATAGGCCCTATTTTATCACTGTTAGATTTATTATTGATTCTATAATAGCTGAAGAATTTTTTAGGATCTTTATTATTATTTTTAGCTAAATTAATTTCTGCTGTCCTTTTGGTCTTCTTAATAATCTTATTTAGTTCATTTCTAGTTGACCTATAATGGTTTAAATTATCTAAACTACTCTCACTTTGTAATCTCTGGTATGCCCTTTTTTTCTCTGGAACTTTATTAGCTATTTCTTGATTCCACCATAATGGTTTCCTACATTTCTTGCTAATAGACTTCATCGGGATACACTGTTCCTGAACCATGTTTAATATAGTCTTAAAAATATCCCACATCTCATAAGTATTCTTTCCATGGAATTCTATATCCCACTTAATCTGATTTAGCATGCCGCGTAATTTATCGTAATCTCCCCTATAAATTTGGAGTTTTTGTGGAGTTTGTCGTTGTTCTACCCTTAACTATTTGCAAATTAAACCGAACCATCTGATGATCACTGTTTCCCAATGATTCCCCTACACTCAATCCTTGAACTAAGTGATCATCATTTGAAAGAATTAGATCTAATATATTGGCACCCCTTGTTGGCTTATTAACAAATAGGGTCAAAAAGTTATCCTCAAAACACTCCATAAACTTACAACTTGCTCTATCTCTTCCTATCATATTTTCCTAGTCTACAGAAGTTAAATTAAAGTCACCTAGAATAACTGTATCTTCTTTGCATCCTTTACTTATTTCCCTAATCATTAACTCATTGATGCAATCAGTCTGTCCCGGTGGTGTATAAAAAGCTCCCAGGTGTATTTTCCTATTTTTACCAACCTTAATATCTATCCATAATGATTCGCCTTCTCCTTGCTTTATAGAGTTATTTAGATTTGAAGAAATGCTATTTCTAATATAAATAATCAACCCACCCTCAGTCCTATCTCTCCTTTGACTAATGTACATAGTATAACCTTTTAGTTCAAATTCACTGACATTATCATTAAATATATTTTCATTAACCCATGATTCAACTATACATATTATATCTATATCTTCATGAATGATATAACTAAATAATTCATCCCTCTTATTTCTAAGACTACGAGCATTTGTGTAAAGACAACTCAGCCCACCTATCCCTGAAGCACCTGAGGGCCTATCTCCTCTGCATCTCCTTTCTCTCCTTCCCCGACCCTGTACTCTTGTATTTCCCTGACCACTATCAATACTCAAGTAATTTAACCCTAAAGCACTTTCATTAGCCTGCCTACCTTCTACACATCTGTGTTTGCTTCCTTTCCCTGCCTCACTTTGAGCCATTAAATTTCCTTGACCACTATACAAAACTTAGGAACCATCATAACCTTCCCTCTCCATAAACTCATCCAACCTACTCTTAAATACATCTAAATTTAGACTACCTACTACCCTCCACGGCAATTTGTTCCAGAAGTCTACCACTCTATTGGTGAAAAAATATTTTCTTAAATCCAACCTACACCCTTCCTTTTTAATTTTCAAGTGGTGACCTCTAGTCCGATTTCCATCATCTAACTCAAAAAACTTGCTAACATCCAATTTATCTATCCCAGAAATTTTTTAAAGAGCTCAATCATATCTCCTCTCACACACCTCCTTTCGAACGAGAGCATATTTAATACCCTCATTTTAGACACGATATTAACCTTCTCGAGTCAGTGCAACGGAGGGCAACAAGATTATTCCTTCCCTGAGGCACCTTGAATATATAGATAGACTGAGGGTATTAAATATGTTCCCGCTCCAAAGGAGGTGTGTGAGAGGGGATATGATTGAGCTCTTTAAAAATTTTCTGGGATAGATAAATTGGAAGTTTTTTGAGTTAGATGATGGAAATTGGACTAGAGGTCACCACTTGAAAATTAAAAAGCAAGGGTGTAGGTTGGATTTAAGAAAATATTTTTTCACCAATAGAGTGGTAGACTTCTGGAACAAATTGCCGCGGAGGGTAGTAGGTTGGATGAGTTTATGGGGAGGGAAGGTTGTGATGGTTCCTAAGTTTTGTATATATTAATAGTTTTTCTTGGTGGTGCACTTCTGCCACCATCCATGACTCCACCATAACCCAGACTTGTTTCTAAATGGGGTGTGCCTGGAAGTGGTGGACTTGCACCCTTTCCTTGGTCTTGTATTTGATGGCGCCTCACTTGGGAGGCTCATATTCGCAGCCTTAGGGTCTCTTGCACCTGCACCATGGATATTCTTTGCTCTGTGACATTCAGCGCCTAGGGTGGTGCTAGTTAGCTACTGCCATACTTTTTTATTGATCTTTTGTTCACTTGAACCTCGACTATGGATGCAAGTTTTAGCCATCCACACCAGCCTTTGCCTGGTGACCAGTGCGTTCCGCACTTGAGAGTCATTTGATGATGCTGGAGTGATGCCACTTGCTCTGCGCTGTGCACAGTGAATTTCTCGCTTGTACAAGCAAGCCCACTGCATTCGCAGCTGATCTCAATGGTGCCAATGCCACCGAGAGATGCAAGTCATATCCTAAGCCCTTTGGCTTTTGGGCCAGGAAACTCCTTCGCGAGCTAAGTATAGTTCTCGGGCCTGTGGCTCTCCTGGTTCTACCCAGAAAGCCATCCTGGAGGGTACCACCTTTCACTATTTGTTGCCACGCCTCTACTCCCAAAGCTTGTACAACACTGGAAGTATTGTGTTCAGCCTTTTTGAAGCACATCTCATGTCATGCTGGAACCTTGCCAGTGTATACGGATGACTCGAAGTCCAAAGAGGGGGTTGGTTTCCATGCTGTATCTCCTCTGTTTGAAGTCAGCCGGGCTCTACTGTGTGCTGCGTGTCTTCACAGCTGAGTTGGTGGCAATACACCACTCGGTACGAGAGATTACATGACGTGCCTGGTTTGGAAACCAGATTGTGATTTATAGCGACTCACAAAGTGCCCTGAGTGCTCTCGGGGCATTGGAATCTCCGCACCCTCTTCTTTGCGATATCCCTGATGCCACGGTTTTAGTGAGCTGAGTGGATGTCGAGATTATCTTCTGCTGGGTTCCTGGACATGTATGAATTGCAGGGAATGAGTGCACCGATGAGGGGGCCACACTCTTCCACACAGAGGCTACATGAGAGGAATATGGGCAGCTCTTCAGACTGCTTGGGAAAGAAGATGGGAGACGGTCGAAGGGAACTTAAAGTTGCGTGCCATTGCACCGTGACTGTTCCCATGGACCTATTCCTCAATGCCGCATAGGCTTCAGGTTGTTTTCTGTCATCTCCGAATCGGTCACACTCGTGTGACACATCGCCATTTGATGGAGTGCTCGCCTGTGCCCTATTGTGATGACTGCATCGTTCCCCAGACTGTTCGGCATATTCTTGTCGAATGTCCCAGTCTGGGTGATCTTCGCACATGTTATCTGTCCCAGTACCTGGATAGGCGGGGTCGCTACTGCCTTTCCCTTGTACTTGGTATGAGTGCATACACATTGACTGGTGGACTTATAGATTTAGTGGGGACTCTGGCCTTCTCCCTTTTATTTAACTAGGTTTTTTGTTGTTGTTTTCTTTGTAGGTCGCACGCTCCTGCATCGGGGGGAACCTCTTCCCTGATGCAGGAGCTTGCTTCCTCCTTGTTACGATTTTTACTTATTATTGTTATTGTTTTTCATTCTTATTTTAAAGTAGCCTAGTGCTAGGCTGTCGTGAGTGCGGCGACTTGTGCCCAAGTGGGTAGTCACCAGATACGCTCTAAAAAAACAAACAAAAATGGAGCACATCATGTGACACTGGAACTGTGCCAGTGTATACAGATGGCTCCAAGTCCCAAGAGGGGGTTGTTTTCCACACTGTATCCCCTCTGTCTTAAGTCAACAGGGCTCTGCCTTTTCGCTGTGTCTGTCTTCATGGCTGAGCTGGTTGCAATACACCGCTTGGTACAGGAGATTACATGATGTGCCCGGTTCTTGGGGCATTGGAATCTTTGCATCCCCCGGTTTGCGATATCTGTGATGTCACAGTTTTGGCGAGCCGGGAGGATGTCGAGATTATCTTCTGTTGGGTTCCTGGACATGCAGGAATTGCGGGGAATGAGGTCGCCGAAGAGTCTGCAGGGACTGGGTGAGCAGACCAGCATTTCGCTCTTCCTCACACCGACTACATGACAGGAATACGGGCTGCTTGGCAAAGAAGATGAGAGACAGTAGAGGGGAATCTAAATTTGCTGCTATTGTGTTGGGACTGTTCCCATGAACCTACCCCTAATGCCGTGGTGGCTTTAGGTTGCTTTCTGTTGTCTGAATTGTACACACTCGCAGGATGCACCAGCATTTGATGGAGTGCTCTCCTGTGCCTTACTGTGACAGCTGCATTGTGCCACAGACTGTTCGGCACATTTTCGTTGAATATCTCAGTCTGGGTGATCTCACACACGTTACCTGTCCTGGTACAGGGATGAGTAGGGTCACTACTGCTTCTCCCTTATACTCAGGATGGGTTCGTGTACACTGACCTCTGGTCTTTATGACTTTTTGGAGGAAGCTGGCCGCCTCCTTGTGGCTTTTGTCATCCGTGAAATTAAAAAAAAAAAATATGACCTTTTTTGTGTTTCTTTTTGTAGGTTGCATGTTCATGTGGCGAGGGGAGGCGGTCCTACCCCTAACACTGGAGCATGCTTCCTTCTCATTATTTTTGGTCCTTGTTATTTGTTTTTTAATATAGCCTAGTAGTAGTCTTTGTTATGTACGGCGACTTATGCCCGAGTAGGCAGTGGCCGGATGGGCGACCACAATGAAGAAAAAAATGCTGAGGAAAGGAATCAGTTTGCAGAACAGACTGGACATTGTTCTTTGAGTCACCCATTATATTTTTGCTAGTAATTTAATAAAATATAAAAAAAATAATTTTTCCATTTGCCTTTGCATTTGGTGGTAAAAAAAATAAAACAAAAATTGTAAAAATACAGTAAAGAATATGATTTATGGGAAAATGCATATACACGTCTCGCCTGAAAAAGGGTATTTTCATAATATAATTTCAACCATATAAAAAAGAAATGCAGGTTATATTTGAAATCAGTATAAAAAGTACTATAATAACAACGAATAAAAAAATTGGTTGAAAATGAAACATTTTCCCAGAAATAATGGTTGGTGAAGGGGTTAAGCACCTTTCAAATGAAAGCATGTTAAGTGCCCTCAACCTATCCATATATCAATATGCCTCAATGAAGGTGTCATTTTTGTTGCTCTTATCTGTACTACCTCCGGAATGTTGGGTATCCTGCCTATGATGTGGGGAGCATCCCGTAATATAATATTCCAGGTATTTTATTTAATATAGGAGTTATGATGTTTGAAAATAACCTCCTTGCTTTTGTAACCAACATTTCTATTGATAAATCTTAATGTCCTATTTGCCTTTTTTTCTCAACTTTAAACACTTCTTAGAGAACCTCAATGACCAATCTATTACTTGTCTTAAGTCTGTCTCATCTTCATGGGAGTAGTATCATGATACTAAGTTCCCTATTAGAGTTGTGCACTTGAAAAACTTGGTTTTCCTTTTCTCATTAACAAAATTCATAAGCTTTAAGCAGTTATGCATAGTTTTTATGAATGTGAAGATCATAGGTCTAGAAAATATTTAATGTTTACTAGTTTTTATATTTGGTGTCCCCAATTAAATAGTACCATCTCAAAGATGAAATGAAGTATATTTTTAATTTACTCACCATGGTAGACTTTTTTCTAATGCTGACCATACAAATGTGTCAATAGGATTACCATCAGGACTACTGTGACTCCAGCACTCTCAAAACTAGATTGAAACTGCATAGCCTTTCTCTACGTATCTTTCTTTTACCCCTTTTCTTATCAGCTTCTTCTCACCTATTTTTCTTAGATGATGGCTAATTGTGCTAGCTAGTAGTCTCCAGCCCACCCTTCATCCATCCATCCCCTGTTGTACCTGTTTCAGTAGGGAATTAAAAAAATAGAAATTTGTGGGAGCCCTGATATAGTAAAATAACAAAAGTATTTTAGTTATTGTAACAGTAATATGTATACAATAACAAAAAAAATTATTAACATTTCTGATAAAAGATGTTAAATATCTGAAATAAGGGATAGATAGGACATACTAACTGAAGAAATGAGGAAAGATAGATAGAGGGAATCCTAGACTTTGCCCTTTCATGTTATACAGCAGTGTTTCCCAAGCTTTTTTTTTGTTGTGACCCTGAACACAAATTGATTTGGGCTTGACGACCTCATGGATGAAATATTATTTCAGTATTTTTTTTTAGTTTTATCCAATTGAATAAAGTTTACTGAATTTTACTATAAGTTACTAATTAATAAATATAATATTGATTGAAGATAATTAGAGGCAAACTTTTATGCTTAAGCAAAGATAAACAAACTTTTGACTGCCAACTATAATACTATTTCATGAATGAGTTCTTCTGACTATTCAACTACTATTGACTGCTGATAAATATTAATAATTTCTTCAGTGTTTCTAAATTTAGTTTCATCCAATATATTTTACGGGCATTCACTGTTATTTAATAAACAATATATTTTTATATTTCTTTGTTGATTGAAGGAGATCAAAGGCACATTTTCATATTAATGTAATTTATTGAAACAAAAACCAAGCAAAGAAAGTAAACTTTTGGCTGGCAACTTCTTTTGGCTCTTTAAGTAGTCTTGATTGAAGAAAAGAATTTTAGTGACTACCGTGATGTTTCTTCCTATTATGGACAGGTTTCTCCAGATTTGACCTAATGTTGATGGACAGAGAACAGCGCAGATCATGTTGTGGATCCAGACAGTTCCTTGCTTTAATCTTTATCATCACAAGAACTGAAAACCCTTATTCACAGAAGTATGTGGTGGGAAATGGAATAAGAACTTTTTCAGCCCCATGAATCAGAATAGGCTTATCCTTCAGAATTCAGAATATGAGAGACTTTCATAACATTGTTTCTGCACCTGATTTTCCTAGAGGTCTAAAAGTTCTTGAAATCCTGGGATATCTTCTCCATTACTGACATTCACATCAAACACATTCCTAACCCAGCTGTGTTGAAATATCTCAACATTTTCTGGTAAATAAATGTCCATTTCTTCCTGAAGCTTCTGCAAATAATCTTGGAAAAAGAATTTAATGTCAGCAATCTCTATTTCTGATGAATGTTCCAGCTCTGGAAAAGCAGCTGGTTTTTTGGTGGCTAATGTTTTTCTCCAAATTGCAAGTTTCTTCTTGAATGGTGTATTTTTTTCACAGATGTCTACCATAGTTTAATTTTGGCCTAGCTTGAAAAGTTTGATTCATTCAAGGCCCTGAAGATGTCTCCTAAATATGCTAGCTTTGCCTCCCAAGCAGCATCTTTGAAAAGTCAGCCAGCTTATGCTTCTTCTCTGGGAAAAAACTTTAATTTCAGTTTTAATTTCAATAATCTGTCCAAGGATGCGGCCTTGAGACAGCCAACTGACATTAGAGTGGAAAAGTAAGTCCTGGTGATGTGATCCCATCTCTTCACACATTTTATGGAAAATGTGTGAGTTCAAAGCTTTGAACTTTATAAAATTCACAATTTAGATAACATCATTCAGCACAACATGGAGTTCTGGCTGGAGACGTTGAAAGGCCAAGTTTTCTAGATGTAAGAAAAGATGAATTATTATGATACAGGTTTTTCTCCTAACCCGAGTGACAAAATCTACGGGACTTCCCATCATTAATGGCGATCCATCAATACACACAACCAAACAGTTCAACCAGTGTATGTTATTTTTCTTGGAAAACATGTCTCCTATAACAAAGATAACTTCTGTAATGGTTGTTGACAGGGCATTACAGAACAGAAATTCTTCCAGAATTCTGTTTTCTCTTCTGCAATCGCAAAAACCATGAGTTGAGGTTTACCACCAATGTCCACAGATCATCTGTCAGCAATGAAAATTTAGCTGCATTTTTCAGTACCACAATTAATTAATATGAAATATCTAATGACATGAGATCAATTCGCCGTTTGATGCTGTGGTTAGAAAGTGGTACAGACTCAATTTTCTTAGCTGCATCTGCTTCACAAGTATTTTTCACCTGTAGCGAATGCTGCTGCTTTCACCAGCTCCTCTCCAATGTTGTGAGACCTTTTGGATCCTGCATTATCCCATGCCACTTCAAAGGATGCCAAAGAAGCTTTCTCCCCCAAAAAGGCTGAGCCTGAAGGAGCATCAGTCCGACTTTGCTTTACCTGTTCTTCCTTTTCCTTCAGGTAACTTAGTGGCTTTTTAATAAACTTTGGATGAACTGAACAAGAGTGACGTTTCAGTTTGTTTTCCTTCATGGATTCATTGGCAAGGACTTGCAGACACTGAACACACTGAGTGCGGACATCCCCTTATCTATCTCTCAGATGCGTGAAGCTTTATTTCAGAAAATCAGGTTTATATGCCAATTGTTGTTTTTGCTGGGACATCGTTCCCTCTGGAATTCATAATATATATCTGCACCATACACTGTTTTAAATTACTTAATCATAAAGGGACATAAATGCTCACCCACATATTCAATGTAAATTACTTCAGACATAAAACACAAAAGTATAAATTGCCAACCTTATCTTTAGCAAGTTTCTTTAATGAGTGAAAATTCCCAAGCTTATGCTTTTTCCTCTATATTAGACTATTAAATATTTTACTCTTGAATTAGCTTGACAATCGCAGTAAATAAAAGTAATATGCAAATAAAACTTATGCAATATGCACCTCTGTCCACCAATACAGCTATGTTGCAACTTAAGATTCTGAAGAAACATACATAGAGTCAAGCTCCAGCTGCCTTGGTATACAGTATAAGTATTGGACCTGATTATACTTTTATATGTTTTATTCTACCTTCATTTATCGTACTTTATTATTCACAACTATTTTCCTCTCCCAGTATGAATGACAATTTATTTTCTGCAAGTACGATGTTAATGTTTGAACTATTTTTACTCCTAATATTTCTCTTTTATTTATTTATTTGAAATTTTTTTTGTTGCCATCCAGCAACCCTCAGGAACCCCCTTGGAAGCCTCATTTGGGTCGCAACCCTGGGTTTGGGAACCACTGTTATAGAGAGTGGCACCAGAAAAAAACCTTGTAAGATATAGAAATTGAATCTCTAGTAGCAAAAATCATTCAGGAAACTTGACTTGTGACCACCTCTTAATTCTTTGCAAGATATGCAATTGACGTTACTTCCAAGTCTAGTAAAAACTGAACTTCAAAAAATATAGATCGATACTGATTTATTGTATACCATATTTTATCATCTATTTTCTCATCTTTTTTTTCATTTGTGATACTTTAAATGTTTAATAATAAAACTGAAAGATATATTAGAAAATACTTAGATTTTCAATCATTTAAATTAAGGCCAAACTTTTTCCAGATTCAAAGAACCTTCATGACTACTTGCCTTCCAAGTGCATCTTTCATTAATACATATATTGAACTATTACATTTAAAAAAAAATTGATTTTTGAGGAAAACCAATTTCTCTACTCGTATCTATGCAAACTGTGGCATAATATCTACCTCATGGGATTAAAAGAGATCAGAACAAATGTTTAATACACACCTCATTTCATCACAATCTTATAACTTTTAAAAAGGTTTTATAATGCAATAGCGATTATCTTCCAATTATTTTACTAGAGATAAGAATGATATAGTGATGGGGATATAGTAATATAGCAATGGGGATATAGTAATAATAATAATTATTATTAGCAGCGCCTCTCTTTAGTGAACAAAACTATAGCTGTAATAACTGAAGATTAACCATTTGTCTTTCAGCTTATAACACCCAGATAATACCAAAGTGTGCCCTCAACTTGCTGTACCATCTACCCTTGCCAGGCAATCTGTCATGAAGCAACTTGCATCTTATCTATACATTTATTTCTTCTCTCTCTCCAGTTGTCACATTTATTTCATAGATCTGTTAATAGCTACTAAGTTGTGGATACCTGCATCATAGTAACGTATTTAACCAATATTTTTTTTCTTTCAGAAAGTAAGAACAGAAGGAGCATATGATTTAAGTTGCACAGCTGCCTTAAAACCACAAAACAAATGCTTAAACCGTTATAAAGATGTCTTACCCTATGACCATTCAAGAATCGTTCTACAGGGATGTAACACAGATTATATAAATGCGTCTTTAGTTGAGGTATGTTTACTAAATAAATAATGACTAAAAATTAAGAAATTTCTTTCACCATATGTGTAGGTATCTTTTGGTATAAGAATGATTTCATTTAAAACTGTTCTTTTTTTTTAATCAAACATTTTGTAAAAGGGGCCAAATCTTCTCATTCACAATTATGTATTTCCGAGCTCAAAATATAGGGGAGAGTTTGGTAAGAGGAAGAGTTTACTCAACAGTTGAAGGGACTCAAATTGAGATAGTAACTGTATGAATCTGATGACTGATGAAGGCATGGTCTACCATGCTGCAGTTGACATTTGGAGGATTGTGTGCCAGCCTAGCCTAAATTCCCACCAGATCTCAACAGACTTCTATATTTTTTGTTGTGATTCTCTTTTGTTTATTTCTATCTGAAATAGAGCAGGGCCTCCATCCCAGACAACATATGTGATCTATTAAATATGGCTGTTCCTGCTTATAACTTGGGCTGGTGTAGCCATTGATTCTGCCCAAGATGCCGCCTTTGGCAAGTAAAATGTCCAAATTTGCTGGTAACTATTTGATATTCCTGATTCTGTCATGGAATAGTTTTAACTGGAATTTCTATTCGGGTATTGTGCGAATGTGTTGATGAATTGGAAGTTTGAGCTTTTATTAGGGGCTTACTACCTCCCCAATAAAGATAATTATTTTGTGCCATTCCCTTAGGGTTCCCTCTATGGGGTTTGCCTTCATTGCTCAATGAAAACTGGTTCAGGAGAATTCTGCACCCTGCATAGATGACTATTATATCCCACACATTTTCAGATTCCTAACTTTGCATTCTTTATTCATTACATACTCTCTTCAGCCATGTCTGTATCATGCTATAAACTGTTTTCACCACCTCTGTGTGCTCTCAAAAAGGCTCCAAATTCTTGCCTTACCTAAGGTGAAAGCCTGGAATGGGGTTACATCTACAAGGCTGTCCATCCCTACCTCTAACTGCATCTTTTGAGAAACAGTAGTACTTTCATGCCCCCCCCTCCTTTCCCCCATTAATATCAGCATTAATTCATGCTAACCCTTCCCCATTTTTGTAGGAGAATGGTGAGGAGGATAAAGTTGAAAGTTCCCCATTGGCTCTTTGTATTTGAGGATACCTGGTTTGATCTTCTCAACATTTGCAGGTTGAGAGCATTAATAGGAAGTATATACTTTGTCAAGGCCCTCTTCCCCAAACGACTCCCCATTTTTGGCTTCTTATTTGGCAAGAGAAAACCAAAGCTATCATTATGCTGAACAAAATCATGGAAAAAAATCAGGTTGGTTAAATGTGTTTCTTTGATTTGAATTTTTTTTTATTACATATAATTAGCCAACTATAGGATTTTCGGGGGGTCTTAATTTTCCAACAGTTGCTGGAATTTGATCAGGTGTATCAGTCCCTTTTGACATTGAGGGGATTGTATGCCTTTTGGCCCCAATACCCATAAACTTAGTTAAAACTGCTTCCAATTTTAATGGTGCGATCATCATGCATTGTGCACCAAGGCACAATTTAAATCACACCAGATATGGTTAGTTGCCGGAATGAGTCCTAATTCAGATTGATCTCTCAGCAGTTACCATACACTGTAGATACCTATGTTTCAGATCCTGCGTTAATCAGTAGTTTCTCACAGAAATAACCTGCATATTAATGAATGCAGATTGGTGGTAAAACCTCCATCAATTTCATTTTATCTTCCTGCATTGTGGAGGTTGGGCAAGTTCTGGATAGTTGTGAGCCACCTTACTCCTCTTTGCCCATGTAGACTACTTGGGCTGGTTCTTTTCCACACATTTTCACTTCACACACCTTTCCCTCACAAACTTTGTGGCAGATTTTCATTTATTAGTTTTAAGTGAAGAATTCTTGTCAATTGCAATTACTTTGGCCTTTTATACTTTCCAAGTGAGGTGATTAAGAAGCCTGGTCTTCACAATGTTAGGGTACCAGATTTAATCGCAGTGATAGTGGACACAGGTCATCATACATAAAGTCAATCACAACACCAGTCTTTCTTCTCCCTTCTTGACAGCACAAACACACACACTCTCTTTCCCATTTGAAGGAGTCATGCTGATGGGTTGTTGTATCCACATGTCACTGATGGAGAATGATGACCCACACCCATGAAAATTTTCCTGTCGTCCTCTCAGGCTCATTAGTGAATGTCACACTAATCTTTATGTTGGTTTTATTATCCAGTCAGATGGATCTCTACAGGACAAGGGTTCTTGTTGATGAGCAAAGGTTTTGCACATTATTTTGTATATAGCTAATTACTATGACTGTATCAGCTTAAAAAAGTAAAAATGATCAATTCTAAAGTTAACTAACCTTTTAATGGCTTTTTTAGACTACTTTTTGTAGCAAAGGAATGAAATGATTTGATCTGCAAAATTTTAATTTATTCTTAAGGCCGCACTTATGGCCAAGAAGGCTACAGGTTCCCCACCCCTAGTCTAGACCACTCTAAATATTCCTGTAGAATGGTACCCTGGTTTTATTGTATTTATACTCAAATTTTAGCCAGACACTATCAAAGCATATAGGTAATAGTTTTGATACAGAGAGTATGTGACAAACATTTTCATGCGATTTGAGCGAATGGTCAGTGTTACATCAATCCACAAGTAGTTTAAAGCCATTCTGAAAATTGATGCTTATTTTTTAAAGTTGATGGAGGACAAACTAAAGGATTCTTCCAAGTCAAATGTGTAGCAATATATTTAATTTTACTGCACACATTCTAAAACAGGGGAATATGAGCAGGATATTGGGAGGTGGGGATGAATAGAGGAAACAGCAAAAAGAATAGAGTGTAGGCAAGTCCAAATGTCCCTGCCATTATACACATACTTTGTATGTAGATGATGCACAACCTATTTGTCTTATTAATACTATTCATCTTATTTGTAGATATAGAATATTAATGTTTTTTATGAGCAATCTCCTTTGTGTATTTGATGTTTATTAATCTTTCTCTTGGACCTTAGAATGGGGTTAACCCCTTTTGGTCCAGGACTTATTAAGTGGCAGTGTATACCCTTAGGTTCCTACCTACTGTGAGGACCAAAAACCCGGTGGCTGAGAGCAGTATAAGGTACAGGATGTGCTGCACTATCGACTGCTCACCTTCTTCCAGTACACACATAAGGTGGCTATGCCGGCACCATCCTTTAGGGTCAAAGCTCAAGGACAATTTTGCGTGAATGGCAAGCCGGGTTGACACTGCCCATCTTAGCTCCAACTTGTAGGCCCAGTATGTGTAAATGATCACATTCTGGGACACTTTCTGATCCTATGGAAACTTCTCTTAACTTGCCAAGGCATTGGGAGGTCATAGTATCTACTTTCCATGCATTTTTTCTCTTTCGCATACTAAACATTGCAACAATAGAAAGTAATAGTGGGTGAGCGCAGGCACATGGAGATCTTGCTCCAAGCGCACCCTCTTTGTCTCTGGAAGGGTGAGGTAAAATGAGATGCCCTTTGACAGCGGAAGGGCTTCCCTCTCACCATTTTCATGCAGCAAGTTGGCTTCCCCTTTCCCCTTCCCTTTTCCCAGCTCCACCTCAAAAACGGTTCCTGACCCATTCTCTCTCAGGGACCCCTCAAAAATTCTAGTTGGAGTGGGAGAAGAGGTTTACTCGTCCCCTATCTTATATATCTATATGTGAAGTGGATCCCCCTCACCCCCTACTTTGGACTTGCCCATGAATGAGTCCATCTCTGCACCAGCATTAGTCCTGCACTTTCTTTTCACAGGAGAGTGACAATGAGAGGACAGGAGGGAGGGCTCCCCTCCATCTTTGGAGCCACCCTTGGGCAGCTACACCTCAAAAAAGGTACCTTCCCCACCCATTCATTCTCAGCACCCCCTCCAACTTTCTAGTAGAAAGGAGGTTTACACCCCTCTCCTATATATACGATTGAGGGTTGGCGGGGCACTTGGAGTCCCACCCTGAGTTGAACATGGTTTCAGAGGTGACCTCACCCCCAGACGGCAGGATCTTCCATTGGGGCAAACCTGGGCTCAGTGCCAAACACTGAGCACATCTGGCCCAGACAAAGACCAAACTACCTGTCATTTTTTAGCTCATAGATGGCAGCATGTTGGCCAAGGGCCACATTTGCCAGAAGGCAAATGTGGCATACACTTCCAAGACTCCCATTATTAGTTTTCTTCTGACACTCAATGGCTTGCTGCTGAAGGCGACAAAGCACTCTACCATGAATTTCATGAAACTGGTAGTTTATGAGAGGAAACTTTTGTACTACTTAGATAACATCACCCAAGAGCTAGCCAACCAAGGAGCAGTCAAGGTTGAATGTGTAATGAGAAAGTGGGGAAGGAGGGGGGGTGAGACTCACCCCGACACTCTTCATCATTTTCAATCATTACAGACACCCTGAGTTGGTGTTTACTGATTTGTATCACTACTGTGTCAAGGCATTTGAGTCAGAGCTGCTGAGGTGCTACTACTGACACTGCTTCAGCTATACAAATCGCTCATTTAGATGTGAAAATTCACATTCACCCAAAGTGAATGTGAATTGCCTTCCTGGCAGCCATGCTGACAGGACTCAGTGCCCCGTCCAGCCTCAACTTAGCCTCTTATCCTTCTTTCTGACACCCTGCTTCCTCACTTTCCCTACAATCTCTCCCACAACTTTCTCTGACTGGCCTCTAATTTCACAGGGTAGATGCCAACCAGCTTTCTCTCACTCAACCATCCTAGATCGGGGCTTAAGGGGGAGGGGATATTGTCCCCTCACCCCTGAGATCTGGTTTGGGGTGGTGAGTTTTAACTACCGGCTTCTTACCCCATCTTCATCCTCCGTGCATCCCTTTTCTTCATTTCTGTAGCCTATTAATTTTTAATTTTATACCAAGCAGCAGCCATGCTGATGAACTACCTGGCTGCTGGGCGGGAAGTGTGGCCTTGAATGGTGGCAGCCAGTTTAGCCATTCTCTTATTCACCCCTTACAGAGTGGGCTACTGCAAGGGATGATTAGCATTTGCATCCCGCACTCAACAGGGTCCCCATGCCCACCAATGAAAATCTTAAAAAAACCTAAATCTCATTTTTGGACTGATCTCTCTGGCACAGAGACTGAGTTTCTGACTAACCTGGACTGTCTTAAGGATTTTGATTTTGATCATTCAGCTCCTGCTATTACTAATAGTGGAGCTAGGGTCAGCAGGGGTTGAATGGGGAATTTTATACTTTTTTTTAAAAAAACAATTTTTCACAAACTTAAAATTATCAAAATTTAAATGTTAAGGGCTCAAAAGAAAGGTAAAATTCTGTACTATATTAATATGTAAACAAATAATAGATTGAATCTAACAATAAGCCAACATGTTAATTTGAAAACCATAAAAAAGTAAGAAAAAATTGAATTAAAAAAAAGCGTCTCAAAAACTTTAGTGCCGCTCCAAAAGTTATAGGCCTAGAATAAAAAATTATAGCCTATTTGGTTGGGAATATTGTTGGCTATTACTACCACAAAAGGCAGGATCTAAATATTAACAGATTTTCTTGAACAAAAACTGACACAGGGTGAAATGGGTCAATGATTTTTCTATAATAATGATATATAAAAAATGGATATTAACAGCAACTGAAAATATTTACTTGATATTTTTCTGTTGTTCAGAGTGTATTAAATTTATTTGATGTTTTTCAGAGTAGCCGATAATTTTCAGATTACAGTGTGCATATAGGTCAGGCCTACTTGACAAAAAAAAATGCCTCAACACCATAAAAGAATGACAGTGACAAACTATGATCCTACTAAATTAAAGGAATTGGCAAACCTAGTGAAAGAGAGTGGTAGGTCAGTGACAAGTGTTGCTAGGGAGAACAATATACCGAGAGAGACGTTGGGTAATATGCTCACCTCAAAGAGTGGGCTCAGGAGCAAAAACAGTGTTATCTTTTGATGAAGAGCAAACCATTGTTGAAGCACTGGAGTTTGCAAGACATTGCCTGCATCATTAATGCTTCAACTCCTTGCGGCAATTGTGGCCAGTGGGCTGTGCCAGAAGTGTGAGCAGTACTGGTAGACCTAGTTGAAGACTCAAACCAGTGTAGGCCTACATAGTAGGTTAAGGACATTAAAAGTAGAGATAAATTTAACAAACAATAGATATAAATTTAAGATAAAAAATAAAATTACTCAAAAAAAAGTTCTGCACTTCAAAACATCAAGTTGAAGACTTTACTACAAATTTGATAGGGGAAGATATACTTTGCATATGTTTATATAGGCCTACTATGCCCTCAAAGTCAGTGCACCATTCAACCCTGGATGCCTGGGGTTGGGTTTTTTTTTCAATTTAATTTTTGAAAACCTTTTTATGATAAAAAATTCTTGTACTATGTCTGATTTTGTAGCCAATACACACATTGTTCTGATCCACAGCTACAACTTTCAAATATCTTTTTTAATTTGGGCTGTGAAAATCAAAATGTCAAAAAAATGCCCCATTCAACCCCTGTTGACCCTACAGCATACAAGCCAGATGAGGTAGTTGCTCCTCGCTCATCTAGTCTTGCTGATGACAAACCTAAAAAGTTCACACTACACACTTCTATGCAGAATATTTTCTCAGCAGAACCTACTGAATTAAGCACTGAAACTGAATGCACTCCCGTGGTTTCCACAGAGGAGAAGAATACAGACAACCATGCTGATACTATAAATAAAAATGACAATGAGGGCTTTAGGGAGGTTCCCAAACAACAATCTAATGCTGAGGCAGTTGCTCCGCCCACTACCTCCCAAGACACTATAGACTCAAATGTTGTAACATTGGGACCTTACATACCACTTTCCACTCATAGTCCAGGTAGGTCCACAGCTGAGAATCTTGTGATTCCAGGAGTGATGCGTAGAAACAGACGATAGAGATAGCATCAACTGCAAGCTACTTTTGATTTTAGTTATGCAGTCACAGCTCCAACTCCATACTTTTAGAAATACTTCCTCATCCAGTTTCCTGAATTAGAGTTAGCTACAGATGTAAATAACATTAAACTAGATCAAGATATCCAGTCTAAAGTTGGCCAGACATTAAAAATTGTCAGGGCTATAAAAGGTTCTCTACTGGTAGAGGCCCAAACTAGTGTGCAGGCCACCAAGATCAAATCATTAAAGTCTCTAGCTGAAAAGCAAATCACTGTTACTGCACACCACCAATATAACAGAGTTAAGGGTGTAATTTGCACCCCTATACTACAGCAGTCATCAGACGATGAAATACATGAAGATCTGAAGGACCAAGGTTTCACAGATATCCGTAGAGTACAACAGAGACGAGATGGACAATTAGTACCAACCAACACTTATATACTTACTTTTAACCTCCACTCCTGTCCACCAGTGCTTCATGTCACTCGCTGGGTATTGGTTGAGGTGGACCAGTACCACTACTGCCCGCAGCAGGGTTACAAAATGTCAGTATTTTGGCCATGTAGCAAAACATTGCTGTAGAGAGGTAGACACATGTGCCCGATGTAGTGGTGGAGGTGATAGCAAGGATGCATGCACAAGTAAGGTGTTTTGCTTCCATTGTAAGGGACCTCACTACAGTAATGATAGACAATGTCCAAAATACAAATGTGAGAAAGATGTCTTGGACCTATAGATGAGAGAGCAAATTCCTCATTTTGTAGCTCTCCAAAGAATCTTAGACAAACGTCATATCTGTGAACCTTTATACTCTGCTCCTGCCCAAGAGGGCAATGTCGCAATTAACAGTACAATTGCCTCAGCAAGGACCACACCTAATCTTCCTGCAACGTCAACCACTGCACATACTCCTTCAACATCCATGCGACAGAGATGGCATCAGCACTCTGATGCTACCATGGATGTGCAGCATGAAACAGGACCTACTCCTCTTGTGAAAACTAGGGGGATCTCTTCCAAAAGTACATTCTGCAAATAAAATGGATGCATCCCCTATTTTGAAGAAAGCAGAACAAACAGAAAAGCTCTTAAAAGACCACCTGCATAAGTCTGACGACCCTCGCACTCAAACGCGATTGTCTTCACAATCGCAAAAGACTACCTATATTCCACCTAAAGAACAACAGCAACCCAAGACAGTCACAGACCCAAGCCCAGCTGGAACACAACAGTATGTAACTTCAAGACTGGAAACATTAAAAACCCAGCCTAGTGAGACTTCTGAGACTGCCCTACAACTGGAGACTCGTACTACTCACAGTACTCCCCCAAAATGTCCTTACTTTGCCTACAAAAAAACTCAACAACCAAAAAATATCATGTTACACCTTGTCTACCAGAAAGTAATGTGCAAAAGATTCCTGTTATTGGCACTCAAGAGACTCAACTTCTGCCCCGCTCCTACCTACCAAAATAATGCCTTCAGGCTTCTCTCCATCTACCATTCTGCAATGGAACCTGGGATCATTTTGTACCAGTTTCAAGACTTAAAAATTTAACAGACATAGGTCTCCTTCAAGACCTATAATGTGTTGCTTTTATCCAAATTACTATTATATTATTTAGTTATTTATGCTTTTAATAGAAATTTATGATTTTAAATATGACTCAAATTTTATTTTGATGCCTCTTTACTGAAAGCTTCTGATCTCACTATAATAGATATATCTTATTTTCGTGTACCCTTTTTATACTCCAGATTGCTTCTTATATTCCAGAAATTTTAGCCATATAATTCTACTTGAGATTCACTGTTGAATCACCCTATGGTATCTATGGGGGTAAAACACCTAATATAATAATAATAATTCACCCAAAGTATGGTCAATTTTGGAGATCTGTACCTTGCTTTGAGGAAACAAGGTGGCCCTTATATTCTGGAGAAGATCCTAGCTGTTCAGTCTGTGGACAGACTCTTTTTGCTAGACTAAGGATTTGGTCCTGTTGTGCCCAAGCATAACCTTGGCCATCTTATTCCTCATTTGTTAAGCAGACACCCTCTGCTCCTGGCCCTATGAGCACAGTTGCTTTCATATCCATTTCAAGCCCATCTGCGGGCTCTATACCTCTGGGTGCTCAACTCATAGAGCCTGCACCACAAACTGCTCATCCTCAGCTAAAACCCTCCCCCTGTGTGAATGTTGCCCCTTTGGAAATGGCTGTGCGCTCCAAGGAGGCAAATCCCTGAATGTGCTTGTGAAGTTGTTTGAGGGGACTTGTAAAAGTTTCTCTCAAAGGACAGCACAAAAGGAGCCTTGGTTCTCACACTCGCACTCAAGTCTGGATGACCAAGTGACTCAAAATCTGGAACCCTCCAAAAGAGGGACCCCACTGCCACAGATTTTGAGGTGGAGGGAGTTCAACCTGCCTGATAAGTCGTAAAGTTGACAGTCCTTAGAGTTTCTTCCTAGAACCATAGAGCAATTCCTGCGAGGACATATTCTTTCAATGGAATTGCCATGGACTCTGGACAAGCTGAGATGATCTGCGGAGGCTCATCTTGTATGTTTGCAGGAGACCATGCTGTTTCCCTGGTCTCTGCCCACCCAGAGTTTGTGACCCCACCACCCCTAGATTGGGGGGGGGGGGGGCAGGAGGATGCATGATTTACACCAGGTATGATGTTTCTGTTCTTCTATTTGCTATTTTAGGCCACCTTTCAGGCAGTGGCATGCAGCTACACCTGGATAGGTATACTGTTATTTCTGCATACATTCTACTGTCAGCTGAATTTGGCGCAGGGTACATATGCCACATCATACCAAGATTGCTGAGGCCCTTTCTCCTTGGAGATATAAATGGTAGGCACCCCCTCTTGGGGGACTACATGATCATCCCATGGCTCAGGTTCTTGATGAACTGGAGATATTGTCTTTAAATGTGGATGAGTTTACACATCACTGAGAACCGCTTCAGTTTCTTGCTCTGATATCTCCATCTGCTCTCCAGATGCACAGCCAATTTTTGGGTGGGAAGTGATCAATGACCTGCATGGTCAAACTGAGTAAAACACAACCTTATTGAGTGAATTTGTTACATTGTGTATGGTTAGTCACCAGATGGGACCAATTTTTCTAGTTGTCTTTTCCTCTGCAATAGTTCTAGAGGAGGTGGGCATCTTCCATTTACTGCAAGGTGCTCATGTGTTGGAGATAAGAGTACATTCTATGTATGTTGCTTTGGACCCTTGTTGCGATGAGTGTATTAACCTTTTCCCTATGTTGAGTTATGTATTTTGATGTGCTTTCAACTGTGTCACGCTTTATTGTAGGTGTACGAAAATGCCTCTGAAATGATGTCTGACATCTACAGAGAAGATGCGGATTGTTACAGGTCTCTCAAGAGGTTGGTCGGGATACAAGAACATTGAAGGCGTATGAGGAAAACCCCATCACCAAACCAAGGCAAGATAAAAGTACAAGAAGAAGTGTATCCCAGCGTGACATCCGAAAAATAGGTAGACAAGTAAGAAAAGACCTCTATAGCACAAGTGCTGCCATTTTTGAAAGTGCTGGAGTTGCTCCTTTGTCCAGAAGCACCTGGTGTAGGATCCTTAAAGAGACATCCAGAAGTGTTAAGTGCATCCTGAGCAAGAATCACAAAGAGAAGTGTATTGATTGGGCATGGAAGTACATGAAGATAAATTTCCAGAATGTCCTCTTCACGGATGAGGGCAGAGCTACTCTATATGGGCCAAAGTTTGGGTACCTCTTGGAGCCTCTCACCTACATCGCACTCGGCATCAACAAGGAGGTGATGGTGTCTTGTTTTGGGCGGGAATCATAGGAAATGAACTTATTGGGCCTTTTTGAGTTCCAGAAGGTGTCAAACTCACCAGCAACTCCTACACTGCATTTCTGGAGTTGCATTTTGCATCATAGTTATAGGTTCTGCCACTCTCATGTCGACAGCGATTGATTTTTATGCTTGATAATGCTCCTTTGCATTCAGCCAAGGCTACAATTTCGTACCTCGTAGCTTTGGGAATCACAGGCCAATCACTTATGCTGTAGCGGCGGATTTGCAACTTCCGAACCAACTATTCTCGCCACCCGACAAAGGTCCGCTCAGTGGTTCAAGGAGAGGGTATTGAGGAGAGAGAGTATTTTCTAAATTTAATTTAGAAACCGTAATTATAGCAAAATTATATAATCAACCCAAAATATAAACAAACCTAAACCAAAATACATTATATATATATATATATATATATATATATATATATATATATATATATATATATATATATATATATATATATATATACACACACACACATACAGTTGGCCTCACAATACTCTGACCAACCACCACACGTATATATTTACAAACCGGCCTTACACAAGATCTTGGCCACGCAAACGTATAGTACAATCAAGATATCGCGACAGACGGGTGCACCCTTAACTAACTAATAAAGCAAGACAAGTTGGAGAAAGTGGGAGGTGGCTCACTTTCTGTGGGATTATTGGGGGTCCAGGACTCGGCAAAGCTAAGGATTTTAGGTAGCTGGGATGCTTGTTGGTCCCAACTGCTGGGTCACAGTTGGTTGGGCACTGCTTCAACCACTCCCTGGAGACTGGAAGGTGCTATCCAAGGTCCACACCTTAGAAAATCGCCCCCAAAAGGTAGGCGCACTTGCGAGGGTCAGGATTGGCTTCAGCCATCTCCAAAAGCCAGATATCGGTGACAATCAGTACCACAGAACTGGAAAAGAGAAGGCACATTCAGTCACCTATTCACTGCTACACTCAAACATCTTTACTCCTAACTCATTCAACCATATCCACTCTCACACAATCTTCACTCACCTATCTTCCTTCTAGGCGGCTCTTCCTTCAGCCACAACTAATGACTTCCAAACTATTTCTTATGAAAAGTATTAGTTGAAAGAATCCTCCTAAAAAGAAAACAGGAGATGAATGGGGAAGCACGATAGAGATCCATCGAGTCCCCCCACACAAAGCAAAGATGGTGATCGCACGATCCACACACACACATTCTGCAAAAGAAGAAAGTGTATGAAAGAGGTATCCAGTTTTCATCGAAGGATGCCCTGTGGTAAAAGATCAAAACAGTTGCTGGTACCATAACATCTTCCCAGATTAGTTGGCTAACAGCTTCTGTGGACAAATGACTGATCTCATTTCTAAACAAGGAAGTTACGTAGACAAATAAAGTATAGCACCAACAATTTAATTGTTTGTTTCATATCTTTTGCTACTATTCTTCAGTAGCGTGTTTCATTATTACAATAAAATGGTAATATAACAATAATACTTTGTTTCATTGCCTTAAATTAGCATTTTTGTACACCTGCAATAAAGTGTGACACAGTTGAAAGCACATCAAAATACATAACTTTGTATGTATTTTATCAATACGATTGAAATATTAGCTGTGTACGTACCTACCTATGATATTTCAGTGGACCAAGTTTCATATTTGTACAATGTTTAATATTCAAAATATCAGCCTAAAATTTGACCGTCAATAAAGCGTGATACACAGTTTAGAGCTGTCAATATCCACCTTTTAAGCTTATGCTTCAAATTCTTTATATATATATATATATATATATATATATATTTTTTTACAGATAAAATGCCATCAGTATTGGCCCATTGGAGAAAAGCGAGGAGGAAAATCTGTATCAGATTACTCATCTGTCAACTTAAAAGTTGAACTTTTGAAAGAAGTTTCCCACTCGCACTATATATACAGAACATTTAGGTTTGTTATTGTTTTTTGTTTTCTTTATCATTAGTATCAGATAGTTAAGTATTTACTTTCCAAAACATTGAAACTCAGCTGTCTCCAATTATAATTAAATCATTTAGTATAGGTGGTGCAGGGGAGAGTACCCATATTGTTTTCCACCATGTGTTGTAAAATGCCCCTACATGAGGTGGATTGTAAAAGGGAGAAGTTTTGCAAATATATTTGAAATTCATTTTCCCACCCGGATTTTTCAATGGACCCAACATCAAAAAATATTGTGTTAAAACTTCAGCCTTCTAAATTAATATTTTCAGGTTCCTCAACACAATTGAAATTTAAAAAAAAAAAAGCAAAAATGTTGGAAAATTCTATCTATTTGTTTTCAAACTTCAACTTGTTACATCAACATTTATGTCCTATACAGGGTATATTATTTCCATAAAACTTTACAATTAATACTTCTACTTCCATTTTATTGAATAAAAATAATTTGGGTCATTCCATATCAAGTGGTCCCAATTATAGGAATCGGCCCAACCTCACCATCTCAGATTTTGATTAAATTTTGTACACAAGTTAGTACTTGACCAAAACAGATTTGTGCAAAATTTCAGCTCTGTAGCTGCTATAGTTTCCAAGATACAGTACCCCTGTTTTTGACCCCAAACACTGGAACTAAGACTGGCAGTTTCATGAGGCATTTTTAGGGGGCCTTTAGTTCAGTTGCTATATGCTTTGAGGTGCTGAAAATGATTAGTCTCGCCTACATTTTGCAAAGGTTTAAAAAATCAAATCAGTTTTGACCCAGGTGCCTTAGTTTTCTCACAAACTAAGATTTAAAATGCAAAAAAATTACCTGTAACACCAACCAGTGCTGCACTCATGAGCCTATATCTCCAGAACATTGGGGTTATATGATACCAAATATTTTTTCTGGAGTGGCATCTAACTTTTTAGTCAGTGTGCCAAATTGGAAGTTTCTAGGTCTAATAATCTCTACATTAGACCCTATCAAAGTTGGTCACAAACAGAAAAATGACCCATGTTAAATCAGTTATTTGACCATCACACCAGTTTTTGATCCTTTTTTTTTTCGTCTCATCGGAAAGAGCCAGTCAAATAGCCTTGGAGACCAAAATATCTTTATTGAGACTGAGTTGCTTCTTGTTCAAATGCTAACTTGAATTTGCCCTAGTTTTGGCCTTTCTGAGCTTGGCTGGAGCTTTTTTACGTATAAGAAAATGTGTTAATAATCCTGCGTTGGTCCATGGTGGCTGTGCCACTACCAATTCTGTGACAGCTAGTCACAGATTGGTATTCCTATTGCCTGATAGCTGCGTAGGTCCAGCCTCAGGCCTTCCCACCCACCTCTCATCTCCAGTCCTCCATGCTGTGCCAGTGTTGGGTTTCTTGCGGGTTCCCAAGCCAGTGTGGGTTTCTTCTCCAAGGTTCCGAGCCTTCAAGTGGGTTTCTAGCTGGTTCCCAAGCCATGTGTGGGTTTCTTATCTGAGGTTCCCAAGCCATGTGTGGGTTTCTTGTCCAAGGTTTCCAAGCCTTCAGGTGGGTTTCTAGTTGGTTCCAAAGCCAAGTGTGGGTTTCTTACTGGTTCCCAAGCCATAGCCAATTTCTTATTACATATCTGCAAACTTTGCCTGCACGTCTTGGATAACAGTGTCAGGCAAACTGTAATTCCTTCCAAGCATCGAAGCTGTTGGTACAGGAACAATGCACAGAATGAATTTCTGGAATCCAACACTTGTCAAGTGTAGATGGCCAGTAGAAGTTCCTGCAAGGTCCATGCGAGTGCATGAAATTTATCAAAGCATCTTCTTCTTTCAGGCACACATTACCAACATTTCCGATCCACTATTTGCATCATATATGCAAGCAACATATTGGCCTGGTTGCAGATTTGCAGTTTTCACAAAAACCTTGTCTGACAGACAATGTGGCCATGAATGATGTGCAGTCTGCAGACACTCAGCTGACAGACATTTGGCTCACATCAATTGACTTGAAACAGTGGTGGTACCTTGTACCAGCCACTGTATGTGCTTTGGCAAATCGCTGCTCCTGGACTTCTTTAACCTCTGCAACTTCAGCACTGCTTCTCACAAAATTTTTACAGGTCTTCAGCAGTGAGAATAGGCCTTCCAGTGGAGAGTGTAGACTTGCTCTTTGAGCAAGGCGCTTGATCGTGCCACCAATTGCATCACAAGGAGATTTTCCATGGGATGTGTTGAAAAAGTTCCATTCTGCTAAGATTCCATAGTCTTTTTCATGGTGGCAAAGATTTGTGAAGTTCTTATATTGTGCTGCTGACCCATCACTGAAGTAGTAAATGTGCCTGATGGTGGCCATATTGGCTTTCACATACTGGAAAACTGTCCTGATAAACATATAGATAGTCACAGCATTGTGATGTAGACAGTCACTGATGATGCACATGCTGTGGCACTTCACCTCATCATTTTCTCTGGTGTAAACTGCAAATGGGTGCAATGTGGCTTGACTGTTGTCTCAGTGAAACCCTTGAATTTCATCCTGCATCATAAAGGAATAATTCTCTGCAAAATCCATCAAAATCACAAATTTTTTATCCTGCAGATTCTCCTTGAGTCTTTTCAGATAATTAGGCTGATGTTCAGCAATGTAGGTGTGGACTGACAAGTTAGTAAGCTTGGCAAATTCTTTAACTGATAACTGGTTAGATTTGCTAGTCTGTCTGGATCCACTGCTTGAACTCAATTGTGGCTTCAGGATCTGAATCCTTGAAGATTTAAACCAGGTATTCATGCAGTGGCTCTTCACCAGGGCAGTTATCACAGTGGCAAAGTATGCAATCACAAAAGTTCGAATCACAGACAGTTTTGCCAATCAGTTCTTTGTAATCTTCAGTTATTGACTGTGTTCCAGCTAACATTAGCTTAATATTTTGGTGGTGCATACAAACACACACACTATATGTGCTGGAAGCTCCAACTGTGATTTACCACTGAGGCTGCAGCTCACAGAATTTTGAAAAGCCTATCTTTTCTGCAGGATACTTGTTCTGGAAGTATGTAAACAGCTCATTCAAGTTGCACAAAAGAAGTCTCTTCAGCATTTGAGTTTTTATGCCATTGATTTGCACTCTTTGTCTTTCATTCCTGGGAATAGCCTGGAGAACTCATCGTCTTCATAAAGCTCTGCTACATGCTATTTTGTTATGTCTGCTAATGGTTTTCCTTTCGTTAGTGCTGGCCGAGCAAGTACACCTTCAGAATCACATAACTTTCTTGCTGCTTTAACCATCCTTTCAGACATTTTAAATTATTCAAAATCTGGAGTTTGTCATAGCGGCTAGTCTAAGCTATACACTTCTCTGCAGTCGGAAGTCAAAACATATAATCAAAGTATCCAATTTGCCATTGTAAGCCATCATGCATGCAATATTTTTCCAGGACTCTTACGAGCCATTTCAGCAGAACATTTACCTTGTGAGATAAATAGAAGGATATCAAACAGATACTTTTGATTGGTGTTCAGAGTTCCTCTGTCAGCAGATGGCAAGTTAGTCGAATTGGCTCGAATTCAACACTTAGTCTCATCTTTATCCAGTATTTCCCTATAGGTCTAACAAGTCCATAAGGCCCCGTTATTTTCCCATCCAAATTGCTGATGAGATGGCACAATGGGAGCTCATTTGCATTGAACTGGCAAATAAACCAATGCAGTGGTCTATAACATTCGGATTACGCCTCCTTTTGTTCCTGTATTCACTGCTGTTCCATTGCATCCCACAGCAACAAGTTCATCAGTTGCAATGATATTTGCCTCTAGATACAGGAATATTGCGTTGCATATAGCTTTTGCAGAACCTGTCTTCATTGTCAGGTGTCTAAGTATTCTAAACCAGGTTCTTCTATCATTGAGATTTGCTCTTCTATTATCTTCTTGTGATGAGTTCCCTCCATTGTCTCAACAACAAATGTGCTATCTTTTCTATCATCAAAATAAATTGAATATTTTAGCTTTTCCAATCTAATTTCTTGCTGTAGTGTAGTATGTTCTTTGACATGCTCTCTTCTAACTTTTGACCTGTCAACTACTACAGAAGTTTCTTTGCTTTCAATTGACAATAAGTTCTTAAGGATTGAACTTATTATTAAAGCTGCAGCTTGATCAGATATACCAGTGCGGTCACATGCCAACGGAAATTCTGACAATTTTATTCATTTAGATGGAGTCTTGGATGCAAATTTTTTGTTTACTTCTTTGTGTTTCACAGATGAAGGAAGAATCACTTCGATATTATCTGTAGAAATAGATGGTTGATTTAAGAGACAATACTCACTATTCTTCCTAACTGCACTCTGAATAATCTTCTTTAATTAAATTTGATCGATATTACCTATTGCCATTTTTCTAGTTGTTCGTTGGTCTTCCAGAAACGTTTGCTACAATAACAGTTTTCAAAACTATCGCATTTACAACACGAAATATCAAACAATTGTTCTGCATTCTTTGTAAAATCGTCATATTTGTGTTTGAATGATGTCACATTTTCCCTGTTAATATTTCTCATTAAAGCCTGATATTTTGAATAATAATTTAAAATTCTTTTTTTAACTGCCTCTATTGACACATTTGATGTTATTTTCCAAATAGAAATTAACTTCTCCGCTACTAATGTCATAATTTGTTTAATTGGCGGTCTTTTCTATTGCGGTTCTTTTTCTTTTCTCTCTCAAACAAAACATATTTTATAAAATCTTTATAAGTTGGCAGCACTCATTCACTAATGGCACAGAGTTTATGATGCATTCTAGGTTTAAATGCCAAAATTAAATAGTTTTTATTTTTTTCTCACATATTATTTAGCTCTGAAATATAATAAAAAGTGTAGAAATATTTATTGTACACTATGAATAACTTCTTAAATATAAATAGAAGAATGTGATCAAAACAATAGACACAATCGAGCCACACACACCCATCCACACATATCCACTCTCAGCAAGATCCTCCGTGCTACTGAAACATGATTGTCACGTATGCCTGTATAATATATCATTGAGGAACCTCTAAATATCAATCCATTACTTTCAAATTTTGTTTCAGATATAATCCACAAAAGTCAAAATTTAATTGAAAATTGCATTATTTTCAATGGTGTTTAGAAACCTTTAAAAATTATTATATCAAAAAATCCTTTTAGAAGGTTTAGTTTTACAGATAGCCCCCTAAAAAGATTGTGATGGGGAAATATATTTCCTAAAAAATGTTTTTCACTCCCAGCCCCAGTGCAAATTAGGAAACCCCTGTCAGTGGGTTGATTTGAACTCTATGTTGGGTCCTGGGAAAGTGGTTGGTGCGCTTTCCCCTTGCCCTCTCTCAGCACTACTTTACCTTTTTATTATATGTATTATTATTAGCATTATTATTATCATTCTTACTATTTTTTATTATTTAGTAGTTTTATTTATTAGTGTTATTTTTTATTGGGATTCTTTTGTGTGATTTAGTATTATCTTTATTTCATATTTTTATTATTTAGTATTATATATTAATTTTTTTATTTATGCATTATTTTTTATTACTATTATCTATTATTAGTAGTATAATTTATTATTATTTAGTAGTAGTATTTATTATTATAGTTATCCCCCTCAACCTTTTCTACCTGTACTTTGTACAGTTGGACCAAACCCACCTAGATAGAGCTCTCTGTCTGGTAGCCATGGTGCCTTGGATGCATGCCATCCTGGGATCACCTAGCACCAGGGTATGATAATAATAAATGATCACCCACCCTACTCATTAGTGGACCCACCTATTTCAACTTCTCTTTATTACATACCCGACTACACTTTCCACACTTGCTCTCCTCTCTACAGAGTTTCTGGCTGTTCGGCACACTTTCATCCTCTTATGAGCCTTAGTTGAGTGGCAGTGTAAACATAGAGTATTTGGTACAGGGTGTGTTGGGCTGTTGACTCAGCTCTATATTGCCCCCTTTCGTATCATATAATGCAATGTTCACACAAATTTAAGGTGATAGCTCAATATTTAGGGGTTGCTCAAAAAGTTTTATTTATTTTTATTGCTATAAAAATGAAAAAGTGTAAAAAAAAGAAGAAATTTAATGGATTTATTTTTAATTTTCAACAAATAAAATAAAATGAAACAAGTGAAATAAAACTCTAAACCAAAGCAATAAATCATGATCATTTGAAAGCTGATTTTTCGTGCACTGGAATCTCTTTCCAGTGCTGTTGCACAACTCTCAAAAGAACTGTCTTTGGTAATAACAGTGTTAAATTGTTGGATAAGAGAAATGGCCCACTTAGCACAGTTATTCACAACCTTCAGCTCATGTGCTGCTTTTATAAAGCGATGATACAAATCATCGTTTTCCCAAGAAGAGGGATCCTTCATCAAACATTCAGGTTCTTTTTAAAGAATCACCGGAAACATCCTTTTTGTTTTCATTGTAAAAAATTCAGAGGAAAGTCTGTGGCAAAAAAGTTTTCCCATCGACCCTCTTCAATCCTTTTGCTTTTTCAAGATGAGTCTCATTATTCACCATTTTCCAGTTTTTATCAGCTGAGATGAGGTCGTTGAACAGGAAAAGTTCCACAACCTCTGAAATATACAAAATTCGGCATTTGAAAGCTGTTAATGCAACATTGGCAAGGGTTTTTATTTTTTCATTTGGAATTCCTTCTTACATGAGATTCATCATATCCATATTGTTCTTGGCAGCATAGGGACTGATTGGTGATTCATTCCAAAATGGTACATAGCACAGGGCGATGAAGAGGAAAAAATCTCTGACTGCTTTTAGCTCACCCTCTGTCAAAGAAAACTACTCATGGAAGAGGAATATTTTGATACTATATATACTTTTTCCCATCCATCTTGCATGATGGAAAGCACCTGGGGCATGAAAGAAAACTCCATCTGGTGGAGCACCTCCAAGGAAGATATAAGCAAGAGTAGTAAGTTCCCAATAATCATCTCTTGTTGCAGTTAACTTCAGGGTAACTTCAAGACATCTAATCGCTTCCTCACAAGATATGGCCCAATCACCCACAAAGTTTGCCAAGATATTGTCATCATCCTCTTCTGTCTTGAAGTATCTTTTGTCTAGGTATTCCCATTGGTCTTGAAAATGTACAAATAATGGGATGCTTGGTCCAGAAGAAAGACCATTGGTGGAACAGAACCAACTAAACAAGCTCCCTTTGCAGTTGTTCTTAAATTTTGATACAAGTGCCTTGTTGTAAACGTGTGTTTGAGGCTGTTGTGTTAAATACAAGAGTCTTGATTTGCTTTGACAGACCACACTCATTGATAACAGACATGAATTGGTTTGATCAATACCCAAACTGGATCCAATAAAGGGAACACCTCGGAGGAACTCAATCAACACCATCTCTTCCTGAGGCAAGAATTGCAATCCTCCTGACCAGAGCTTGGTACAATTATGTCAGGCAATAGCTTACCATCCCAAGGCACCACGAGAAGTGCATCATGGGAAAGACTTATCATGATGTCAGCCTTGATTTTGGTAGCTGCTTCTTCACAGTTCTTCCAGTACCAGTAAGTTTGAACTCAGAGACAGTAATTTGTTTGATCTCAATGCCAATAGACTTTGCCTGAGCCCCAAGCTGGTGCATTGCCTTCTTGTGAAATACACCAGTATGATCCAGAGTCCCCATGAGCTCTGGTTTCAAGAAAACGTTCTTGGGAATCGGTAGACCTGCAGACAGAGCATTCAACTTCTTTCTTTTGGGACGGCTGTGATTTGGAAAGGACTCTGAAGACGAACTGGATGACTTTGATGTTTGTTTTCCCATCTTCTACTTCAGCTTTTATTTTTCTTCTAGAGACTGAATGATTCATGTCACTTCCACCTATGCTCGACTGGGAACAATCCTCTCATTGGCTCAACAAGAAGGCTTTATCTTCATTTTGATCATAATCAGTGATCTTGTGAGCATGTCAAAGAGTTCATCAAAGTCATCACAAAACATTTGTTCCTTCATTCGCTGATTCTCTGAATCCCGCAGATGATTCTTCTTGAGACCTTTGTAATGAGGTCTTTAAGTTTCTTTTTGGCGTAAAACAGCATTTTAGGGATTGTGACCTTCGTTTATAATGAAAAAACTGCTTCTACAACCTTCTTCGTACTCTTGGATTTCATGCACTTAAAGTCAAAGTGATGGTAAAAGAAGTGATGAAGGACTTGGCCATTGAAAGGGAGTCCGGAAGCAGTAATCTCTTCCTCAGAATGTCCAAGGAGCCAAACTGATGCTGCACTATGCCTAGCCATATCAAAGTTAACCTGCAACAAAAACAAGAGAGAATTAGGTGATGAGATATTTTTCTACATGAGCTTAAAAAGTGAAAAATTTGAGCAACCTTTAAATCTTGCTCTGATCATTACAAACTTTTGCACAAATTTGACTTTGATGGTTAGGAAACGGGGTGACATGCAGCTGAATGTATATACAAACTTTGAAAATTCATCCAATGGCTTTGAAACACCCTAGTGCATAGCCCCTTACAAAACCCCTTTCCCAGTCCCCCCTCACTTTATCTACTCTTTGCACACCAAGCACCTCTTTTAAATTGCCTTATGTGTACACCCTCACTTGATCTTTCCCTCTCTTTCTTTACTATACCTATCACTCCCATACACCAATGTTGGCCCATGCAGTTCACTGTCACATTACACACTCCCTTAGCATTCCCCCGTAAGGGGTGTGGTGATTTGCCTTCCTGGCCGCTGTGCTGACGGGACTTAGCACCCTGTCCAGCCCCAGCTTAGCCTCTTCTCCTTTCTGACAGCCTGTGTTTTCACCTCACTTCCTCACTTTCCCTAGAACCTCTCCCACAACTTTCACTGGTTGGCTTCTAATTTGACAGGGTAGATGCCAACCAGCTTCCTTTCACTCAACTATCCCATATCGGGGCTGAGGGGGGAGTGTACGTTCTCTCACCCCTGAGCTCTGGCCTTTGGTGGTGGGTTTTGAACAACGTGCTTCATTCCCACCCATGCCTCCCTCACATCCCCTTTCTTCCTCCTTTCAATCTCTATCGATTTTATGCCAAGCCCAAGGGGGAGCCGCCATGCTGATGGGCTGCCAGGCCACTAGGCGGGAGGAGTGGCCTCCAATGATTGCAGCTGGCTTTGCCAGCCCCGTACTCACCCTTTACAGAGCGGGCTACTGAGTGGGGGTGATGAGTGTTTGCGTGATGTGCTAAAAAAGGGTCACCCTGCCCAATGATGATTTTTTTTTAAATACTCCCTTGACCATCGTTGGGGGGTTAAGAAATGGCAGGGCCCATTGGTCCTTGCCCCCTAACATCCCCCACTCATGTGCTAAGAGCCAACAGGGGGTCACTGTACTTGTCCCCCTCTCTTCCTTGGTGGATGCTGGTTCGCTGGCATTAGGTAAAAAAGGTACCTCAAATGGGATCTGTGATGTCTCGGAGGGAAAGGATGGCCACATGGAGGCTCTCCCCTGAGATGGAGATAGTCCCTGAGGTGATCCTGCTTCAGACGGTAGGATCTTCTATGGGGTCGAACCCAGGCTTGGTACCAAGTACAAAACCTATATCCGCCCCTATGCAAGCTCTTCCTCAGATGGCTCGAGACCCTGGGGCCTCACAAGGAAAGGGGGAATATCCTCCCTCAGCTGTTGCTCATATGATAGGCAAGACCTTCTCCATTTCAGAGAAGGATCTTGCTGAGGCTGGCCCATCTGGCATAGGGCCTCCTGCTGGTGGGGGGTGGAAGTGTCTTAATTCCCCGCCCTCCTCTCCTAAAAAGAAAAAAATATATATATTTGTGGCTCTTCTCCTTCCATCGAACCGGATGGGGCCGCTGCCGTTTCGGTAAGCGACCAGGCCAATATCGGCACCTCAGGCCCCGTTGCTCCCCCGGGTGGGGAGTCCCAGACAAAAACCAGAACTGTGCAGAGCGGAGCCTCAATCCCGTTGGGGGCCCTCATTCAGAGGCTACCTGACATTTTTGAGCCCACTGGCTTCAAAAGTTTTGTTGTTATTCACTCCAGTGATGGCAGCATATTGGCTAAGGGCAACATGATCCATCAGAGGAGAGCTAGTGTGATTGGTAGAGAGCTGAAGGTGATCCGTTTCTTGGAAGGGAGCCTTTTGGCAAATGGGTCAAATCCCTCTGAAGCCACCATGATTAGTGCCCTTCAGACATTTAATGGCATGCCTGTGAGTGTGACGCCACATTATACTAGGAACTTCATGAAAAGAGTAATTTATGCCATGGAACTTGTGAACTACTCCATAGATGACATCACCTTAGAGCTGGCCAACCATGGGGAGGTAAAAGTTGAACGTGTGATGAGAAAACAAGGAGAGGCCTCAAAGGCGAATTATCCAGCCCCAACAGCGCCCTGGAGTTCTGTCTCGTGAAGCGTACGGCTATGCCCGGGAGGGTCTTCTTTTCTAAGAGGCCCCCCTCATCTCCTCCGAGCTAGGCCTGGAGGGCATATTCCTTCAATGGAATTGCCGCAGACGCCTGGCCTCAGCTTAGCCTCTCTTCCTTCCTTCAGATAGCCTGTATTTCCCCCCTACTTCGTCGCTTTTCATACAACCTCTCCCACAACTTTCAATGGTCAGTCTCTAATTTCACAGGGTAGATGCTGACCTTCTTCTCAAGCCAACCGTCCCGGATCAGGGCTGAGGGGAAAGGAGACAACATTCCCTAACTCCTGAGCTCCGGTTCAGAAGTTGTTTTTTTTTAACAACCTGCTTAATCCCCACCCATACCTTCCTCATATCCCTTTTCCTTTCTTCTTCACACTCAGTTTTATGCCGCGTCTAAGGTGGAGCCGCCATGCCGATGGACTGCGAGGCCACCAGGCGGGAGGGGTGGTCCCAAATGGCGGCGCCAGGCCTTTAAGCACCTCTTGCAGTGCGGGCAACTGCGAGAGGTGGTGATCTATTGCGTCCCGTATAAAAAAATAGGGTCACCATGCCCATGTATGAACACCTAAAAAAAACCTACCCTCAACTTCCCCTGTAACAACAACGGAGCCACCCTCGGGCAGCTCCACCGAAAAAATGGAGGTCCCTTCCCCCTGTGCTTGCGCAGGGGACCCTCCATATTTCTTTAACCGGGGGGACTGCCAAGAAAGCCAACAGGCAGCCCATTGCCGACCACCCCTCGTGTAAGTGGCTCGGTAGGGCAAACCCCCTTAGGGGGGAGAGGGAAGCCAGGACCCTTCGGTCGCTTCCCTCAAAAGACCTGCTGGCAAGAATTTTAAACCTTGCCGGGGTCAAGGCCTGTGCCTCCCCACACAAGACTGGCGACACTGCGATGTCCTGGGAGGGGATGGCCAACTGGAGGCCCCTCCTGTGATAGACATGGTCCTTGAGGAAACCCAGCCTCGGACGGTAGGGCCTTCCATGGGGGGGAATCCGGGCTCAGCACCAAACACCGAACCCGAATCCGCCCCTATGCAAGGTCCTCCTCAAAGGGCTATGGTTTCTGAAGCAGTACAAGGAGGGGAGGGATCTCCAACCGGTGCTCCAGCGACCACCATTTCGGACAAGGACCTGGCTGAGGCCGGTCCATCTGGCCTAGGGGCTTCTGCCGGCGGAGGTGAGAAGCGGGTTCATTCCCCGCCCTCCTCTCCAAAAATGAAAAAGACTAAGACAAAAAAGATAAAGAAGACTCAGGGCTCCTTTCCATCCTCGGGGGCTGCGGGGATGGATGGGTCTGCTGCCACTTTAGCAAGTGACCAAGCCAAGATCGGCACATCCTGCCCCTCTTTTCCCCCTAGGTGCGGAGCCCCTGACTATGAGAAAGACCAAAAGTGCGTAGGGCGGTGCCTCGATAACATCGGGGCCCTTGATTCAGAGGTTACCTGGCATTTATGAGCCCACTGGCTTCAAACGCTTCCTCGTCATTTGCTCCACTGATGGCAGCATGTTGGCCAAGGGCAACATGATCCATCAGAGGAGAGGATTAGCTAGTGTAATTGGTAGAGAGCCGAAGGTGACCTGTTTCTCAGACGAGAGCCTTCTGGCGAAGGCAGTGAATCCCGCCGAGGCAGCCAAGATAAGTGCTCTTCGGACACTTCATGGCACCCCGGTCAGTGTGACGCCGCACTCTACCATGAACTTTGTGAAAGGAGTAGTTTATGCGAGGGAACTCGTTGACTACTCCATTGAGGACATCACCCTAGAGCTGGCCGACCATGGGGCTGTCAAGGTCGAACGTGTGATGAGAAAACAGGGAGGGGCCTCGAGACCCACCCCTACACTCTTCATCACGTTCGACTTTAACAAGCTCCCTGAGTCGGTGCGTGCCGGTTGGTACTGCTACCGCGTGAAGGCATTCGTGCCACTACCGCGGCGGTGCTATTACTGTCACCGCTTCGGCCATACAAATCGTTCTTGTAGACGTGCAAAGTTGGGGTTACCCGAAGTATGTGTAAATTGCTCCAAGGACGCACACGATAAGTCTAAATCATGTGTGGCCAAGTGTGTCAATTGCGGAGAGCCGCACCCCGCTTCTTCGAATCAATTTGGTGCTTATCTCCTTGAGAAAGAAATCGTGGCCGTTCAGGCCCAGGATCGACTCTCATTCCGCGAGGCAAAGGACTTGGTCCTGGCGCGCCTGGCTCTGCCTGGGACGTCATATGCCTCAATAGTTAGAAAGGCACCCTCTGCTCCTTGCCCATCCAGGCTAACGAGCATGGTTGTTTCCACGCCCATTCAGAGCCCTTCTGCGGGCTCTACTCAACCCGGGTGCTCCGCTGGTAAAGCTGGCGGCAAAAAGGGTTCATAACCAGCCCTGGTTAAAACCAGGGCTCCTCCCTCTTCCCCCAGCGTGACCGTTTACCGTAAGGCGAAACGGCCACGCGCCTCCACCGAGTCATTAGACTCAAAAGAGGCAAAACCCCTGAAGTTGGTCGCTTGGACATCTTCCGGGGTTTGTATAGCTGTCCCCCGAAAGGAGAACAGCAACAAAGGAGCTTCGGCTCCTTCGCCCACGCCTAGAGGTGGAGGGAGTGGCTCGGGGACGGTAGTTCCTCGAAAAGAGGGCCCCCCCGCCTCCGAAGCCGCAACGCCCGCCTAAGGTTTCGAGGCGGAGGGAGGAAAAGACTCGCATGGCGATCCCAACTTCCCCCAATAAGTCCTCGAAGGCGACAGTGCCTTCAGCGCTTTGTCCGGCCAACAACGCCCGGGGTTCTGCCTCCGGGAAGCGTACGGCCATTCCTGTGAGGGTCTTCTCTTCGAGGAGAAGCTAGGCCTGGAGGCCATATTCCTTCAATGGAATTACCGTGGACTCCAGGCCAACTGGGAGGAGCTGCGGAGGCTCGTCTCATCCCGTTCCCCGTTTGCTATCGTTTTGCAGGAGACCATGCTAGGCGCGTGCCCCCTGCCCGCCCTTCCGGGGTATAAGGGTCTTGCGACCCCACCACCGCGGGATGGCCGGGCTGGGGGATGCGCGGTTTACACCCGGCATGATGTCTCCGTTCTTCCTTTCTCTTTAGATAGCTCCTCTCAGGCAGTGGCTGTGCAGCTGCACCTGGATAGTAGGTATACTCTGATTTCTGCGTACATTCCACCGTCAGCTGACTTCGACGCGGGGGACTTCCGCCGCGTCGTGGCACGGTCGCCGAGGCCCTATCTCTTGCTTGGAGATCTGAATGGCAGGCATCCTCTCTGGGAAGATTACTCAATAAATCCCAGGGGACAAGTCCTTGCCGATCTTATCGAAGAGCTTGAGATGGGTGTCCTAAACGTGGATGAGTTTACGCATCACTGTCCGAGAACCGCTTCATTTTCTTGCCTCGACCTATCTTTGTGCTCTTCGGATGCACAACCTGATTTTGATTGGGAGGTGGTCGATGACCTCCATGGTAGTGATCACTTTCCCATTCAAATATCATTTTCAGGGCAACTGCCGCCTGAGAGACCACCTTGGTGGTGCTTGGCGCGGGCGCGGTGGCCTGCATTTCAGGAAATGACTGAATTTTCTATCTCAGTCGAGGAGTTTAGGTCGGTGGATGAGGCCGTTGAGTTCTTCTCTGGCAACCTCATCGCCGTGGGCCTGACTACTATTCCTAGGACGTCTGGCCGTTTTGCACGCCGACCACTCCCATGGTGTTCGGCCGAGTGTGAGACGGCCCTCAAACAGAAGCGTTATGCCTACATGCGCTATAAGCGCCGCCCGAACGATTTCACTGTCGCTGAATTTCGTCGGGCTAGGGCAAGACCCCTTTAGCTGAGGTGTGGAAGCGAGTCAAAAGGATTCGGGGCAAGTTCTCGCACTCCCCCCCCCCTCCCGTTCTCCAGGAGAATGGGACCGCAATCTCGGACCCCGCGTCCGTGGCGGAATCCTTAGCGACCGCTTTTTCCGCATTCTCTAGCTTTGATGCTGCTCCGCCAGCATTCAATGCACGTCGTGATGTCGCGGAAGGCCGCCGGCTGGACTTTACCTCCAGAGGCGGAGAACCCTTCAACGACAAGTTTACTGTGAGTGAGTTGCGTTCCGCTCTCGCTTCGTGCGCGGACACCGCCCATGGTCCGGACGATGTCCCGTACGCCATGCTTCGACACATGGGTGAGCGAGGCATGGCCTTTCTGTTAGATTTGTTCAACAGGATCTGGGTGGAAGGTCTTCTCCCAGACTCCTTTCGCAAGCCGGGGAGAGATCACTTTACTCCGACCGGTTTCCGCCCAATCTCTCTAACCTCTTGCGTGTGCAAGTTGATGTAGAAATTGGTAAATGTTAGATTAGCCTATTTCCTGGACAGCGGAGGCCATCTGTCTTCTGCACAGTGCGGCTTCCGTAAGTTCCACTCCACGTCGGATGCTCTGCTCCGACTGGAAAATGCCGTCTGCGAGGCTTTCCTTCGTAGACAGCACCACGCCACGGTGTTTTTTGATCTGGAGAAGGCCTATGATACCGCATGGCGATACGGTATCATGCAGACTCTCCACACGATGGGGGCGAGGGGACGCCTCCCAATGTTTATATCTGAATTTTTGCGAGATCGTCGATTCCGCGTACGGGTGGGGGGAGCCCTCTCCGGCCCAAAGGAGCAGGAAGAGGGTGTCCCGCAGGGAAGTGTCCTCAGTGTCACACTCTTTGCCGTGAGCATCAACGGCATCACATCGGTGCTGCCGGAAGATGTTCTCGCTACGCTCTACGTGGACGACCTTTCGATCTCTTTTGGCGCGGCCCTGATGCCAACTCTGGAGCGTCGACTCCAACAGGCATTGAACCGCGTCTCTCGCTATGCCGAAGCGCACAGGTTTCGGTTCTCTTTGGCCAAGACTAAGGTGGTGCACTTCTGCCGCCATCCACGGCTTCACCCCGACCCAGATTTGTTTCTTAATGGGGTGCGCCTGGATGTGGTTGAGTCGCACCGTTTCCTTGGTATTGTATTCGACCGACGCCTCACCTGGGAGGCTCATATTCGCAGCCTTATGGTCTCTTGCACCCGCGCCATGGACATTCTCCGTTCCGTGACGTTCAGTGCTTGGGGCGCTGATAGGGCTACTGCCTTACTTTTTTATCGATCCTTTGTTCGCTCGAAGCTCGACTACGGATGCGAGTTTTATGCATCCGCAGCCGAGCGTTTATTGCGGAAGGTGGATTCGATCCACCACACCGGCCTTCGCCTTGCGACCGGTGCCTTCCGCACTTCCCCCATTGAGAGCCTGTTGGTCGATGCTGGGGAGATGCCACTCGCTCTGCGCCGCGTGCAGTGCATCACTCGCATGTACGCGCGAGCCCGGCGCCTCCCTCAGTCGCCAACAGCTCTCACTGCATCCGCAGCTGATCTCGATGGTGCCTATGCCGCCGAGAGACGCCAGTCATACCCTAAGCCCTTTGGGTTTAGGGCCAGGAAACTCCTTCGAGAGGTAGATATAGCTCTCGGGCCGGTGGCGCCCCTGGTTCTGCCCAGGACGCCACCCTGGAGGGTACCACATTTGGCTATTTGTCGCCACGCCTCTGCTCCCAAAGCTTGTACTGCGTCGGGAGTATTGCGTTCGACCTTTTTGGAGCACACATCGTGTCACGCTGGTACCGTGCCAGTGTATACGGATGGCTCCAAGTCCCAAGAGGGGGTCGGCTTCCACGCCGTATCCCCTGTGTTTTAAGTCAGCGGGGCTCTACCAGGCGCTGCGTCTGTCTTCACGGCCGAGCTGGTGGCAATACACCACTCGGTACGGAGATTACGCGACGTGCCCGGTTCGGAGACCGTATTGTGATCTATAGCGACTCACAAAGCGCCCTGAGTGCTCTCGGGGCATTGGAATCTCCGCATCCCCTGGTTCGCGAAATCCGTGACGCCACGGTTTTGGCGAGCCGGGCAGATGTCGAGATTATCTTCTGTTGGGTTCCTGGACATGTAGGATGCCGGGGAATGAGCGCGCCAAAGAGTCCGCGAGGACTCTGCGACCGGACCAGCGTTTCGCTCTTCCTCACACTGACTACATGGCTGGAATACGGGCAGCTCTTCGGACTGCTTGGCAAAGAAGATGGGAGACGGTCGAAGGGAACTTAAAGTTGCGTGCCATTGCGCCGCGACTGTTCCCATGGACCTATCCCCCAATGCCGCGGCGGCTTCAGGTTGCTTTCTGTCGTCTCCGAATCGGGCACACTCGTGTGACGCATCGCTATTTGATGGAGCGCTCGCCTGCGCCCTATTGCAACGACTGCGTCGTCCCCCAGACTGTTCGGCACATTCTTGTCGAATGTCCCAGTCTGGGTGATCTTCGCGCACGACACCTGTCCCGGTACTGGGATGGGCGGGGTCGCTACCACCTGTCCCTTGTACTCGGGACGAGTGCGTGCACTTTGACTGGTTGACTTTTTGGGGGAGGCCAGCCTTCTCCCTTTCATTTAACCAGGTTTAATTGTTGTTGTTTTTGTTATTGCTTTGTTATTGTTATTTCTTTTTATTGTTGTTTCCTGTTCAATTTTTTAAAGTAGCCTAGAACTAGGCTCTTTGTTCACGGCGACTTATGCCTAAGTCGGCAGTCGCCAGATAGCCCCTTAAATAAAAAAAATAAAAAATGACTCCCTCAGCTCTTTGGAGGCTTTAGTCATTTTATTTCCAGATCACCCTCTGGTTTCAAAGGACAAACGGTGGCTTTTTTTATTTATCCTCGTTCCACGAAGTTTTATTGTGCTGGGTACCTCCTAACCACATAGGTATAAAAGGAAATCAGAGCAGATGTTGTTGCCAAGGCAGCTGCATCTCTAGGAACCTCCACTCTTGCTCCTCTTCCTTTCCTTGATGTCGTGCCATACATCAGTGAGTACGTGGTCGGCCAGTGGCAGAGGACTTAGGATGAGCTCCCCCCAACTAAACTGCATGCCATCAAACAGTCAGTCCACCCTTGGCCACACACTACTAGGACCCGTACTCAGGATGTTATTCTATGCCGTCTGAGAATTGGGCATTGTCTGATACATTGCTTTCTAATGGAAAGCCTTCAGCAGCCTCCAATGTGCTTTCCCTGTGGAGTACCAATGTCTGTACTCGACCTATTTGCTGAATGCTTTTTCCCTTTATTTGCCAAGGGATGTGCCCCCAGCAGGCTGTGAGGAGCATCCTTTCTGAACATGAGTCCACCTTTAACATGAATCGAGTGTTTAAATTTTTATCAGAGACAAATCTTTTAAAGGAAATTTAATGTTTTATCATTTTTAGAACCAGATAAAGGTGTCGTGTCTTATCATTTTACTTTGATTTTACAGCATTCTAGAGGCATTTCTTTTTCCACGTTTTTACTCCCTCTTCCTTTTTTTTTATATATTTTTTAGATTTTTAACCATAGTCTGTCTAAAGAACATTTGAAATTTTATTGAATCCTCTCTTTCTGAAAAGTGCGAGCTTGCCCACTTGGACTTACGCAGCACCTGTCTGTTTTGTCCCATTCCATTCCCGTACACCATGCTTTGACACCTGGCTGAGACATGGCCTTTCTCTTAGATTTGTTCAACAGGATCCGGGTAGAGGGTATCCTCCCAGATTCCTGGAGAATCGCTACTATGCTCCCTTTTCGCAAACCAGACTGAGATCACTCTACCCCGGCCGGTTTCCACCCAATCTCTCTAACCTCCTGCTTATGCAAGTTGATGGAGAAATTGGTAAATGTTAGATTAGCTTTTTATCTGGAGAGCGGAGGCCATCTTTCTTCTGCACATTGTGGACATCTGCAAATTTCACTCCATGTCGGATGCTCTGCTTCGGCTGGAAAATGCTGTCTGCGAGGCCTTCCTTCATAGACAGCACTATGCCACTGTGTTTTTCAATTTGGAGGCCTATGATACTGCATGGCGATACTGTATTATGTAGACACCACACACTGGGAGTGAGTGGATGCCTCCCAATTTTTATATCTGAATTTTTGCAATATCGTTGATTCCGCATATGGGTTGGGGGAGCTGTCTCCTGCCCAATGGAGCAGGAAGAGGGTGTCCCACAGGGAATTTTCCTTAGTGTCACACTCTTTGCCCTGAGCATCAACGGCATCACCTCGGTGCTGCCAGAAGATGATCTTGCTATCCTCTACGTGGATGACCTTTCGATCTCTTTCGGCATGGCCCAGATGCCAACTCTGGAGCGTCAACTCCAACAGGCATTGAACTGCATCTCACGCTATACCGAAGCGCACAGGCTTCGGTCTTATTTGGCTAAGACTAAGGTGGTGCACTTCTGCCTCCATCCATGGCTCCACCCTGACCCAGACTTATTTCTCAATGGGCCTAGTATTAGGTTGTGTCATGTACAGGTACTTATGCCCAAACATGCAGTCACCAGATGTGTTCACTCCAAAAAAAAATCCCTTAGCATTCACTAATGCTCTGATCACCCCACAAGAATCTCCTACTATTTAAAACCTTCTGGTTACAATGTTTTATCTGTACCATCATTAATGATACATCCTAGATAATTAATACTTTACACTTGCTCAAGGATGGCATCACAGATTCTACTATCACATTTTGATAAACTAAGATAGTGCTCTTCTGTCACAATCCATCGCTCCATCCCAACCCAGACTTGTTCCTAAATGGGATTCACCTGGAAGTAGTAGACTCGCGCACCTGGTATGACTATATTTGCAGCCTTAAGCTCTTTTGTATCTGTGCCATGAACATTCTTCATTCTCTGCCATTCAACATTTTGGTGCTGATAGTGCTACTGCTCTCCTATTTTATCATTTAATTGTTCACTCAAAGCCTGATTGTAGATGCAAGTTTTATGCATCTACAACTGAGTGTGTATACATCACATCAGTCTCCATCTGGTGACCAGCATGTTCTGTACATGTACAGTGAAAGCTTTTTTGTTGATGCCTCTCATTGCATTTGTGGCTGATCTTGGTGGCGCCCTTGCTATTGAGAGACACCATTCATACCCTAAGCCCTTTGGGTTTAAGACTAGGAAACACCTTCGAGGGCTCAGTGAAACTCTTAGGCTTTTAGTGCCTGTGTTCTGCCCAGGATGCCACCCTGGATATCACCTTTGAATATTTCTTGCCGCACATCTCTTCCCAAAGTTTCCACAGCGCTGAGAGTAGTGTTGACCTTTTGGGAGCATACTTTGCCTCGGATCAAGCATGACACAGTGTATATGGATAACTCCAAGTCCAAAGAGGGGGTATGTTTCCATACCATATCTTCTCTGTTTGAAGTCACTGGGGCTCTACCAGGCTCTGCATCTGTCTTCACAGCTGAGCTGGATGCAATACATGCTCAGTATGAGAGATAATGTGTTCTGCCCAGTTCAGAGACCTGATTGTGATTTATAGTGCACTGAGTGCTCTGGTTTGTGCTATCAGTGATGCCATGAGCCGGGTGGATATTAAAATTATCTTGTGCTAGGTTTCTGGTCATTTAGGGATTGTGAGGAATAAAGGTGCCAAAGAATCTGTAAGGACTGTGCAACAAGTTCTACCTTTTGTTCTTCCTGATACTGACTTCATGGCAGGAATCTCGTCAGCCTTCCAGGTTGCCTGATAAAGAAGATGGGACACTGCCAACCCGAACCTAATATTGTGTGCCATTGCGCCAAGACTGTTCCTATCATTGTATCATCCTCAAATGCCGCCACAGCTTCAGGGTGTTTTCTGGGTCTTTGAATTGGGTACATTTGTGGCATTCATCACCATTTAATAGAGCGCTCTCCAGCACCTTACTGAGATGAATACATTTTTCCCCCAGACTGTTCAACGCATTCTATTTAAATGTCTCATTTTGGAAGATCTCCATGCAAGTTGCCTGTGCCTCCTTCTTCTTTTGCTTTTTTTTGTGTATTGTTTTTGTTGTTTTTTAAGTAGCTTAATAATAGGCTAAAGGGTCGGTACGGTGACTTCTGCCTTTGTTAGCAATCAGAAGATAGTAGACAAAGAAAAAAATATAGTGAAAAATGCATGGTGGACATTTTCAATGTTCCAAATTTCATCCAAATTTAAAACTTTTAAACATGAACAAAAAGGAGGAAATTACAAGATTTTGTCATTTTTAAATATTTAGATTGGATAATATTATATTTTGATTACCTTTGCCAACTGTTTTGTTGTGTATACTCAACTGATTTCCTTACATTTGTTAAAATTCAATCAAAAATATTCCATTCATATGTCAGCTCATCTACTTTTTGATCCAGGAAATTATGATAAATTTTCTAGTTGTGAATTTCCTGTATTGTTCACCGTTTCATTTGTAAAAATATAACCACAACAAAATTTATTACTATTTATCTTGAGCTCAATAACTAAAATTTCATACCTATCTATATTGATGTCTTTCATTACCACGATGCTTGTTTTATTATTTAGAAAATAATGCCTCAACCTTTTCCTCTAGACCTATCCTGATCAAAATCATTATAGCCAGCTAGATTAAATTTTCCAATAAAGTCCCCTTAGTACTTTCTATCCATGTCTGTAACTGCCATAATCTTTTGTCACAGCCTAAGTCCTCCCTCCAATTCATTGACTATCAAACGGAACATTTTGGGGGTTTTTAGAGGCTGCTCTTTGCTCTTGAGCAGCTATTTAAAAGGCCCATAAAGAGAAATGTGTGCTCTATATCAGTCTTATGTATCTAAAATAGTTAAAGAACATTGTGTATAATAGTATTTATATTGCCAGTGTAAGTGAGGATATGGTGAAACATGCAGGTCCTGGTTTGCATGACTCATGAAGCTCTCAGTGACTCTAGGGTCTGTAACAGGTTTGTAGGGCTTGGTAAGGGTGCTTTCCAGATTTCCTTCCCCCTTTCTTCCCTCTTTTTATCTTTGGTATTAATACTTGCCAATCTCCATTCCATGTGTAGGATATTGATGATTTGTATTAAAGAAAATTGTATCTTGCTGTGCTGGCAGAATTGTGGAGTAGTCTCAAATTGCCCGTATTAAATATTCTATTTTATGGATTGTATTGTCAGCAACCTTTTTTTTTCATCTTTTTTAAGTCATTTTAGGTAATTTTTATTTGTATTTTATGTTCTAAATTTAATTATATTTGAGGATGTTTTTTATTTTATTTTTTGCCTTTTCTACATTCTTAAATCAATTGCTTTTTATGATATAGGAAACTTATTTGCATTATCTTCTTAAACATGCAATTTGCATTACCTTCTTAAACATGGATTTCTAATTAATAGTTTAGTAGAGTCATATTAAAGGTTATGCTCAGATCTTTAGTTTGTTCTGTTTTCAGATTATCTAATACAACTACTGGTGAAAATAGAGAGATTCTTCATTTCCATTACACAACATGGTCAGACTTTGGTGTACCACAATCTCCTGATGCATTTTTTAACTTCCTAAGTGTAGTCCGAGCCAGTCAGTGCCTTGATTCACAATATGGGCCTGCCGTAATTCACTGTTCTGCTGGAATTGGAAGGTCTGGTACATTCTGCCTGGCAGACTCCATACTACTTATGGTTAGTATGTAAGGATTGATGCATCCCATTTTTTTGTAAACATCCATTTTTATCTACTACATAGCCCTACTACCTAAAGGGTTATATCCACCCATTATCCAGATCGTAATTTTATTATCTTTCCTTATAATGAATGGGTGAGGCAATGTCACAAGCTTTCATTTTCTTCATTTTGATCTCATATCCAAATAACATTGATGTCATTGCTATAGAATGGAAAAGGAGTAATCAATAGTAGCTACATACCTTCCCATTCCCTGATAGCCAAGTTGTTTACTTGACCTATGTTCTTTTTACCCTTTTCATTAACTTCCATTCAGAACCTCTAAATACTCCCTGGTCCAAGTACCTTCTTATTTTTGTTTTAATGCAAAATCTCCATTTATACCTTTAAATCGTATTATAAAGTTTCTTGCATTTATTGAAATCCAAACCTTTTATTTTTTCAGTTGGACAAAGGACTATGTTCGGCTAAGTCAGGCAAAGTTCTAGAGGTCCTGCTTGACATGAGAAGATATCGAATGGGGTTGATTCAAACACCTGATCAATTGAGGTTTTCCTATCAGGCCATCATTTATGGAGCTCAGAGGTTGAATGAGACAAATGGGAAAGTGAGTAGTACTAAGATGACCATTATTGTGTGAATCCACATTTTACTGTTGCACTCTTTGTTGTCATTTTTGTGGGCAGATACTTTGGGGGCACCTGAAAGAATCTCATTCTGAAGATGAGATCCCCCTGACTAGATAATGAAACCTACATAAAGATAAGCATGACAATTGCTGGTGAGCCCGGGGTTAGTCATTTAGTCATCATTGGATGATGGGGACAGGATTTGTGTTTTTTTTTACACCAACCGACAATTGGATATGAACCCTCATCACCTTCAAAATGTGGATCCCATTCCGCATCAGGGTTATGTGGATATAATTACCCATCACAAACAAGATTCCTTGGAACAGAGAAGTGTGTATTGTGCTGTGAAGCTGAAAGATAATGGTGTTGTAATGACTATAAGATCTACCTACCCTTGCAGGAGGTAAGCACGACACATCCACCACTCAGTGGCCAGCGCTCTAAATCCACTTATGTTTGTATCCGCCCTTGCCTCCTTTTTCTCCTACCTTCTACCCATCTTTCTTTTCCTTATCTATCCTTTTATGCACCTGGAAATGGATGTTGGGTGACATCTGAAGGCTTGCTTGCCCTCCCTACCCCAATGCCTGTAGGAGAATCTGCAACCATATATCTTCCACACATTTTCATTTCATCTATCTTCACTACTTTTTTACAGATCTCTCCTTACAAACTTTCTTCATGATACGGCCTAATTGCTATTGCGTTTAAAAAATTATCTTCATTTTATTTTTGCCCTACTCTTTTTTCCTCCCCATTGAGTGAATATTTAATACCTGAAATACTCTTGTTTCCATCAACCATCTAAATCATAACACCATTTTCATCCCCATGGCCCCTGCAAGTTGATGTCAGGTGTAGTCTAGATAACCCACTGTATACTCCACAATGTGAGTGGTGTAGTAAGTAGTGGCAGCAACCATGCTGTAGCCAACATCTGAAGGATTACTTGTCTTCCCAACCTCCAATACCTGTAGAAAGATATAGAGGCTATATTTCTTAAGACACTTTTTCTCTTCCATCTGTGCCACTTTCTTTACTGATTTCTCCTTAGATAATTTTTGGTGGATATTCCCTCATTTGTTTCATCATCTTAGTTTTTTAAGTAACAATCTTCCTTTCCCTTGGCTAGCTACTTTTCTGTCACACCACCCTCTGTAACTCGATGCCAAAGTTGTCCTTTTCACCCTGTTACCTTGCCCCCCTTCAATACCCCTGTCCTTCCCAAACCCCACCAACTATTCTGAAAATAGCAAAAGGGACTATAAAAAAAGCTTGAGCTCAATATTCCCCACCTTTGTTGTGCAGAGGTTTTATAACCCTTTCAAAGTTCTTTTTGCCTCGAAGTCCGCTATCAGAATTATAATTATTTACTGCCCTCCAGGTCACCTCACCGACAGCTTCTTTGATGATGACTTGGGTGAATTTCTTATCCTCTTCTCTGCAACCTTGCATATTCTGGTCAATTTTAACAGAACCACCCCCTCATCCAGACACTTGATCCTGTCCCTTCCTCTCCCAGTTCATAACCTCTTTATAACTGACAGCTCCATGGCTTTTTCTGATTACTTCCTCATCCAGTTCTGTTTCTCCCCCCCCCCCTTCACCTGCCCCGTATCTTCTTCCCTTTAGCATTCTTATTTATCACCTTGGTCATCATTCCCTTTTTATGCTGTACACAAATCTATCTAAACTTCTTCCCAGCTTAGAACTTCATCACTCAATGGTGCTTCAACAACTTTCTGACATTCAGCCTTGATAAAGCTGAGATTTTAATGGTGGGTACTCCTTCAGGTACGAGTATAGTTTGCTCATTCTCTTGGTAGATCCCCAGTTAAAAATCTGGGCCCCGCAGGGGAGTACCCTATCTTGCCTGTTACACTTGGTACTTGGAGGAGATGTACCTCCTCCGGCCCTGAGTGCAGATTAGGGAAACCCTGTTACTGGATTGATTTGAACTCCCCTCACCCCCACTCAGCACTACTTTATCTTTTTATTATTAGTATTTTTATTAGTTATTAACATTATTATTATTGTTATTCTTTTTATTATTTAGTATTATAATTATTTTGTATTACTATTACTGGGTTATTGTGTATTATCATTATGTATTATAATTTATTATTAGTAGCATTATTTATTAATATTAATACAGGGTGACCCCCCCAAAAGGGGCCTGCACACACTTTTTGTGATATATCCTTCATTCATTCACTAATCACCCTTACTTTGCAGAACATGACAGAAGCAATGCCTGTGAACACAACTAGATCTCATTGGGAGCTCCAGCAAAGAATATACTGCATCAAACATTACTACAAGACAGGCTCATTCAAGAAAGTGCAGGGCACTTTCGTGCATCAGTTTGAATGTGAAAAAGCCCCTTCCAAGAGCAGAATTCAGGACTGGGTGAACCATTTCAAGAACTATGGGACAGTGGAGAACTTCAATGCAGCCTGTGACAACCATCCAAGCCATTCAGGACGCCCCAGGAAGCTTACAGCTAAGTTGGTTGAGAGCGTCAGTTCAGCAGAGTCAAAAACGCTCTGTGTGCAAGCGAAGTCAGTCCCTCGGTGTATATCCCATGAGACTTTCAGGAGACCCTTACAGCATCAAAGCAGGACCAGAGAAAGGCTATGGCAGTCAAGATACTGGAGAAGATTGAGGAAACCCCAACTTTCCTTAACCTCCTTTGAACCTCAGATAAAGCTCACTTCCATTTTGAAGGAAAGGTAAACTCAAAGACAAATGTCTTCTTGGGGACCTCCAGACCAAATGAAGTAGCTATCAAGCCCCTACACTCCCCTAAGTGCACAGTATGGACTGCAATCTCAGCCAGAGGCATCATCGGACCGTTCTTCTTCAAGGAATCTGGCACGACAGTGACAGTCACCAAGGAGCGGTATGTTGAGGTCCTCAAAACTTTCAAAAGGGAGCTGCAAACCCTGTTCCCGTCGCTTATGGGGAAGTTCTGGTTCCTGCAAGATAGAGCAAGCTCTCACGCCTCAAACCTGTCACGAGATTGGCTGAAAGAGAACTTTGGTGGCCTTATGATCAGTCTCAAGACTAATTTTGAGTGGGCACCTCACAGCCAAGACCTTAGCTCCCCAGATTTCTTTCTCTGGGACTACCTTAAAGACAGTGTATGCAGGGAGACTCAGGACCATCACGGAACTCAAGGAAGCCATCAGAGATGAGATCAGCGTCATTAGTCGGTCAGTTTGTAAGGACGTCATGGATAACTTTGTGCTGCGCCTCAAGAAATGCACAGAGCTAAATTGAGGTCATCTCAAACACGTGCTCTAGAATCAAGAAGAAAGGTCCAAAGACTTGCATGTTTTCATATGATGTATTTAAACACAATAAACTAGTTATCACCAAAGTTTCATTCAATCTTTGCAGAAAATTAAGAAATTAGGCCTATCGAAAGTTGGGGCTCATTTTTTTTTGGGGGGGGGGGTCACCCTGTATTAATTATTATTAGTATATTATTTAATATTATTATAATTAATTATTATCATTACAGCTATCCCCTCAACCTTTTCCACTTGCAATTTGTACCAGGAGGTGTGTTCCCCACTTGAACAGACTTCGGTCCTGTAGCCATGGTGCTTTGGTGGACTACATGCCATCCTGGTATTACCTAGTTCCAGGGTATACTAATAATTGATCACCACCCACCCTACTCGTTAGTGGACCCGCCTATTTCTACTTCTCTTTATTACATACCCTCATACCCCTTTCCACACTTGCTCTTCTATCCACAGAGGTTCTGTTTGTCCAGTGCACTTTTCTTTTATAAGCTTTAGTCGAGGGGGTGTTGTATACTGTGAGATCCCTACCTGTTGCAAGTCCTAAAAGCCCCGTGGCTAGGGCAAGTATTAGGTATGAAGTGTGTCGGGTCATCAAAGCTTCTCACCTTCCTCCAGTACAACATATAAGCTGGTTACACTAGACCCATCCTTTAGGGTTAAAGCTCGAGGACAATTTCACCTGAATGGCAGGCTGGGTTGTGTCAAAGCCCATCAATGCTGGACTAGGACTGATTATGTGTAAATAATCATATTCTGGAGTTTCTGAGCCTATGGAGACTTTTCTATTAACCTCCCAAGTCATTGGGAAGTCATAGTATCTACTTTCCAAGAGCCTTTTTTTTCTCTTTTTCTTCTGATTATGGTTACATCAGAAGTCAATAGCTGGAAAATGCATGAAGCTCCACCTCCAAGCGCAGCCTCACACTCCTTAAGTGTCAGGTAAGATGAGAAAAATCAAAGCATTTCGACCAGTGGAAGGGGATCCTCTTCTAGGTTTACTGGTACGGTTGCTTCCTCCTCAGCTGCTCCTGTGGAGGTGCTTTTGGGTGTCTCCTTCTCCTTAACAGCAGCAGTCCTCCCTTTCCTATCGTTGGACTGCCAAGAGAGAATGCCGGAACCCCAAAATTGATAGGGTCAACCCCCTTGGGGGAAGGGGCAAGGGAGAGCAGGGCCCATCAGTCCATGCTCCATAATGTCCAGCATTGTAAGCCTCCAGGTTTTGATGAAATACGACGAGAGAGTCCTCCATATGTACCAGGTTAAAGACCATCAGTCTTTGCATGATGGATCTATACCAGTCTACAGAGATAGATAGCTCCAAAATTAATGAGGCAGTTGGTTTTGGAGTTATTTTCTCTCATCCAGGAAAGGGGGCAGTCTTCCTCTATATTCACAGCAGAACTTACTGCAATCTTGACTGCCCTCAACCTTCTTCTCCTGAAGATTGATGTGTCTTACATAATTTATTCAAACTTTCTAACTGTCCTTCAAGTGATAAATTGTTTTAATCCTGACCACCCACTGGTTAGATTAATCTTAGAGTGGCTCTGTCTATTGAGAAGCCAAGGTCACACTGCAATTCTGCTGGGTCCCTGGCAATGAGGCGGCAAATGCTCTCGCTAAGGCATCCACATCAAGACCAGCAGCAACCTGTCTCACAATACCAGCATGTGATCTCCGCCCTGCCACCCACCCACCATACCATACTTCAGGCATGGAGAGAACAGTGGACCGCGTTAGATGGAAACAAGCATCGATTTGTGGAAAGATAGGAGTACAGTGGTCTGACACACCACCTGCAGGTGGTGGTTACACATCTCCAGGTGGGCCACACCAAAATTACTCATAGGCACCTTATGGGGAGACGTCTAACCCCTCTACTCCGGTCGATTTCCGCCAAATCTCTCTAATCTACTGCATGTGAGAGTTGATGGAGAAATTGGTAAATGTTAGTCTAGCCTTTTTACTGGACAGCGGAGGCCACCTATCTTGTGCAGTATGCAGCTTCCATAAGTCCACTCCCCTAGGATCCTCTGCTCTGACTGGAAAATGCCGTCTGCAAGGCCTTCCTTTGTAGACAGCACCACACTACGGTGTTTATTTGATGGAGACTCTCCACATGATGTGGGTGAGGGGATGCCCCCTGAATCCTTATTTCTGAGTTTTGTGATCTTTGTTCATTCAAAGCTTGACTACGGATGTGACTTTTATGCATCCGCAACCCAGCATATATTGAAGAAGGTAGACTCTATCCACCAAACCGGTCTCTGACTGGTGCCTTCCGCACTTCCCTCATCGAGAGCCTACTTGTCGATGCTGTGGCGATGACACTTGCTTTGCATCCTGCACAGTGCATTATGATCCTGTACATGCGAGCCCAGCACTGCCTTCAGTGACCACTGCTCTCTCTCTACATCTGTGGCCGATCTCAACAGTGCCTATGCAGCGAGACATTCATACCCTAAGCCCTTTGGTTTTAGGATTAGGAAACTCCTTAGAGAGCTCGTTGCAGCTCTCAGGCCAGTGGCGCATCTGGTTCTGCCCAGGATGGCACTGGAGGATATCACCTTTGATTAATTGTTACCACGCCTCTGCTTCCAAAGCTTCTACAGTGCTGGGATTATTGCTTTTGGCCTTTTTGGAGCACACTTCGTGTCTCTGGATCTGTGCTAGTTTATACAGATGGCTCCAACTTCCAGGAGCGGGTCGGTTTCCACACTGTATTTCCTCCTTTTGAACTCAGCTGGGCTCTACCATGCTCTTTGTCTGTCTTCATGGTTGAGCTGGTTGCAATACAATGCTCAGTACTGGAGATAATGCATTGTGCCTGTTCCGGAGACTGGATTGTGATCTTTAGTGACTCACAAAGTGCCCAGAGTGCTCTTGGGGCATTGGAATCTCCACACTTCCTGGTTCTTGGTATCTGTGATGCTACAGTTGCTGCAAGCTGGGTGGATTTTGAGATTATCTTCTGCTGGGATCCTGGTCATGTGTTAATAAAGGTACTGAAAAGTCTGCGAGGATTGGTTGACCAGACCAGTGTTTGGCTCTTCCTCACATCGACATCAGGACAGCCCTCCAGGCTTCTTGGCAAAGAAGATGGCTCAGGGGAACTTAAAGTTGCGTGTCATTGCGCTGCAACTGTTCCCATAGACCTACCCCCCTATGCCACAGTGGCTTTAGATCACTTTCTGAGAATTGGGCACACGCTGCCATTTGATAGATGCTCACCTGCACTTTATTGCAATGACTAAGTTGTACCCTAAACTGTTTGGCACATTCTTATTGAATGCCCCAGTCTGGGTGATCTTCATGCACCTTTCCTGTCCCGGTACCGGGATGAGTGGGGTTCCTACCACTTGTCTGTTGTACTTGGGATGGGTTTGTTTACACAGACTTGTAGACTATGATGATTTTTTGGAGGATGCTAGCCTCCATTTTATTTAGCTCTATTTGTTGTTGGCATGTTTTTCTCACTTCCATCTTCTTCTCTTCTCTCTCTTTTTTCTTCTTTTTTTCAAGTTATAGAATAGAGTAGGCTAGAATTTTAATTCCGGTGGCTTAGGCCCTCAAAGGGCTAATTTCTTCATTCCTTCTTTCTCCATAATCTTATCTGTTACCATTTAATCACACTAGTTTTGAGATTGCTATTCACACATTCTTGATTTCCTGCCTCGATTATTGTAACACACTTCATGCTGGATTCCATGCATCAGCACTTAAACTTGTTCAAACTTTGCAACCCACGTTGTTCTCTCCTCGGGTCATTTATTCTTGTGCAACCCACTGCTCTGTAATTTGTCCTGGCTGCACTCTCCTGCACCTTACTATGATGACTGTTGTCCCCTAGATGGTTCGGCATTTTCAGGTTGAGTGTCCCCAGTCTGGGAATCATCAACACATTACCCATCCCAGTACCGGGATAAGCAGGGTCACTACCACTCGTCCTTTGTACTCAGGACGGATTTGTGCACACGCATCTGTGGACTTTTTGGAGGAGACTGGCCTCCTACATTTTATTTGATGGTTATTGCCTCCCCCCATATTGCTGATCTTTGCTTCATTTTTTCTTTCATTTTGCTTGTTTTTGCTTTGTTTTCCTTTGTTTTTGTCTAGTTTGTGTTTTGTTCTGTGCTGTTTTTAATGTACCCTAACAATAAACTAAAATTAATTATGGCGATTTATGCTGTTGGTGGCAGTTGCCAGATGGCGACTGCCTTGAAAAGCACCTTACACAATTATATATTGGATTTGGCTCTGGTTTGAATTGTTAATGACTGCAACCTGGTTGCAGGATGTTGGGTTTCCTTGGTGTAGATTGCTCTTGGATTTTGTGGAGGATGGTATATCCATTTAATGGTGTATGGCCTAAGTATGGCAGAGTGCTTTGTTTTACGTCTCTTTTTGCCTCTACTTATGCATTTATTTATCCACATCTCCCTGGTATGCTTAGCTGAACAATAGTGTGTCTCCAAGTATGCCTCCCCTTTCCTGCTCTCCATTTTACATCATTCCACCATTCAGTATTCCACTTTTGTCTTTGCATTTCTAGCTCACTTGCTCTCACTTCCCTAAACATCTGCTATCTCCATGTATATCCCTCTCCTGCTGCTTGCCCCTACAAGTGAGTGTCAGGTGTATTATGGCCAACAATGCTGTAGCTGACATCTGAAGTTTGCAGCCCTCTTGGTCTTAACACCTGCAGATGGTTCCCCAGTTATATATCATTACACTTTTCACTTTATTTGTGCTCAATGTAATTTGTCATAAAGTGTAAGCACAGAAACTTACCACTTTCCATACTCATTCTCACCAGGTGTACCAAAAGCTCCCATCACCCTATCTCTCATCCTCTCGCCCATTGGTCTTTTCATTTTCACATACATAATTCTCAAGCTCACACATTCAACCCCAACCATTTCATCATGTGACTCCTCACCCAATGTCACTGGCTTATCCCCACCATTCATACCTGCTAATCGCACTCAATTCAGTTCATCCTGCACAAACTCTTTATTATCCTTGATGTTCATCTTGCCTAATTGAGCTTTAATCTTGTGCATTTATTATACCTACTACCGCTCCCCTCTGTTCTCACATTCTATACACCTATTCACATCCTGGCATGGATTGTATTAACTCACTGTGGTCCACAAGAATCTTGCTCATAATTTACCTTTATTTTTTTCTCTTCTGCCATGTTAGTCTCCCCTCCCCCAAACTTGTTTCTTTGATGGCCTCTCTTTTGGACCTTAATGAATACACCTCTGGCCAGGACCCAAGTGAGGAGAGCAGTAGCGAGGATGTGTCTGTAGAAGAGGCTCCCCCGCAGCCCCCACCCCGTACAGACTCCCTCACACGTTCGATGCTAGAAGCAGAGCTCCAGGCCAACAGCGTTAAAGAGGATGACCCCACCGTTGCTCCATCGTCCTCCTCCTCAGATGACGATGATACTGATGGGGAGATCCCTCCAATTGTTGAAGATGACCACCCAACTGTGGAGTCTTTACCTACTGTCCTTCAAGGTATGTTCATTGCTTAGGTACTCATCTTTATTCATTTCTCTTTAAATCATAAGAGGTCCACTGGACTTTCTTCCTTAGTCATTAATCTGTGCCTAAGTGATTCCCATGCTTTTGTACCAGGTTCGATTCCCAGTGAGAATGGACACAAAATGCCTTGTCCTCGGAATTTATGTTCATCATAAGTGGATGACTGGCAGTTTAGATTTTTCACTTCTCAACTTCACTACTTTTGTACAAAGTTCTTTTCAACCTTTTGTGGCGGGAGTTGGATACTCCCATCAATAAAAATATATTTGATGTGGTCAAGGGCAAGGTGACCCTACAAAATTGGTACCCTTAGTTTGTTAGATTGTGTTGATTTGTATATCTCTTGCTCAATAGTTTGGGGACTTTCTTGCAAATAGCTGTTTTAAGTTTGAGAACCAACAGAGCAACTGTTTCTATACTCTTCCCATCAGTTTCTTCTTTAGAAAAGATTTTTTCAATAAAACTTTTTCCCAATTAGGAATAAATACTAGTATATTGATAGCTTTATTTGAAGATGAGTTTCAGAAGTACAACTTCCATCCTCGGTCTAAAGGTACTGACGAGTTTTGCTTATTTTTTCATCTATGATGAAATGGGTCCTTTTGCAGATTTGAATACTGCTTTAGGGCGTCCTTTGCCCCAGGAACCTTCGGAGAGTGCCTCTAGCCCTGACCTCACTTCACACACACCATCAGAAAGCAAGAAAAATGCATGGTAAGTTCTTAGAAATGTGTAATCAAATACCGCAAGTATTGTTTTTCAGGTTGACTCTGGCAATTGCATGAAACTAAATGTTGAAAGACTCATTTACTTTTAGGGATAACATTTCTCTTTACACCCTTCTGAGGCTCTCTGGCAGTTCAACCCCACTGATATTCCCACCCCTTTATACTTTGGTTGGGGCCCATCCCAACCTCTTATACTGGAGAGGGGATTTTCCCCTCATATCTCTGGGTATGTGAACTTCCCCCTACCTCTTTGATCCATGTTGCCCCTCAATTACTGCCCAGGACTCCCCACCCCCTTGATTTTGCTGGAGTCACAAAGGGAACAGGAGGAAGCTTCTCAAGACCGACCTCCTAAGGAGAGCTATGAGTGGCCGACTCCTTTGGGCCCTACCTCACAGTTTTGCCCTTTGTGAATCGTGATGTTCTTGGCGGTTGGCATACTGGCCGGCTTGCCGCCTTTTCCCATTCAAGCCTCGCAAACCTAGAATAGGCCATGAGATTTTTTTTTTTAAGATGCCACTTGGCAACTGCCTACCAGTGCAAAGGTTGCTGTAATTACTTTACTGCTAGGTTATATTAAAAAAAGAAGCAAAAACCAAATAAAAATCCAAAGCAAAAAGGCAAGAAGTAAGCACGCTCCGCCGTCGGGAGGGGGGGGAGGGGACCTCACCCAAGCCCATGAACATGCAATATTGCAAAGTCAAATAAAATGGAGCCAGCTACCATTTTTTTTGCCAAGCACCCCGGAGGGCTGCCCTAATTCCTGCTATGTAATTGGTGTCAGGAAGCATGAAATTCTGCACTGGTCGCCCAGTCCTTGCAGACTCTTTGCACCCTCATCGTCCTGGTCATTTCATTCCCTGCAATTCCCACATATCCAGGAACTCGACAGAAGATAATCTCAGCATTCACCCAGTTCACGGTAACCGTGACATCACAGATGACCTGAGAGCACTCTGGGCACTTTGTGGGTCGCTAAAGATCAGAATCCACTCTCCAAACCTGGCACGATGCGTTATCTCCCGTACTGAGTGGTGTATTGCAAACAGATACAGCACCTAGTAGGCCCCAGCTGACTTTAAACATAGGGAATAAGGCGAGGAAACACTGACTCCTTCCCCCTGCCCCTTCATGAGACTTGGAGCCATCCGTAGACATGGATCCATTGTGACATGAAGTATGCTTCAAAAGGGCTGAACACAATACTCTTGACATTGTGGTGGAAGCTTTGGGAGCATAGGCATGGTAACTAATAGTCAAAGGGGGTACACTCCAGGGTGATATTTTTTCGACAGAACCAGAGGCGCTACTGGCCCAAGAGCTACACCGACCTCTTAAAGCAGTTTTGTAACCCTAAACCTAAATGGCTTAGTGTATGACTGACGTCTCTAGTTGGAATAGGTACTATCGAGATCGGCTGCGGATGCAGTGAGAGCATTGGCGATGGATGGAGTTACAAGGAATCTCAGTACTTCAAAAGGTTTTACAACCCATCCCGAGGAGGTACCGTTAAAAGGTTACCGGGGATTCACACTAGTGTGTGCAGCACCTTGTCTAACCGACTTTTGAACTGCTCAACTGAGTAACTGTTTACCACATCCATTCACCGTTTTTCCAAGTGTTGCAGATTTTATAGGTGAAAAAGCGACCATCCTTGTCACAAAAGTAACGAGGAGGATTAAGCTTCCACCCATGGTTGAGAGTGACATTCTCGTTCAAGCTAAAGAGATGCCTATAGTCAATGTTATCAAATCCTTGAAGTATTTTGAAAACCTCTCTTAACTGTCCTTGCAATCAATCTCCCAGTTTCCAGAGAAAAGAGCCTCAAAGCCCGGAGACTTCTCTGGTAGGCCATGTGTCTAATGGCGGGAATAAGTCGTTGCATGTCTGAACTCGTTCTAGCTTCTGCACATCCATCCTCAAGCTCGTCGACCAGAACTGGACAGCGTGTTCCAGTTGGGAGCGAACTAGAGAATTGTAAAGTGACAAGGCTATTTCTTTGTTCCGGTAACGAAACTGTCTTCTTTTCTACTTCAATACACTGCTTTGAGGTCGCTACTAATAAAAACGCCCAAATCTTTTTCCAATTCTATAATTCCTATGTCATGACCTACAAGAGAATAGTCTGACCTCTGTTTGCATGCCCGATATGCATAATTCTGGGAGCGCCGAGCTCATACGTACAGGCTAATTGTGCACTGTGCACATTTCAGAGCGAGTGGTATCTTCCCAGAATCGACAAGTAGGCTCTCAATGGGGGATGTGTGGAAGCCACCGCTCACCAAGCAGAGAGTGGTGTGATGGATCGAATCCACTTTCCGCAATACACGTTCGCCTGCAGATGCATAAAACTTGCATCCGTAGTCAAGCTTCAAATGAACAAAGGATCAATATAAAAAACAAGGCAGCATCCCTATCAGCTCCCTGGGTGCTGAATGTCACAGAATGAAGAATGTCGATGGTGCATGACAAGAGGCCCTAAGGTGAACCCTGTTTAAGAACAGGGTGGAGCCATAGATGGCGACAGAAGTGCCACCACCTTACTCCTAGCCAAGGAAAACCGAAACATTTCCACCGGCATAGCAAGAGATGCAATTCAATGCTTATTGGTGTTGGTGCTGTCTATAAAGGAAAGCCTCGCAGACGGCATTTTCCAGTCGGTGCAAAGCATCCCATGTGGAGTGAAACTTCCAGAAGCTGCACTGTACAGAAGACAGGTGGCCTCTGCTGTCCAGGAAAAAGGCTAGTCTAACATTTACCAATTTCTCCAACTTGTTCATGCAGGAGGTTAGAGGTTGGGTGAAACCGGCTGGTGTAGAGTGATCTCTCCCTGTTTTGTGAAAAGCGAGCACATTAGGCATTCGCCAGGAGACTGGGAAGTACTGTCCATCCAGATCTTGTTCAACACATTTAATAGAAAGGCCATGCCTTGCTTACTTAGCTTACGCAGCTTTACTAACTCCGGAAGACGGCCTCATGACAACCTTTAGGGGTGTTGCCTCCTGTGAGTTTGACTTGGTGGAAGCGTGCAGCTATCTTCCCTTACCGGAAACAGTCATGCTGAGAGAGGGGGGGGGAGCCCTGCTTTGTGCCGCTGGCTCTACTAGGGAAGTGCCCGGGTATTGGGATAAAACCTGCAGAAGGGTTCCAAATGGGTGTGGAAACGACCCTGAGGGTAGGCATGAAATGGCCAGGAGCAGAGGTGTCTTTTTTTAACATTGAGGCGTAAGACATCCCAGGCAGCGTTGGGCGTGTCAGGAACAAGTCCTTAGTCTTGGAGAATGAGAGAAATTCTCCAGCCTCAATGTCCATGATATACGCAGCGCACAAAACTAACAAGGCACATTCAGGTGCAGGGTTTTTTTTTAGCCTCCATCTTCCAACTCCCCCCCCCAAAAAAAACAATAAGAAGCATGTGCCAGCTTTGGAGTGAGGCCTGCCTTCACCCTGGTGCAGGATCATGCAACTAACACCGAAGAGTCAAATAAAATGGAGAAGGCCAATCTCCTCCAAGAAGTCAGAGTCCACAAATCTGTGTGCACGAATACATCTCAACCACAAAGGACAAGTGGCAGTGACCCCGCTCATCCTGATACTGCGACGGATAAAGTACAGATGAATCACCCAGACTGGGACATTCAACAAGAATGGGCCGAACAGTTTAGGGAATAAAGCAGTCGTCACAATTGTGAGTGTGCCAAATTCTGAGACGACAGAAAGTGACCTAAATCCTGCAGGGAGGGGGGGGGGGTACCCTGTTACATTTGGTACCTGGATGAGCTGCACATCCTCTCATCCTGAGTGAAAATTAGGGAGTCGCTGCTGTCACTGGGTTGACTTGAACACCCGATGGGACCTGGGAAAGTTGTTGATGTGCTTTCTCCTCACGGCACAACATTATCCTTTTTAGTATTATTTATTAATTTTTATTAGTAGTATTAGTATTACTCCTTTTCTATGCCTATGGGTGCAAGGGACTCCCCCTCACCCCCTTCTCTGGAGTCGCCCTTGCGTGACTCCCTCTTACTAGCGGCAGTCCACCCTTTACTTTTGCAGGGGACTTCCAAGAAAGCGTGTGTTTCCTTCTTGCCTTTTTGTTTTGTTTTTTTTATTTTTGTTAGCCTTTGTTATTTTTTAGCATTGTTATTTGCATATTATTTGTTTTTTAATATAGCCTAGTAATAGGCTGGGTCGAGTACGGCGATGCCCAAGTAGGCACTCGCCAGATAGGCTCCTGGTGGGGATGAGAGGACCTTGGTGTTGGAGCATGATTACTGGCATGAGCAATCTACCTCCCAATAACTCCTGCCTGTTCTTCTAACCAGTGGAAGAGCTCCCCTCCCATCACCTTGATTGAGAGCCACCCCCATTCAGCTCTCCACAATGGAGGCTGCCTAACCCCCTATTTTTTCCCAGGGGCGCCTCACAAATTGTTGCAGTGGGGAAAGAGCTTCCTCTTCTAGTCAGGCTCTACCAGGTGTTGTGACTGTGTTGAATGCCAAGCTGGTTGCAATACACTGCTCAGTATGGGAGATTGCGTTGTGCCTTGTTTGGAGACAGGATTATGATTTTTAGCAACTCACAGTGCTCTGAATGCCTTCTGAGCATTAGGATCTCTGCTCTGATTGCAGTATACATTACACTATGCTGCCGCAAGCTGGGAGGATGTCATGGTTGTTTTCTGCCGGGTTCCTGGACATGTAAAGATTGCAGGAAATGAGGGTACCAACTGGACCTGTGTTTTGCTCTTGCTCACAATGACTACATGGCAGGAATTAGGTCAGCCCTAAAAGTTGCCTTACAAATGTGATGGGAGATGGACAATGGAACCCTAAAGTTTTGAGCTATTGTGCCGTACCTTTGTATATACCATATTTCCCCCCCCCCAATGTCTTGATGGCTTCGGGTCACTTTGTCATCTTCAAATCGGTCACACTTGCAGAACGCAGCTGTATTTAAGGAAATGCTCTCCTGCACACTATTGTAATGACTGTGGTACTCCAGACTGTCAGGCACATTCTTGTTGACTGTCCCAGCCTGGAAGTCTTTCTGCATGGTACTGGAACAAGCGGGATCACCACCACTTGTCTCTTGTACTCCATGCACACCAGATTGTAAACTAAAGAAGTTGGCCTCTTCCATTATATCTAATTGTTATGGGGTGCTTGCTCAGGCCCCAGAGGGAGTGGGACTCCTTCTAGCACCTGATCTTTGTTTTTCTTTCTGTTGGTTTTTGGATATTTGTTTTGTTTTTTTAGTAAAACAGGAGAAGCTTGCACTTCACATGCAGACCTTGGGGCTGTAGCCTATCCCCTCTAGCTCTGCCAACTGTTTTTTTTTTATTTCTAAAGGTTTCCAGTACATATTTCTTAATAATTTACTCTTTGTCTAAGCTTTTTTTCACGTCATTGCTTATTTTCAAGGCCTAAAGGCAAGAAAAATACCAGAAAAATTATTGTGAAATATAGAAAAACAATCCCCAAGACCTTTTTTTATCTAAATTTACTATAATAATTTCATTTTGCATTACTCATTTTTAAGGGCCATTTTCCTTGTGCTGAAAATTAAAATTGAAAATCTATTTTATAGAAATAACTTTGATAAAACCAAGTTGAATATATGAAAAAAATATATGTCTAAATTATAATTAATTTTATGAACTTCACCATTTGTAATTCCTTTAAAAAAAATTCTGAAACATTTAATAATTATATTTATTTTTTCTCAATTTCCCCATTTTGTTTTTAAAAATTCCAAAGTTAAAATATACTTATATGGATAAACTAATATCAAAACTTTAGTCCATGCTTATCTACATATACCCCAAATTTCCTCTTTATCTATTATGTAGAAACATTTTTTTTTTTTAAAGAAAAAAAAAATATCCCTGAAAATTCCCTAGTTAAAATATAGTGTCATAGATAACTAAATCGTAAGTTTAAAAGTGATGATGGCAGGCACCAAATGGGACCTCCCTTAAAATAATTCTTCATGTCTTGGAAGGTAAAGGGACTTCCTCATTACCCCTTTCTCTTTAGGAACCATTCCTGAGTGGATCCCTATTAGCCTGGAGGTGGACTCACCTTTGCTTTCAAAAGAGCCTGTCCATAAAATAAGGAGTGGTCATGGAAAAGGACCACTAAACATCCCGTTTGGGGGACTCTCAATGGCAGACCCCTGTGAATTCTGTTGCAATATTGCGACCCCAGACTCGCTGATGTGAAGGAAATTTGACATCTATGGTGTACCTACTGTCTTGAGGGGACATGGGGCATGTCTACATGGAGGACTAGGGAATGGTACTAAGATGCTCCTGGTGAGGGGAGGAGCCTAGTGTGTCTGCTGATATGGTTCCCTGCAGGGGGGTATTCTGTGTAGCAGGCTACACTTGGTATCTGGAGGAGTTGCGTGTCATCCCAGCCTGAATACAAATTAGGAAGGCCCTCTCACTGGGTTGTCTTGAACTCTATGATGGGGCCTGTAAAGTTATTGGTGCTCTTTACCCTCACCCCAATTCAGCACTACTTTACCTTTTTGTTAGTATTATTATTATTAGTATGATTTTTATATTATTTGTTATTAGTATTGATAGGTATATATTTTATAATTATTTATTGATTAGTATTATTGATATTTTCTGTTATTATTTACTATTATTATTTAGTATGATTTTATATTATTTGTATTATGATGCACTTATTATTTATCGGTATTTATTATTAATTATTGTTATTAATATTTATTAGTTAACATGTTGACTGTGTCTGGCAACTCTTAATGAATTTTCCTATCGTGTTGCCCTTAAGTGCATTTTTCAGTCCGTGTTTCTTTGGACTTTGATAAAAGAGGAGGTGAGTTGCTTTATCTTTATGAAATATTTAGAATGGTAATGAAAAAAATGTGGTACACATATAGCATAATTTGTCCATAAATGTAAACTTCAGGTATCATGAATTGTACCATCCATGTACCAACAAATTGTTGGTATGCGGATGGTACAAATTCTGTTGAAATTCTGAGATCTCTCTATCTCAATTTGGACCATGTGATTATCAATAAAATTAGTTTTATATAGGTTTCTCTGTCCATGACTGTTAATATATGTATATATATTTATACATTTACAATATTTTTATTTATATTTTTTTATTTCATATGCAGATATGGATTCCCTTAAAGTTCTATGGCAGAAATACAGCTCAGAGTGACAGCGACTCAGGTGACGATTGCACCCATGCCATGAGTGAAGATGACAACAATACTGAGTCAATTAGCAGTGATAATAATGACACTGATATTGATGAAAATGAGGAAATGGACATTGCTGAGTCAATTTCTTTTGAATGTATTTGGAGTGAAGTTCAGTCAAAAGAATGACAATTTCAATTTACAGGTAAAGAAGAATTTAAAATTAGGCTTGAAGTTAATGAAGTTTCTAGACCTCCTAATCCTATCGATATCTATAATTTGTTTGTAACAAAAGATGTCACGCATAGATCTGATTGTAACTGAGACAAATAAGTAGGCCTCGCCAAATGATTAATGATGCTCAATTGACTCGCAGATCTGGGTTAAATGCATGAAAAGATACCACCAGTGAAGAAGTAAAAAAATTAATTTGAATTATTATTTATATGGGATTAGTAACTAACCTGAGCTTTCTCTATATTGGTCAAAAAGTATAATATATGCTGATCCCTTGGTTCCAAAACTAATGATGAGGGAAAGATTTGAACTGTTGTTAAGATTTCTGCATTTTAATGATAATACTGAAATATTGGCACTACAGGACAAATTGCACAAAATATGACTGCTAATTGAGTTTCTCACCAAGCAGTACAAGGATGTATTTAATCCAGGTGCAGAATTTGTAATAGATGAGGGTATGGCTCCCTTTCAAGGAAGATTGGGATTTAGGAAGTTCATGTAGGCAAGCATAATGAAATGCAAGGCCTCAATGCAATAGTGTCTTTATCTGTGAATTTAATGGGCAGTCTTCTAAATCATGGTGCCACTCTTTATGCAGGCAACTATTACTGCTCAATGGTATTAGCAGAATATCTCCTTAAAAATAAAATATACTTATGTGGCACTCTAAGGCCAAATAGGAAATATTTATCTATGCAAAGAAGTGACTAAAGTAAAGTTAAAAAAAAATGAAATGAAATGCATTCATAATAACTGGTGAGACAAAAGAAATGTGCTAACAATATCTACAGTGCCAGAACATGGAGGCGGTCTTGTTCCCTCTGGCAAAAAAAATAGAAATAAGGAAGAGATTCTCAAACCTGAAAGTGTCTTAGCTTATAATAAAGCAAAGAAAGGGGTTGATGTATCAGATCAGTTGACTTCTTATTACACACCCCTTAGAAAAACAAAAAAATGGTATAGAAAATTAGCTATAGAACTGCTTGCTGGTACCTCAGGGATAAATGCTTATTTCTTATACAACCAAGTATTTTACAGCAAAGGGCATGAAGCTGCAACATTTTAGAGATGCATTACTACTTTCACTAAGAGGACTTCTAAATGAAAATAATAAGGCAGGAAAAGATTTATGTTATTGCAGGAAAAAGAAGTAACCATGCTCTCTGTGAGAAGGATGGACCAAAAAATAAGACACAAAAAAGATGTGGTTGCTATGAAAAAGTTTCTCTCAGTGAAGGGTTTGAAATCGCAAGAAATAAGGCAAGTTGGGTCTCTACATTTTGCGAGCTTTGTGAAGGCTTACCACATCTTTTTTGCATTACATGTTTTGCAGAAACATGGAAGGATAAAACATTTGGATAGTAAATATTTTTTCATTTTTATATATATATATACCAGGCAAATGGCTTCACCGTAGGGGGAGCTTGCGCTTCACTACTAAGATTAACAGCCGTATGCTAAGAAAAATGTGAAATGCACTTTTATCAGATTTAATGCAGCTTTACAATTATTTATAAATTTATTATATGCAAAAGGCTAAAATGTAAAATACATAAAAAAGCAACCATGGTTAAATATTTATAAATTTTCGGAACTTTGCTAATTATAATAATTTTTGAAAGGAACTCTAAACTAAATTCCCCCCCATTTCAAAATATCACATTGCTAAAATATAATTATAGAAGAAGATATTTAAAAATAAATTTTCTGAACTTTAACATTTGTAATTCTTTGTCTTAAAAATTTCACCAAATTTTGATACTTATATTTATTTCTCAACTTCACCATTTTGCTTTTTGATATTATAAAAGAATTATTAGAAATAACTTTGATAAAAAAAAATGAGTCATAACCAAACTAAGATGAAATTATTATTCAAATACTCAAAAAATCCTCTTCTTTTCTGTTCCAATTTGTAAGGAAATACTGTATTTTAAGAATTAGTAACAATTAATTCCTATTATTTTTCATTTAAACATAATTGAATGAAAGATTTTTTATTTTTAAAATATAATTATTCACATATATTTAATTTACCCCTTTTAACAATTTAACAATATTATATAAGTAATCATTTGTGAAAAACTTACCTTAGTATTTTACATTTTAAAATAAAGTATAAAATTTTTCAGTTGTACCATGAGTGTTAGTACCAAGATGCCAGGACTGAAAATGTATGTTGGTACACAGGTGGCCCAATTCGCGGGTAACGTGTTAATATTATTATTATGGCTCTCCACTCAACCTTTTTTTCCTGCATTTTCACCAGAAGGAGTGTTCTCACCTGAACAGAGTTCGGTCTGGTACTTATGGTGCCTTGGTGGAGTGCATGCCATCCTGGAATCACCTAGCACCAGGGTATGCTGTTAATAGGTGATCACCCACCCTACTCGTTAGTGGACCTACCTATCTCTTCTTCTCCTTATTACATACCTTCTTACCCCTTTCCACACTTGCGTCTTCTTATGAGCCTTAGTTGAGTGGCAGTTTGTATACTGTGAGGTCTGAAAGCCTGTTGGCTTCGGCAAGTATTAGATATGGGGTCTGCTGGACCGTCAACTCTGCTCACCTTCCTCCAGTACACACATCAGGTGGCTATGTGGGCACCATCCTTTATGGTAAAGGTTTTAGGACAATTTTATGTAAATTGGTTGGCAAAGCCCATCAATGCTGGACTGAGACCGATTATATATAAATAATCATATTTGGGATTTTCTGATCCTATGGAGACTTTTCTCTTAACCTCATCATGCAGGTAGGTCATAGTATCTACTTTCCATGAGGCACCTTTTTTCTTTTTTACTCACATGGTGACAACAGAATGTAATAGTGGGTGAGCGCAGGTGCATAAAGATCTGCCTCCAAGCATGGCTGTGTCCTCCCTAGGTGTCGGGGGAGGATGCGGAAAATTGAGGCACTAATTCACAGTCTCCCCTCTCACCATCATCATGCACCAAAGGTATTTTTGTTCTGCCATCTTTGGAGCCACTCTTGGGCAGCTTCAACTATGAAAAGGAGGTGCGCCCCCCCCCCTCCCTTGTGTTTTCTCATGACCCCCCCAACCAATTACTGGAGAGGAGGCTTACTTCGCTACAAGGCCTACAGGTGCGGGGTTTCCCCCCTCATCCTCTTCTGTGTAGTCCCTGAGGACTCGTAAGGAGAGCAGGGAGGGACCTCCTACCCCAGCCGGTGCCCATGTAACAGCTAAGACCTTCTCCAACTCAGAGAAGGATCTTGCTGAGGTTTGTCCATGCGCCGGATCTTGGCCTGGTCATTGTCAAAATTGCAAGCGATCAGGCCAAGATCGACACATCCCGCCCCAAGGTGCCCCCATGTCTGGGATCCCAGACCAAAGCTAAAATCGCAAGTGTGCTGAACGGGGCTTTGATTACGTTGGGGCCCCTCATTGAGAAACTACCTGGCGTTTTTTATCCCACTGGCTTCAAACGCTTCCTGGTTATTCGCTCTACTGATTGCAGCATGTTGGCTATGTGCAACATGATCCATCAGAGGAGAGCATTAGCTAGATTGATTGGTAGAAAATCGGAGGGGAGCCTTCTGGCGAATGCGTCAGATCCATCCAAAACAGCCATGATTAGTGCCTTTCAGACACTTAATGGCACTCCATTGAGTGCGAGGCCCCACTCAACCATGAACTTCATGAAAGGAATGGTTTAGGAGAGGGAACTCGTGGACTACGCTGTAAATGACATCACCTTAGAGCTGGCTGACAATGGAGCAGTCAAAGTCGAGCTTGTGAAGAAAAAAAACAAGGAGTGGGCCTCGAGACCCACCCCTTCACTCTTCATCACATTCGACTGTGACAGGCTCCCTGAATCGGTGCCTACCAGTTGGTATCGCTACCGCGTGAAGGGCTTCGTGTACTACTGCCACTGCTTCGACTATACGAATCTCTCGTGTAGAAGTGCAGAGTCAGGCTTAGCCAAAGTTGCTCCAAGGCTGCACACGATAGTGGCTATCGTGTAAGGCCAAGTTTGTCAATTGCGGAGAGCCCCAACCCGCTTCTTCGAAGCAATGTGGTGCGTATCTCCTGGAGAAGGAAACCTGGCCGTTCAGGTTATGGATCGTCTTGCATTTCGCGAGGGTAAGGACTTGGTCCTGGTGCGCACTGCCTGGGACATCTTATGCCTCAATTTGACAAAAAGATTCCTTCTGCTCCTGGCCCTTCAAGACACACGAGCCCATTCATTTCTGTGCCAATCCAGAACCCTTCTGGAGTTTCTACTCCCCCCAGGCGCTTTCCTGGTAGAGTTGGTGGCACATAAAGTTTACACCCAGCCACGCGCCTTCATTGAGTCGTTAGACTCGTAGGAGGCAAAAACCCTGAAGGTAGTCATGAGGCTGTCCCTGGGGTTCCTAAAGCTGCCCCCCGAAAGGAGAACAGTAACAAAGGAGCTTCAGCTCCCACCCCCCACCCCACACACACACACCCAAAGCTGAGCTGGGTGGTTCTGAGACCGTGGATCCTCAAAAGAAGGGAACCCTGCCTCCGAGGCTGCTCCGCCCACCCAAGGTTTCGAGATGGAGGGAGGAAAATAGTGGCTCGGAGAGCCCAACCTCCCATGATAAGTCATCGAAGGCAACAGCGCCCGGAGTTCTGCCTCTGGGAAGCGTATGGCCATTCCCCTGAGGGTCTCCTCCGAGCTAGGCCCGGGGGAGCCATATTCCTTCGTTGGAATTGAAGCGGACTCCAGGCTAACTGGGAGGAGCTACGGGGGCTGGTCTCATCCCATTTCCCGTTAGCTATTTTTTTGTACCCTCTCAGGTTATGCAGGTTTTGGGACCCCACCACCACGGAGTGTGAGCTGGCCACGATGATGCACGATTTACATCATCAGCCGACTTCGACTGAAGGGACTTCCACCGTATCATAGCACGGTTTGCCAAAGCCCTTTCTCTTTCTTGGGAGACTATGCGATCAATTTCAGGGGTCAGATCTTTACCAAGCTGGAGATAGTTGTCCTAAATGTGGATGAGTTTACCTATCACTGCCCGAGAAACGCTTCATTTTCCTGTCTTGATCAATCTCTGTGCTCTCCGGATGCACACCCTGATTTTGGCTGGGGGATGGTTGATGACCTCCATGGTAATGATCATTTTCCCATTCAAATATCATTTGAATGGGCCGTTGAGTTTCCCCACAACCTCATCACTGTGGGCTTAGCTACTATTCCTACAACGTCTGTCCGTTTTGCACGCAGACCCCTTCTGTGGTGGTCAGACGAGTGTGAGGCGGCCCTCAAACAGAAGCGTTATACCTACATGCCCTATACCCGTCACCCGAACTATTTCGTCGAGCTAGGGCTAGGTTCCGGTATGTTTGAAGCACGCCCGCCGCTCCTCCTTGGCGGGCATTCGTGTCTTCATTTAATGGATTCGGGGCACGTTCTCGGAGGACTCCCCTCCCCTTTAGGGGAATGGGACTGCAATTCCCCACCACCACCACTTTCTCTGCATTCTCTAGCAGAGATGCCGCTCCGTCAGCATTATATGCAGGTCATGATGTTGCTGAAGGCTGCCGACTGGCCTTTACTCCCAGAGGCGGAGAACTCTTCAACAACAGGTTTGCATTGAGTGAGTTGCATTCCGCTTTCGTTTAGTGCGTGAACATAGCCGCTGGTCCGGGTGATGGCCTGTCTGCCTTGCTTGGCACTAGGTGAGCGAGGCAGGGCTTTTCTGCTCGATTTGTTCAGCATGATCTGTCCAGGGTCGCTGCCGCTTTTCCCTTCTACTCTGGATGAGTTTGTGCACACAGACCTTGGTGTCTGTCACCTAATGTGCCCTTAAAAAAATCCACTGCGAGCCATTTCTCAATTGAACCTACAGTTTAACTTGGGGTCCCAAGGACGGTTAACTTTGGCGTATGGCAGCAACCACAAAGTCACCCCCACCTGAGACTCCCTCCAATGACTAACCACATCCAATATGGCGTAACTTCAATCAACTATAAAGCATGGTTTCCACTATCCTAGGCTTGACCCCTTTTGCCTAAGGAAAGGTGTGGGGTCCAATTGGTTTTGGTTGTGTCACTTCTGAGATTAGATATTCAGTCATCGTCTGTACTGAGGTATCCTGCACATGGATTTAGTTCTTACCCTGGAGTTTCTCTGGTATTTGTATGGTCTTTGCTGATTATAATACGTCCTTTGATGTTGATTTGTTATTGCAATCTGTCACCTTTACCTTTTGTACTATTATTTTTCCATATATCCACCTTTTTCACTCATTGGTTTCTCCCTAGTTTTCCTTGATCAAAAATGCTTTTGTTGATTACTTCGGGTTTTGTTATCAATCATAAATCCACTGTGAAATGTTCTATTGATTGTACATTGCCAGTGACCATTATCGTACTAATTATTTCCACCAGTAAAAGGACATTTTGCAGGTAACTTTTGGTTCTATCAATTTTGTAAGACTAGTTCTGAAATGTATTATTTACCTCCTATAATAGTGTGATGCAAATCCACTTCGTCTATCGCGTTTAATATTACTATGGATCTGATCCTATGAACTTATGACAACTTGTGTCTATTATCTGACAAAAGAAGTGAGAAGACATTGAGAGATGTTGAGTCAGGCTTGAATCTACTTGCTTGTCACTCGTGGTGGATTTTAATTGTTCCTCCTTTGCCTTCGCCATAAGCGTGTGTATCAGCAGCAGCATCAACACGGCGGTGCTGTGTGGACCTTACTCGAGTGACCCACCCTCTCTTCCATCTTCCTCCGATCCTACGAGCGACGTCAGGAGACGACTTCGACAGGCGCGCGTCGAAGCGACCTCAGCCAAGGTGGCCTCAATCAAAGAAAAATCTCGCGACGCAGAGCGCTGGCATGAGCGAAAACGCCTCCTGACAATGCCACTCTCCGTATGTGCAGCGGCAATCCTCGTTATAGGCATCGGGGGTGGAATTTTATACTATTGCAATAAACAGCTACAATCTTAAGGCCTTCCTCCTTCATATTCCACTCCTCTCCCCAGCCCATTGCATTCTATCACATTTAAAAAAAAATATATATATATATTTTGCAGGGGTCTATTGAGAGAAGTTCTCGTTTATCTTTGTTGTTTATGGTGAGCAATCTGAGTCATATGTCAATTCATTTTCCAAGTGTTCCTTATGACCAAAAACCTGTATGTGTAGAAGATGCAACCTCCTAATTCTCTACCTTTACCCTTTAAGTGCCAAACAATTGCAAAAAAGAAATTGGTTATTTTTTCTAGTAGCTTTTACATGACACATGAAGAAAAGTCGGCTGGTACCGCCATAGCTGCTATCTAAATATCTCCCATGAAATGAGTATGATTACTGATAAACTATAACATCGTTTAATTTAGCTTAAATTTATCATTAATCATTTGATGCTGATTCTTATTATTGGATGGGATTGACAATCTCGGTTTAAATTTCCAACCTATGACAAAAATTTTAGTTGCACAGCTGAGCTGCTTAAATAACTGATGTTGCATAATGTGGCCTGTTCTTAGGTCGATTAAAAGCAATGGTTTAGCCACTTACATTTCATAACATTATTTCCCTTGCTTATGCCCATGATTTTCGCATTAGTGAGAAAGAATGATAATTATCCGAGGTTGTTTGCTGTCGACTCCATCACTTCATGCTTGTAAAAGGTGAAAGCATACTTATGCAAAATTGAGCTTTGAATATATGATTTTATCACAATTATTTCGGATGCAATCTTAGCAATTTGGTTGAAGTAAAACTACTATTAAAATGCACAATTTTGAGCAATACAACAAGTTTTGATGTTTATTTTCGAAATGTCCAAGTTGTTGGTCTATCAGATTGTTGTGTATTTTGAGGCTATCTCGATATATTTTCATTAGTTGTTTGCCCACCGTAATCAATCTGCTATTTCCCCCCCCCCCCTTTTATCGTTAGGAAACTTTATAATATTCAATTCTTATATATTTTTTTTTATTTTTCAATTGCATCGCTCAAAAATTGAGCTATTGAAGTTTCCACAATAATGATCCATTCATGCAAATTTTCTATTAACCAAAAAATCGACCTTTTTTGTTTAATTTAATATTGATTAAGGTTCTTAAAAAGTTACTATCAACCTTTTATTCAAAACTCCATTTAGTAGAAAAGCCTCAAAGGTTATTTATTAATTGCAATAATTTTCTTAGAATTCATTATATCATAATTAGATTTAAGAGTTAGTTACACTTTTAGTGCATCTGCAGATCTGTGATTAAAAATTCCCAAAGATTAATACATCGTTTAAGTCATTGTTAAAATCTCTTTTCTCTATCCAACTTGACTCAGTCCGACCCCGATATTGTAGGGTCCCTGGTGATTTTTTTTCTCTTTCCGCAAGAGCTCATGCCCCCCCCCCTCCCCAAGTGGGAATTCGTATGCATCAAATAGGATTAAAATAAAAGTAGGAGATTTGATGTAATTTAAAGATAGAATATAAAATAGCCCATTTTAAGTTGTCATAGTTGGCAAGTCAATGCCCAATTATAGGCCTTTTAACGCCTCCCCGACTATTTCATAATCACATTTAGTCTTCTATGATAACACGACTGACTTTACAGTGGTTTTTATTACTCTCGCACCACAGTCCTATTTCCACACTAATTCAAGTTAATTCTTTTGTCCTGTCATCACTTGACGCATTTCTAGAAAGTACTTTACCCAATTTCTTAAGAAAATTTGATTTTTCTGATAAAATTGCTTCAATTCCATAGTCATAACAAAGTCCTTCCCATTTTTTTAAAAATTGGCATGTTGAGATTTTTATTTATTCCAATGCAATGCATCATTGAAAGTTATGAACATTTAATTAGCAAGGTCATGTTTTTCCAATTTCAAAATCTGACTTAAACATCTAAGCTTCAGTCTGCAAATTGAGTCATAAACATTTCATAACCGTCAACTAGGTCAATTTTGACCATCAAAGTGATTTGAGTCTAGTTTTTGACCGATCTAATGATCAGTCTTTTTATCTTTTTACTAAAATTTTCATTTCATAAACTTAGAGTACAAGTAGTCACTTTTCCAATTTAGTTTCCATTAAAATCTTAAGAAGAAGGCATAAATGAAGCTTGGCCTTATTTCTTTTGCCTAAAAATGGACAATAAATCCATTTTGAGTCTTTGGTTGCTTCTGCTACTGACTAAAATATTGTATTCATTTATGCTTACGGATATGACTTAGAAATAGTTGATATAATTAATATAGGACAACAGTTATTTTTAAGCCTGTATTATTTGCTTTGTACTGGAATATCTAACTTTGATATTTAATTGTAGAAAAATAAACTCATTTCTTTGTGCGTTTCACCAAACTTGACTCAGAAAGTCCAGAGAGAGAGAGACGCTGCCCTAAAAGTTAACGAGCGTGTTTGAGTCGATCGCGTACGCACACATACACATGCATGTAAGACTTGCAGCAATACATGGGAAAGGAAACTAATTTGTTGCAGTTTTTACTTCCTCACTTTGCAAGGTGGTCTTACATACATGCTTCATTTTGATGCTATTTTCAATGTGAGTTGCCTCGGACCTAAACTGGCAAAGGTTTAGCGCATTAACTTTTTCATTATTTGTTTCGAATATTCTCTTTTTATGTGTCATAGACAATGTATTGTTTTTGGATTTCAGGGAGTTGTTTTTTTTAATACATATTTATAATATATATATCACTAATGGTACAACTTTTTTATCATAAAAGTAAGTCTGATACGATCAAAGTCGTCTAATAATAATATTTTTAGGAAATTCCCATCTGAATATGATATATATATATATATATTTTTTTAATGTCATCACATCTGTTTCGATGTAGGGGTAAGGTATAAATATTTTTAAGGAACATTACGCACCTCAGTGTGTATCTCTGGATGTTTACACATAATGTTCGAAATGGACAGAGAATTAGCAATTTAAATGAATGAGTTGTGTTAATTATGTAATTACTTGATTCCATTTTGGTAGTCTTTAATCAGTAAGACTTGGCTTGGTGACAAGCCAATGAGTTGGAAGGGGGGCTTATATATATTATATATATATATACTTATTTATTCGTTTCACCGTAATGTTAGAACTTTTGGTTCACTATATATCTAATGTACTACTCTTGTTTACTATTTATCATATAAGGGTTTGTATCAGTCAGGATAGTAAACTATTCCAACCTTGTAGTTCATTATATAATGTACCGTCGTAATTAATGACTCCTTTATTTTTATCATGTATTTATAATAAATATTTATCACAATGATTTTTGTTTCAATCAGTGGTATTACATCTTTTTGTTGTAACCATAAAACCTTTTATTCACACTAATACTCAGAGATCTTTATTATATCCCTTTGGTGCAAAGTATATAGAATTCTAGGGGTTTATAAAGGCTTGGAATTGAAATGGTTATTCACCATTCGCACTTAGACCAATGTGTAGGTCTTCGACATTCAGAGAGAAGTTATCTAGTTCCTCTGCCATAGTTTTATGTCTGACAGTTTTGTCACCCATTTGTCCTCATTCCTCTACTTGCTAAGTTACCTTCTTCCTTCTTCGAGTCGGAATTGGATCGTTTGACTCGCACTTGTGTTGCAGGGATAGTGGAGATGACGCTGTGCCTACCAAACGGCCTCGCATCTAACCAACCTGGTGGAGATGACCTTCCCATTTCTTCGCTTTGTACATCCAAGTTCCTCTCGAGATGGCCGCGTCCGTGAACCCATCCATCTCAACTCCCTCGAAGTTTTAGTTATTTTGGTGGCGCCTACCTTACTGATCGCCGCCATAACGCCAGTGAGGAATAATAATGACGCGAGTGTTATCAGTTCCACCAAGCTGAAATTGCGGAGGTTCAAGACCATTAACAAAGCGAAGGAGCTCGATTGTTAGGTTTAATACGTGTAATTATAGTTCTGATCGGTTAGTGCTTTACTATTTATTGGCTTTAGCAATGGTTAATCTAGATGTCTATTCTTCTATATATCAACAAATGGGACACGTTAACAAATGGTGCTTTAGTCTTCTGTACTTCAATAATCGATCACTTTACCCATGGTCATAATCTGAACTACTACTGACCTTGTGCTATTCCGGAACCTTTGATCTTGTCTAATCTAAGAATTGTAATTGGCTGTAGTTGTGTATTGACATTTTTATTCACTTTTTTTTTTCGATTGAACGACAAAAAGTCGAGCCATAGCTATACTGGTTCTGCTAAATATAATTGGTGAATCTTTATTAAATGTGCTGCCTTCAAGGAAAGTCTTACATTTATTATTATTTTTTTTCATTTCATCCTTAATGATTTTCCCATGTGAAAGATACAGACCCCCCATAATACTCTGGCTTCTTTGCTAGGGAATAGATTCGCTCTCTAGTTTGTTTCCCTTCAAAGCTTCATGCTCAGTTTACAGCCACAATGCTCCGCCAGCTGACTCAAGTGGGTGCTCTTTGTACACCTCAAAGGAATTTTCCTGGCCTAGGCCTGTTAGCGTTGGCGACATTTACCCTTATCCTATCTTTATCGTCCATTATTTGTTTATTCCTCTCCCTTTTTTCTGCTGAGTTTGTTCTGTTTGTATTACTCATTTATTTTTCTAATTATGAGAAAAACCAAATTGATTCATAGATCGGTATGATTTCATGAATATAATAGATGGAACAGATAACCTTCTTTGCCCTTTTGGATGTCAAATAATTGAATAGTCGCGCAACTGAATCCCTTGTATTAAATTAGGGAGATGAAAGGTATAGAATGTTGAGTAGGCTCATCGCAAAGATGTCGGGTACACAATGTCCTACGGTGAAAAAACGTGCACTAAAGAGAAAAAATAAACAACCAGCCCTTATTCGAATGCTACAATATCCTGCTCGGTTACGGTAGTTAACATTCCAAGGCTTCATTGTTTTGACGGACAAAAATGCTGAGCACTAATTGAACCTAGTACGTCGCCCTCGGTGAAAATATTGTGAGATGAGCTCTTAAGACTATTCTATTCTAGATATAGGTGTGTAGGAAAAGGGAACAAAAAAAAGAATAAAGAACCAAAGTAGAGCAGGCGAGTTGCGACCAGTTCCCTGCGTCGCCGGACCACTGTTTGCAAGCGTCGAATCAACTGCGCCATCCTGAGTCACAAGCCTCATTCGAGCAAAGCTTTTGAACCGCTCGCTTGCACTTCTCGTCACGCTACACAGCCCCCTCCTAGAAGCGCAGCGTATTTTGAAGAAATAAAAAGACGGCTTGGAAACGTTATCCAAGGGGGTATCGCTCCCCCTCCAGGATATGAACACCGAGAGAGAAATGGGTATAGGAAAAAGTGGCGAAAGAAAATGAAGAACGAAAGTTACGAACAGCTTCTTGCGTCGCCCGACCACTTTTAGGGAGCGGCGAATCCACTGTGCCATCCTGAGTCTCAAAAAAGACTCGTTCAAGAGAACCTTCTAAACCTTTCGCTTGCACTTCTCGTCAGGCTCCACTATGAACGGGCCGAAAGAGGAGAGAGAAGCGTCAATATGGTTAATTAGCTGTGGTCGTGTCATGTTGTAAGTCGGCATTGCATGGCCGAATGAGATTTGGTAGGCATAATGCAAATAGGAGGGCTGCAAAGATCAAGTGACACTTTGCTCGTGAGCTGCCCCGCCGTCAGCGGAAAAAACCTTGCAAAGTAGGATTCGGCGCAAGAAAACATGCTTTTGCGAAAAGGATCAGGTCGATAAGATAAGGAGGTGAAATCCACGCTATGAAGGGTAGAAGAGGAAGGCATCTGGATCGAAGCGAGCGATTCAGTTTTGAATTGAGTCAAAGGGATCTGGGGAATCGTGTGCCACAACATTTTCCGTGGACCTACTCCCTCCCCCCCCCACCCCTTAGTATAAAGCTTCGGGTAGTTTTCTTTTGCCTCAATCGGGTACACGCGAGACGCAACACATTTGATGGAGCTATTCTTTGAACCTTATTGTGATGATTGCTTGTTCTCCTAGACTGTCCGGCACAATCTTGTTGAATGTCCCTGTCTTTGATAGCTTCGCGCGTGCTACCTAGACGAGCTGGATCGCTACCGTTTGTCCCTTGAACTCGGGACGAGTTCGTGTACTTCTGATTGTGGAGTCCTGGAACGTCATATGCCTCAATACTTAGAAAGGCACCCTCTGCTCCTGGCCCATCCAGGTCAACGAGCACGGTTGTTTCTGCGCCCATTCGGAGCCCTTCTGCGGGCTCTACTCAACCCGGGCGCTCCCCTGGTAAAGTTGGCGGCAAAAAGGGTTCATACCCAGCCCCGGCTAAAACCCCCGTAAGGGGCGCGGCGATTTGCCATCCTGGCCGCCGTGCTGACGGGACTCAGCACTCCGTCCGGCCCCAGCTTAGCCTCCCCGTAAGGGGCGCGGCGATTTGCCATCCTGGCCGCCGTGCTGACGGGACTCAGCACTCCGTCCGGCCCCAGCTTAGCCTCTCTTCCTTCCTTCAAAACACTTGTTTCCTCTCTTTTCACACAACCTCTCCCACAACTTTCTCTGGTCAGCCTCTAATTTCACAGGGTAGATGCTGACCTTCCTTTCAGCCAACCTTCCCGCATCGGGGCTGAGGGGGGAGGGGACAATGTTCCCTAACCCCTGAGCTCCGGTCTGGGGTGGCTGGTTTTTAACTACCTGCTTCATCCCCACCCATACCTTCCTCACATCCCTTTTCCTCTCGTCTTCAAAATCTATCATTTATACGCCGTGTCTAAGGTGGAGCCGCCATGCCGATGGACTGCCAGGCCACCAGGCGGGAAGGGTGGTCCAAAATGGCGGCGCCTGGCTCTGCCGGGCTTGTAAGCACCTCTTGCAGTGCGGGCAACTGCAAGAGGTGATGAGCTATTGCGTCCCGTGGCAAAAATAGGGTCACCATGCCCATGGATGAATCAATAAAACCTAAAACCCCTTTAACTCCCCCTTGCTCATCGACGGAGCCGCCCTCGGGCAGCTCCAGCAAAAAACTGAGGTCGCCATTCCCTGTGCTTGCACAGGGGACCCTCCATATTTCTCTAACCGGAGAGGAGGCTTACTCCTCTCCTTCGCCTACGGGTGCAGGGGACTCCCCCTCACCCCTTCTCTGGAGGTGCTTTCGGGCACCTCCCTTTTTCCAGCGGCAGTCCCCTCTTTTCTTTCCAAGGGGACTGCCAAGAAAGCCAGCAGGCAGCCCTTAGCCAGCCGCTCCGCATCAAAGCGGCTCGGTAGGGCAAACCCCCTTAGGGGGGAGAGGGAAGCCAGGGTCCTTCGGTCGCTTCCCTCAAAAGACCTGCTGGCAAGAATTTTAAACCTTGCTGGGGTCAAGGCCTGTGCCTCCCCACACAAGACTGGCGACACTGCCAAGGGGACCTGCGATGTCCTGGGAGGGGATAGCCAACTGGAGGCCCCTCCTGTGATAAACATGGTCCTTGAGGAGACCCAGCCTCAGACGGTAGGGCCTTCCATGGGGGGGAATTCGGGCTCGGCGCCAAGCACCGAACCCGAATCCGCCCCTATGCAAGGTCCTCCTCAAATGGCTGAGGGCTCCGAGGCAGTAAAAGGAGGGGAGGGATCTCCTCCGACAGGTGCCCCTACGACAACCAGGACCTTCTCCATTTCGGAGAGGGACCTGGCTGAGGCCGGTCCATCTGGCCTAGGGGCTTCTGCCGGCGGAGGTGAAAAGCGGGTTCATTTCCCGTTCTCCTCTCCAAAAAAGAAAACGAAAAAGACTCGGGGCTCCTCTTCATCCGCGGGGGCTGCGGGGACGGATGGGTCTGCTGCCACTTTGGTAGGCGACCAAGCCAAGATCGGCACATCCGGCCCCTCTACCCCCTCGTGTGCGGAACCTCTGACCAAGACTAACACCAAGAGTGCACAGGGCGGAGCCTCGATGACATCGGGGCCCCTCATTCAGAGGTTACCTGGCGTTTTCGAGCCCGCTGGCTTCAAACGCTTCCTCGTTATTCGCTCCACTGATGGCATCATGTTGTCCAAGGGCAACATGATCCATCAGAGGAGAGGATTAGCTAGTGCAATTGGTAGAGAGCCGAAGGTGACCCGTTTCTCGGACGGCAGCCTTCTGGCGAATCCCGCCGAGGCGGCCAAGATAAGTGCTCTTCGGACACTTCATGGCACCCCGGTGAGTGTGACGCCGCACTCTACCATGAACTTTGTGAAAGGAGTAGTTTATGCGAGGGAACTCGTTGACTACTCCATTGAGGACATCACCCTAGAGCTGGCTGACCATGGGGCGGTCAAGGTCGAACGTGTGATGAGAAAACAGGGAGGGGCTTCGAGACCCACCCCTACACTCTTCGTCACGTTCGACTGTGACAAGCTCCCTGAGTCGGTGCGTGCCGGTTGGTACCGCTACCGCGTGAAGGCATTCGTGCCACTGCCGCGGCGGTGCTATGACTGTCATCGCTTCGGCCATACGAATCGCTCATGTAGACGTGCAAAGTCGGGGTCACCCGAAGTCTGTGTAAATTGCTCCAAGGTCGCACACGATAAGTCCAAATCGTGTGTGGCCGAGTGTGTCAATTGCGGAGAGCCGCACCCTGCTTCTTCGAAGCAATGTGGTGCATATCTCCTGGAGAAAGAAATCCTGGCCGTTCAGGCCCAGGATAGACTCTCATTCCGCGAGGCTAAGGACTTGGTCCTGGCGCGCCCAGCTCTGCCTGGGACGTCATATGCCTCAGTAGTTCGAAAGGCACCCTCTGCTCCTGGCCCATCCAGGCCAACGAGCACGGTTGTTTCCGCGCCCATTCGGAGCCCTTCTGCGGGCGCTCCCCTGGTAAAGCTGGCGGCAAAAAGGGTTCATACCCAGCCCCGGCTAAAACCAGGGCTCCCCCCTCTTCCCCCAGCGTGACCGTTTCCCGCAAGGCGAAACGGCCACGCGCCTCCACCGAGTCGTTAGACTCACAGGAGGCAACACCCCTGAAGATGGTCGCTAGGCCATCTTCAGGGGTTCCTAAAGCTGTCCCCCGAAAGGAGCTTCGGCTCCTTCGCCCACGCCCCGAGGTGGAGCGAGTGGCTCGGAGACGGTGGTTCCTCGAAAAGAGGCCCCCCCCGCCTCCGAAGCCGCAGCGCCCGCCTAAGGTTTCGAGGTGGAGGGAGGAAAAGACTCGCATGGCGAGCCCAAGCTCCCCCAATAAGTCCTCGAAGGCGACAGCGCCCTGGGTTCTGCCTCCGGGAAGCGTACGGCCATTCCCGTGAGGGTCTGCAGTTCGAGGAGGGCCCCCGCGTCTCCTCCAAGCTAGGCCTGGAGGGCATATTCCTTCAATGGAATTGCCGTGGACTCCGGGCCAACTGGGAGGAGCTGCGGAGGCTCGTCTCATCCCGTTCCCCGTTAGCTATTTTTTTGCAGGAGACCATGCTAGGTGCGTGCCCCCCGCCCGCCCTCCCCGGGTATACGGGTCAGGTAACCCCACCACCGCGGGATGGCCGGGCTGGGGAAAGCGTGGTTTACACCCGGCATGATGTCTCCGTTCTTCCTTTCTCTTTAGATACCTCCTTTCAGGCAGTGGCTATGCAGCTGCACCTGGATAGGAGGTATACTATCATTTCTGCGTACATTCCACCGTCAGCTGACTTCAACGCGGGGGACTTCCGCCGCTTCGTAGCACGGTTGCCGAGGCCCTATCTCTTGCTTGGAGATCTGAACGGCAGGCATCCTCTCTGGGGAGATTACTCCATAAATCCCAGGGGATAAGTCCTTGCCGATCTGATCGAAGAGCTTGAGATGGGTGTCCTAAACGTGGATGAGTTTACGCATCACTGTCCGAGAACCGCTTCATTTTCTTGCCTTGACCTATCTTTGTGCTCTTCGGATGCACAGCCTGATTTTGATTGGGGGGTGGTCGATGACCTCCATGGTAGTGATCACATTCCCTTTCAAATATCATTTTCAGGGCAACTGCCGCCTGAGAGACTACCTTGGTGGTGCTTAGCGCGGGCGCGGTGGCCTGCATTTCAGGAAATGACTGAATTATCTATCTCAGTCGAGGAGTTTAGGTCAGTAGATGAGTCCGTTGAGTTCTTCTCCGGCAACCTCATCGCCGTGGGCCTGACTACTATTCCTAGGACGTCTGGCCGTTTTGCACGCCGACAACTCCCATGGTGGTCGGCCGAGTGTGAGACGGCCCTCAAACAGAAGCGTTATGCCTATATGCGCTATAAGCGCCGCCCGAACGATTTCACTGTCGCTGAAATTCGTTGGGCTAGGGCTAGGTTCCGGTATATTTCGAAGCACGCCCGCCGCTCTTCTTGGCGGGCATACGTGTCTTCACTTAACGGGAAGACCCCTTTAAGGTGAGGTGTGGAAGCGAGTCAAAAGGATTCGGGGCAAGTTCTCGCAGGACCCCCCTCCCGTTCTCCAGGAGAATGGGACCGCAATCTCGGACCCCGCGTCCGTGGCGGAATCCTTAGCGACCGCTTTTTCCGCATTCTCTAGCCGTGATGCTGCTCCGCCAGCATTCAATGCACGTCGTGATGTCACGGAAGGCCGCCGGCTGGACTTTACCTCCAGAGGCGGAGAACCCTTCAACGACAAGTTTACTGTGAGTGAGTTGCGTTCCACTCTCGCTTCGTGCGCGGACACCGCCCATGGTCCGGACGATGTCCCGTACGCCATGCTTCGACACCTGGGGAGCGAGGCATGACCTTCCTCTTAGATTTGTTCAACAGGATCTGGGTGGAATGTCTTCTCCCAGACTCCTCGTGAATCGCTACTGTGCTCGCCTTTCGCAAGACGGGGAGAGATCACTCTACTCCGACCGGTTTCCGCCCAATTTCTCTAACCTCTTGCGTGTGCAAGTTGATGGAGAAATTGGTAAATGTTAGATAAACCTTTTTCTGGACAGCGGATGCCATCTGGCTTCCGCAAGTTCCACTCAACGTCGGATGCTCTGCTCCGACTGGAAAATGCCGTCTGTGAGGCTTTCCTTCGTAGACAGCACTACGCCACGGTGTTTTTCGATCTGGAGAAGGCCTATGATACCGCATGGCAATACCGTATCATGGAGACTCTCCACACGCTGGGGACGAGGGCACGCCTGCTAATGTATGTATCTGAATTTTTGCGAGATCGTCGATTCCGCGTACGGGTGGGGGGAGCCCTCTCCAGCCCAAAGGAGCAGGAAGAGAGTGTCCCGCACGGAAGTGTCCTCAGTGTCACACTCTTTGCCCTGAGCATCAACTGCATCACCTCGGTGCTGCCGGAAGATGTTCTCGCTACGCTCTACGTGGACGACCTTTCGATCTCTTTTGGCGCGGCCCAGATGCCAACTCTGGAGCGTCGACTCCAACAGACATTGAACCGCGTCTCTCGCTATGCCGAAGCGCACAGGTTTCGGTTTTCTTTGGCCAAGACTAAGGTGGTGCACTTCTGCCGCCATCCACGGCTTCACCCCGACCCAGATTTGTTTCTTAATGGGGTGCGCCTGGATGTGGTTGAGTCGCACCGTTTCCTTGGTCTTGTATTCGACCGACGCCTCACCTGGGAGGTTCATACTCGAGGCCTTAGGGTCTCTTGTACCCGCGCCATGGACATTCTCCGTTCCGTGACGTTCAGCGCTTGGGGCGCTGATAGGACTACTGCCCTTCTTTTTTATCAATCCTTTGTTCGTTCGAAGCTCGAATACGGATGCGAGTTTTATGCATCCGCAGCTGAGCGTTTATTGCGGTTGGTGGATTCAATCCACCACACCGGCCTTCGCCTTGCGACCGGTGCCTTCCGAATTTCTCCCAGTGAGAGCCTGTTGGTCGATGCTGGGGAGATGCCACTTGCTCTGCGCCGCGTGCAGTGCATCACTCGCCTGTACGCGCGAGCCCGGTGCCTCCCTAAGTCGCCAACAGCTCTCACTGCATCCACAGCTGATCTCGATGATGCCTATGCCGCCGAGAGACGCCAGTCATACCCTAAGCCCTTTGGGTTTAGGGCCAGGAAACTCCTTCGAGAGGTAGATATAGCTCCTGGGCCGGTCGCGCCCCTGGTTTTGCCCAGGACGCCACCCTGGAGGGTACCACATTTGGTGATTTGTCGCCACGACTCTGCTCCCAAAGCTTGTACTGCGCCGGGAGTATTGCGTTTGACCTTTTTGGAGCACACATCGTGTCACGCTGGAACCGTGCCAGTGTATACGGGTGGCTTCAAGTCCCAAGAGGGTGTCGGCTTCCACGCCGTATCCCCTCTGTTTGAAGTCAGCGGGGCTCTACCAGGCGCTGCGCCGGTCTTCACGGCTGAGCTGGTGGCAATACACCACTCGGTACGGGAGATTACGTGACGTGCCCGGTTCGGAGACCGGATTGTGATCTATAGCGACTTACAAAGTGCCCTGAGTGCTCTCGGGGCATTGGAATCTCCGCATCCCCTGGTTCGCGATATCCGTGACGCCACAGTTTTGGCGAGCCGGGCAGATGTCGAGATTATCTTCTGCTGGGTTCCTGGACATGTAGGAATTGCGGTGAATGAGCGCGCCAAAGAGTCCGCGAGGACTCTGCGACCGGACCAGCGTTTCGCTCTTCCTAACACTGACTACATGGCAGGAATACGGGCAGCTCTTCGGACTGCTTGGCAAAGAAGATGGGGGACGGTCGAAGGGAACTTAAAGTTGCGTGCCAATGCGCCGCGACTGTTCCCATGGACCTATCCCCCAATGCCGCGGCGGCTTCAAGTTGCTTTCTGTCGTCTCAGAATCGGACACACTCGTGTGACGCATCGCTATTTGATGGGGCGCTCGCCTGCGCCCTATTGCAACGACTGCGTCGCCCCCCAGACTGTTCGGCACATTCTTGTCGAATGTCCCAGTCTGGGTGATCTTCGCGCACGATACCTGTCCCGGTTACGGGATGGGCGGGGCCGCTACCGCCTGTCCCTTGTACTCGGGACAGATTCGTGCACATTGACTTGTGGACTTGTTGACTTCATGGGGGAGGCCGGTCTTCTCCCTATTATTTAAGCAAGGTTTGTTTTTTTTGTTTTGTTTTGCTTCTTGCATTTGTTTTTTTTCCCTTTGGTTTCACGCTCTTGCTCCGGGGGCGACCTCTCCCTGACGCACCAGCTTGCTTCTTTTCCCCCTTTTTGCGTTGTTTCTTTTTTCTCTCTAATTTTATTTTAAAGTAGCCTAGAACAAAGTCAGTTTTAATACGGCGACTAATGTCCAAGTAGGCCGTCGCCAGATGAGTTCTTAGAAGAAAAAAAAAATGTTGGTCGATGCTGGGGAGATGCCACTCGCTCTGCGCCGCGCGCAGTGCATCACCCGCATGTACGCGCGAGCCCGGCGCCTCCCTCAGTCACCAACAGCTCTCACTGCTTCTGCAGATAATCTCGATGGTGCCTATGCCGCCGAGAGACGCTAGTCATACCCTAAGCCCTTTGGGTTTAGGGCCGAGAAACTCCTTCGAGAGGTAGATATAGGTCTCGGGCCGGTGGCACCCATGGTTTTGCCCAGGACGCCACCCTAGAGGGTACCGCATTTGGCTATTTGTCGCCACGCATCTGCTCCCAAAGCTTGTACTGTGCCGGGAGTATTGCGTTCGACCTTTTTGGAGCACACATCGTGTCACGCTGGAATTGTGCCAGTGTATACGGGTGGCTCCAAGTCCCAAGAGGGGGTCGGCTTCCACGCTGTATCCGCTCTGTTTGAAGTCAGCGGGGCTCTACCAGGCGCTGCGTCCGTCTTCACGGCCGAGCTGGTGGCAATACACCACTCGGTACGGGAGATTACGCGACGGGCCTCGGTTCGGAGACCGGATTGTGATCTATAGCGACTCACAAAGCGCCCTGAGTGCTCTCGGGGCATTGGAATCTACGCATCCCCTGGTTGGCGATATCCGTGACGCCACAGTTTTGGCGAGCCGGGTGGATGTCGAGATTATCTTCTGCTGGGTTCTGGTGACATGTAGAAATTGCGGGGAATGAGCGCGCCGATGTTGGCGCCAAAGAGTCCGCGAGGACTCTGCGACCGGACCAGCGTTTCGCTCTTCCTAACACTGACTACATGGCAGGAATACGGGCAGCTCTTCGGACTGCTTGGCAAAGAAGATGGGAGACGGTCGAAGGGAACTTAAAGTTGCGTGCCATTGCGCCGCGACTGTTCCCATGGACCTATCCCCCAATGCCGCGGCCGCCTAAGGTTGCTTTCTGTCGTCTCCGAATCGAGCACACTCGTGTGACGCATTGCTATTTGATCGAGCGCTCGCCTGCGCCCTATTGCAATGACTACGTCGTCCCCCAGACTGTTCGGCACATTCTTGTCAAATGTCCCAGTCTGGGTGATCTTCGCGCACGACACATGTCCTGGTACCGGGATGGGCGGGGTCGCTAACGCCTGTCCCTTATACTCGGGATGAGTGCGTGCACATCGACTGGTGGACTTGTTGACTTTTGTGGGGAGGCCGGCCTTCTCCCTATTATTTAGCAGGGTTTGTTTTTTTTTGTTTTGTTCAGTTTTTTGCATTTGTTTTTGTTTGTTTTTTTCTCTCCTTCAGGTTGCACGCTCCTCCCCTGGGGAACCTCCCCCCGCCGAAGGAGCTTGCTTCCTTTCCCCCCATTTGGGGTGTTTTTTTGCTTTCTTTAATTTTATTTGTAAGTAGCCTAGAACTAGGCCAGTTTTAATACGGTGACTAATGCCCAAGTAGGCAGTCGCCAGATAAGCTCCTAAAAAAAAAAAAAAAATCTTCGGATGCACAGCCTGATTTTGAATTTTTTTTTTTGGGGGGGGGGGGAGTTGTCGATGACCTTCATGGTAGTGATCACTTTCCCATTCAAATATCATTTTCTGGGCAACTGCCGCCTGAGAGCCCACCTCGGTAGTGCTTAGCGCAGGCGCGGTGGCCTGCAGTTCAGGAAATGACTGAATTCTCTATCTCAGTCGAGGAGTTTAGGTCGGTAGATGAGGCCGTTGAGTTCTTCTCCGGCAATCTCATTGCGGTGGGCCTGACTACTATTCCTAGAACGTCTGGCCGTTTTGCCCGCAGACCACTCTCATGGTGGTCGGTCGAGTGTGAGACGGCCCTCAAACAGAAGCGTTATGCCTACATTCGCTATAAGCGCCACCCGAACGATTTCACTGTCGCTGAAATTCGTCGGGCTAGGGCTAAGTTCCGGTATATCTCAAAGCACGCCCACTGCTCTCCTTTGCGCGCATACATGTCTTCACTTAACGGGAAGACCCCTTTAGCAGAGGTGTGGAAGCAAGTCAAACGGATTCGGGACAAGTTCTTGCAGGACCCCCCTCCCGTTCTCCAGGAAAATGGGACCGCAATCTCGGACCCCGCGTCCGTGGCGGAATTCTTCACGACCGTCTTTTCCGCATTCTCTAGCCGGATGCTGCTCCGCCAGCATTCAATGCACGTCGCTGTGTCGTGGAAGGCCGCCAGCTGGACTTTTCCTCCAGAGGTGGAGAACACTTCAACGACAGGTTTACTGTGAGTGTGTTGCGTTCCGCTCTCGCTTCGTGCGCGGACACCGCCCATGGTCCGGACGATGTCCCGTACGCCATGTTTCGACACCTGGGTGAGCGAGGCATGGCCTTTCTCTTAGATTTGTTCAACAGGATCTGGGTGGAGGGTCTTCTCCTAGATTCCTGGCGAATCGCTACTGTGCTCGCCTTTCGCAAGACGGCGAGAGATCACTCTACTCCGACCGGTTTCCGCCCAATCTCTCTAACCTCTTGCGTGTGCAAGTTGATGGAGAAATTGGTAAATTTTAGATTAGCCTTTTTCCTGGACAGCAGGGGCCATCTGTCTTATGCACAGTGCGGCTTCCGCAAGTTCCACTCCACGTCTGATGCTCTGCTCAGACTGGAAAATGCCGTCTGATAGAGCTTTCCTTCGTAGACTGCACTACGCCACGGTGTTTTTCGATCTGGAGTAGGCCCATGATATCGCATGGAGATACGTTCGAAGGGAACTTAAAGTTGCGTGCCATTGTGCCGCGACTGTTCTCATGGACCTATCCCCCAATTTCGCCACGGCTTCAGGTCGCTTTCTTTCGTCTCCTAATCGGACACACTCGTGTAACGCATCGCTATTTGATGGAGCGCTCGACTGCGTCGTCACCCAGACCTTTCGGCACATTCTTGTCGAATGTCCCAGTCTGGGTGATCTCCGCGCACGTTACCTGTCCTGGTACCGGGATGGGCAGGGTCGCTACCGCCTGTCCCTTATACTCGGGACGAGTTCGTGCACTTTGACTTGTTGACTTTTGGGGGGAGGCCGGCCTTCTCCTTTGTATTTAACTAGTTGTTTTTGTTATTCTTGTTTGTTTTTGTTTTTTTGTAGGTCACAGGCTCTTGCGCCGAGGGTAGCGGGACCTCCCCCCGACTCCGGAGCTTGCTCCCTGATTGTTATCTCTTTTTTATTGTTGTTCTGTTCAAATTTTTATTTTAAAGTAGTCTAAAACTAGGCTGTTTATTTGCCGCGACTTATGCCCAAGTGGGCAGTCCCCAGATAGTCCCTTAAAATTACAAAAAAAAGATTGTAGAGAAGTTTGGTTTGGGAGTGAGTCTGGCTTCTTCCATAATATTTAATCAGTTTTTTGCATGCCTTCTCCCACTGCCTAAACATGCCTTTTTTCGTTGGGTTTTGTTTTTAACTATTGATATAGTTGGGTTTTTTTCCTTATTTTGATGCTAGTTTTAATATAGCCTACGAATAGGCTAGTCTTATATTTCGGCGGCTATGCCTTTGGTGGCAGTCCCTCGAGGAGCGTTTAAATTTTAAATAAATGGGGAGGCGAAGTCATATACAGTGCCGCCAAAGTCCATTTATGGACTAGTTTGGCAGTAGTATGGTATTGGTTATTAGTGAGATTGATTTACTTAATAAATCAGCCTAGATAGCTATTTGAAAACCATTGCCATAAATTTATTGAAGTGGATGGAATAGTCGTCTGTTAATATTTAGGCCTAACGACTGACGTGAACTGAATTTATAAAACTTCGAACGCGAGGGTTATAAGATAACGGACGATAAAAAATATATATTAATAAAATCAACGAATGCACAATAACAAGTGAGAGGTAATTAGAATAATACGAATGAATTAAATAATTAAATTGAGAATTGTTAAGGAATGTTGGGGTCGAAGATCTAACCTAGTAAACATTTGTGTGAAAAATTTAAACGGTTTACACATGAATCTAGGAAACATTTGTTTGAAATTTAAACGGTTCACACATTGAACCTTATAAATAGGAAGATAAACTTCCCGCTGTGAATAGCCCTTTTTTGTAAATAGGAAGATAAACTTCCCGCTGTTAACTCTTTTTGTAAATAGGAAGATAAACTTGCCCCTTCGCAGTATTTCTCCTCCGTAAACAGGAAGCTAGCCCTTCCAGTACGCAGTACGATATCTTGTGTCGGCCATACGTAGCTCCGTACAAAAATAGATCTTGTTCACTAAGTCCCGTAGAGAAAAAGTAAAATTGATGGCGCTCTTGTCATTCCTTTCTCGACTTTTCCTCCTTTGCCGGTTGTGAACTTTTCTGTGAGCTCAAATTTTTGTTGCTTTCTTCCAAGTCTAAAAATTCGGATGATGATGATGTACTCAGTTATTCGAAGAGAGATGGTATAGTGGAAGATATAGTGGGTGAAAATTTTTATTCTATTTCATTTTTCCTTTATTTTTGTTATTTTGTTTTTTAATGTCTGTTTGTTTCTTCATGTGTTTTTAATGTTCTTCTTATTGTATTTTGCCTCTTTTTCTCTGTCTTTTGTCTTTTAGTGTAATAGTGTTTGTAGCATTCTAGCCTTTTATAGCTTTTTTGCCGACAATGCTATTTTAGTGTTGTCTGAAGTCTCATTTTTCATGAGTATCTGTATGGAACTAGATGTGATGTGTTGTGATGCTTTTTATGTATATATTGGAGTGATATTTTGGTGTGAACAGAGTTTTGTGCTCGGAAACCGGCTTCTGCGTGAGGCTTTCGCCCGTAGCTACGCGGGTGTACTTAACCTGCCGCCTGCTCCCTGCAGTTCTGGAATGACATCATCCGTTAGAGTGGACCAGATCTTTTTGCCCAGTTTCTGGGTGACGACATTGATGGACTCCAAGCGTTTCCTCCAATGCAGGACGCTTTGCCTGATTCAGTCACGCCTTCTTGCTTTGTTGATAAGCAGAGAGGCAGTGTTCTGGATATGTTGGAGCCTTTTCATCGAGGTTTTATTAGCCGATTGGGACACCACTGCGGGGTAGATCAGCATAGCCCGGACATTCATCATATATAATTTCCTGATGTTGGCCGAGCTAAGATCTCTAAACCTGTAGAGCTTGGAGATTTCTCTCTTCGCCAGGTTCCGCCTCTCCGTGTGGTGTCTTGAGTATCCATGGTCGGTTATCTTAAGGCCCAGAATGGTGCCTTCGGCGGAGTAGCCGTATATCCTCTCATCTATGATGATGGGCCATGTCAACTCGCGGTTCAACGGGACAATTTTGAACTTGTCCCTGTTGGTCCTGATTTTCCATCGTCTCTCGAATTGGCTGATGTTGTTGATTTCTGCTATAGTGCGAGCCGCCTGCGCCCTTGCTTTCCTCTCCGAGCAAGGGACAATTTGTGTGATGTCATCTACGTATTGCAGATGCATCGTGTCCCTGTGCACCGGAGTTGGGAGGTCGATGGTGAAGACCAAGTAAAGCAGAGGACTCAGGCAGCTTTCTTGAGGGACGCCCGACTTTAATTCGAATTCGGGGCCTCTGTGCCCTTCAATCATGAGACACGCACTTCTCTCCATGATGAAGTCACAGAGGATCCTTTCCAGGATTGGGTCTAGCTGGAGGTTCAGGATCTTGTATTGAAGTCCTTCCAGCCAGACTTTATCTAAGGCCTTTTGCACGTTCTTCAACAAAATGTGTACATAGAACCTGTTTGCTTGGATGTATGCTACTTTCTCAGTTAGGAGCACCAGGGCGGTATCTGTGCCCCTTTTTTGCGGAACTAGTGCTGTTGTGGGCTGTGCGCTCCTAACTCGCTCAGTTGAGCTTGTAGCCTATTCGTTAAAATCTTTTCAAAGATTTTACCCTGCATCTCAAGAAGAGAGATCGGGCGATAGTTTGCCACCTGGTCTGGGGGCTTGTTTCCCTTTGGGATAAAAATGATTTTGACCATCTTGTATCCATCCGGGAAGTAGCCTGTATTCAGGGCGGCATTCATCGTGTTTGCCAATCCCTGAATAATTTGCCTTGGGGCATTTACAAGGTAGTTTTTCGTAATCCCAGACCAGCCTGGAGCCCTCTGTTTGAAGGACCTTATGGTGTGCAAGGTCTCTTCGACAGTTATCGGGCATCCGTGGTCAACCATCACTCTTTCCTGAGATACTTGCGGATGGGGTTGGGTTCTATGTATCATTGTGCCGAGGTCGTCGAGCAGTCGGTCTTCGAAGTCCTGGTCGAAGTCTTCATTCTCCTCCGGTGATATAGCGAAAATCTTTTGCCAGTGCGATCTAAATCTTCTTTCGAGTCTCTGGGTCCTCTATGATGTCGTCTCCTTCCTTAATTTGGGTTATGGCTCTGGATGTTATTCCAGAATTTTACGGGATCACTCTCCCTGTCCAGTTTCCCAATGATGTCATTCCATATCGTTCTTCGTTTTTCTATTATGATGTTTTTCATTTCCATGCCTAGATGCCTTATTCTGGCCGTCATTTTCCTATTGGTACCTGTCCTGCCGATCTCATCATAGATTGCTTTATGTTCTCGGGCGATTTCTCTCATCTCGTCCGTCCACTCAGGTTGTGGCAGCATTTTATAGGAGATTCTGGGAACACATCTCTCGTCAGCTTGAATGAGGAGATCGGTGATCTTGTTGATCCCCTCATCAATCTCTTCGAGATTAGCTTCTCCCAGATCAGTTGGTTGATATGTACTGAGTATCTCTCTATATAGCTCCCAGTCAGCTTTCGCGTAACTTTTCCTAAGTGTAACGAGCTTGAGTATTGGCGCTAGCGAGATGATAGTGAGAATCTGGATGTGATCGCTCGGAACCACTGGTCCAGGCTCATTGACAATGTTGAAGGGGAAGTTTTTGGATGTAAACACAATGTCCGGCTTTGTTGCCGAACGTTGTGTTATGAAGGTCGGGAAATCTGGCCCGGCCCTCTGGAGTCTGTCTCTTACGAGTAGCATCTCCAGGTTTCTTCCCCTTTGATCGGTGCTTCCATAGCCTGATGCACGGCATCTGGCATTAAGATCACCGCCAAGCAATGTCAATTTCCCAAGCCCGAAGAGATTGTAAAAGTTAAGGATCGGCAGTTAATCTCGTCGCGGTGGTTGATAGGCCGCTGCTACGGTCAGGTCTCCAACTAGAGTAGGTATTGCTACTGCCACGAATGATTCATCTAGACCTGGAAGTGTTTTGTATGTTAGGTTGTTCCTAATCGCGATGGCAGCACCATCGAACCGTTCTTGTGTATGGTTTTTGCTGATGACTGTGTAATTGGGTATTTTTATGCTGTTCATGTTTGTGTTAACGCCGTGTTCTGTGATGAGGATTAGGTCGGGATCCACTTTACGAAAAATGTTTCTCTACCCATCCGTTGACGTTAATTGTTAAAATCTTTAGTGTGTTGTTGGTGTTTTCCATGTTTATGTTCTGTTGTGTATGTGTGTGTTGTTTTGTCCCGATTAGTGGTTTTCGCTGCATGTGTTTCTCCCGTTCCGAATTCTTTTGAACTCTGCCTAGCTTACGGCGAGGCAGGAGTCCCTGTATATCTTAATCCTGGCCTCCATGAGCGCCGCTACTACCAGCGCTTCATGGTCTGGGGAATCATAAGACCATTTCAATAGTCCCGTCTTCACTCCTTCAATGATTTCCCCCACCTTGGGGCTTTTAGGAAAGGAAGTTTCTTCCGTTCTGAAGAATTGATGTTGAGTTTTTCTCCATCAAATTCCCTTACTTTTTTCAGATTTCTGCTTCTGCTCCTCTTATTAATGGGTTGAGAGATCTCCCATTCGTCCTCGGATGACGAGGCCGAGCATAGGAGATTTCCTTCAGCCTGCTTGAGACATCTGGCTGCTCTCTTTGCACTCTCGTCCCTCTTCTTCATTGCAGCTAGTCTCAAGTCCTTGTTAGGGGACCTCTGTTGGGTAAGCTTCTGCTCCATTTCTTTGGTGCTACCCTCTCTCCCCTCGGTCTCCCGTGGGAAGGGGGTCGTGGGCGCCTCTTTTTGTGTTCCAAACTGTACTTGTAGGACATCCCCTGAAGGGGGGTTCTCCGGGAACCACATCTCTGCGAGGCCATTGTTTTTCAACATATTGTTGACCTCTCTGGCGAAGCAGCCTGGGCTGGTCAGATTGTTTACGTGCGCATATAGGATGTATGTAAGTATCTTTGTGGCATTTTTGTCATCCTTGTCTACCTTGATGTAGGTTCTTCGGGCCTGGCTGTTCGAGGCGCTTGCTGAGGGGGTGGTTTTAGCCACTTGGGCATAGGAGGTGTTTGCCCTCCTAATTCCTTCCGCCCTCTTTGTTTCTGCCTTTTTTTTCGGATTATGTCCTTCTTCTTTGGACATAATCATTTATTATGTATAAAATTCAATTCTTTTGTCATTTAAATAATTCATGCAATCCTTTAACTTTGTTAATTTAATCATCCATTTATTTTACTCTAACTAGGTCAATTTAATCTTCCAATTAATTTTCTTCAACTTTTGTAAATCAAATCATTTATGTTAAACTTAAAAATTAATTAATTCATTTATTTTCTTGTCATTCAATTAACTTATACTGTTCCAAACAACATCTCTTGAATTTCACACACAAACAACAACAATTAGTAAACATTAACAACGATTAACAACAAACATTAATAACAAATTAAAGGGTCAACATAGACCACCAACACCTCAATTCATATCGCCATCATTTCATTCAGCACTCATACAGTGCTACGTTGTCAATTCTCTCGCACTCACATAGTGATCTGACAATGCCATTATTTCTCGCACTCACATAGTGCTCTGACAATACGTCATCAATCCTCGCACTCACATAGTTCTCTGGCAACACGCCATAAATCCTCTTGCACTCTCATAGTGCTCTGGCTACACGCCATTACATTCAGTACTCATATAGTTCTCTGGCAACACACAATTGATTCTCACGCTCGCATAGTGCTATGGCAACATGCCATAAATCATCTCGCACTCACATAGTGCTCTGACAACAAGTCATCAATTTGCTTGCACTCGCATAGTGCTCTGGCAACACGCCATACATCCTCTCGCACTCACATAGGGCTCTCACCTCCTAATATCTGTAATACTTCAGATTCGAGGCGCACGGTAGATGGCGCTGTTAGTCGGCTACAATTTTGGGCTACAGCATATCTCTTATGATGTCAGATGTGACAATGGTAACACTTCAGATTCGGGGCGCACGGTAGATGGTGCTGTTAGTCGGCTAAAATTTGGGGGTACAATATATCTCTTATGACGTCAGATGTGAACAATCACAGCGTAATATTTTTTTTTTACATGAGTATATACTGGGGGGCTGCGCCCCCCAGACCCCCCAAATTGATTGAAACTCAGGATCATCGCAGGGTGGTCCCCCTGCAGTGATATCTCCCCCACGAGCAGTCCCCTTGAATTTACTGGGGGTTTTTCTCCCCAACAGCTTTTTACTGGCAGAAAAAACTAACCTAATAACAAACAATTTTTACTTTTATAGGTTTCTTGATTAGTTTATGTGCCTCTAGATAATCTAAAAGTTTTTCGCGATCATACAAAGTAAAGCCGAATTTGAATAACAAAGAAGCACATGGAGAGCACAAAAACACAATAATGAAAGAAAAACATTTGCAAAACGGGTCCTATTTATAAGCTACAATTGTTGCCAGTAAGAAGCTGTTATCGTTCTCAGCAAACAAAAAATACAAAAACAAAACAAAAAACAATAAAAGACATCAAGAAACCTTACCTATCTAAGAAAAAAACTATAAACGAGCAGAGCTCAGATATTTAGTAAATAATAGACTAAAAGTTACCAATCCCCCCCCCCCCCAAAAAAAAAAAAATAACGCAGTGATTGTCACATCTGACGCTACCGTCTGACGTCATAAGAGATATACTGTAGCCCAAAATTTTAGCCGACTAACAGTGCCATCTACCGTGCGCCTCAAATCTGAAGTATTACCATATTTTTTTGTTCTTTTGGGGATTTGTAACTTTTAGTCTAGAACGATAACAGAATTTAAATTAAAGTGACACAGAATAACTGTATCAACTTCACATCCTTTACTTAATTCCCTGATCATTAGCTCATCAATACAGTCAGTCTGTCCAGGTGGTCTGTATAAGGCTCCCAAGTGTATTATCCTATTTTTACTGACCCTAATATCTATCCACAGTGACTCAACTTCTCCTTGCTTTATAGAATTATTTAGATTTGTAGCATTGCTATTTCTGATATAAATAATCAACCTACCACCAGTCCTATCTCTCCTTTGACTAATGTACATATCATAACCCTGTAGTTCAAATTCACTCACATTGTCATTAAATTTATTTTCATTAACCCATGATTCTATTACACATATTATATCTATATCTTCAACAATAATATAACTAAATTAACTCATCCTTCTTATTTCTAAGACTACAAGCATTAATATAAAGACAACTCAGCCCTCCTATCCTTGAAGCACCTCCTCTGAATCCTTTCCTTTCCCTGTCCCACCCTATACTCTTGTATTTCCCTGACCACTAACAGTAACTAGTTTCCCCGCCTGTAAAGAACTAATGACACTATCTAACTCCTGCCACAACATGTCAATCCCAGACTGGCTTAGATGGAGTCCATCCATTGCATACAATGCCTTATTCCCCAAATAAGGCATTGTATTCATTGGATGGACTCCATCTAAGCCAGGATTATGGATTATGAATAGCTTTTTCTCCCTCAGATTTTGTGGCTTCCTATCTACTTTCATTTTCCTGTTCTTGCTTAACTATTTTTCAAGATCCATGTAGGTTCCTCTTACTACACTAGCAGGGCATTCCCAAGGATTTAGTCCTAAGCATCCTCCTCTTCTCAGAGATGAACACAGTCATTTCACACAGATGACCTTGTGATTTATTACTGTGGTAAGTCTCTCTCCACATTTGTTAGGCTGGTTCAACTAGATATCATAGCTGCTGTTGAGTGGGCGGCTTCTTCGGGATTCTTCTAACCACACAAATATTCCTATGTCTACTTTGAAGTTTGGTGGTTTTGAAGAGAGTAGCAGAGAATTTTGAGAAAGATAATTGCCCTCCTACCCCCTGAATATAAAACCAATTTTTAATTCCACCTATTTCTCCTATTCCAACCTTTTGTTACAAAGATTTTAGATTAGTAGAGTCATCAGGTTATTAGGTAAAGTGTTGTTTGTTTATATATAAAATTTTTGAAGTTAAATAGTACAAACCTATAGCATCATTGCTAGTTTTCTAATGCTTGTATTATATATATTATTCATTGTTGTTTGGGGCAATTTTTCCACGTAATATTGGATATGTCAAAGAGGAAAATACTAATGCAATTACAAACCCAATTCATTGTTACGGGGAAATCATATAATGTGAATACTATAAAGGTTTAAATGTTGGGGACAGGGATAATATAAAAGAATCTTTGTGTATAGTATTGGTGTGGCCTTGCTTTCTGCTTATATTTTGTTTTATTTCCTATTTACAGTGACAACTATGTTTCTAAGCTCAATATATAAAATAAACTTGAGTACGTCCCATAAAGTTTGTAATTTGAGGCATTTCTCTCATATTAAAGTTACTAGAAATGACAGCGTGAAGACAGTTATTTTAGCAAATCCCCAAACAAGGTTGGTTTGATCTGTTATTTGATTTTATTCTAAAGTTTTGGCTTAGAATTCTTTTTACTTTCTAGGCAAATAGAAAGTTTTTCTCTCTTAAAAACAAAAGGATTAAAACCAAAGCATTCCAGTCTTTCTATGTTTTTAACATTTTGAATGAGCTAGTTTGCTACTCAATGAAGTCAATCAAGTATTTGATTGCAGAAATGTGCTCTCACTTTCTATGCTTAAAGAACTTAGAGAAGCTATGATGTATGATGATCCTAATTTGAGGTGCATCATCTTGAAAGCTGAAGGGAAAGTCTTTTCAGCTGGACACAATCTTAAAGAACTTGTTGGTAAAGTTAAATTAAATGTTTCTCCTTATCAATAAACTTATTAAAGAGCATATTTAAATTGTTAGTCTGATGTACTTTTTTAAAATTCATTTTCTTTTCTAAAGTTCTAAGTGTATATAGATAATTTTCCCCTCTACTATGTGATATAATTATGATTCCTTAAAATTTCTTTATTCTATTAATGGCTTATTATTTCATTATTCTATTAATGGCTTATTATTTCATTGTTAGTTTTTTAGAAAGATATTTGGTATTTATGAGTTAACTTGAATAAAAATAGATGATTATATGCGAGAGTCATTACTTTAATTGCTTGAAAAATATTTTTATATCTTTTTTAGATGACACAGGGAAAGAGCACCATCATGAGATTTTCAAAGAATGTTCAGAACTTATGCTCAGTTTAATGGAATTACCCCTTCCTGTAATTGCTCAAGTCAATGGGATTGCGGCAGCTGCTGGATGTCAACTTGTAGCTTCATGTGATATCATCCTTGCCTCAGATACTTCTTCATTTCTTACCCCTGGGTGAGTAAAAATAGCATGTAGTTGTCTGAGAAACTTCCCTTTCCATGTCTCCACTTGGGGGAGGGATCATGTTAAAATTGGATTACCTATGATATTTTGCCATTGCTCCTGAATGCTTTGAAAACATCCCTAATTTTCCAGGTACTTTGTGTTGATGAGTCTTTCTAGAGAACTTCCTGTAATTTCTTTACTATTTATTTTACCCTTCTTTCCCTGCTTAGTGAGTATGCCCACACTGGATTATGCCATTCTCCTTTTCCATTTTTCTCATTATCCAAAAGTCCTTTATCGTAGTTTGGATAAATTGCATAACTCAGAACCTTGTGGTGTACTCCCTTCATTAACTTTTCCTCTACCTAAACATGGCAAATCTCTCTGAATTTATATTTGGGAAACATTTCACTCTTCATAGAATGAATTTTCCAATTCACCTCAAATTATGAGGCTCCTTCCAAAAGTACAGCCTCATATTTTTTAACTAAAAAATTGAAGAGATACAAAGACGGAAGTGTCACCATTGAAACGAGCAGCCATTTTTGCATCAGAATTTATTTTTCCACTTAGTCACCACCATTGTCAATGCTTTTCCACCCATGATAAGCAAAGGCCTGAATGCTGCATGTGCTGGTAAAAGTCAGTGCCTGCCAAGGCAGTCCATTTCTTCACGGCGTCGTCATTGTCTGGAAGCCACATCTCATCACCAGTGATGATGCGGTCCAAAAATGCCTCACCTTCTGCCTCATGCTGGTCCAACAACTCCCGACTGACAGCCAGCCAGTGGTCTTTTTGCTCCTGCATGAGCATGAGTGGAACCCACCTGGCACACACTTTGCTGTACTCCAGGGATGACAACATCGTTTATAGTGCATTGACAGACACTTCCAACTCTGCACGCATTTCATTCAGCGTTATCTGCTCATTAGCATGGTTTAGCTGCATTTTCCATAGTGGCGGCTGTGCATGGGCATCCAGAGCTTGGTTTGTCACACATCTTTGTCACTGCTCTTGAATCGACAAACCCATCTTTAACCATGTTGAATCAACTGCCTCGGCTCTTTAAACATTCACCAAGCATTGGTGAATGTGGTTGGTTTAATTTCTTCTGCATGGAGGAATTCAATGATGCATCTCTGCTTCTGACACACATCCATGACAGGTGTTGATTTCTTAGACTGTCAAACTGTCAATATCCATAACAGAAATGAAAATTTCAGGTTATCAGCGCAAAGCCTCAGTCATCATAATAATGCTATAAGCAATCCGACCCCTTGGGGTGGAATAAAAAATTAGGAGGCATTACTTTTAGAACAACCCTTGTAATTTAGCCATTAAGTGATTAATTGATTATAAGTAGAATACAGAATTTAATTCCATCAGGAAATATTTCCATTGGAAAAATTAAGGCCTATCTTACTTCATCATTCAAGATTGATTTTTTTTTTTTTTGCACTTTGTAAAATTAAAATGATCAAAAAGATAGATGACCAAACTTTTTGTGTGCCATCAATAAGGGGAACTAGAAAAATGAATATGTGAATATTTATAGCAGAAAATAAACCCCTTTACTACAGAATTTAGTGCCACTTTTGAAGTATCAACATCGCTGAATTCTCATCTAAAGAAACATTTTGCACTTATATAATTTTTACAACAGGAACAGTGCCCACAGTTTTACACCCTTCTGACTCCAATTCCTGCAGGAAGACCTACAGATTTATGTCTTTCACTATTTTCATTTTGTCTATCTTCACTACTTTCTAGATCTCTCATAACTCACCATGCTACAGCCTCATTGTTATTGCAATTTAAATTAAATAAAAAACAAACAAACATTTGTTTCCAATATCTTTGTAATATGCACCAATAAGGTGCAAAACAGTCGCGAAAATAAGGAAAACAATAACAAAAGATTTCTATAACTAAACTGAATTGTAGAAGTCCAGACAAGGCAATTCTAGCCCCCCCAAAATTACATAAATGCCTGATATACAGATAATAACTATTTTAAACTTATGAATGATATTATTTGGACAAATATCCCCCATCCAAGGTTAACACCTGGGGGGTGAATTGTAAATCCTTAAAGTTGTGCGGGCCCATTTCTTTTTAACTTTGCAAATGTTGAGAGATAATAGACTTATTTGACACAAGGTGGGGGGACATAATCCTGCGCTGGGGAGGGCCGGAGCATACTTCCTTCTTCTTTCCACTAATTACTCTCATTTTTTAAGAATATATCCGAACACATTTTCATCCTTGACTATACATATACCTTTAATTTTTTTAAATGTTTTTTCTTTACCTAATTTTATTTTACTCTTTAGAGCAAATTTTGGAATTTTTTGCTCAACTCCAGGAATTCCATTGGTGAGAAATGTTCCCCCAAAAGTTGCTGCTTATATGCTTCTCACTGGCTTACCAATAACTGCTCAGGAAGCTCTAAATGCTGGGCTCGTCTCAGCAGTTGTTTCTCAAGATGACCTGGGTATGTATACTTCATGAATACCAGTTTCTACTTCCATGCCTACTCTGTAGAGTGTGCTTGTTTTGTTGCCCCCTCATGAAGGTATCCTATGTTGAATGGTACACTTATGGAGAGGGAGAATAGGAGAAACCACAAGTGGTACAAGGTTCTTTATTACTGATGTTTCACTCCTCTGAAGCTTTCTCAGAGTAACAAGAAATTGTTACTCTGAAGAAGTTCCAGAGGAGTGAAATGTCAGTAATAAAGTACCTTGTACCACTTGTGGTTTCTCCTATTCTCCCTCTCCATTTATTGTCAAAGAGATGCATTAATGTTAGACCTAGTAGCTACCTAGAGGGACATCACATCCTCATAGGCCCCAGTGCCCCCAACATTTTCAAACTAGGTGCAAACTAGTTTGCACTTAGACAGCTTCCTTATATCTTTCTTTAGCTGCTTAAGTTGTAAACTCCTCACATATTCTTCTCCCACATGGGGGTGACCAGGATGATGCATGAGAAAGTAAAGGAGCTGACAGGAAGAGTAAACAGTTGAGAGTAAACCATGATAAATGAAAGCTGGCAATATGGTAATGGAACCAAAAATAGGATGAGTACATAGGAAAATTATTTGATGATAATCAGGAAAATCCACCTACAAAAAGTATCCTTATTGAAGGTCCCAAAAATTTGAGAAAGGGGAGTTATAGAGGGTGCTGGAGAAGATAAAGAATGCAAAGAGTGTAGATGGCAAATAAACTATGCTATAAAAAAATAACTAAAATAGCAAATAAAATCTATAATACCAGAAACATTCCAGAAGTAAGAGGAGAAAGATGGATTCATTAAAGAGAGTTGGACAAGGATTAAAATGCAACATGCTGCTTCTTTGATTACAAGAAGGCATTTGCTTGCATAAAACACAATCAACTAATAATGATGCTCCGAGGCATTGGAATAGATGAAAAAGATCTACAGCTTATCTGAAACTTGTACTTGAATCAAGAGTGTGATCTGAGGATGAATAACACCCTGGAGAAGTATCAAATGAGGGGTATGCCAAGGTTGCATTTGTTCTCGTACATTAAAAGAAGGAACAAAAGGGATAAAAGTGAGGGGGGGGGAGAATAATATGTTATGTAGATGGCAGTACTGATTGCTGACACAGGAGCTAAGTTGCAGAATCTCTCTAACTTGGCATACAAGGAAAGTGAAGAAAAGAACATCAAAATGAATGTTAGGAAACCAGAAACTATGACCTTAAAAAACAAAACAAATCCTCCACCCTGTAATATTATAATAAATAAGTATGGTATCAAACCCGTCTCAGGCCTTTGTAGTTTGTATACCCTGTAAGTACCATGAAACTAGATTGTAGATGTGATGCTGAAATAAAGAAACACATTGCAATGGGTAAAAAGGCTTTCAACAATATTAGAATTGCCCCAACAAACCTTCATATCAATATGTAAACAAGAATTAGGACAGCAAAAGCTTAGATATACTCTGTAATAATGTATGGAAGTGAGACATTGCCACTAAGTACAGAAAAGAGAGTAGAGGCAGAATGCTGAAAATCCATGGATGGCATAGTTGACCTATCAGCAAATACTCAGGAGAGAGAGACAGAGATCTCTGCTTGAATCCATTAGACTGAGACAGAAAAATTCCATGCATTGCGTCGATAAACCAATGAGCAACTAATTCAAAGAGGAAAAATTGAAAGCTTAATGTCAAGAGGGCATCAGACTTAAATAATACATAGCAAACTGAGGAGGAACATTAAAGGGAACTGAACACCATCATAGCTCATACGAGCAACACAGAACAGATTGAGATGAAAAGGCATGACCATCAACATGAATGACACACCACGTCAGTAAGCTAAGTGGGTCTCAGCAGTCACCTGGAGGACTGGGGAAGCTGGTGCATTCCTCCAGTCCCTTTATGCACTCTCTTGTGTAAGACTGTCCTCTTCTCTACACTTTCAATGGCACCTCATCCTGCCTCTGCCCCACAAGGGGGTGCTCTTTGTAGAATGTTGCTTGTGGCACTCAGAGTACATGATGCACACCCTCCTGTTCCATTGCTACTGAGGTTAGATTATAGGTAGGTGATCATTCACCCCTTTTTTAGTGACCCGCCTAATCTCAAGTCATTCCAGACCCTCTCTACTGTGAGGGTTGAAATCCCAATGACTTATGAATGTATGCAGTATGGAGTGTACTAAGCTGCTCCACTCTTCACTGTTTCCATTGCATATGCAGAGTGACTATGCCAGCCCCATAGTTTATGGCCATTGCATCTTTTTTTAAAAATTAAAAATACTTTATCATGGCTACAACAAGAAGTGCTAAAGCAATGCTATCCGAAAAGGCACTACCTGCAAATGTTGACACATCCCACCTAGGTGCCAAGGAGGCTATATTACCCCTCTGATTGGTGAAGGAGCTTCCCTCTCACCACCTTTAACTGGCAAAGGGGTTTCACCTTTGCCATCTTCAGAGCTGCAACTCATTCGGCCCCAACTTAGCTTCTTCCCCTTGCTGATACCATGCCTTCTTACCCTACTGTCTCACTTTCCCTATAACCTCTCCGACAACTTTCTCTGGTCTGCCTTTAATTTCACAGGATAGACACTGACCAGGTTCCTCTCACCCAACCATCTCTGCTGAAGGGGTAGGGAGCAATGCCCCATCACCCCTGAGCTCCTGTTTAGGGTGGTGGGTTTTTAAAAACCTGCCTCACCCCCACCCACACCTTCCTCACTTACCCTTTCTCTCTCCTTTCATGGTCTATCAATTTTACAACCAGTACAAGGGCTGCCTGGCCACTGGGCGGGAGGAGTGGTCTCTAATAGTGGCGGCTGGCTTTGACGGCCCCATATTCACCCCTCGCAGAACGGGTTACTGCATGGAGTGATAAGCGTTTGCTTCCTGTGATAATGATAGGGGCACCATGCCCAATGATGTAAATCTCTCAAATACCCTTTTTTACTTCCTCTTTACCACCGTCGGAGTCGCTCTTGGGCAGCTCCACTAAAGAAAAGGAGCGCCCCCCCCATCCCCTGTGCTTTCTCAGGGGACCCTCCAAACCTCTTTAACCGAGAGGAGAGCGACCCATAATTGACTGCTCGATAGGGCCAACTCCTTTAGGGAGGCAGCAGGTGAAAGGGCCCATCAGACCTTGCCCTCTAAAGTACTGCTGGCGTGCACATCAGACCTTGCCCTCTAAAGTACTGCTGGCGTGCACATCAAGTTTACAGGGGATCACTGTACGTGCCCTCCTCTCTTCCCTGACTGATGCCAGTTTGCAGGCCCAAGATGAGACAAAAGGTACCTTAAATTTGAACTGTGATGTCTTGGGGGGGGGGGTCACACAGAGGGTGCCCCTGAGATGAATATGGTCCCTACAGTGACCCAGTCCGGGATGGTAGGATCTTCCATGGGGTCAAACCCAGTCTCAATGCCAAGCAACAAAACCCTAGTCCGCATGTGTGTAAGCTTTTCCCTAGGTGACTTGGGCCCTCAAGGAGCCAAGACCTTCTCCATTTCAGAGATGCATCCTGCTGAGGCAGGTCCATCTGGCCTATGGGCTCCTTCCGGTGGAGGAGAGAAGTCGGTTTATTCCCTACCCTCTTCACATAAAAAGGAAAGAAACTGTAAGATCGGCACATCCGGCCCTGGTCCTCCAATGGGTGGGGAGTCCCAGACCAAAACCAAAATGGCAGGTCAGCAGAGCTGAGCTTCGATTGCTTCGGGGCCCCATTTTCAAGCTTGTTGGCTTCAAACACTTCCTTGTTATTCGATCCACTAATGGCAGGATGTTGACCAAGGGCAACATGACCAATCAGAGGAGAGCATTACCTAGCGTGATTGGTAGAGAGCTGAAGGGGGCCGTTTCTCGGATGGGAGCCTCCGGCAAATGCGGCGGATCCCTCCGAGGCGGCCATGAATAGTGCCCTTCGGACACTTGATGGCTCAGTGGTCTGTGATGCTTCACTCTACCATGAACTTCGTGAAAGAAGTGGTTTATGCGAGGGAACTTGTGGACTTCTCCATAGATGCCATAACCTTAGAACTGGCTGACCATGGAGTGGTTAAGGTCAAGCGTGTGATGAGTCAGTGCGTGCCGGTGATCGCTACTGCATGAAGCTATTTATGCCACTGCCACAGAGGTGCTACTACTGCCACTACTTTGGCCATACGAATCGCTCCTGTACACGTGCAAAGTCACGGTTATCCAAAGTCTGTGTTAGCTCTTCCAAGTCCACACATGCTAAGACCAAATCGTGTTTGGCTGTGTGTCAATTGCGAAGAGCCACACCCTGCTGTTTTGAAGCAATGTGGTGCATATCTTCTTGAGAAGGACATCCTGGCCATTCAGGCCCAGGATCATCTCTCATTTCGCGAGGCTAAGGACGTGGTCCTGGCGCGCCCGGCTCTGCCTGGGATGTCCTATGCCTCAATGTTAAGAAAGACACCCTCTGTTTCTGGCCCCTCCAGGCCTACGAGCATGGTCGTTTCCATGCCCATTCATAATCCTTCTGCTGGTTCTACCCACCTTGGGCACTCATCTGGTACACCCCCCCCCCCTCCCTTTACTCGAGTGTGAGCATTTCCCGTAAGTCGAAACAGCCATGCGCTTCCACTGAGTCATTAGACTCACAGGAGGCAACACCCCTGAAGAAGTTGGTTGTGAGGCCATTTTACCGGGTTCCTAAAGCTGTCCTCCTCAAAGAATGACAGCACTAAAAGAGCTTCGGCTCCTACACCAACACTAAGTGCTAGGCTGGGTGTTGAAAGTGGTGGATCCTCTAAAGGAGGGACCCTCACCTCAAAACCTGGGCTCGCATGGCAAGCCCAACCTCCCCAGAAAAGTTCTCAAAGGCAACAGCACCTTCAGCACATTGTCCATACAACAGCTCCCGGAGTTCTGCCCCCAGAAAGCGTACAGCCATTCCCGTGAAGGTCCTCTCTTCAAACAGGGCCCCCTGCATCTCTGAGCTATGCCTGGAGGGCATATTTCTTTAATGGAATTTCTGTGGACTCCCGATCAGCTGGGAGGAGCTGCGGAGGGTAATCTCCTACCATTTTCCCTTAGCTATCTTTTTGAGGGAGACCATGCTGGGCATGTGCACGCTGCCCACTATGAGATGGGGGCCGGACAGGAGGATGCGCCATTTATACCCAGCATCATCCCCATTCTTCTCTTTG